>CAJNDT010000524.1:0-600000 GCA_905221615.1 Symbiodinium sp. CCMP2592
TCCAGCACAACTGGATGCATTTCGTCTGTCATTTCGGTTTGCTTGCAATACATTTGTAGTCCAGAAAAAGTGTGCACCAATTTGATTTCAATGCAACATCGGCCCGCCAGAAATGCATTTCGAGGAAGTGTTCAATGCATTTACATTCTCGCTGAACCTGTCTCAAATGTGCACATCGTTGTCAGCAGACCTGCATTTGCATCATTCCAGAAGGACTGGCTGATTGCCAAACACTCTTAAAAGCACGTGTTCTGCTTCAATTCTGGTTTCAATTCTGAAACCAATGCATTTTGCATTCAGCTTCTTTGCATGAAAGCTCAGCTACCAATGGCTCCGATACCAATTTGCATGCAAGACCAAAGCTCCGCTACCAACACAAACCCCTAGAAACACCTGAGTCAAGCCACTTCTGAATACAAACGTAATCATTCTCTCCAAACAGTTTGGTCCAGAAGTACACGAAATTGTGTAGCAAGGGAGGAAGGTGTCCTATAAAAAACAGACCAAAGCTCAGCTACCAATGCAAACCCCTAGAAACATTTGAGTCAAGCCACCCCTGAATGCATCGACTTTGTATATAGCCATCACCAATACAATCAATGCACGTCCTGTGGCAGGCAGGCAAACTCTGAAAAAACCCGAAACCCGAAGCTACCAATGGAAACCGGAGCCAGAAGCTGCAAGCATTGGAATTACATTTCTGTCACCTTCCAAAATAGCAAAAACTACATTTCTGTCAACCTCGAAAATATCAAAAAGTCATCAAAAGTTCTCAAAAGTTCATCAAAAGTTCATCAAAATGTCATCAAAATGTCATCAAACCGTCGAAAATATCAAAAGTTCTCAAAATTTCTCAAAAGTTCATCAAAAGTTCATCAAAAGTTCATCAAAAGTTCATCAAAAATGTATAGAAACCTGTTAAGGGAACAGTTTTTAGACTGTATTTCACTGATAAACAAGCTGAGAATTGTCAATTTGGAACACAATTGCTGTTGCACTTTCAATCTACTCATGCGCGCATGTGCGCGCGCCCGCGCGCATTCGCGCGCGAGTATCTGAAGAGAACGTTCATTGATGTGCATCTGGACAGAGAAGAGCTGGGGCTTTTCACAGGTTCTCTTTGATGACAACTGCATTTGCCTTGCATTTGCTCTCAAGTGGAAGATTGAGCAGAAACAAGAGTTCACTGTTTCAAATGCATGGTGGCTTGAAATGTATCAACAATTCCTTGCATTTGCAATGTTTCAAATTGGCCCATAATGCAAGAATGTTTGTGTGAAAATGCATTGGAACAAGATTTTTGCATGGGTAAAACTAATCTTTGCTCTGTGGGAAAATGCATTGGAACAAGAGTTTTTGCATGGGTGGAGCGAAATCTTTGCATGGAAGCTTGCATTTCGAATGTCTCCAAATTGGCCCACAATGCAAGAATGTCTGTGTTAAAATGCATTGGTTGCATGGGTGGGACTAAATCTTTGCATGGAAGCTTGCATTTGGGATGTTTCAAAATTCGCCTGTAATGCAAGAATGTCTGTGGGAAAATGCATTGGAGCAAGAGTTTTTGCATGGGTGGAGCGAAATCTTTGCATGGAAGCTTGCATTTCGAATGTCTCCAAATTGGCCCACAATGCAAGAATGTCTGTGTTAAGATGCATTGGTTGCATGGGTGGGACTAAATCTTTGCATGGAAGCTTGCATTTGGGATGTTTCAAAATTCGCCTGTAATGCAAGAATGTCTGTGGGAAAAGCATTGGGACAAGAGTTTTTGTTTGGGTGGAGCAAAATCTTTGCATGGAAGCTTGCATTTCGATTGTCTCCAAATTGGCCCACAATGCAAGAATGTCTGTGTTGAAATGCATTGGTTGCATGGGTGGGACTAAATCTTTGCATGGAAGCTTGCATTTGGGATGTTTCAAAATTCGCCCGTAATGCAAGAATGTCTGTGTGAAAATGCATTGGAACAAAAGTTTTTGCATGGGTGGAGCGGAATCTTTGCATGGAAGCTTGCATTTGGGATGTTTCAAAATTCGCCCGTAATGCAAGAATGTCTGTGGGACACTGCCTTGCACAATATTTGTTTGCAGTGGTGAGCGAAATCTTTTTTTGCATGGGTGGAGCGAAATCTTTGCATGGAAGCTTGCATTTGGGATGTTTCAAAATTCGCCGTAATGCAAGAATGTCTGTGGGAAAATGCATTGGAACAAGAGTTTTTGCATGGGTGGAGCGAAATCTTTGCATGGAAGCTTGCATTTCGAATGTCTCCAAATTGGCCCACAATGCAAGAATGTCTGTGTTAAAATGCATTGGTTGCATGGGTGGGACTAAATCTTTGCATGGAAGCTACCATTTGGGATGTTTCAAAATTCGCCGGTAATGCAAGAATGTCTGTGGGAAAATGCATTGGAACAAGAGTTTTTGCATGGGTGGAGCGAAATCTTTGCATGGAAGCTTGCATTTCGAATGTCTCCAAATTGGCCCACAATGCAAGAATGTCTGTGTTGAAATGCATTGGTTGCATGGGTGAGTCTTAATTTCTTTGCATGGGCACAGTCATGAAAATGGCAATTTCCCTTTTTCAAACAAAGTCCATATTGGTTGCTGTGTTGTGTGAGCAGGACAATTGTTTGCATTGCCCGAACATTTTGGCTCAACTCTGTGAATTGCATGAACATTGTGCTGGCTGTCTAACATTTCATGTTCTCAATTGTCGAACAAGACCAGGTCAACATTGTGGTGGCTGTGTAGCTCATATTTCCTTTTGCCATCCTGGACATCAAACATGTGGGTTCATGTCAATGGATGGGTCAAGCTTCCGCCTGGAGCACAGGTCTGGCATGAGGCTGAGTCGGGTGCACGCAACAAGCGGACTTGGGAAGCCCCAAGCCAAAGCAGCGAAGACCCCACACCACATGAGACTACGGATTGGGCAGGTCGTGGCTGGCAGAACTACGATCAAACAGAAGGAGTTGCCATCCAGTCAAGTCAGGACACTCCAGTGGACATGGAAGAAGACAACGACCGTCCGATTCAGCAAAAGAGCAAACACCAGAAGATGACATATCCTTGCGACTCCTGGGAGGCAAACTCCTGGGATAATCCAAAAGACTCCTGGTGGAAGTGGAAAGGCGGCTGGCATGATTGGAATGAGTCCTACCCGTCTGCGCTGGTTGACTCCACGGCAGAGGCCAACCCGGGTGAGGTCAACCCGAACCCGGAGGCCAACCTGAACGCGGAGGGTGCCAGTTACACAAGTCTTCAAGGAGAGGAGTCAGTGGACGCAAAAATGGCAGGTGCTGTGCAGTCAATGCAATTGAGTTCAGAGATTCCATTGCCTCCATTGCCTTCAGATTCCAATGCAGCTTTGCTCTTGCCGAATCCGAATGTGATCGCTTCTGATGCTCCGGACTTGGTTCTTCCAGCAGCAACAGCAGCAGCAGCTGCCTCGAGCTCTTCAGGGGATTTGGCTCTGAGTCCAACCCGGTCTGAATCTCAGTTGCCAATGGCCAGTGGCGATGGTGTGCACACTAAATTCAAGTTGCAGCTTCTGAAACATAAGAACAACGAGTCCAAAAAGAGGAAGAGCCAAAGGAATGACAAGCACAAGTGACAAATTTTGAACAACTGTATAAAGGATCAAGCAAGTTGAATTCACTACTTGTGCTGTATTGCAGAATTGCAGCAGCACCGTGCTCAATAACAGCTTCTTCCTTTGCCATGTGTATAGATTATGTTGGCTTTTTTTGCATAGGGGCAAGCACGATTGTGACATTCATGTCAAAATTCCAGTGCGGTTCTTTGGGATGTTACTTGTTCAATTGCTTTGCCACCACTGTCAGCGAGGTCAGGCCATGTGATGTCCTCCATGATTTGTGCATATCTTGGCTCAAGGCAGAAACATGACTTTGGCTGAAGAACAGCAATGGGCTTTGGAAGCAGTGCAGGCTCTACCGCCTACTTGGCCGGAGGTGGAAGGAAACCAAGTCAGTGATTGCTTGTTACATTTGTTGCAGTGTGACCTGCCATTGGCCTGGTCTCATCGATTGCTTGTCTTCAAAGCCAAGACCATGTTGGCGGCTCTCATAGCTCCGTCACCCCATGATGTGCCAGCAAACAATTCTGACGATGATGATACACTTCTGACAGCTGATTCATTTCAATTGAGGTGGCATTGTGTCAGTGCCTTCAGAGCAATCATCCTGATGTGTTTGTCCTTTGAACAAAACCGCTGTGTTGTTTGTTAAATCATAACACATAACCATAATAAAGTGTTGCTGCCCCACTGAGGTCACTACGTGCTGGAGGATCTGCAGGTGCTCTGTGACTTGGAGATTGACATTTCCGATTCACGGTCAACATGGCAACAAGTGAGGACTCTCTTGGCTGACTGCTTTCAGTCAAATTCAATTTCGCAATGTTCACACCCGGGCCAGAAAGGGTCGGGCAAAACCAAAAGTGAGATTCGGCAGTGGTACAAGGACAATGTTTACTAGCTCGCTTGTTTCTGCTAATACTGTGTGGACCAACACGGCTCGGAATGGCTGCAACAAATAAGAAGCTCTGTGCTTTTCGGAGCTTTCTGTACTGTAGTCAGCTGTATGTCCTGCAGTGTTGCTTCAACTTTGAATTGTCAATTGTGTTTGCCTGAATTGCTCAAGGGTTCGGTTTGAAGTACCATTGCTACAGGAACACCAATTGCCTGTAGTTGCAGAAGCCATGGCAGGGCTTATTCCCCGACGCCACAAGCGGGCCCGTCTTGCGGATTCCAGGAATGGCAATGGACAGCACATGGTCATGACAGGCCAGATGCAGCCGACCATGCCCCCAATGATGTTTCCAGCTCATCCTTACATGACCATGAACCCCGGCACATTGATGGGCATGAACCCGGGTATGAACATGCCCATGATGCACCCATGCACTGGCATGCAGAATAATATGTCGATGCCCATGCACGGTTCGGCAAACCCGGCTGCTGCGATGCAGGGCAATCCGATGATGAATGCCCAGATGAATATGATGCCAGGATTCTCCCCCCCCCAGGTGAATGAGGTGGATGACGATTCGGAACAGGAAGAGGAGGAGGAATCCGACAGGGCCACAGCACAACATCAGCAGGTGGTTCCGGAAGTTCCATCAGCATCGGGCTCGGGAAATGAAGTGCCTCAGGGCCCTGTGACAGTTCCTGCTCATCCTGTGCAGCCCCTCCCACCACCCACAGTCGGCTATGTTTACAACAAGGGGGAGGATGCCACAATCACAGGGAGCACAACAGTATTGAAAGGTCTTCCAAGGACAAGGCTTGTGGCCAGCTTGGAGAAATTGTACGGTGAGCTGGAGGCGGGACAGGAATTCCCATTTGTGTCACTTGTTTTTGTTTGTGCATTTGACAATTTGTCTAACATGATGAGAAGATGCTATGAACGCTGAGGCTGGGTACCTCAGTCAATTGAGCCAAAGGGGACTCTTGGTACTTCTGTGGATGCTGACGAGGCTCAGGCCAAGTAGCCGGCTCTCTTATCTCCGTGACTTGTCAGATGTTATTGCCAGGACACTATAGAGGAAATGTCATTTTGGGTCAGTGAATGATCATGCCATTACGGGTTGTTCGTCTGGTCGGTTTTTTCAGCTTTATTATTCATAAGAACATTCAATTGAGACTTCATCTTTGGCTGTGCAGGTGTGATATCCTACGAAGACTTGCACATGCGGTTCCAAACGGCATTCAATCGTGTCCGACGGTGCGAACCACAGTTCATGGAACAGTTGGCCTCGAAGCTGCCCCTGAATTTGACAGACGCTGCAATAGAGGAGATTGCTCGCCCTCTGGGCTGGCAGGACTCATTCATGAAGCCTGTCAGCATCTGTTTTGCGAAAGCTCCAACCTCAGGTGACGTTGGCATGATTTTGCAGGCAGGGGCGAAAGCAACAATGCCGCCAGCACGTGCCCGCCCAGCACCTGTGGCAGTAAGTGCAACTGCAAGCCCACCACCTGCACCGGCAAAGGCGCCTCTGCCGGCACATGCCAAGGCTGTCACACCTGCCCCGATCCGGGTCCCACCTGTGCGAGCAACGTCTGGGCCACCTCAGCCCGCAGCCCCTGCAGCACCCCGGGTGCCCCCTCCGCCCAAGCAGGCCGGCCATGCAGCAATGCCAACAATGCCTTCGGCAGAACCATCAACAAGCACATCCCCTGCTGTGGCTCCCAAGGCTATGCATACTTTGAGCAAAGCAATGCCAGCGATGCCCCCCGCATCCCCTGATCATGTTGTGCCTCCAGCCAACCCTCCCACAATTGAGCCCGAGACATTGGAGCATGCTGTGGTTGAACCAGTTGTGGCAGCAACACCCCGCGAGCATCCACCCGCTCCCGATGCAGCAGCCGGACCCCCAGCCACCCTTGCAGCTGGAACAGTTCAGCAGGACCAGCAAGAGATCCAAGCAGAGTCAGAGGCCATTGAGCTTCCCATATGTCTCATTTGCCAGGACGGAATGGATCCCACGAGTGTTGCTTGCTTCAGCTCCATCTCCAGTGTAGACCTTGTGAGTGTTGTGATGTCCTCATTTGACAATTTGTTTTGGTTGCCAGGACACCATGGATGAGGGGGAACAAGTCTTGCTCCGGCTCCACTGCGGGCATTGGTTTCACGAAGACTGCATCCTGCGCTGGGCGGAATCGACAAACACCAGACCGGGAAGTCGTTGCCCACTACGTTGCTCGATTCCGGAGCCGATGGACGTGGATGAGGGAAATCGCAATGGTCAGGAGGCCGACCATGGCTTCGAGATCCTGGAGAACACTGAACCCAATACAATTTTTGCTTGAGTGGCAGTAACTCAGTAGATCAATTCAGCAGTTGCACAGCATTTCATTGTCTTGCATGGGTATGGATGGCACATTAAAGTGACAACCAATTCAATCCTAAATACAATTTTCACAGGGAGCCCAAAGCACGCCAATGGCTGTTGCACTGATGACGATTACTGGATGCTGCATTGCCGATTGCGGCTCATTTCAGTTCCGACACAAGGCTGTCTTCAAGTCCGTGAGGGGTTCGCGGAACAAGGGCGAAAAAAATTGCAATTGCACTCATGGCCAATAGCTTCACAAGTTCTCATGTGGTTGTTCTCTGTTCGGTGCAGACATTTTGTCATGTTTCTGTAGCTTCAATTTCGCCTGGGATGTTCCACCTAAATAATAAGAGGGACATTTCCCCCCACGTTAAGGCAATGTGTGAACTGTAAAATTACATGGCTCAACATTTGTGCAATAGAACTTTGACATTTCAAATCGCAAAGTTACAGTACACATAATATGTGACCATGGCTGAGCCATGTTTCCAGCATGTGCCCGCAAATGCAGACTCTTTGGTCATGGAAGGTCTTGCTGTGGCTTTTGGCCCGGTGGCATATCGCAATCCTGATGATTCCCAGCTGTACTGGGATCTGCAATATGTCATGGACAAGCTTATGGAGAATGGCGAGCAAAACGCTCTGACGAAACATGCCAAAACACTGAAAGACCTTTGCTTGTCCGAGGATATCCTGACAGAGAAAGATTTGCATTATCGTTCAATGAACCTCAGGCCACGAACCTTAAATTATGAAATCCTTGACAGTACATGTATGCACACACATACTCAAATACTTGGCAAAAGTGGCCCTGGTTCAGGACAAGTATGTTGAATTGCAATTGTGCCAGTACCATGCTGCTGATGATGTTCTTTGCAAAGCTACTGGACAAAAGCCAAACTGCAGCCAAGTCGACCTACCTCTGGGATATGTTCCGGAAAATCTCAGCAGAGGCTACAACCCAGGCATACGCGGCTGGACAGCATGGCTTGAGCATCGATGTGCATGGCACTGCTGGGAACCATGTCCTCATGTTGCAGCCCAATGGAATGGTCTTGGGAGTGCAAGACTTTCTTTCCTCACTACATGCTTCAGTTCTGGAGTCTTGGAGAAAGGTTTGGGGCAACATGTACTCAGAAGCTGTACTGTCAGGCCCTTGGCAGGGAGAACTTCTGTTTTTGGATGTGCTCGCTTTTGTCCTCAATGCTGCGAAGGTCCGTCGATCCAGAAACATGTCACCCTGGAAAAACCATAGCTTGGCTGCTCTGCAACAATTGCGAGCCACTGTCTTCCAGATTTTGCATGGAGCTATGGCCCACAGCATTTTGGAGCATGTAGAGGCAAACCAAGCGTTGGAGAGAGCAGTTCCTTCACGACGACTGTCAGGGCGAGGAAGGAGGTTGGCTGTTGGGTAAGGTTGATTTCTGCATTCAGGAGTCCGGGGGCATCATTTCATTTGAAATCAATTTGTCAAGTGAGTTAAGTTATGAAGTTGCAGTTGCATTGCTCGCAGGTCTGCTGATGATGGAGAAGACCCTCGCCGGAAAATGTCCGTTTACCGGATTTGGGACTTCATTGAACAAGCACGCAACACAAAGGTCTCGATGATGAAGTTGGCTGAGATCAGAGAGACGGACAGAGATGGCGGTGTCAGGCCTGGCTCTGTTTCTCTGTGGCAGCGGAAGATGCTGAGCTTGTACAAGCAAGAAAGCTCCTTGTCATTTCTCAATGTTCGGAAGCTGACCATGGTCACTGATTCTTCCCACCACAGCACGAAAGATTGGCTTGTGAGTCTTTTTTACAACAGTTCTGCCAATTGTTTTGCCCATGCCACTGCTCAATTTGTGAACTCGGCCAAAATCCTTCGCCCGGGACAATATGACCTTATGCCGGAAGTCGAACGTTTGGCGGCACGTCGAGAAATTGAGAGACTTTCGACCCTGAAGTTTTTCCAGGCTGTCAGCAGTCAGTGCTTCAAAATCGCCGGGTTGCAAATAACCGATTTCCAGCCGGACTCTCAGCTGCTGTCCATGTTGGCCCCATTGAACCCGGGAGACCAAGCAACTTTTCGTGGTGCAGAATGGGAAGTCATCCGTACAGAGGATCCAGCCACAGTGCACAGTATGAGTTTTGACGCACAGTCTGCAGACATGATTCCGATGTTGCACATATTGATGGATCAAGGCAGCATCGGGTGTGCCGCCAACGCATTTTCCTTGGACCAGAACTTGCTCGTACATTACAGTTACGACAAAATCCATCGCCTGCATAGGGATATCAAGGGGCCGCTCAGAGGACAACTCCACAAAAATGTCCTCCTAACGACGTTCATGTGGACCCTGAACTACAAGCCCTTCGGCTCTGGCGGCTTCTTTGCAGAGAAACAGGACGCACTCGAAAGTTTTCTGCAGTCCAACAACGAGGCCAGGCTTTTCCAATTCTCAATATTGTACAATTCATATAATAATATAGTCAGTATTTGTTTAACCAATACAATTCTACTTGTACCTCAGCCAGGAAAGCGAAATCTTCGACAAGTACAAGACTCGCATTGCTTTCGAGTTTAATATGAGGGGAGCCTCAGACCACGATGTCTGGACCGCGCTTCCGGAAAAAATGAGATCCTGGAAAGTCAAGGGGGGATGCACGAAACCGTCTCGGTGGTTTTCGTGGAATGAGGCTGCTGCGGAAAATCTGTCCGAGTTTACGGCCTCCCGAATGGTTTTGGAGTGGTACCTTCGTTCCGAGCAAGGTCCGGATGACATCAACCAACCTCAATTGTGTTTCAAAGAAGCTAAAGGACTGAAACTGGCCTATCTGGGCCATTCATGGGTGACTTGGGAGAACGCACACATTATTGCACGGCTGCAGGAGCCTTGCTGGGACTACTACAGTGCACAACTCCACGAGATCAAAACTGTCGAGGACGCTTTGACCGAGACACAGGTCATGAGCACTAGCTGGAACCAGCACTGGAGTTTGAGAGGAATTGCGGCAATCATGGTTTCCGAAGAGACTTGGGATGATTTGCTGTTTTGGGTCCAGGAGTCTGAAACATTCATAACGAAAGTCATGGATTATGGCTTGGAGATGCTGGCGAATCGGTGTGCAACATTTTCCAAGTATGGCTCCCCTCCGGAGTGTTACACCCAAGTGCTGAGTGGTCCTTCTCCCCATGCCATCAATGCCATGAAACTGATGAAGACAGATTGGCTTTGCTTGCAAAGCCTGGAATGCAGTGGCGCGCCTAAGGCTCGCATGCTGAGTGCAGATCTCAGGTTGACTTTTGATCCTTGCATGCGCTACACTGCCCTTCAGTTTCAGTCAGTTGGCTGGCGTTTGAATTACCAAGCAGGACTAGATTTGTTGCGCTTTCTCACAGCCACATTTCCGGACAGCAAGATCGTCGAGGATTGTCACCAACTCTTACGAACAGCCACAGGTCCGAAAGCACACCAAAAACTCACGGGGACATGTATCCAGCAGCTGCTGACCAACTCCGACATATTGGAGTGTCGGGGCATGGCTCACCCTGCCAAGTTGAGCAGAGAGAAGTTCCTGAGGTACTGGCACAAGGCCAAGGATGATTTCAGAGCCAATCCAGAATTTGTTGCCGCACATCACAAGCTCCCCAAGGAAATGTCGAAAGTCCTAGCAACCAAAACGTGGGACACCATTTCTGAACAACAATTGATTGTTTCTGCAGCATCATGGTCCTTCCTGCGCTACTATTCGCAGAACAACTTGAGCACGCAGAACGTGAAATTGAAGGCCTGGGGTGAATCAGCAAAGTAGCGGTCTGTGATTGAATAGCTCTGTTCTAAGAACAACATGTTCCTGAGGACGGCTTGTGGGCTGTGTTTGCCCAGTTTGGGCAAATCATTACTTTGCGCAATGTGGAAGAGACCTACATTGTTCTGGGATCCTTCAAATGGGCAGTGTTGGCATGGCGGTTGTCCGAAGTTCATGAGGGCGGCAGGTGCTCGGGCTGGCAGTTGCAAGTGGAGGCCGGTTGCTCATGGCAGTTCCTTCACAACCCTGAGGAATGGGAAGCATGTGAAGCCACTCCGAAATTGTCAACACAGGCAGGACTCTATTTCAAAGCCACGTGTGGTTGGGAACCACTTGTGCAAAACACTTTGCGCTCCGGGCACAAAAGGACCTTTGCGGAGTTGACATTGATGGCGGACTACTTGAATGTGACACAACCCCACAAGAATTCCAAGAAGGAGTTGTTGAAACAGTGTCAGGAGTGTTTCGGAGAAGAGTTTGCAGAAGCTTGCCGTGAAGCTGCAGAGTCAGACACTCAGAAGGCTCCTGATGCAGATATGCCTGATGGTTTTCTATCAGCATTGTTGGACAACATGGAGCCCTCAGATAAACAGGATTTCCAGGACTTGGAGAAAGCCCTGATGCGACAGGAACAGCAGGCCGAGCAACAACGTTGGCAAAACATGTGGGATGAGAAGGTTGCAGAACAAAAGGCACCCTGGCAAGACCTTCCAGTGAGTTTCTGAGCTAGGCTTAGACTCAATTGTTGTGATTCAAATGTGACTCAATTGTGACTCAATTGTGATTCGATTGCAGGCCAAAAGAGCGAGGAGAGCTGTGGCAAAAGCCAAAGCAAAGTCAAAACCGTGTGCCAAAGCAAAATGCAAAGGCAAGGGCAAAGGAAAAGGCAAAGGCCGTGGAAAAGGCAATGGGTTTGGAAGAGGCACAGCTTTGGGCTTGCAAGGGCTGGCTCGCAGGCAAGCAGCGTCACGAAAACGCAAGGAGCAGGTGCTCGAACAAATGCCCGGACCAGCAGTGGAAGAAGATCCAGATATCTCTGAACTCAAAGAGGAGTTGGAAAGCCAGCTGTTGGACATGAATGTCATGGACGATCGAACAACTCCTGATTCATTGCCGGCAGAGCCTTGTGTCCATGCTCCCAGTCCAAGAGAGCCCGCCCCCTCACCGGAGCCTTGCGCCCATCCTCCCAGTCCACACACTGGTGAAGGAGAGCCCGCCCCCCCGGCGGAGGAGCCCTGTGTCGATGCTTCCCGTCCACACTCTGTGCTTGGTGGTGCCGGGGTCGCACACGAGGAAACAAAAGTGCAAGCACAGCCATCCAATGGGACCTTGCCGGATCCAATATCCGGGCCAAGGGACAGTGGAATGGCACAGGCCTCGTCCTCGAGCGGATCAGCCCCTGAGCAGGTCCTTGATGATGCTGCACATCGTGGCCAGGCATCGCAACGTGCTCCGCGCGAGCATGGTCCACACTTGAATAACACTCCCGACTTCCTGTCGGAGTTGGATCCACCCGAAGACTTCAAGTTGCGTCTCAGCTTCAACGATCATCGCTTCAAAGCCGAGATCATGACAAAACAGTATGTGTCAAGTGAGGGGAAAAAGTCTTGCAGCAAAAGCTTTGCTAACGACAGATCAGACTGGAAGCAAGCACTGGCTCAAGTGCATCGCTGGGCGTGGACAGAGTGGGAGAAGGCCAAACCTGAAAGGCAACTGCCGCCTCATTGTCAGCCTGGCACTATCCCTGAGGCTGTCCTGGAACGCCTTGCCCCGATTATCGACGCAATGCCTCCGCCCACAAAGTATGCCAAGTAGCCTCTTCAGTTTTTTTTGGTGATAAACACATCACAGGGGAAAACATGTCAGCAGGTTGCAGATTTCTGTCAATGTCATGTATGCAAGTATCGTGTTCTTAGCTTCAAGTCTTCGGTCGATTCAAGAAGTCACAGGGAGTGAGTTCATCCAGCCGAGTCCAATGTGTGTGAATCTGCTCCTGCTGTCATAGCGGCAACATGTTCGATTCACAATTTTGGCTTCAGCTTGTGCGCAGTTGCTGTTCATTCTGTGATTGAGTCTTTACAGTTACGTTGCAATTACAGTTGCTGAATGCCTGAAGTGTGCAATTGAAGATGACATGACATGAATCATGAAGTCTCACCATAGTTATGCTGCAGATTGCTCGGGGAGAAAGCGATCAGCAAAAACAAGCCTTCCTGACATTGTGTCCTGTTAGTTTGTGGAATGTGCTTGATATGCCAGGCAAGCATTGAATCCATTTGTTGCTCAAGTTGGACCAGAGGTATGGTTTAAAGTTATGTGGGACAACAAATCAATGTATTGATGTCAGTGAATCACCAACATGTCCAATTTCCAGTGGCCGTGCCAGCATGTGCTGGGATCATCGCTGGTCTTCAGTGGTAGTGCTGGGCCTGTGAAGCCAGCACGCAAGAAATGCAAAAGGAAAAAGAATGCTGCAGAGTCATTTGAGTTGGGAGGTAGATCAGTGGAGCGCCCGTGTACTCTTCCTGCCTTGAATTTTACCGATACAGTTACAGGAACTGATGAAATTGATGATCGGTTTGACACTTGGGTAGAGGACGTCTTCGAGCAAACATCGCGATTGCAATGTTCGCATTTCCTTCCGTTTGCTTCCTTGTCTTTCTCCCCAAGGCCGGAGTCTGTTCAAAGTGTTATGGGTCACAGATTTTGTTATAATTTGAATTTTTCATTAATTAATGTAATACTACATAAACTTATCATCATCCTCAATTGATCTTGCTGGCCAGGTCCACAGAGCCTTGGTGTCACAGGCTCATGGTTGCAAGGATTTTGGTGCAAAATTTCTTGCGCTACGACCAGGACTTCAATGTGGGCAGAGTGGCCATGAAATGGCATGGGCTGATTGGATTGGCTTATCCCGCATTGAAGAACCGAACCATCGAGTGTCAGCTGATGTGCATCATTAGCCGTAGCTATGACAACAGAGCCAAGATTGAAGCAGCTTCAATCGATGTGGGACCCCATCAATGTGCGGGGTTGCTGCAATACATTGAATACTATGCAGGGAGCGCCAAACTTTCGAAGAAATTGATCGAATCCGGTCTCCGTGGGTGCAGCTTTGACATACTCTACAATGACGAACACAACATGTTGCTAGCGAAAGGGTTGCGTTTGTTTCTGGATGCAGCCACAGCGTGTGAGAAGAAGGCTTTGCATTGGTGGGGCACTCCGTGCTCTTCTTTTGTCATTATGTGCTCATTTCGTTCCCAACGTGCTGAAAGCAACGGCTGGGAAGGCGCATGGACTGAGCGGGACTTTGTATTGCAGGGAAATTGTCAGGCCCTTGTTTGCTCACTTGGGATTTTCCTGGGATGGGCATGTGAGTGCTGCCCTGTGGTGGAACAGCCCCTCAGCTCCTGTATGCCGCACCTCGAGTGTGTCAAAACAGTTCTATCCTTTTGTGGCTTCGAAAAGACTTGCACCTACATGGGTGCCTTTAACGGAAAGTCAGTGAAGCCCTTGCAACTGTGGCATTTGCCTGGGTTTCATTTTGAGAACCTGGCCAGGCCCAAACCAGATCATAATGCTTTCATTGGTCTGGTAAACCGAGGCGAAGACGGCCGTTTCACCGGTGTGCCAGCAGATGTACAGGCTAGTGGGGAATACACTTCGATGTTCGGGGAAGCAGTTGCGCAGATTGTCCGGAATCTATTGTGACGATCCGCTTCGTCAGCCAAAATACGTTTCATAGCTTACTGAGCTGCATGCTTTTTATTATTCAAGCCAATCTGCTGTGACTGGTTTTTGGGGTGTGAATGCTGTGACACAACAGCAACAGCAGGCCATGCAGCAACACAGGTAAAACAGTGCGATGACTGATGAGAAGGTTGCATAACAATTGAGACACAAGTCTGATTTGCTTGCAGCCTTATGTCGATGTGGCTGTCTCAGTGAACACACTTGGAGGAACAGAATTGATATGGCTCTTTCAGTGAATGAGTATGCGCCGGCAAATCAGGGCCTTGGACGTCGTTCTTGCCTTCTTTGCCCCACTTGAGGAGGATTCCTCAAGATTTCCTCAATTCGAATCGTCAACCTTGCCAAGCAATGCCATGCTGACTCAAGATTTCCTCAACCTTGCAGCAACCTGTTTAAGTTGACAGGTTGTTCTGAGCAGTGTGAGGAAACTATAGAATACACCAAAACCGTTAAGCCATGAGCGGTCGCGCTAACCTTTTACTCAGAGGGCTTGGGCACAATAGTCAGCGGTATATAGTACACAACATGATGACTGTACACGACCATACAAACTCCTACGCAAGCTGCGATGCAAAACTACACCCCCCTCACCTAAAGGCACGGTCATTGCATTCAAAAACACAGCATACCTTCGCCTGCAGGTGGAAGAACGCTTCGGCTCGGAGTTCGACGATCGGCGTGGAGTTGCCTCCCGCGTCATCAGTTGTATCAGCAAAAGTACATGTGACTATCGTGTGCCTCGAGGAAGGGTGCGAAAACTGCATGCGAGCTTTTCTTCAAATGCAAGACGCTGGTTTCAGCGTGGAGCAAGGACGATAGGAGTTCGCCGCACAGCCACTTGAAAAATATCACAGGCCGGGTGAACATCCCTCTTGCTCGAAAGAATCAGACTACTGGGTCGGCTTATCAGTTCCAACGCCATCCGCGATTGCGCCACTCACGCCAGTCCTGGTTGTCCCAGTTCTGGCCGCGCCATGATCCCCAGGATGACGAAGACCAATTCTGCCACCAGGATTGATTATCCCAGTCCCAGTCGCGGTTGGTGCGATCGGCGGCCTCGGCGTTAGCCGGGCTTTTGCCTTTTCCCTTCTCTGCTGCTCGGGCATATGTAGAGCCCTTGCCACCACCTGGCGGATGCTGCTGGGCATACTTCGGCTGGGCAGCACGACTTTGATTGGCCTTTTTGATGGTTTCATCAACCGTCTCCACCATGAAGGGTAGGTCCTTTGCCAAAACGGTCTGTAGGTCCGCACCCACTGCAGCGGGATCGTAGTTGAGAAGATCCACCTTGCCGTGGCCAAAAGTCTGTAGACGGATGCCCCCCTTTTGCCTGGCGATGTTGTGAGCGAAATCTTGGAACGAAAGGATGGCTCCGTACCAAGTAAATGCTACTGGCGTATCCTCCGGCGTGGACGTTAGTCCCGCTGCGCACAACTTACCGCCAATGCCATCGTCTCCGGTAAAGAAAACGATACGACACTCTGGAACCTCGTCCGTGCGGATCTGGTGCGTGGTACTCGCCGCTCTGGAGGATCCAATAGCCAGCATGCGTTGCGATCGAGTGCGGCCAGGGTTCGAAGCAGAGGCAGTCGAGGGCACGGATCGTTCTGCGTGTGTATCCCTCTTTGGCCATTGAAATTGCGTATTCATTGTCATGATTGAACCTGGCCACGCAATCAGTGTAGCCCTTTTTCACGGCTCTCTGCTTTGCCACTTTGGCTTTCCGAATAACCTCGCCTTCTAAGGAGTTCATGCCACGGCCGGCGACATCTTTCGATGCGCTTTGAAGGCTTGGCCTCACTCCCACTCGTTCAGCGGCATCACCCATCTCCTGAAGCAGAGCTTCACGCCCACGTGCCAACAGCGTCCGTCTGCCCTGTGCCTTCAATTGACCTGGTCGAACTGGCCCTCCGCATTGAGAGCAAATCCTTTGGCCTTGAAGACACTCAGCTTTGCAGTGGTAGCATTTGATCTTCTCCAAAAACGCGGCGGATGGCTTGTCTCACTACCAGCATAAAGTACTGGTTCTGGCCTTCCCACCGGCTCCTGGATTGCTTCAACTGGTGTACCCTCAGCATCCAGCGTCACCGTTGTCGCCATTCCGTCACCGATGTACACAGTCCTGATTGGAGGACCCGGCTGTGCAATGATGGTGCCTGGTTCAACAAGCGGCCTCTCCTCTACGGAGGGCATTTGCTCATCATCAGGGGCTTCATCGTCGTCAGCCTTTGCAGGGGCATCGGTGATAGCCAACGATCCCTCAAGCACATCAGCGAACATCTGGAATGGGCGGTAGGGATGTTTCCTCAGCTGGAAGGGTACCATGTTCTTCATCAATAGGCGGTGCGAAATTGTCCTGAGTCGTCTCCTCGGGCTCGGGTTCATCAAGAACGATATCGATGCCGGCCTCAGCGTTAGCTGGGCTTTCTCCCTGCTCTTCGTCAGGAGGTACAGCACCTCCTGCACGGGACCAGAGTACGACATCGCGTTGAGTATCGTTGATGAACAGGATTGTTGAGCCGGGCACTGCTTCGGAACACAATATGCCATCAGATTCCGTAACGAATAGATCGCAAGCAGCTTCGAGGACCTCCCGAGTGTCAAAGACGATCTCGATTGGTGCGCTTGCACGGAGTCCTGAACGTGCCTTCTGCTCTTCGAGCGGCAGCGGCGCAAAATAGCAATGCGCCTTCTCAGAACCCCCAAAACCCGGCAACAAACGATCTTCCAGAATCGCATACGCCGCATCATGTGTTGTGCGGTGATAGAGCCTGGGCGGCGCCTTGTCAATCGGGATCAACGGCCTGCCCTCTCGGGCGGCATTAGCCAGCTCTTCAGAACGCTGCAGCGTAAGATATGCCTTTGCAATAGAGGCATTGTCGAGCTGCAGATTGCTGGAGTGGCCTTGCGTACAACCGACGTAGACCGGAAAAGCCGGTTGCCCAATTGCATCGGCAGCACTGTCCATTGGTCCGCGAAACATAAGGCGCTGTTTGTTGTCGGTAGCGATCATGTCGAGGAGGCTTCCTAAACCAATGTCGCTTCCAGGTCTGCATCGATTAGCAACCTCAAGCACTTCCATGGCTAGTACCCATGGCCCGCTCCACGATCGCAGTTTAAATTGATTACCCTTGTTTTCGAAGTTTCCTCTGATAAGTCCAGTGACGAATGTAACCATTTTGTGATCACATCTCGGGTAGTGTAGGCCTGGCGTCATGTCTTTTTGGAATACTTCGATGTACTGGTCGGCCTCCTCTTGCGAGGGGCATTCGTTCCAGTAATCATACAGGGTAATGCCAGTCATCTCGGCGAAGTCATAGGTGTCATTCATGAACCTCATTCCGCGCGATCCCTGCACTGCGAGCTTGGTCAATCGCTGCTTGTCGGCCTCAGCCTTTGCAAGGCGAGCTCTTTTTGCAGCGTGCTCGGTGCCAGAGTCGCCAGACAGAATGCCTCCACCATAAATGGATGCGTCGATCGGCATCGGTCGAATATCGCCAGAAGACGAAGCTGCAGTACTCGCCGGGGTAACGGCCTCCACCTTAGGTGGGGCTTTGTTCCATTCCGGCGAATTGATCTCCTCTTCTGTTGCGAAAACACCGGGTGCGACGCTGATGACATTCTGAATCTTCATCTCCTTGAGGAAGTCGGGGACCTCAGGCGCAGGCAGTTCGGCGTGACTTTCGTCACGCTTCTCCTCCCAGTATGCGTCGTCCCACGGATCCTCCTCCGTTGGCTCCGCCTTGACCTGCTTGCTTCTCGTCATCCTCGCAAGAGCCGCTTGCAGGACATGGTTATCGACTGCGTAGCGACCACGGGAATCAAAATAATTTTCTGCAAGCAGTGATTGGAAGGCGGCTTCGCCCATTTTCGCTATCGCTCTGGAGGCGTAGCGCTCGGCGATCTCGATCTGCATGATGTGGGCTAAACCCGAAACCATCTTGCGGCGGGATTCACTGTCCTCGCGGAAATGGACGTTGTCGTTATAGAGCGCCAAATCTCCAAGGAAGGGGTGGATGTCACAGGCGGCGAGTCCTCTACGGACCGCTTCGTCCTTGAATCGCGCAATGCATTCATCGAACTGCTTTGGCAACCCGTAGACGAAGCTGCGAACTCCTGTGCAGATCACAATGGACCCCACATATGGAGAACGGCGCTGCAGGTCTGCAAGCGCTTCAAGATTTTGGCAAACTCTCCGACAGATCTTTTGCCAATCTCCGCGGGCCTCTATGGGCGATTGATGGTCCCACCACGTCGGGACGCCGGGGCTGCAAAATATCCCGTATCTGCCGACGATCTCATTCGCCATCCAGACAATCTGCACGTCCACCAGCAACTCTTGGTCGCCAGAGTAGCGCAGAGCCGTCTGGTCACAGAGGATCTGAGCCCTCTCCCGAAGTTCGGACAATGTTTTGCCCCACAGGGGTTCGTAAATTATCTCCCTGTATTGCAGATAGACCCCCGAGCTCGCTGCCTTCAAATCCGAGGAAAGGTCTGTCCTCGTTCTCTTGCCAGCAACGAAAACAGTCGTAGAGTCGGAGAGGAGGATGAGCACCCGCTTTCGGCCTCGATTTTCATCGGGCTTTAGCTGCGACATGCCAGACTGCGTCAATGCTGCCACTCGGTTGAGCCCTGGATATCGATCCGTTTCAAAGCAGTTGTGAGCAGCCACTTGCACCGGCATGTACTGAAAAAGTGCTCGCAACTCTCCTTCGTCAATCGACTCTTGGAAGCCTATCGACTCGTGACTGATGACGGCCGCCCAAAGCTGGCGGCCCCAAAAATCGGCCAACTGCTCTTCGTAGGTCGCCATCGCTCTTCTACTCTCAGCTGCTACCACGGGACTAGGACCCGGCCTCAGCGTTAGCTGGGCTTTAGTTGTACAGTAAAGCGATGACAAAGCTGCGCATGCCAGTCCTTCATGTACCTTAGGTCCATCATTATCCTTAGTGGTATGCACTTGCCAATCAGCATGCAATGCCGAAACCTTGGTTTTCGATGTCCTTAGTCGTCCACAGTCCTGGGTAGCTTCGAGCAGCAGCCGCTTCAATCGAAAAGACGATGCAAAGATCAGCGACCCGCTCTTGTGTTTCTCAAGACCGAAATCGTGTGCCAACTTAACAACAGCAGGCATACACCACATCTCGTTGTTAGCTGAAGCTTCCAACAGCAGGTGGGGCCTAAGACGTTTGGTTAATCGGCATAACGACATCAACGATTTCAGACATTTGTTCCATTCGTGGTCCGGCAGCGATGCAAAGTAGAGAATCGGTTTAGTGCTTCCCCCCTCGTCGCAGAGGGCACGAAGATTGTTAGCGATTTTTGACATTGCTTTCGGATTCATAGTTTCAAGGTTGTTCGGGACAGGGACAACACGACAGGAACCATTTCCTGACAAGGTGGTTTCACTAGCGTTCCCAAAGTCAAGCAAAACCCTGCAAAAGTCCATCGGCCTCGGCGCGAGCCGGGCGTCTGCAGGAGCGGCCGCCGCAGACCCGAGCCTAAAGCCGTGTTTGTTGAGGGTTTCAAGGTCAGTTGTGGAAAGCTTGGGAAAACCACGAGAGGTATACGCGGTGATAGAAAAACGTTTTCCGGTATAAGGCAACACGCAGTGTTTCTTGGCTGGGTCAAAGACAAGAGGTTTGCAATGGGTGTCATGCACATCCCCTTTGATGGAACGTCCTTGAGCGTCTTTCTGGAACTGCGCCTTAGTATCCGAAACAGTCTGATCTTCAACCCACAATCCACCTCCTTTGTGGTCACCAAAGCTAACCATCAGGTTCTTAGAACCCTTTAAGTTATGGGAATCAGCATGAACCTTTGCCATGTTGTCCTTGCTAATCACCACTGAGGTCCATGTGAAACCTGAGTCGGGAGAATGAGCTTTCACGAACTCATTCAAGTACCTGGCAACTGCGGGATACCTAGTGGTGCTTCTGGTAACACCTTGCATTCCACCGTGTGTCCAAGTTCCGTACACTTGATAATAGCCTTGTTTCTTTGATGCAATGCGAGGTCGCTTGGATTTCTTAGCTGTATGATTTGATGCAATCTCTTCACACAACCTTTCCAAAGCATCACAGCCATACTCCTTCAGGCGGGAAAGTTCTGAAGCAACCATCTCAACCTCCTGAATGGCAGCAGCTGCTTTAGCACGTTTGCCTTGAACCTCGTGTGGTGTAGGAGAGCGGCCTGGCTTTTCAGCCGGCTTCGCATTCTGCGCATCAGGTACATGATTGATGAGCCTAAGCGCGTGTTCCCACTTACCACGTTCAGCAAACGGTTTTGTGAAGATGTCTGCGACCTGTTCTTTGGTATCAACATTGATCATGTTGAAATGGCCCTTTTCGAACTGTTGCTTCATCCATGCAAACGAAAGTCGTTGCGTCCTATCGGTGTGACGAAGCTTTTCACTGTCACCCTTCGCAATGATGGTGATTGTAGCTTGGTTATCTTCTAAGAACTGAACCTGAAACTTTTCAGAAAGATGAACATCCAAGCCATTTATATCCGCGACAGAGCGTCCTTCATGACTGAGTTCACCATACCTGATTTCATCAAGCTCCGGGTCAATCCTTGCAACGATTGTTTCCGTGACTTTAGGTGATTCCGCCGGCGGCCTGGTCTTTCGACCGGCTGCATTAGCGGTAACCTCTCCCCAAAGGTAACACCACAAGCTTAAGCTAGGCAGGCCTTGTGCTCTGATGCCGTGATTCGCTGAAACTACTTCACTTTCGGTGCTAGACGTCGTGATGCTGGTCTGTTTCTTTGAAAAAGCGTTCAACGGGTAGTAAGTGTTGGGCCCAACCAAGAACAGTGCGCATCCTGATGTGGATTTGGAATCAAATTCTCCTGCCCAATCGGCGTCACAGAAGAGCCACAACTTACAGTCCGAAATCTTATCGCCAATAAAACCCTGCATCGTGATGTCCAAGCTCGAATTAATGTAGCAGATCAGCCGATGTAAACCGACATCGCAGTCTCTTGACCACTTCGTGACCCTAGAAGCAAGCGACTGGGTACACCGAAGTAAGTCCCACCTTGCCATTCTTGCTGCAAACAATACCTTCATGAGGACCCGACTGGCAATCGGTTGCAACCTCCCCTGGGGTTCGTTGCCTTCCACAGGTTTGGCTACTCTGTTCTCATGAAACGGCGTAGCTGCAAACTTCAGGGAATCACGTGAAACTTTAGCTAATTCACAGTACTTGTCGACACAGGAGACCAGGAAGTCCTTCATGTCATACGTCACAACGTTGACAGGCTTAGTCATAGCGGGGACGGGTTCCTTGATGATCGTATCAGTGCTCTTAAATCTAGACTGCTTAGCTTCGCACTTAGCGTCTGATTTGCTTCTCATCGGCCTGCCCTTTCGGGCGGCAGCAGCGAGCTTAAAGTCGTCTGCCGTCGTTGGCATGATAGAGAAGATTGTTTTGCCCGTCCACCACTCGTTTCGCCTAGCAGGGCCCCCCTGATTGGAATCATCCTGTATCTGATCTCCATTCTCAAACTCTGTTATGCGTTCAGTTCCCAGAGTGGGAAACTGTCTCATGTCGTCTTCACTTGGTACGTACAAACGCTTTCTGGGGTACCTGTGATGTCTGATCGCAAGCGCAGCATCCGGATCAACCTCCCAATAATCTTCTGTTCTAGTCGGCCTGGAGTTTCCTCCGGCTGCTGGTGCTGCAATTTTCTTGTCGAAGACATAAGCAAAAGGATGTGCGCTACGGTCAAGCATAACACCGTTCTGCTCTCGATGATTGCAACCAAAGTATCTCCCAAATGGTTCCGAAGGATCCATATCCAAAACCTTCCCAATCCCCTCCCATCCCTTAGCAAGATTGTCCTTTGGTCCTGCCATTTTGAAATCGTCGACGTAGACGACGAGGAGGAGATCTAATTCCGGATGGTAAAAGATACTTTGCCATATATCTGGAAGAACCGGGATCCACCCTATGCTCTTCAACTGAGCAGTGCAGTGTCGTTCCCAGATGCCGCCGCTGTCAGGATGTCCATACAAAGCGAGTCTGAGAGGACAAACTGGGTCGCGAAAGTTGCGCCACTCGGGCGGTCGACGATTCTTGGGAAGTCGAACCCAAGTCGCAATCCCTTTGAACAAAGCTTGAGTATACGCTTGTCGAGCATCAGCTTGCTGTTTTGCATAGCCTGGTTGGCTTCCGAACACATCGATGATTTTACCCGCTTCCATACTTGCAGGGCTAGAACCCAGTTCGGCGAAGATCGCGTGATCCGCATTTTCATCTCGAACCTGGTTCCCCTGGAACACAGAGCGTCCCTTGTAGTACTTAAGCGGATTACCATCCTGCAACTCGGAACCCTTAAGGCTGCAAATCTCGAACACGTTCCCGAAGTGAGCCTTTTCGCCTTTTGCCTTGGTTTCAGACAAGACGTCGTCGTACTCACGAACCTGTTTCTCAAGCCAACACCCTTTATCAAGAAGTTTCTTCCATTCTTTGTCCATAGCAGCCTGAGCCTCAGGGTTTCTGGCAACATCATTCTGGTTGATAAGCTTGGCAACCACAGCGAAAAGATCCTCGCAAGTTTCCTCTAGCTTATCCAGAAATAAACCGTGCAACCTCTTCCCATCCTCAGGCGTCCTCGGTCGATGAGGTTCTCGATGTCCAAGGAGAACAGGCATTGCGGGAGCTTCTTTCTCTCGTTCTTCCTTTAACCTAGCTTCCTCCCGCGCAACCTTCTTCTCCCATCGTTCGATTTCCTCTTTTCGTTGTTGTGCGGAATACATGTGCCAGAATTCAGACGGGACATCAGGGGGTCTTTTGGAGCCTTTCTTGTTCCTCACGAGTCTAACCCCATCCCAATTGTAACCAGCAGGAACCGGTCTACCATCAGGATATTTCGTGGGATCAAACAGGTCACCTTTGGAACTAGATGATGGCTCACTGGGCTTAGGCGCGGCCTCACCTTTCGGTGGGCTTTGATCGTCATCGGGTTCGGGTTCGGATAAGCCGATTTCATCAAGAAGTTCGCCTGCCTCACGAAGTCCCCGTTCCTTTTCTTCATCTGAAGCATGAATGTTCTGATCATCCAACAGTGGAACCTCGTGTGCCTCGCGATCCTTGATCCTTCCCGATTGAAGTGGGAACTCAAAATTTCCCTCAATCAACTCAACGCGCTTAGCCCTGATGACCTTGAGGTTTCCGTCCTCAATGGCAAACTGTGCGTCTTTCACGGGTGCAATCAAATACTCCTTCTTCCAAACAAACCCTGGTTGGATATGGTATCCCAGGAAGATCCCTTCAACCCCAGTTGACGAAAACTTGGAAGTCTCCGGAACATTCTGTTTAGGGTTATGCCAATACAAGACCTTAGCTCCGAAAGGAACAATCAATCCCGCAAAGGACTCCCCAAAGCGTGCCTCCCATGGGATTTCACCAGTATCCACTCGCTTTGTGAGATTGAGCGCAATGGAGTGGTGCTGAGCTGCTAAAGGCCAAAACCGTTCTGGAAGACCGGCTTGCTCCAAGTTCGAGCGCGTACCCTCTAGTACGGTGCGGATTTCCCGTTCGATGACGGCCTTAGTTTCATCCACGTACTCTCTAGAGGTGTTGTGCCTACATCGGAGTTCCTTCACAGCTGCTCCTAACTCCGGCGCGTTGTCAGAGTAAATAACCCCAACTTCGTCTTGCGTACCGAAAAAGTGCAGAAGGTCCTCATGCACTTGTTCCGATGATTTTGTTGCGCTAGGATACACATACCTGAATTGCGAAAACACATCTTTGATAACAAGCGCCACCCTCTCATCCTGAAATCCAAAGTCCCTCAGATCTCTTGTCACGAGATGATCAATGGTAACATGATCCCCATACTTTTCACTGTGTATGGTCGAAGATCCCCCCTTTCTTCGAGCTTGGGGAGATAGCATCTTCGCCTTTTGGCACACTTTGCAGAATGGGTTCTTAGGACGATGGCAGAATTGATGATGGATGCTTTCGGCCTCGGCGCGAAGCCGGGCTTCTTGCGAGATTTCCCTTCCCTCATCTTCTTCCTTGTCACTATCGGGCTCGATTAAGGGGTCGTCTTCGGGTCTTTTGAAAGCAGTAATCGACAGAATTGGCGATCCATCAATCTTTTGATTTTTAACCCTTAGACTTCTGATGTCAACAGAATCCTCAATCTTGCTCCAAGCAGAGTCCTTGTAGATCCAAGTGGTCCTTAGCACGAACCTTGGATGACGAGGTGCAGGTACTCGCAAAGCCTTTGGCCGATGACCAATAATGATCTTTGATGCGGCAATTTCACTGCTAGTGATCCAACCTGGCTTGGCTAAATCTTTAGGCTTGATTGCAATTGGCGGTGCAGAATTGATTGCTTCTTCTATCTCGGAGTCGCTGTGGACGACTCTTTCATCCCCGGCCGGTCCTCTCGGACGGCTTTCTACTGGAAACCCGAAGACTCGTCCTCCGCAGGTGCCGCCAGTTCAACCTTGACTGTACCGGCGTTAAACACCTGAGTTCCAGCAGATTTCTGGGAATCATCAGCGCTTGCTGGGCTCGCTACCGAGTCATCATTTGAGATCACTGGGACTCTACCCTTCATCTTACACTTGATGACTTTACCATCGGGAGCTATGAAGTATGGAACCTTGCCCGCAGGCCAATGGAAATCATATCCATCGTCCATGCATCTTCTCCCAACAGAACAAACCGGTGGCGTGCTTTCCAGTAGATAGCACTCAATGTTTTGCTTCAGTTCAGGCATCGGGATGTTGGTTGACTTGATTCCCTGAACTGGACCATTAGCTGTAATCAAGTTGACCGGCCTACTAGCGTTTTCGATGGGAGCCTCTGGATAGTAGATAGAGTGATCGTGCCTACTGATCAGATCTTCTTCACTGCCAGTATCGGCGAGGAATTCTAATCCCGCATTAAAGCTAGAGCATGCTGTTCTTTCCACGCTAGAACACAGCTCGCACTTCAACACTGCAACTGGGATCTCACCCTCTTCGCAGTCATCTGTGCACTCGTACTCACAGTGGCTTTCAATCCCATTGAGCATACAGGACATGATCCTGGCAAGCTCGTTCGCTGTTCTTATGGCCGTGCTTAGGTCCTGAACTGGAGGCTTTGGGCAGCTTTCAGCATCCAAGTAACAAACTTCGAAAGTTCGCGGTTTGGTCCTATGCTTCTTACCCTTACCATCCAATGGAATCTCCCGAATGCTTGGCTTCTCCTTGAACCTTAATTTCTTGAACGTTCCTGAAGCATCACCCTTAACGCCTTGCCCATTGGGCACAGCTGCCAGCGCATACGAAATGCAACAAGCTGCCGTGCGTCCGCCAGACTTTTCCTTGCTCTTGGACCTGCCCCTGTGTTTCTTTTCCTTCTTTGCTTTAGGATCCGGGGTCGGGCTCCTAGGCTTTTCATCGTTCTTCGCAGGGGCGGCCTGCTCAGTAGGAGCGGCGTCAGTTGGATTGGGCTTATCTTGATGCAGGAACCTACAGTCTTTGCCTTTGTTGCACTTGCCTTTCTTCCAAAAGGTGCAAATCGCGTTGATCTTCTTCTGAGGCGTTCGATGAGGACTTGGGGATCTTGACTTTGGTTTGTGGAGAAACTTACACTTGTCGCCTCTTGTGCATTTTCCTTTCTGGAAGTCGTAACAAACCTGTTGTGTTTTGGGACTCTGAGATCTAGGCGGTGTTCGTTGGCTCGATCCTTTGCTGCTTGTTCTGGATTTTGAGCTACTTCGGGACATGCTTCTTCCACGGCCTCCTCGTGAAGAGGGGCGACGTTCAGATCCGTACGCTGGGGCCCCGTATCTATCGCCATGCGACTTAGCGATGCGGTCACGGTTCTTACGCATCCGTTCTCTAGTTAGATGCTCCCTAATGGCATTGACGAGGAATTCATACGTGTGTACGGGGTTTCCTTCCTTTGCCCTGTCGTACAGCTGAAGATCGTACTTGATGTGGTGGGATTTCCGAATTTCCCTCAGCAAAATGTCCCTCAAGGTAACTTCATCCGGAACATGACTCATTCCAGCAATCACCGACTCGAAGTTGTAAAGGAAGGTAGCCAAGTCGTCCCCAACCAACTTCACTTTTAAAAGGTCTTCTACGCTATAGAGGCTTCCGACTTCTTCATTAGTCTTAAAGTGTTGATGAAACATCCACAACACTTGTCTTCCCCTGACGGCACGTCCTCCTGTGGCCTCTGTTTCTTTGAAGTTTAGGACTTGCCTTGAAATCTCTCCTCTAGCGACTCTGGTAAGTGCAGCCAACAACTTCGTGTCCAATGTTAAGAATTTCCCAGTGTCATGTAAGGACTTGAGGGTAGCCTCTTTATCATATACTTCCTGCACCCAGCGAAATGCCTCATCCGGGCGATCGCTCGCAGCCCGCACAATCTCGCGGACCGAGATCCGCCACGATCGGTAGGTCTCTGGATTAGGGTAATCGGGAAGCTTGATGCTTTCGGCTTCTTTCACCTTTGGTTTGCCCTCTTCATCTTCGGTCTTAGGGGTAAGCAAGCGTGCTGCCCTAATCAATGCCTCAGCTCCGAAATCAACATGTGGAACCCCGTCTGGGTCAACAGTCGCCGGCTTACCCGCTTGGGCAGCTTTAGGAGACTTTTCCTTTTGTGGCTCTCTGTTCTCAAACCCAGGTGGTACAGAAGTTCCTTGCGGAGGTTCCTGAGCTTGCGGCGTTCTTCCGAAGATGTCCTTCATATTCTCGGGAATCTCAAATGGATTTGAGAACGGGACAGCAGGGTTAGGTCCTGGCTTCGGCGTGGCATTTTGTCTGCCCGCTTCGTCCGCATTGGCTTCCATTCTTAGGGCTCGTTCTGCGGCAGCCAGTTCATCCTGCAGTCTGTCGTTTTGTGCACTCATTTCAGCGATTTCAGTAATGAAACGCCGTTCCATACTCGCTTCGGTTTCTTCAAGAACTTGTTTGAATCGGATTCCAAGAAAATCAAGATGTTGTGCTTTGTTGCGTTCGCTCTCAGCAATCAGAGTGGTTCTGAGCTTAGCGATTTCCGACTGATGTCGTTGTTGGAAAATTGATTCCAGAATGTTCATTTCATTCCTGCATGTTGCAACTTCGTTCAACAAAAACTTTTCCCTTTGGGATGCGTTGAACTCAAATTCCGCAAACTGTGCTTCGCATTCTGCCATCTTCACCTCATGAAGGCGCTCGGCCTGTTCAGCCATGCCAGCCATTCTCACAAGATTATCATGCGATTGTTGGTTCAGAATGCTTGCGTGTCTTCTTTCAGCATCTGCCTCCGTTCGCTCTATTGCCATTCTTTGTTGTTCGGCTGTTTCACCCTGGTTCACAACATTGTACAAGGTATACTGCACGTTTGAGATGTCGACCGTTGGATTTGAGACAAATGGAGATAGGGTAGGACCCACTGGACCGAAGATCCTATCAAGTGCTTGGGATCCTGAGCTCGGTGCCGTAGGGCCCGCGCCAGCTGCTGTAAGTTGTTCATCAAGCAGTCGATCTCTTGTTTCGTCGTCCATCTCGTCCGATGATACTTCGGTTGTTTCTCCCTTCTCAGTAGTGAGCAGAGAGGGCGAAGTACTCATGTACCAGTGTGAATACCAGTGTAAGAATACCACGGAGACAAAGTCAGCGAATACGGCTGATAACCTATAGAATACACCAAAACCGTTAAGCCATGAGCGGTCGCGCTAACCTTTTACTCAGAGGGCTTGGGCACAATAGTCAGCGGTATATAGTACACAACATGATGACTGTACACGACCATACAAACTCCTACGCAAGCTGCGATGCAAAACTACAGAAACAATAGATGCCATCCACTGTGACCTTGCCCGATGTGCCCATGTCGGTGCAAGGGGTCAGTGGCATGGCACAAGTGAACACACTTGAGGAACAATTTCTTGTTGACAATTTGGGAGTCACACCTTTGCAGCTTCTGCCGGCTCTTGCACAGACGTCCTCAGCCTTGCGAAAACCTGTTGGTGTTGCCGGGCTCTCACCCGAAGAGCCATCAAGTTTCCTTGCTTGGGGACACAAAGGCCAGCCATCTAGTGTGACCTTGCCCGACGTGCCAATGTCGGTGCAAGGAGTCACTGGAATGGCACAGCTTCCGGTTGCTCTGTTCACACACCGGCTTGGACAGAAATAATACTACATTTTTTCATGGTTTTCTCAACAATTTTCAGTGTCTGCAAATCTCCAGTTACATTAATTCTGGACAAACCTACCGTGTCGTAACGTATCCAATAAGTCTTTGTTCAGGTTGACTTCTGATTTTGATAACTTTGGTTTTTGCCAAGCCCACTGATCCAGCCCCCGCGGATCCAACCCTACAAACGAGCATATTGAAAATATAGGCCGGAACCAAAGATTTAAAAACACATTTCTAAGTACCCCTAAGAATCATCGACCAGCCCATCATGCAAATTGGGGACACTTCAAGCCCCTGCTTGACGAGGTAACTGACGATGGCAAACAAAACAGGCCCCAGCAGCAAGCCGCAATTTCTAGCACACTGGGTCATGATCATCCAGAATGTTTTCTCCCGCTGGGGCGTGATAAGATTCCACATGATGCTCCTCGAGAGGGCGCACAATCCAAAGGTAAAATTTACTGTGCCGTACAGCAATGTACTCACCCAGAATATCGCAGCCCTTGCGTTCAGTGACGAGTCAACTGCGGCCAGCAAGATATACGCATTCATGACGAGGACGGCAGTGGCAATCGCGTTGCTCACCAAGAAGACCTTTCGGGCCCATCGCTGATCCCAGTTGTCCTCCGGGACGATGCGCTTGCTGACCACCACGCCAACCACCGCAAAGACGGATGCTGCTGAGAGGAAGAGACCCGAAGCTGTTGCGCTTTGTCCCATGTCGATGGCGAAGTCCAGAGAGACCGGGATCAGCAGGGACAAAACTACGAACGGCAGGAACCACGCGTACAAATTCGCACACTGGAAGAGCAAGGTGTTGCCATGCTCGTGGTCAGCTAGAAGCGGCTTGGCACCGCCGGCTACCCGGTACTCGTGCACCGCGACCAGAAGAGAAACTAAAACCAGGGACAAGATGACACCGCTGCTGATTGGAACGGAATAAGTTGAGAACGTGTCCGGTGTTATATGCTCTGTCAGGGGCCCCGCGACAGCAGCTCTGGCCGTGGCTTCTGCATCAGCTGCGTCCAGCGCCGAGAAACGGGACGTCAGCACGACCCCTTCCTGCAGCCACCCCTTGCCCCAGCAGTTTTCCTCTGAGCACGCATCGGCCGTTACTGAAGCAGCTGTCGCAGCCACGAAGCACAGAAGCACTGGCAAGACCATGTGGCCATATGGAAGTCAGGGTTCAGAATCGTTTGCATGAGCAAGAAAGGCTGCAGTTTCAGGCTTTTTGGTGGGTTTTAATGCAAGCTCGGAGTTCATGCAGATATACGTGTATGCATATGTGTGTATATACAAACATACACATCTACATATACATATGTAATGTGTAACTAAATAAAGATATGTATGTATGTATGTATGTATGCATGCATGCATGCATGCATGCATGCATGCATGTATATACATATATATATATATAGATATATGGTAATATATATATATATATATATATATATATACATATATATGTATATATATATATATGTACATATAATGATGCTGGCTAGGCCTAAGCAGACACTCCAGGGGTCGATTTCACCGAAATGCAAGGCCCCCAGACTGCCTGACCTGAGGTTTAGAGGAAGATACGATCCGGTCTCTCTCTCCTACAAGTACGTATCGGTTGGGTACTGCCCCGAACCCTGAACCCCTAAACCCTAAACCCTAAATCCTAAACCCCTAAACCCTAAACCTAAACCCTAAATAACAGTCTTTCATAAAAGGGTGCTATTCAGGGCAGTATCTTCTGCCGGGCCCCGGCCAGGCAGCAGGCTTTGGCTCAGACTAGCTTAGCCCCTAAACCCTAAGCCTTAACTACTACATTCTGCAACCTAAACCCTAAACCTTAACTACTCAACTCTAAACCCGAAACCTTGACTACTAACTCTAAACCCTAAACCCCTAAACCGTCCGTCAGATTAACTTTGAAAAGAAAGGCGCCTTTCGACTAATTGGGATCCTCCGGGACAGACAGTTAGGCCCACCGTCACCTTTTTAACAGGCTGCCAGGGCCGATGATGGTGTAAGTGCAGGGGTTTAGGGCTTAGGCTTAGGGTTTAGGGTGCTTGGGTCTTAGGCTTCAGGGTTTTAGAGTTCACCACAAGCAGTTGGAAGACGTAGGAGTTCACCCCAAGCAGTTGGAAGACGTAGAAATAATGAATAATGAGTGGTGCACAGCTTTCTCAATATAGTGGGCTCTCCACGGATACCTTAAGCGTATACCTCTACCTCTACGTCGTGAACTTTTTGACATAAAAACTTCTGCGGCAGTTCAGCGCATCACGGGAACCCAACAAGCCAAGCCGCTACGCGCCAGAAAGCTTAAACGCCCAACAAAAATTAAGGGGTTTAGGGTTTAAGAGTTTATGAGCACAGGATGACCTTTCCAAGCGCAAATCTCGGAGCGCCATATACGAAGCTGTAGCTGTGCAGACAGGGTGGAGGATGACGACTTTCACAGAAAGCCCCCCAAGAGCCGCCAAACCCTTTGAGCTTTAAGCCTTTCAGATAATATAGGGGTCTTAGTATAAGGTCTCGGGACGCATTATACTCTAGATATAATGATGCACCCTCAAAATAGTATTCCTATTTATTTCGGCCCCTATAAGTAGACCGGAAAGCCCCCAGATGCCTGAGGTAGGAGGTTCACCCTGCCCACGATCGCGAGCCTCGGCGAACTACGGACCCAACGACTGCACGAAAGTTTGTACATTGTAATGCTTAGGGTTAAGGGTTTAGGGTTTTAAAAAATTACAATGTCAATGTACAGCATATATGCCAGTCCGACGACAGTTTCGGGTGTACGTGCCGCAGTAGGGGGGGTTCGCGGTTTAGGGTTGCCTAAACCCTGGACCCTGAACCCGAGCAGGTCTTTGGGATCTGTCCGGACCCTCAGGGTATAATTAAGGCCTGACCGGGTTCCGTGTACAGATCCTGCATCAACTGAAACACACGTCGGCGGTACAACCTAAACCCTAAACCCTGGACCCTAAACCGCAATTACACCCTAAACTCTGGACCGTAAACCCTAAACCCTGAACCCAGGCATGTCCTTAAGCATAGCCCTTTATGGTGGTTGTCTTAAGGGCTTAGTTTCCCAATAAAGGGTTTAAGGTTTGGGGTTTCAAAAGGTATCATATCTCTCCGTTTTGCTTGTTTTGGGGTTAGGGTCTGCAAAGTTTGTAAGTTATCATAGAAGCGCGCTCTCCCCCCGCCCCGTTGTGGGTTTAGGGTTTATAGGGTGGTAGAGTCGGAGTCGGAATCCCTGAAAGAAGGCACCTGTACCGACCTGTCTGTTCTTTACTCCGGGGACCTCTGAGAAAGACACTCTCAAATGAAGTCTTTCTCCGGAGACCCTAAACCCCATGACCTCTAAAGGAGGGCTGCTCTTTATGGCATTGCAGGGGAGGGCTTAGGGCTTAGGGCTTTGGGTCTATATGGTTTAAGATGTTTAAGGGACTGGGGTTACGTTGCAAGGTTCCCTGATAAGGATTTGATAATGGGATGCTGTAAGGGTGACCGTAACCATTTAGCACCCTCACGGTCATGACTAGGAAAGGGGGTTTGCGGGATAGACTGTAAGTTTTCCGCATTTCAAGGGGGCGTAAAGGAAGTTTACTACCTTACTACCATCGTTTCCGACCCCTATGCCGTGGTCTCTGCGGCTTTTAGGGTGGGCTTGCTGCTCAGTCCTATCGAAGGTTCAAGATACCCCTTTAGGGTTAGGGGCTTTAGTGCAAGCCCCAATCCTTTATAAACCCTACACCCGATAAGCCTTATAAGCTCCAAATCCGACGATTTCAGACTTTTGGGATCGTGTGCAGTCAGTTCAAGGTTATGACGGGTATGGGGCTGCATTCTTCCAGGGTGTGGTTGGGCTCCCGTAGGCATAAACCTCGACTGCCTAGGGCTTAGGGTAGGGGCCCCGAAATCCTAGCACACTCGAGGTCCTACATGGTACATTCATGCCTGGTCCTGCAGCATACAGAAGAATACTGGCTGTATTCTTCCAGGCAAGAGCTGCTTCGGTCTCACCTGTCTGGGACACTGCTGGTTTCGGTGAACAAGTTGTCGATCAACAGCAAGACGTCGTTCTCACGAACTGCATCCACGAGCTCAGGAGCACAAAGTTCCTGGCCATGTTGCTGACATCTAGGCACTATCGTTTGGCAGGTACTTGTGCTCAGCGTCCCACCCCACCAAGACACAGTTGGCCGGTACCGGCGGCAGCTCGAATGGTAGCTCCATGACGACACAAGTCTGGCCTGTAGTAGCCTGCACCTACACCTATGCCTACGGCCCACGGCCACGCCTGACCGCATGCGCGTGGGCCTGCATCACACCGACGACGTGGTCTTGATCATCGAGCTGATGGACTCGAAGAGGCTCTTGCTCGCCATTGTTGTTGGAACAGGGGCTCCTCTTGCTGCGTGCACATCTTAATAGTCAGTTTAGTACCGGAAACTGAAAGAAGGCGACTTCGGATTGAACCTCAGAAACAAGAACGTTTGAATTAACTACAAGCCCCCTGAGGCCTAAATCGTACTTTCTGGGCACCCCAAACCCTTAACCATAAACCCTAAACCAGCCAAATCAGACAACCTAGCCCATAATCTCCTAAAAGATCAACGCCTACAGCCCAAATCCAAGCAACCGATACGGGTGGCTGTCAAAACTATGGTCCCTTCTTGGGTACTCTAAATATTAGGTGCCGTACTATATTGGGGACCCAAAAGGGAGCATAATTTTGACAACCGCCCATACACAGCATCTTATACTTGAAAGAATCCTGACGGCTATTAACTACTCGAATGCAACCTCTCAATCCTAATAGTCTGAAGACTTAAAGGAGTTATGTTAAACCCCCCAAGCCCTATAAATACTAAAAGGAGACCATCAATTCCTAGGCCCTCTCACCGTAAACCCTGGCTCTAAGGCCCGAAAAGGAGACTGCAAGACCACGACATTCAGACCAGTTTCAGCGTTTGAGGGTTTGGGGCTTTAGGGGTTTTGAATTTAGGGGTTTAGGGTTCAGAGCGGCTTGGGGTTTTAGGGGATAGTGTTGAGGGCTTCGGGTTTATGTCTGAGCTTTTCATGTTTATGGGTATGGGGTTTTAACTAAGCTTACCTTAACCCTGAATAACCTACCTTTTTAGGGTTCCTTGTTATGATTTCCGTATACAAGTCCTTAAAAAGGTAGGTGTTTCCGGGTCCAGGTAGGGTTTGGGACCGTGTATCCTAGAACCTACAGAGCCCGAAGCTCAAAGACATCATGCCCCGGACCCAAACCCTGAACTCTGAACCAACTTTCAGGCACATGCCCTAAACTCGAAGCAGCCCTACAATAGGCCCTACAACCAAGGACCCAAAACCTACAACCAAGCTATAAAATCAAAGAGCGCGACTTTCAGCCAAGTCTCGAGGCAACACCCTGCTCGAGATCCTGGCACAGGGCGCCCCCCGACCCCTTCATCAGGTTTCCTTTCGAGGATATTTTTAAGGCCTCCTTTTCGGGGTTCTACAAAGGTAGTCCGAGGGTGCCTTTTGGGAGTTTAATGTGGTTACTGCAAGGGCTCTTGTACGCGTGGGGATTCAGAGGTTCGGCTTTTTGGTTTGGTGTCCTTACCCATAGGCTCCATATTAGTTCCTTTTGGGGATTACCTTATAGGGCTCTATATATGAACCCCCAAAAGGAACTACTATGGAGCCCTTGGGTAAGCATGCGGGAATTGTAAGAACAATGCCGGGTTCAAGAAGTAGGACTTAGCATCTTCGGGCTTGGGTACGTACTGCAGTCGGAAGTTCTCTTAGCTAGGGTCCCTCTGAGGGTCCTGTTATATGGTGCCGTACTCTTTTGGGGACCTACAAAGGGACCCTAATTTAGAGAAGTACCCCGCATAACACCCATTTCTTTCAGGAGCTTGGTACTAGAATGCCTAGTCTTAATTCGAGTAACGGGTCTACATCGGACCTCACTCTATGCAGTTGTTCAGGGTGTTCGGATTGTCGGAAGGCACAGGAACGAAGCAATACTTTCTCGATTTGAGGACTCCTTCTACCACTGTTCGCCACACCTAAACCCTAAACCCTAAACACATGCTAGTCAGCTGCTGTTCTTGTCGCTGTTTTACCTTGTGGAGTCCGGTGCCTTCGACCCCCGCAGGAGAAGTCAACAGCTGTTGGCAGCTATAACATTTTAGAAGAATAGCTTGAAATCCTGAACCCTGCAGCGCGAATCATAAATTCCCAAGAACCACTAAACCCTTACCCCTAAACCCTACATTCCCAAGAAGCCCTAAGCCCTAAAAGCCTCACCCCTAAACCCCTAAGACAAACTTGGGAGAAGGCGGCGGTTCAATCTGCCTCGCTGTGGGGCAGCTGCATTGGAAGAGGCCGTAAGTCGCCTCGTGCAGACGATGGGTTGCGGTTCGGGGTATAAGGGCTTAAAGAGAACTGCAGAAAGTTGGAATATGGTTTCAGGGTAGGATACCTTGTAATTTGCCTTTAGGATAATCATATTCCAACTTTCTGGCTTTTACCTTCAGTGATTGAGGTTTAGAGCTTGTAGGGCTTGGGGCACAGGTTTATACGTCCTAATCCCAAACCCAAACTTGTGAGCCGAGCGATTCCGAATCAGGGATTCGCGTGGCGCTGATTGCTCGTTGCGTAAGGTGCTCATTGCCCAAAGCCCCGAAACTCCTAAACCCCTAACCCATGAACCCTAAGCCCCGAGATAGAGGACTCTTTGTACTCTCATCTGCTTTTGGTATATGGCTGCGGCTTGGGGACGCGAGAATCCCGGACCTGGAGGCGTGAAGCTTTGAGGCCTCTTCCACAGATTCTTTAGAAGTTAATTGCTGATAAGTCGGCCGAGACTCGATCAGCCACTTCGAACGTGATTGCGTGCAATTCTCGTGCAACGGTGGCACAGAAATGATGTCGATGGCCGAATATCCATCATGGCTTAAACCATTCGCCATTCACAATCTTCCACAAACCATTCACAATCTTCGGGCCTAGGCATGTCAGTTTGGTCACCAGCAAGGCCTAAATATGACAGTTGGAGCACCGCAAAACCACGGAGAGAAAACACGACAGTTAAAGGACTTTCCGCTACTATAATTAATAATAAATGTAGACCCCAAACCCATCACTTGGAAGACCCTGGTTCTAGACTCTAGACGATGTATATATGGGATATAGGAAACGCGTAACTAGCATCCCCTACTAACCACAAACCCTAAGCCCTAAACCCGAACTCTGGCGGGACATGTCAATGGCAACAACTGCCGGTGAAGTAAGTGCAATCACACAAAAATTCTGACCCGAACCGTAAAGAAATCGTGTGTGTAAAGAAATTAAATCGTACGTTTGAGCATGTATGGCTTGGTCTGTTGGGTAACGCTTCAGGATTTAGAGTTTAGGGTTCAGGGCCCCGGGCTCGAGACCGTGAACTGTCGAATCATGCAGAGAATGCGACCCTCAATCGTAAAGCTTGAACTCGCAGAACACTGCTTCATTGAAGACTATAGTAGGAGCCCAAAAGTTGGAAACCCAATAGCCTCAACCCTTAAGAGTCATCTAGAGGGAGTCCCAGCATTATTTGGCCTTACTCCGGTTTCCAACTTTATGGGGTCTACTGTAAACCCTACAACTCCCAGTGACATTACCAAGCTTGGGCTTTTTGAGCCTTCAGCATAGAAGCCCCTTACAGGTGGGTAGTTCTTCTGCCATAGTACTCCCATAAGACCCCCTTTACCTTATAGGAGTGGTATGGGAGGCTTATGGGAAACTACCCACCTAATAACTACCCACCTGTAACAGCTTAGACAGCAAGCTTGGGCCCTAAACCCTAAACCCTAAACCCCCTAAACCCTAAACCCCCTAAACCCTGAACCCTAAACCCTAAACCTCCTAAACCCTAAACCCTACACCTTTTTGAGCCTTCAGCAACCCCTACAACCTGGAACCGGGAGCCGGAAAACCATGCGCCTGCTGCAAGGCGGATCACCCTCTCCTGCCCAAACCCGTAGGCTCTAAGGACTCATATCTTTAAGGCTTTTGGGCCCAAAGACCATACTATAGAAGGCTGTTGGGCTATTTTGAGCCTTCGGGAAAAGGAAAGATTGCTCATGGTTGTGGAGGATATCCTGAGGTTTGGGGTTAAGGGTGTCAGTTTCTGCTACTGTAAGCGATATCTGGAAGATTTTGTACAACCCTAACCCTAAACCCTAAGCCCTAAACCCCCTGAACCCTAAGCCCTAAACCCTCAACCCCCTGAACCCTAGATGATCCTCCAGAGCTTCATAAGGTTCCTGAAGAAGGGTTCCTTCTTATCGTTATAGTATACTTTACCCCTAAACCCTATTCTGATTATCAAGGCCCCAAAAATCCCAGCACAAGTGCCTGAGATGGATGACGCTTTGTACTGTAGGACCCTGACTAAGAAACCCGGGGCCTATAAGGGGTTTAGTGTTTAGGGTTTAGGCTTAGGGCCCAAAATAGTAGGATTTCGAAAAGAAGCCCTAATGAAGGCCCAAGGTTTCTTAATCAGGTTCCTACACTAGTATAAGTCAGACCTTGGCTTCGCAGTTTAGGGCGTAGGGTTTTTTTGGGCTACAAGTATGTGGGTGGTCGTCAAAGTTAGGGTCCCTTTTTGGGTCCTTCTTATAATACGGCACCTATTATAATTAGGGTACCCAAAAAGGGATCCTAATTTTGACAACCACCCATGTGGGTCGGGCGGGGGGGGGGGGGGCATTTTGGTTTGGGGGGGTAAGGGTTCAGAGCGAAGAGGGTTTCGCATGAAGCCTTCGGCTAAGAAGTTTAGCGATCCTAAGGGTCCACGTACTTATATAGTATATACATTGGCCTTAAAGTACTCCCTATGTAGGTACATTGGCCTTAAAGTAAATGCTATATGGGTACATGGACCCTTAGGGGATGGAGGGGGTGGGGTAACCGACAACCGTACATCCATCTAAACCCCGAAGTTTAAGCCCGCAAACCGTAAACCGTGAAGGGCTCCGGAATCTGGCTGTGAAGCTGGTCCACCACTCCCTAAACCCTAAACCCTAAACCCCCAAACCCGTAGGCGAAGCTATGATGCTGTTTTTTGTTTTCCAACTTGGCGGTCCTTATGTAGGGGGTCTCAGGACTCATATACTGAAGCCTTTGGGCCCAAAGACCATCCTATATAAGGCTGTTGGGCTATTTTGATCCCTAGGGTATGAGGGGGTCCTTGCCATGAGCATCCTACTACGTAACATGAAGTTTAAGGAGTTTAGGGTCACCCCCCCCCCCCTTCAAATTCCCAAAACCCAGATCTTTCGATACAACCTTCAAAGCAAGCAACCTGAGCCACTGCTATACCACACTTGCAGACAAAACCCTGAAGAGCTTTCAGAAAGCTCGAAACCGTGGCTTGGTGTTTAGGGTTTAGGGCTTCATCTCTCCTCATCTTCGCCGTGCGCAAGCACCTGAGAGAGGGGAGTGACACAAGGCCAGAAGTAAAGACCCGTGTGTGCCGTATGTATACTTACGTGCAGAAAAGGTAGGCTATTATTGAGCTGTCAGCCTCGAGCTATTTACTTTCTGCGACGTCCCTACCACAAGCTCTGACTCGGAGTTTAGTTTGGGGTCTACAATAGGGCTTAGGCTTTAGGGTCGGTCGGGGATCAAAGGGTACGTCTTCAGTGATTTGGGTGGTCGTCAAAATTACGGTCCCTTTTTGCGTCCTTAATATAGTACTGGCACCTGATATTTAGGGTACCCAAAAAGGGACCCTAATTTTGACAACCACCCATTTGGTCTCGGAGGAATTGTCCTGTACTCAGACGCGCTGAAACTACATCATGGAACAACTTTATCGGTACGTACCCTGCAAAGCTTTATCGACATGGCCTTCGTCACAAACTCGCCGCCCATAACACCCCCACACCTCAATTTGTTAAACATGGCCAACACCGATCCCTACTGAAAGAACCCTACACGCAGCCACCAAGCCCTGCCACTACGCAAACTTGAGCCGAACCCTATAGACTCTAAACCCGAAGACACCAGCCCTAAACCCTAAATGCTAAACCCGAAACCATACCCGAAACCCTCACGCCCCCAAATTTTCAACCCCGAAAAATTCAACGCTCATTAACTTAACTCTTAAACTTAAGCCCTAAGCCCTAAACCCTGACCTTAAACTTAAGCTTAAGCACTAAACTCCTAAACCACAACTCCTGCCCTTCCCCCATTCGCAACTTTCGGCTCCCATGGGAACCCACTGCAACTCACTGAAGCAACTTCGGTCCGAAACTCAATTTTACACCCCTGCCTTAAGGTTTCGGGTCTCGGTTGTTTTTGAATTTTGTTTGTCTCGGGGTTTCGGGTTTAGGGTTTAGGGGTTTAGGGTTTAGGGTTTGGGGTTTAGGGTTGAGGGTTAACCATGTAAAACCTACTCCTTTTTTGGGGGGGGCTCCTCGGTTTATGATTCCCTATAGAAGTCAAAAAACGATAGCAATACAGTACGTTGTTTGAGGTTCAGGTGATACCTGAAAACCTGAGCCCCAAACATCTCCAAGTCCTAAACCAAAGCCCTTTAGAACCCTTTGCAATCCCATGCTGACTTGCAAAAGTGCTATACTTCGCCCTTCTGAAACCCTCCTTACACAATACGCACCTGCACACGACGGGCAAAAATCTATCCTGAACCCTAAACCTCTCAACCCCCAAACCCAGAACAGTGCGGGCCATGGGCCGCAACGCTTCCCCCATTGGATCCTCCCTCGACGGAGAGAACAAGGCCCGTCCCACCTGGGGCAGGGTTCAGGGTTTAGGGGATTAGGGTTAAGGGGTTCAGGGGTTTAGGGGTTTAGAGGGTTTAGGGTATAGGGTTAAGGGGTTTAGGGGTTTAGGGTTTAGCGGGTTTAGGATTAGCTTGTTTTGGGCTGCGGGGCTAGAACTCCAAAGTTTTTAGGGTTCCTTCATGTTCATCATATAGGGTTCAGGAGCTTAGGGCTCAGAGTTAGTCGCGCTGAAAGATCCCCCCACCCTCCATACACATGTTTGAACGCCGAATCCTAAATTACCAAGCATCAGAAACCATGAAACCCTAAAAACGTTGAAGCACTACAGCCTTCATAACGCACTAAAACGTACAACTGCCCTGACCTCAAACCCAAAAGCCCATAAGCCAGGACCAGCACACTCGAAACAAGTTCAGAGGTTTGGAGATGCGAGCTGTTACTGGGTTCTTGTTAAGGGATTTATTTAAGCTACCGTCTAGCATAAATCACATGGTTTCCTTGTAATGGTAACCTAAATTAAGTTCCTTAACGATAAACAGAACCCTGGTTAAGGGCTTCACGGCTTCCAGGCTTTACACTTCGGGGTTCTCGGGGTTTTAAAGCTTCAGAGCCCTTGGTTTCAAGGGCTTCGGGTTTCGGCGCAGGGGGTTCGGGTTAGGTTTTGGGGTTGAAGGGTTTAGGGTTTAGGGGTTTAGAACCCTAAACCCTAAACCCTAAACCCTAGGGTTTAGGCTGGGGGATGAAGGGTTTAGGGGGTCTAGTGGTTTAGGTTTCCTGCCGACTCTCGGGCCCCATTCCCATCCTGGACCCGCATGGCCTTTTATAGGGCTTTGGCCATTATTTTACCTACTTTTGGGGTTTTAGGATGTCGTGTCCTACTCCCGGGGAGAGGATAATCTGACGGCTTGAATGATCGAAATGCGGTATTGGGGCAACTTAATTGAACGGGTCCTCGTTAAAATCGCAGCCTGCATGGGCGACGGTGCTGGGCAGAACCACTGGCATCCTTGTGCTGAGTGCTTGAGACAACGGGTGGAGGATTATCAGGTTTGTCCTTGGGATTGACGTCTGCGGTTTGGGGTTTTGGAATTTGGCAGTCTCCAAGCCCCAGACATCTAAACCATAACCATGAAAACGGTCCAGGAAGGTACGTATTAGTAAAGCTTCGAGCATCCTGACCCTAAGTGTTCCGAAGCCCCGAATACCAAAACGCCAGCACCAAAAGCCTCACACCCACATCCTGCGAAGTGTGGCGCTCAACCCAACCTTGACGACCTAGACCAATGTTGGTGTCCAGGGGAGAGTGTTTTTTCTCTACTCGCTTTGCAGTTGCTACCAAGCACATGTGCTGTTGGTAAACGATAAACGGCATGTTATCCCACAGCGCGCTCTCGAGTGTCTGTTCGGTGCTCGCGGCTCTTATCTTGGAGATTCTGGTCTGACCGTAGGAGCGTTTAGGGATTAGGCTACGGGGTATTATGTGGTGTTCCACTGTTGAGGGCCAACGGTATAGGGTTTGGAGTTGAGTGTTGAGGTGTTAATTTTGGGGCCTCAATAGTTGGAACAGGGTTTTAGGTTACATGATACTATAATTAGAATAAGGAACCCATAAAATGGTATAGGTAATTATTAAGGCCCCTTTTTTAGCACGGAGCAGAGAGGGGATTGCAGGCGGACATCCTCGTTGTGTGACCGAACAACTTGCACGTCCTTCTGGCAAACTCTACAGGCAAGTAATGTAGGGGCCTTAAAATTAGAATTAGGTCTTGGGATACACTATAGTACAACTATAGTAAGGACCTCCCGGCAAAAAAAAAAAACACATAGTATTGGTACTTATGGAGGCTTCTACAGTATGCTGATGACGCCCAGCGACTACAATCGGGACAAACTGCACTCAGAGTCCGCAATGCCGTAATGACATCTTCCAAATCCTGTTTTTATTATTTATAGGAGCTCAATTGGGCTCAGGATTGGGGGTTTAGGGTTTAGGATTTGGGTGGTTGTCAATATTAGGGTTTAGGGCGAGGGCGTCCGGGTTTGCGCCAGAGGCTCACCGTAGGGCTCTGCACCTGTTGCCAGCCATCGGTCAGCTCTGTGATTCTGCATCTTGGCAGGCTCCAGCAATTCTACTGCGGTAGCATCCAAAGCACCACATTAAAAACCCAAAAACTTTCAAGAAACGACAGATCTAGTCAACAGTCTTTAGCTGATCCTGCACAGCTCTGCTGTCGCCACCATAGCCAGCATGACCCCAGGTCACAACCGATCCATCGCCAAGGATGGCCGCAAAAGCACCACCAGAGGCTTGGACCTGCTGCACATCCTTCAATTGACCCTGCACAGTTCTGCTGTCGCCACCAAAGCCAGCATCGCCCCAGGTCACAACGGATCCGTCACCAAGGATGGCCGCAAAAGCACCACCAGAGGCTTGGACCTGCTGCACATTCTTCAGCTGACCCTGCACAGCACTGCTGTCGCCACCTCGGCCAGGATCACCCCAGGTCAGAACGCATCCATCGCCGAGGATAGCAGCAAAAGCACCTTGGGATCCTTGCATCTGCTGCACATTTTTGAGCCGACTCCGAACAGCACTGCTGTCGCCACCAGCAGCACCACCCCAGGTCACAACGGATCCATCACCAAGAATGGCAGCAACAGCACAAGAAGAATCAAAAATACTGCTCCCAGAGGCTTGGACCTGCTGCACATCCTTCAATTGACCCTGCACAGCGCCGCTGTCACCACCATAGCCAGCTTCGCCCCAGGTCACCACCGATCCATCGCCAAGGATGGCAGCAAAAGCCCTGTCAGAGGCTTGCACCTGCTGCACCGTCCTCAGCTGACCCTGCACAGCTCTGCTGTCGCCACCTTTGCCAGGATCACCCCAGGTCACAACGGATCCATCGCCGAGGATAGCAGCAAAAGCACCGTCAGAGGCTTGCACCTGCTGCACATTCTTCAGCTGACCTTGCACAGCACTGCTGTCGCCACCTTGGCCAGAACGACCCCAGGTCACAACGGATCCATCGCCAAGAATGGCAGCAAAAGCGCCGAGAGAGGCTTGTACCTGCTGCACACTCTTCAGCTGACCCTGCACAGCACGACTGTCGCCACCAGAGTCTTCATTACCCCAGGTCACAACGGATCCATCGCCAAGGATGGCAGCAAAAGCACCACCAGAGGTTTGGACCTGCTGCACATTCTTCAGCTGTCCCTGCACGGCACGACTGTCGCCACCAGAGCCTTCATTACCCCAGGTCACAACGGATCCATCGTCAATGATGGCAGCAAAAGCACTATAAGAGGCTTGCACCTGCCGCACATTCTTCAGCTGCTCGTGCACAGATGCAGGAATTTCGTGGCTTCCTGGGGCATCTAGCATGCCCTCAACCGTCATCCAAGGCCTCCCTTCGCCACCACAGGCAGCATGACCCCAGGTCACAACGGATCCGTCGCCAAGGATGGCGGCAAAGGCTTGACGATTGGCTTGAACTTGAACTCTGCTTACGCTCAACGTCAGCGAGTCCCCATTCGCAACCCTGGTTTTCTTAATCGGTGCACATGCATCCAGCACGCCGCCAGATGAATCCAGTAGCCGCCCTTTCCCCGCTCCAAGTGCGATTTGCGCCCGTCGCTGCAACGTCTGCACAGTTTCATCCAGGCCTGCTTGCAGGGTAGCTGTTCTGCCACTGAGCAGTCCAACTTCCACTGCAATCGACATGCTGAGAGAACCCTAAACCCTAAACCCGAACTAGAACCCGCAGGTTGTCCTTCCCAGTCTTCGGCTAAAACCAAAGTCGAAACACCGTGCAGGTTGAGAAAGAGCTCTGGTTCCCTTTGCTTAGTGAGGTTCCCTGTAGAATGCGGTATGGAAACTCAGAAGCTAGAAACTTGAGGTCGAGACGACTGCAATGATTTCTTCATGCTCCTCTGAGCCTCGCAACGGCAATGATTTGAGAATCTATTTTCCAACACTTGGATTCTCAGGATTTAAGGCCTGTTTCACAGGTCGAGGATTATCATGACTACCTGAGACCCTAGACAAAAACCTTATGAACCCCAGGTATTGCCAAAGAACTTAGGACTCAGGATTGACAGAAGCATGGCCCAGCAAAAGCCTGCGAGCCTGAAGCTATTTGCAACCCTTTAGGGTTTAGGGCTTAGGCTCAAGCTTGGGCAAGGTCTAGCGTTCAACGGTTTGGAAACCCAACCAAGTACTGTAGAGACTTAATTCTTGAGAATAGGGTTTTGGGGTAGGTTCTACTGTATTTAGAATAAGGAACCCCCAAAAGAGTATAGGTAATGATTAAGGCCCCTAGATTTCTTGACCCTGACATCGTAGAAACACCAAACCGCTACAGCATGAAACTTAGTATAACATCAACGCAATATCAATAGCATGCCTTCAACATTAGTATTGATCGGAAGAGTAACCGGAATAGCCATAGTGATCTTGACATTGTTATGGTCCTGAGGCCCTACTGCCAAAATCACGATCGTGCCCTTAAGCACTGCAAACAACAGCACCTTTTTGGGAATGTTCGGGTCTGTACCTGAATTATTGATTTCATTTTTTCAGACCTAGGCATTGAAGCACAATTGCCAAACCCCAAAATGCCTATACTTTTTCAGTCCTACCTCCGTGCCCCGACACTAAATGCATAGTCTAGTAGGGCCGAAATTTCAGCAATTTAAGAATAGGGTGCCAGTGTATCTTAGAAGACAAATACGTAGAGGCACTGCACTGGGACATGAACCAGAACTCTCCTGTAAATCTTAAAGCCGGACACCGTACATAGACCCCTAAGCCCCTAATCCTAAACCTCGAAACCGCCACACCCCTCAACCCTAAATCCTGAAATCCTAAATCCGTATCGCCCAGTGTCAAAGAGGCCACGCGATCTTGCGCTCCGCTGAGGACCTGACAGCGCCAGCGGTGGGAGCTAAAGTCTAAAGGTTTAGGGTTTATAGGGTCTTAGGGTTTAGGGTCTAGGGTTTAACTAAGGTTTAGGGTTTGGGGACTTAGGGTTTAAGGCTAATTAGGGTCTAGGATTTCTTTTTTAAGTGTAATGGGTCTAGGATTTAGGGTTTAGGGTTTACTGGGCTTAATCAGGGTTTAGGGTTTAGGGGGGGGGGGTTAGATTTTTTAAGGGTCTGTCTCTCTCTCTCTCTCTCTATATATCTATATCTATATCTATATCTATATCTATATCTATATCTATATCTATATCTATATCTATATCTATATATATATATATATATATATCCATCTATCTCTTTATGTAAATGCAGAGATGTAGCGAGAAAGCGTTATGTGGGACTCATCGGGGCTTCTTAGGTATGTGCAGGGCCGTTGGATCAGTGGAGCGTTCGGGTTGAGTTTAGTGCCACCTGCGACCTTTCGGTTACTTTAGGGGCCTTAGTTACCTATACTATTTGGGATGGGGGTCCTCATTATAATTGTAGTATAATGGGCCCCAGAACCCTATTCCAATTATCAAGGCCGCCAGGTTACATTACTCCCTGGTGCCTATAGTAGGGAATGGGGGAATGGATCCCTATAGTAGTCAAGAAGAGTCCCCATAATCCATTCCCCCATTCCTGCTCAGCACCAGAGAGATTTCCCAAGAGCTATGCTGTTTGAAAATCATAGATCCGATAATCCAATGATTCATGGTTGAGGGCGCTGCCGAATAAGATTTCTGGGATGACACTATCACAGCTGTACACCAGTACCAGTTTGGAGCAGGGCGGTACGGTCCAGCAGCGGCATGCCAAAAGGAGAGGACGACCGCGACTGGCTGCATCCCTGATCTCTTTCAATTTCCAGCGGATGGCATGACACCTGACTACACACACACACACACCGACACCGGGCCCAACCCTATACATCAGTAGCCAACACCCCATGATCTTCAAAACTGCTCAAGGGTTCCATGTTCAGGCTTCCTGCTAGGAGCTCCCTGGAGCACAGTAATGTCAGAATGTGAGGGTATGTGTAGACGTGCATGTACATAGACTTGCGTATGTATTTGGTTACTTGTGCATATTCGTGTATCAATGCAAGCAGTACACATATGCATTCTGGAGCCCCAGAACAGAATGTATTAGGGATGCTAGACTGCTCTAGAAAAGTATGGGTAGGCGAGTCCTCCTTGGCAGTCTTGGCCCCAGCTTGACAAATCAGGACCCCAGACGAAAACCTTCGACACATCTTGGTTCAGGGTTTAGGGCTTAGGGTTTAGGGTTCAGGGTTTAGGGTTTAGGGTTATGGAGCACCCCGGAAAAAAACCTTCGACACATCTTGAAGATGCTGTGTCTGCTGGCTTCTCACTAGGGTTCTAGGACACCAACGTAGGAACTTGTGGAGGCTTTCAACCCCCACATAAGTATCCTTCGTATACTTAGAGGCTGAGGAAGATCAGATACCGAATCCCGAAGTGCTGCAAGAACCCCCCCCCCAAGACCACAATGCTCCTCAACCTCCAAACGTAAAACCATATGTGTGTGTATATATATATATATATATATATAAGTTAATAATGATAATAATAATAATGCCAATACCAATACCAACAATAATAAGCTATCCCTAAACCCTGAACCCAAGTAAGGTCCCCTGAAGCCTAGACCCAAGTCAGGTCGCCGGTCGCCTTTATAGAGCCTTGTTCCTGAGGAGGTCCCTATTGTAGGAGCTTTCACAATCAGAATAGGCGAAACAAGAAGTAGCACCAGTGATTACTAAGGTCCCTATGCTACCCTTAGGTGTACTGTAACATACTATTCACTTAAAAAGGAACCCTACAGCACTAGAGTTTATTGGCAATTTAGTCCCCTATTTTTAAGCTGAGGGTGGCTATGTTCGCCCTGATCCGTTAACCCTCAGCCCCGGTCGAGGCCCCCTGCCGTCACAGCACCGAACTCTGCTTTCGCACATCCACTCCTTGCACCCCCCGAAAATCGGGATGTGGGATGCCATCAGGGCACTACAAGGGTCTGAGGCTCTAGCTTTCGGCTTAAAGGCTTTCGGGTTTAGGGATTTAGGGTTGCAGGTTGACAGGCGTTGTGGATCGAGCCTGTTTTGCCCCGGTATCGCCAGTAGGTGTGACCGAGCCATACAGGCGTGCCCAGCCCCAGCGACCGCTCGCGGCCGCGCTCTGTCTCCTCCCGGCGGAGGTACAACTGCACTTGCCTCAGCTGGGCGGTGCCAACTGGAGGCCTTGGGAGGCCTGGTTTTTGGGCTCTGGCCCTCTTCTGCGTCGCTGCTATTCGATTAGCCGACGCCTGGGGTGCGTCCCCCTTTTCTGGCCTTTTATCCAGGGGTGGCTCCCTGTGCGTCGCTGCTTTTTGATTAGCCGACGCCTGGGGTGCGTCCCCTTTTCTGGCCTTTTATCCAGGGGTGGCTCCCTGTGGTTATGCCCAGGCGGGGCCCTTTTTGCACCATTGTGGTCCTGGCCCTTTTTGGTGTGTCTTTGATCTGGTGGGGCTCCGAGACGGGCCATCATACCGCGGACGCGCAGTCCGCCTTGGCATCGCAGACTCCGCCGACAAAGGAGTGCTGCACGTGCCCGTCTTCGATCTGGACGAGGTCGGCCTTCGGACAAAGTTTTGTTGAACAATCATCACGGCAGTCGCGCTCCTATGGCGCCGAAGACTGCCCCGAAGTCGAGCAAGCAGCAGGCCAAGGGCTCCGGCAAAGGTCAGGAATTCCCCTCTTCCAAGTTGGAGTTTGGATATCCTGCGGCGCTGAACACGGCCCTTCAAGCTATTGGGGCCAGAGCAACCCAAGATCTCTGGCGTGGCCCCCAGCTTGGCGATGGGGATGCAACTGCAGAGCAACTTGCCCAGAGGAGGGCCAACCTGGTATCCAAACTGGCCAAGCGTGTGGATGGCGATGCTCGTGCCAAGCAGGCGCTCAAGGAAGCGCTAGCGGCTTGGAGTATCTCGCTCGGCAACCACCTCGAGCAGCTCCTCACTCGCGTCCGTGCTCTCAGCAACAAACTCGACGAGGATCTAGTCGAAGCGTGCGGGGAGCTAGAGACCCAGACCAGGGATGTTGCGTCATCCTCTACGGACGACAAGATCGCTGCTGCAAGAGCATCACTTGGGCCCGCTTGGAATGTCATACAAGAAGCCGAGGTGCTTCGACTTGCGGCCGGTCTACGTGCCTTCGGCAGTGTGGCGGCCGATGGAATGGTTGGTGGGCTGCTATCCGGACCTGCCACCAACCATGCTCCATTACCGGTCGGTGTCGAGGGCTCCGAGGTCAGTTTTGGTGGATGGATCCCAGAGCTGGTGCCACCCTCAGGGCAGGACTACGGAGCAAGTTCGGCCAGTATCGCGGGTGGCGCTCCTTCTCCCCCGGCCTCGTCAGCCTTGTTCCTTGCGGGGGATCGACCGGCCACTCGTTGGAGGAAGAGAGGCAGCGGAGCTGTGGAACGACCCTCCAAAAGCCCCCGCCGTGGACCCGCACCGGACACCGCACCGGACACCGAGGTCGGCGAGCCGTGGGTGAGGAACACAACAGGCCTCACCCCCCAGGGAGTTTCCCGACCACGCCAGACAGCCATGGACGAGGACCCCGAGTTGATCCCGGACAAGGGTGCGCTACAGGAGGCCTGGTGCCGTGCTTGGATGGCTATCCTGGCGATGGTGGCAGAAAGTGGCGACGATGTTGTCGGAGAGCTTTCTGTGTGCGACGAGCAGGAGGCAGCGCTACCGCGGCACGAGGACGACCAATCCGCGGACAAGTTGGTTGCTGCGGCAGACGAGCTTTGGGAGTTCCTTGTGCAAGTGGTGGCTGCCCCATCCCTGGAACAGCTGGCAGCTCTCCATGCACGACTGCATACCTTGCTCTGCGACCTTCGGAGCTGTTCCGGTGCCCTACCTCGCATCCGCCAGGGATTGTTGGTTGCCATCCATGCGGCGCTCGGCAGTCTGCTCGACCCGTTCAGTTACGCGCCTGGCACACTTCAGGAATGGTTGCACCCATCCCTTGTGGTGGAGCAGGGCCTGGTCAGGCAGGGATATCTGGCGACCGAGATGGCCTCCAATGCACATGCCCAAATTCTGTGCAGGATGCCTTGTCCGTTCCCGTTGGCCACAGCACCTCAGCCCAGCTCTTGAGCGATGGAGTCTCTGTGGACATCGACCCTGCTAGTCGCGATCTTGGGGGCTACGTTTGTTCGTATCTCCCATGGATCGCGGCTAGCCTTTTCCTCGGGCGTTGTCTGATTCTGTACATAGCTCTGTGTAGAGTTGTAGCGGTTTCAGGGCGGTTCTTTGCGACATATGGCCCCCGCCTTTCTTGGCGACGATCGTGGCAGCTCGGCTGCGTTCTTTCAGCAACCGCTTGGTGGGTTGCTGCTGCAATCGGACCGCCTGTCTCCATGATGCTGTGTGCCATAATCAGTGAGCTCTTGGCTGGCCTTCCTGGACTTGCCTTGGACTTTGGCTCTGCCCTACGTTCTGCCAGTCAGCACTGTATTCGATTCCTCCCTGTCGTGGGTTCTGGACCCGGCTGCGTGTGGGGCCGTGGTTGGACTTGGCCCCGCAGCCACTGGCAATCGGATTGCGATGACGAGCAGACATGGCCTTGGTTCCTCTCTGTTTGGCACTTTCCTTTCGCTGCGTGTGGATGTGTTATGCCGGCGGGGGCCCGATCTGCCGGTCGCAGGGTGCACGGAGTGCGTTACTGTGCAAAAGTGAGACCACGGAGGCCCCGTGGCCCTAACTTTCATGTGACCTTGCTCCTGCTGTACCTCTCGGTCGCCGACGGAGCTACTCTCCGACTGGGAGCTGCTGTCCTTTCCTCTTACCTTGTGCAGCCCCCCGAAGCCGTGCAGCTGCATGCGCACGGTTTCCATGAAGGCCTCCCTGTTCTCAGCACAGGTCCCGTTCTTCCCACTCCCAGTGCTGATGAGATGCGTGACGCCTATCCTGTCGGCCGTACTGGTAACTTGCTGTTACCACGTACAGACCGTAGCCGCAGGCATCTCGCTGTGTTCGTGGGGACACCTCCTGGCGCGCCCGTCCTTGACCCATGTCCCATTCCCTTTCTGGTTGATGAATGGCTGCATGGGCCACTACTTCATGCTAGGTTAGCCGCTGCTCTAGGCTTCCATGCTGGGGTCTTCTCTGTGTCTGGGGTCCGCGGAGTTCTTCCTGGGTTGCCGAGTGAACAGCTTCTCCTCACGCCAGTGGCTTGTTCATGGCGGCAGGTGTGGCTGCCCGTCGATTTGCGACAGCTTGGTGGCCGAGTGTGTATGATACAATGTCCACGTGACTCCACTTGCAGAGCAATCGCCCAACTCGCCCTTGCTGCTCAAACCTTGACGGCTGAGGTTGACCTTCTTCTTGCTCGATGCACGTGGGGCTGGCTGATCCTTGCCTCCCAGCCCCTCTTCTTGCAAGATGTTGACACTCTGCAGTTTCAGATCGGTCCGGCTGTCGAGGCGTTACAAGGTCCAGTCGGATCTTCCCTGGATCCGCCCCTATCTCTCTTTTCTGCGATGCAGGTGAGCCTTCCCACTGCTCCGGCCGCTTACGACGCCTTTCCGGGTCACTCGCATAACCAGGCTGTTCTTATCACACCCAACGGGTTAGTACACGTTGAAGCCCCGGTTTTTGCTGATGCCGCGACCTTCCGACGCATCGTGTCTACGAGGGCCTCCCCTGCTGCTACTGGGGGCGTGTTGCGTATCTGGCATCCACTTCCCTCGCTCCCTCTTGTCCAATTTCTTGAGGTTCATTGTACTGAGGAGGAAGTACCGTGCATTTTGGATTTCCGTCCTGTGGGCTGGAGACTGACTACTGTCTGCATCTCGCCCCCTGTCACTGCGCTCGCAGCGGTCACCGCAGCTTCGCGTCGAGATCGCAACAGTCTTCCCCATGAATGGGTCGATCAGTGTGCCAGGGGTGGCTTCGGTCTTCTTCACAGGGAATTTTCTGTGCTTCCGGACCAGGTTATTTCAGGGAGTTTTCCGTTGGTGATCATGTTCTTTCCGCATGTTTTTCGCCAGGACTCCTCGTCTTCCTCGGAAGACCAGGTCGGAGGGTGGGACGCTCCGGGTACATCAGATACTATTTCCGCCTTACAGCACACCCTGTTGCCCTCACCCGCCAGAGCTTCTGCGTCCGCCAGCATGCCTGCCTGCACCGGCGTTACACCCTCTGATTTCCTTAATTCTTCGTTCCCTAGTGCTGCTGAGCAAACTGAGGAGCCTGCCTCGGACGCGTCCGGTGCTGTCCACCTGTTGCGAAGGCCCTGGGTAGTTTTTAGTGTCTTGGGGGTCTTAGGTCGGCATGCTGGAGGGCAACCTGGACTTGGCATGTGGAGTGTTGCTAGCTTACTGCTGTACATTTCGCCTGTTACAGCGGTTCAAATCCACAGCGAACCTGCCTCGCCACGCGATGCTGTTATTTCCGCTGCCAGAGCTCCGGATCGCCAGATTGCTGCTCCTGCGGGAGCCCACTCCCATCTGCAGTCCAAGTGGCTTCTGACTGGTGACTTTGGCGATGGTCCTCTCTGGTTATCACTGCCGTCACCAGACTCGGTCTTCCTTATAACCTGCCGCCTTTGGCTGCCAGGCTCCGTTGTGCGCTTTGAGTTCTCAAGCACCGATCGGGCCCGTGATGTGTCTGCGGAGCTGTACCGCCAAGCCATTCGACTTGGACGATCTCAGATTGTTGCGGCGTCGGTCGGGCCTACGCTTGACGCTGTTCACCTGGTGTCCCTGCCCTCGCATCCGGGTGCACTTACTGTCCTTTTTGATTTAGGCAGGGAGATTGTTTGCAGCGAGCTTCCGTTCGACTATAGTCCGAGCCAGGTTACGACTGCCGCACAGGAAGCAGCCTCAACCACTGACATCCAAATCTTGAAAGGGCCGGCACACAGACTTCGTCACGGTGATGTCATTCGGGTGATTGTTAACTCCGAGCAACGTACGCTTGATGTCTCGGCGTTCACTCTACCGCCTCATGTCGCCTCTGCCTCTCGGTGGCTCCAGGAGTCGAGGGTTGTGTCATTTCTTCATTCCGTTGAAGGGGTGATCTCTTTTGAGGTTCCGCGGTCGTGCGCCCTTGACATCACTGTGCTGAGCACCCTCCTGCAGAGTGTCATCCCTGGCCGTCATGTCTTTGTTGAGATCCCTGGGGCTGATGCCCTCCCACATGCAGCGTTTGGTGTTGCTCGTCCGGGGCAAGACTGTGTTACCTATCGCCTGACTGATGCCTCTGACCTTTCCGCAGCCGGCCTTCTTTTAGCCTTTGCGGGAGTTTTCGAGTCCTTCTCTGCCTTTCTCGACAGCCTTCTTTACAGCAATCGCCCGGCAGCTGTCTTGCTACGTCGGTTGCAGCCTTTTGGCCTGTCGGTGCTGTCCTGGGAATGCACCGTTATCCCCGGCCGGGGTGATTGTCATTATTGGCATGTCCATGTTCAGGCTGACCTCGCCAGGGCTCGGGAATATCTCCTGCATTTGCATTGGGAGCCTAGGATTGTTCGTAGTCCCCCGCCCCTGCCGTCCCCTAGGGTTCGGGTTTCTCATAGTGTTGGGGTTCAGACCAACGCTCTCTTTATTTCCGCTAGCACACCTGCTGCGGTACTTCAGGCACCCCCGACCCTATGTGGCGCGGGGGTTACACCAGACTCTGCATCCGAGCTTGTCGATCTCTGGTGTGATGCATGGCACGTAAAGTGTCTAGTTGCCTGCGTGCCTGGATTCACCGTCTGGGCCCTTCGCGAAGGGGGCCGCCTTGTTGGCATGTGCACACCTGCTCCTACATGGGAGGCCGTGGCCCAGGCGCTTTCTCTCTCCCTCTGGGAGCTGCCCCAGACATTCTTGTCTGATAGTACTCAGATCTGGCCGTTTCCCCGAGACCTCGCCAGTGTCGTTGGGCGGTGTGTTAGTGTAGGCTATGACTCGCCTGAGGGGATTTCGCAGTTAGCGCATAATTGCCAATCACCAGCTCCGAGCCCACCACCAGCTCCACCGACTCTTGTGTCCCTTGCACTTGGCTTGACTTGTCCTGGGCGCAGCTTGCTCTTGTGCGTGCTGGGTCTCTTGGCGCTCCCGGTTGATTCGGTGCAGCTGCCTCTCGAGCCAGCCACACTGGTACCTCGGCGCTCTGCTGACAACATTTTGCATACCCGTCGTGACTTCACGCGGCCCTGCACCATGTCATGGACGCACGAGCTTGGGCGACAGACGCATGGTTTTGCAGTAGCGGCGCCCCAATTAGGTGCCTACGTTGAGCGCACTTCACCACAGTATGAAATCCAGTTGCATCTGTGGTTGCCCGGGCAAGGCCCGATCCATCTGCGTGTTCATGCGCGTCACCTCGACCTGCATCTTAGCGCATATCTCGGAGCCTTTTTGCCTGACTGTGAATATGGGCTTCATGTTGCCTTTGACTCGAATCCGCAGGTATTGGACATTTTGGTTACCCCGCCATCTCCACCAATTTGGTGGATCCTCAGGGATTCCATTGGGTGTGAGTTGCTCCGGCCCGTTGTCCAGCACTTTACCTCTCACTGCTCTTTCTTCTTTTGTGCCATTGAACCTGATGGAGTTGTGCACAGTGTCGAACCATCGGCTGAGGTGCGTCATATGTCACCGAGCCCCCAAGGAGCTAGGGCACTCATTGGCCGTGCTCTCCCAGGGTTGGTTGGCCGACTTGTTGACGGCGTCCTTCATGTTGTAGCGGCGAGAGCTTGCTCCCCTGCTATTTTCGGTGGTCTGACCCTGATCCTACTTGGGGGACAGTCAGCTGCTATGCATCCGCCTTATAGCACCGCTTTGGCTACAGTTGATGAAGTTCCCCCGCCGGCCCCTACTACCATGCGGATCTGGACACTCAATGTCCCTGTGCCTGTCGACCTGCCTTGGCGGCCACAGGGCTACCCAACACGCTGGCTTCGTGAATTGATGTGCCGTTTACACCACATTGACGACCCCGGTGAGTTCCGGTCTACTCTCTCCTCACCCGGCGGGACTGTGCAGCACGTTCTCTTCGTGCCGATTGTGCCCACCACACATCCTACTGCTAGATTCTGGCTGCTGCACTGGGGAGATGCGGCTGTGGTTACTTTTGGGCATACCCCTTTCCATTGGGATGTTGTCTCCGCTCATATCCGGGCCCTGTTCCCAGGGGGACCTTTGCCAGACCGTTGCCCAGCTCTTTCCTTTGCAGGCCAGTTTTATCCGCCTGGAGCTCCCTTGCCTGACTTCCCGTCTGGAGCTGTCATTCAGATCATCATCGGCGCCCTAGCACGAATACCGGGAGATGATGATCCCTGGAACCCTGACCCGCTAGTCATTGATAGCCCCTTCTTCCGACATGTCCCCAGTCGTGGCCCTGCACTGGAACCGGCCATCCGGCTTGATGGGAGTGGCAATCAACTTGCTGCTGGCGTCTTGCAAACTCCCCTGGTTGATCAAGGTGTTCAGACTGATCTCTCAGGTAACGGCACTGGTCTCGACCACGCTACTGTTTCACGGGTTCATCTGCTGTCCCGTGAACTCTCTTTCCATACGTCACGACTCTGGGCTGGGCTTGCCGAGCCTGACGCTGAGCCCGTTGGAGACTCCCCCTCCGTTCTGAGGCTTTCCTCCCAGAGCGCTTGCGCTGCTGCCTCGGCCCCGCATGTCGATCTGCTTGATATCGGAGGTACTTCTGGCAGCCACAAGCTGGCTCTTCCGTCCTCTGTTAGTTGGGTCTTAGTCGGGGCACTTCTTGGTTTTAGGGGGGTTGCGTCCGGGAGCTTTCTTGCTCTTGCAACTGTCAGCGATGGCTCCATTATTTTCCCCCCGCCGGATTGTTCGGACGAGGAGCAGTCAGATGGAGAAGGTCCCCCTCCTGTCCAAGCTGAGAACATGTCTGCCGCTTCTGCTGCACCAGTCCCTTTCACCATTCCAGCTGGACCTCCTCCACCGGAGCCGGTGAATGCCCCCTTTCAACCTCGTTTGCGTTATCTTCGTGCGGCCCGCCCTCTTGAGGATTATGCTCTCGGACTTTGGCCCTCCACTCTCGATCGGGAGCCGGCTGCCGATGAGGACGTTGTTCGACGGGTCCAAGCCGATTTGCTTGGACTCCAACGCGGCCTACGCACATTTGCCGCTGCCATCCCACTGGGCACGCCCTTTTGTATCCACAACCCCTTCACTGCCCGCCAGCAATGTGACATTGTGGAATACTCTGCTGGGCCTGAGCTTAATCCCTTTGTCCTGTTTCAAGGACATGCACGCAGCCGTGGTTGGGCCGGGATGGTCTTGCTCATGCCGCAGCCCGATGCCACAGCTGTGCACCTAATTGGCTGCCCCCAGGCGCCGGGCAATGTCGCGGTGGGTGTCGTCATTGACGGACGCCTCCTTCCATGCTGCCTTCCTGCGTGTGTCGCCTGTGCGGCGCTCCAGGCGCTTCATCTTGACGGCCAGGAATATGATCTCCGACCTCCGGATGTTCACGAAGAAACCGCTGTTGTCCAATTTCGCAACGGTGATTGTCTGGCGGCGGGGCGCCGCCCATCCCGCCAGCTACCCTCCCATCAGGATGTGCAAGCTGCCACCGCAGAAACCCTGGGGGGTGGCACCGATGATGCAGCAACGGTCCCCGGATCAACTTCTGCTGCATTCAGAGCCGCAGGTTTGTGGGTTTGGCTCGTTGTCACATCCGCCAGGTCGCCTGGTGTGGCGCCTGCCATGCTCGCTCTCTGTCTCTGGCGCGCCGAGGTTCTAGGTATGCATAGGCCAGGTGGCTTCCCTTGGGGTATTGATCCGGTTAACCGGCGGTTCTCTGGCATTACGAGTGAGGACCCGGTTGAAGTTGTCCTGCACAGCCCCTTTTTAGAGTTTTTCCACCCTTTACAGCCTCCCAGGACACCTGCCACACTCAGGCCTGGGCCCAGTTTCGCAATGATGATCCGGGTTGGGCGGCAGACTACTTTCCGGTCTGGCCAGGGCCTGCATTCAATGAACTTTCCGTCGTCCCCGTCGGACATGATCCTGCCCTTGTCACCATTATGCTTGTCTGGGGAGGTCACCATCGGGCCACACTCACGCCTCGAACTATGACGGTTGCGTGGCTGACTTCCTTTGTTGCCCGCCATATCAACAGTGAAGTTGGCGGGCTCTCACTTCCCCACGGTTTGGCGGTTTGCGAATATTTTGATATCCCGCCAGCCGCTTTTCGGTTTCGCAACGGGGACGTCGTTTATATCCATGATCCCCCAGCTGACCCTGATGAGCCGTTAGAGTTTGTGGAGCCTTGGCACCTCCAAGACGGACTCGCGGCACACCACGCTCCATGGGCTGTGGGGTTCCAGCTTATGTTTCCGATTTCGGTTCACTTGCTCCGTCCTGAGAAACCACCACTGCTCACGAGCATTCCGGCTGGCGAATCTTGGTGTCCTGAGGCATTTTCATTTTCGGGGGACTTTAGACACCAATTTCCGGGCTTTTGGATGCCGGTCCAGTGGACGAGTGCCCGTGCCCTGCAGCTTATGGCGGTTAACGAGGTTGCCGCTAAGGTTAATGTTGTAGCGGCTACTCCTGAAGGGCGGTTGTGCAGATCGGTCGATCGTGTTGCGTCTCGTGACAGCCTCGCTGCTCAGCTGAGGTTCTGCCCTGCGACGGTTCAGGTTGGTGGGGTCCCGTCATATGCCATGGAGCAAGCTTGCGAACTCCGCAACGGGGATGTGATTTTCGGAGAATTCGCTCGCGGTGCCTGTGCGACTGCCTCCTGTCGCCTAGGTTGGTGGTTGGGAACTGCATTTGCTTTCTCACAGCTGCCCATGGCACGCCAGTTCTTGCTTGTCCTTGCTGTTGGCCTCATGCATGGTGGCCAGTCTTCGAGCCTCGGGGCCGGTGCTCTGTTTTTCTTGCCGTCAGCGGCGGCCATGATTCAACGGGCACCTGCAGGCCCCTTGGCAACCCCGGCTATCCCTGCTGCCACTGTTAACCGAGTCACCCTCACTTTGGCCAATCCCTTTGCGCCCTGGCAACGCGTTGAAGTTGACCCCAGTAATGCCTTTGAGGATGTCATCGCGGATGCACATCACACCCTGACGTCGTGGCATCGGGGGTTTGCTGAATCCGGGTTGGTGTCCGATGGTTCGCATGTTCTGGTCCCGAGACCAGGAGGGAGGCTCGCATGCATACTGGTTTCGGGTCTAGGGCAGCTTATTTGTGTTGTCGTGCCCTCTTTTCTCACCCCCCGCGATTTAACCCATGCCTTGCAGCTTCGCTTTGGCCGCCGGGTAAGTGCACACCTCTCGCCCGGACTGGCAGCGTCAACCCGGGACACCAGACCCGTGCTCGCTTTGCGCTCAGGTGGCAGTCCGGCTTTTCCAGTCGGACCCTTCAGCGGGGCCACGTGAGACGCCCGTCTTCCTGACCTGGGGAGCTGCACATGCCGCCTCAGCATGGCATTCTGACTTTATTGTCGCTCACGCCTCCTGTGTGCTGCTGTGGTCACCCAGCCGACCCACTCGGGTCGCTCTCCTCCGACACCAAGCGCGGTGGAATGCTGCAGAGGCCACCGTTTGCCAACACGAGGAGGCCTTGGGAGTCCACCGTTGGGCGCCCTGCCACGGACACCTAGGGACGCCACCCTGGCTTGTTGAGCAAGCCACTGCTTTTGGGCGTGTGAATATCATTCAGTCTCGTGGCTCCACCAGGTGTGTCGAGATTGACAGAGGCGCTGCACATGACCTTTACATTCAAGGGTTTTCCCTCCGCCCCGCCTCCAGTCAGGCTACTGAGGAAGCCAGTGTACGCGACGGCGATTGGTGGGTTCATTCCCTTGCAGCTGGATTGTTTGGCCGTCGGCTACCTGCGCTGGCCAGACTTCTGCTCCTTGTGTATGGTTTCAGTGGGCCAGCCTGGGCTGTGTCCTCCGGCTCCTCGGGCCGATGTTCCAGTTGTTGACTCTTCGGAAGCTCGCACCATTCGCACCAGGATGCCGCCTCGGCGGAGTCGCTCCCGTGATCGGGACAGCTCTCACCGCCATTTTCCTGCGCGAGTCGATTTCAGCAGTGGTGAACCTTATGTCCTGCAGGCGGGGTGGCAGCCTGATTGTACTGACGGTCAGCTTTGTTTTGCCCGCTGCTTTCCAGGTCCAAGGCCCCTTACTACCCGAGTCCTCTGTCCCTTAAGGGGTTGGAGTGAATTTCATTTTGCTCGGTTGGAAGGACCATGGTCCCTGTTTGAAGCTGTTGGGTCCCGACACTGTGGTGCCTGGGCAACCCGCTTCTTCCCTGTCCGTGCGGCGTTTCCGTTCGCCCAAGTTACGCTTGCCCCGGTTGCTCCTTTCGGGATGGCTAGTGTAGTCTTCCACACCCTTAGTGGCACAGCCGTTGCCTTAGCGTCGGTTGATGCGTCGCTCGAGGACATTCAGCGGTTGGCCGCCCGCCTCATTCCCAGCACACGATTTTGGGTTGTCATTCCGCCTCCTTCCATCCGCGCCGCTCACATGCACACACACATCCGCCTTCGCAACGGCGATGCGTTTGGCTTTCTGCCTGACTCTACTCAACCCGGTTCTACACGGTTCCCTGCTCTGCACTACCCATCCCTTGATAGGGCGCGGCAGGTTGCCAGCTGGTCGTTGTCTTTCAGGTTCGACACAGGCGGCCCCGTCACCCTGTGGACAACCTCCAGCCGTTTTGGCCAGCTGGTGTATGTACGCGACAATGCGTATTGGGATCCTCTAGGCCCCACATTTCGAAGCTTAGGTGGCGAGACCCTAACGGGCTCCTGGGTACCAGTCCTTACGGGTGACCTGTCGGACCTGCATCTAATGTCCCGCACCTCAATTTCTGAAGCGCATGTGCTCTTTCTCCTGCCGCCAGAGCCGACACCGGTGGGGGTCTTCCTAGCGGGCTGCAACACCCATCGCATCCCTTTGGGATGGCAACTGTTACCTGCCATTCGTTATGTGCGTGCTGGTAGCACGTTGCGGGACGGGGACGTCTTGGTTATTGCCCCGAATGCTGATCTTGTTTGGGACCCCTTCAGCACACAGCCTCCCAGTCTAGATGATGCTCAGCCGCAGCGTGCCCAGCACACCTGGCATCAACCTCTGACCTCTGCCTCGCCTGGCTCCACGGTTCTGCTTGGCGCTCTCGCGGTTTCGGTTGGTCGCGCTCCCTGGTGGTTAGGGCTAGCCCTCGGGGTTGTGCTGGGGTCTAGCATGGTGCCTTCTTACGAGCTCCTCGATCCGCCCATCCGAGTTGGGCTGTACCCATGGCGCGCACGTCCAGGTGAAGGCGACCTTCTCGATCTTTCGGCCCGACCTGAATTGGATATTGTTTTGCTTAGTCCTTTCACAGGGCCTCGGGAGGCAGGTCGTCTGTATACCTCCGCTTCCGTTACTGAGCTTAACACATTGATGCAGGCCTGTGAGCCGGCCTGGGGTGCCGACGTTGCGCCCGTCTGGCCGACAGCCGCCCTTCCAGCCTTGTTGGTCGTGCCGCGTCCCCCTGATCCCAGCCTCGTGTGCCTGGCGGTGTCCTCTTTGGATCGGCATTTCTCTGTCTTGATCCCCTGCTCCTCCACTCTGTCATGGTTGGGGGAGGCTCTCCGTTTTCTTCAGCCATTACAGGCGCTCTCCCTGCGGGCGCCTAGTTCCTTGGCCGCGTCGACGCCTCCTGACGGCGTTATCAGATGGCGTTCGGGTGATCTTGTTGTTGCCCTGCCTCCGGCAGCCTTCGAGCCTACTTACCAGCCCCCGTGCTTCCACACTGATGCGCAGGTTCGGCATTGTGCTGTCTGGGCAGTCGATTTTTCGGTCTCTGTCCGGACAAATTTTATACTTTGGCGCCCCGGGGTCCGTGCAATCCGGGGACATGCACCCGAAGGGGCCCAGTGGCGGGCCCTCGACTTTACGTTTGCTGGGGAATTCTGTCAACACTATCCTGGGCGCTGGGTGCCGGTACCATGGATTGCCCAAGACCATGCCCATTTAGTTGTGGTGTCCGAGGACCCGACATACGTCAATGTTGTCATTGAAGCTGACGGTAAGTGCTGGTGTGCCCCAGTAACTGCAGCGACGGACGCCTGGCAGTTATGGAATGATGTGCCCTCCATCTCCACTCAGCCACGAGTCCTGGGTCTTTCACACCAGGAACTGCGCCAAGGCACTGTCCTTCGCAATGGTGACGTTGTGTCAGAAGCTCCCCAGGGCGCCCTACCTTCAGGTGGCGTTCAGGCTCTCCTCGCTTTCTTTCTCTCTGTCCGCTTTCTACCAACTTTCCCGAGCTCCTTGGTTCTGATTGCTGGCTTGTTTTTCGGCTGGCATAATGAGGCCGCCGGTGCACGTCACCTTACCCTCGCGGTTGGCCTCGCTGCCACCGGGCAGGGTCATGTTGGGGCAGTTAGGATGTCTGACACACCCTATCCTGCAGGGGAATGTCACCGCCTCTGGGAGCCCTCCGGCTCTGTGTCAGGGCCGTTCTTTGGTCCCGTTGATCGTCCGCCTGAGGAGTTGCGTCATGCCGCTGTTGCGTGGTCTGATTTTACTCAAGTCCGGCCACCTCAAGATCCTCGCATAGTGGATTGGGTGCCCGTCCCTTCGGATCCTCTCTTCGTTGTTGTCCTGCTCCAGTGCCCGCCTGCGACTCGAGCCGCCATCTTGCCAGCCACGTGTCACGCTGCAGACCTTACTCGAGCTTGTCGACGGTCGGTCCCTGATTTAGCTTGTGTCTTGGCCTCGCCGGAAATCTGGTGTGGCACTGCCACTTCCTATACCCCAACTCTTTTCCTTCGGTCTGGGGACGTGCTGACCCTGGCATGTGCCGGCTGGGCTCCACGTTTGCGCTCTCCCAGCGGCCGCTATTGGGATACCTTCTATCAGGCCCGTAAATTTGCCTTTTGGGGTAGCCCCTTTCAGATCCGCCTGCCGGGCCTCTTGTTTGCGTGGTCGGCCGGTGATCCTGTTCCCTTGACGGTTCATACCGTTCAAAATGAAGTGTGGGACCCGGAACACTGCACATTCCGACCCTCTTTGGCCCGGTACAGTGTTGCCCGTTGGATCCCGGCTGCCCGTTGTGATCTGCTTGGCCTCCACCTTGTCCCGGAGAGCCTTAACCCGCATCGTGCACATGTTCTGCCCACGCAACCACCTCTTCGGTTGCTGGAGGTCTCCCGTTACAGCACACAAGGTCTGATTAGGGATGGCGATAGCGGCTCGATCTTTTGGTAGCAGAGCTCCCTCCCCGCGTCTTCTGTTGTGCCTTGCTGGCCTTCTGCTGACGCGGAATGCCTTGTCGCTCTGGGCTAGTGGCGGGGCTCTCCTTCTTGCAGGGGCATCCTTTGGGGCTTTCCCCTTCAGTGACACCCTTGTCTTACCGGGTGTTGCTCATGGTGCGATGTCGTGGCCCGCTCTGCTCTTTGACATCTATGGGCGAGCTTGGGGGGCCCCTTCCGAAGCCCCTCGTGTAGCGGATGCAGCCGCGAAGACCGTACCTGATCGGAGATTAGATCTCAATGAGGCGGGTCATCATTATGCCGGCCTGGCCGCTCATTACTTGGCTAGGCACTTGCTGGTGAGCATGCCTCCCACGCTCCCTCCCTGTTATCACTCGGGCTGGCTCCGTTTTTGAAGCTACACACTGGCCATGCGCCTGCTCGGGTTACGATTGCTGTCGATAATAGTGCGGCGTTACAGGTTGCCGGGGGATTTGCTTCAGCTACTCTGCCGCACGCCCGTGTTTGTCGTTCACTCTGGCAGGCAATCCAATCTCGTTGCACCACCCATTTCCGGCATGTGCCCGGACATGCCGGTGCCCTGGTTAATGAGATTGTCGATGCCCTTGCCGGTTATGGTGCAATGCATCCTTGGTATGCTTCCCCTGGGTGGTGCCGGCTGCCTGGGACGTTCGGGACCACCCTTGCTCAATGCGCACCGTTTCTCTGGCTACTTCCGTCCGCGCAGCTGGGCCCTGCTGGCCTCTTTTGGGAATCCCCGGCGTGGGGGGCACCCAGGGACGCATCTGAAGCAAGCAGCACTCCTGCTATGCCTGAATCTCAGGCGAAGTCTGATCTGGCGAAGCCAACTCACGTTTGTGTTAGGCTTGTGCAAGCCAACATTCAGACTATTAAGGACGTCGCTGAATCCTTCTTTAACCGGGAGGGTCATGGGCAGCGTCGCATCTACATTGCTCAACAGCTCCAATCCCTAGATGTTCACGTTGCCTTCTTACAGGAGTGCCGTAGCCGGCCAGGACGCTGGTCCTCACATGGTTTCCTCAGCTTCCGCTCCGGCGCAGAAAAGGGTATGTTCGGCGTTGAGATCTGGGTTAGACCTGATGTTGTGTCACCCAAGCTCGATCTCGATGACTTTCGCATCCGGTTTGCCAGTCCGCGGCTGCTGTTAGTACAATGTCAACGTTCGGACTTTCCGGTGACCCTGGTCGCGGCTCATGCACCGCACGCTGAACGCCCGGAACATGAAATTCGGCGCTTCTGGCAAGACCTGCGGGTCCAGCTTCTGCCAGCATGTAATCGGGGAGTCGTCCTGGCAGGCATCGATGCAAATGCTGATTTTGTGGGACGTGATGAAGAAGAGGTTCTGGTCGGTGACTTACTGTCCCTCCGACCGGCTCGCTTGGCCGATGACTTGCTTCTTGCCTGCCTGCATGACACCTCTCTTGCTGCCCCTGGTACTTGGGCTGAAACCCATTCCGGCCCTTCATGGACCTGGCAGCATACCGGCGGTAAGGTCCAACGGCTTGACCACCTGCTTGTCACTGGTGGTGTCGTTGTTCGTGGCCATCGCCAGTTCCCTGAACTTGACATCCTGAACGGGGAGGCGCGAGATCACATGCCCATTACGGCATGTGTCGAGATATGGGGGAAGACCGGACGCCGTGTTCATCAAAGGTGTCCCTACCCACCCACATGCGGTGACCTTGTCTCGCAGCATGTTTGGGACACGCTTGCCCGCTCCGGTCCAGGATCTGGCTCCACTAAAGTCCGTCAGTTATGCACTGCGCACGATGCAGCTGTCCGACTGCTACCGGCGAGACCTCCGTTGTGCCGGCGCCAACCCTACCTCTCAGATACGGCTGCCGGTCTCCTTGACACCCTTCGTGATGCCAGAGCTGAGTTACGTCGTCTCGCTTCTCTTCAGCGACAGCAGCTCTGTGCACTTGCCTTCCATGCTTGGCACGGTCGGCCACCACCAGCTCCTGCCCGGCGCTGGGAACGCCACCAGGTGCAGATGCTCGTGGCCCACTTTGCGCATGTCTGCTTCAAACTGCGAGCTCAGGCTCATGCCCAGGCCCGGATTGACAAACAGGCCTATTTTGAATCCCTGCTAGTCGGAGCTATCGATCACTGGCATGCCACGGGTCGCCCTCTTGAAGCTGTCTCCAAGCTTTCATGGGCGTCCAAAGGAGCTAAGCAGAAGCGCGATGTGCGGGCCGCCAGTGGCTTCAATATCGATGCTGAACTGCAGTTACAGTTCCAACAACAAGAAGGAGGACGCCCCGTGTCGAGCGCGCAACTCAACAGCGCTTTTGCCAAATGGGCTGACACTGCCCGCCCAGTTTGCCCGGCAGCGGTCCCTTCCCTTCTGGACGTTGAACACATGTGCCGTTCCCAGAAGAGAGGCAAGGCCCCTGGGCCGGACCACATCCGTAATGAGGTCTGGAAAGCTTGCCCCGACAAAGCTGGACGATGGTTATGGCCGATTTGGCTTCACCTCGCGTGGGGAGAGGCTGAGCCCCTTCATTTCAAAGCCTCCATTGTTGGAGCCCTTCATAAGAAAGGCCCGGCCCACCTGCCCTCCAATTTCAGATCTATTGCCATGCTTAATGGTGTTGCGAAACTTTGGCACTCTCAGTTGCGAGCTACGCTCGGTCAGGAAATCATTGCTCATTACTTCCCCACACAGCTCGGCGGGCGGCGTGGGGTCGATACTGGACTTGCGCTGGGCGTCTTTCGCTCGGCGGTTGACCTCGCCACTGTACGCCACCGATCATGGGCTGCCTTGTTTGTTGATATCCAAGCAGCTTACTATGAGGCTGACCGTATTCTGCTCTTTGAGGGGCGTGACCTCGATGAAGCGTTGCAAGGGCTGCGCCTGCCGGAACACGTCCACGGACTCATCCGAGATGGGGTCCTCTCTGGTTTAGGTGTTCCGCCTGACCAGATCGCCCTGCTCAGGGATTGCGTTGAATGCTCCTTCTGGAGGTTGGTCGGTCAGCCTCAGGCTATTCTTGCCAGCCGTGGATCTCGGCCGGGTGACGGTTTGGCCGATGTTCTCTTTGGCGCGCTCTTTGCAGTCATCCTTCAATGCCTTCACCACGCACTCCGCGCTGAAGATATTGTGCATGCATCCACCTCAGATGCGTTGGGGAACCCTGACACCGCGCTTCAAATTGCTTGGGCAGATGACCTTTGCCTGCTTGTCGATTTCCTGCGGGCTACCTGGGCCGTCTCTAAACTCCAGCGCTTGTGCTCGATTGTCTTGCAAGTCTTCGAGGCTTTTCGCTTTCGGGTGAACCTGGGAGCCGGTAAGACTGAGGCCCTAGTCCACCTCCAAGGACCGGGGGCTAATGAGGCCAGGAAGGAACTCCTGTCGCCCGTTCCTCAGCTCCACCTCACTGATGGGCGGTGCATTCGGGTTGTACCCGAGTATAAGTACCTCGGGGTTGCGCAACGTTGCCGGGATACCGGCCGCCGTGACATCGAAGCCGCAGCATCCCGAGGCAACGCCATTTGGACCCAGTCTGCTGGCCTCGTGCATTCTGACCATCTACCTTGGGTCCTGAAACTTGTGTGGCTCCAGGGGCGTACACTCCCCGCGGCCTACTCATCCCTCGCCACTACGCTTGCGCATTGTGAGCGAGTGTGGGGGCCTCTTCAAGGTTTCCTTGATAAGTGCCTGCGCCAACTTGTCGGCGCCTGGGACGCCGGCCACCATGTTGCCTCCGCTCAACTGCGGGCGTGTACGGGAGTGCTTGATGTCGAGTGTGCCACTCTCATTGCTAGAGTCCGTCTTCTCTGTCGCATTGTGTCAGGCCGTTCGGCCGAGGTTTTTGACCTCTTTCAAGCCAGTTGGGATCGCGGTGGAGAGTGGTCCTCACTCCTTGCTGACGCCGTCCGCAAGGTCTGGCCTGCTTGTGGCCTTCCAGACCTACGTACTGGGGAGCCTACCTTGGAAGGGATCCGCCGGCATTCCAAAGCCATTTTGGCTGCATGTCGCAAGATCAGCCGTTCTGGGACGATGCTCCTTGCGCTCCACCGCGCTTGGAATAGCCGTCAGACCCCTTCTCCCAAGAAGATCATCGGGGTTGCGGCCCCACATGTTTGCCCCGAGTGTGGGGTGACCCTGCCCTCGGCCCATGCTCTTGCGGCACACCTTCACCGTCTGCACGGGCGTGTCGCACTCTGTACCCAGTATACACTTGGCACCGTGTGCCTCTGGTGCCTCATTGAATTTCATAACGCCGCGCGCCTCCGCTATCACTTGCTCAACTCGCCTGCGTGTGAGCATGGCTTACGCTGTTGTGTCGGGCCCGTCTATGTGTATGGGTCCGGCACCAAGCGTCGCGGCCAGCAAGGGCATGCTCGGGCGCCGGTTTTTCGTCTTACTGGGCCATGTAATGCCACTCCATCCCAGCGACGGGCTGCCGAAGAAGACAGAAACTGCACTGCAGAGGAGCTTGCTGCTGAGCTCCATGCCTTGGCGCCTGGCCCTGGATTTGCTGAAGGCGCAAGGTCTTCACCTGTTGTCCCTTTCCGTCGGGCTACCGATCCGGCTGAGGGAACCCCTGTCCCTCCTACCGGTTGTGCACCAGTCGCTGTTGGCTTCCCTGCGGTTGCACATGCTGCCTTCGATGGTGTGAAACCCCCTATTGAGGCATCCTCGCCTCTCTCGCCTCTCTCCCCGCATCCTCCCCCTCTTGCGGTGCCGGCTCAGGTTTCTGCTTGTCTACTCTCGGCCTTTTTCTTCGATGAGTTTCCTGACGATTGCGAACTTCGAGTCCCGTCCTGTCGCTGGTCTGGTCTTGCGCCAGGTCTCTGGTGTCTTCCTTGCAGTTGGAATTGGTGTTGGCGCCTCTTTTGCGCTTTCGACATGCGTCACCCTTGGTCTGGTGATGTGTGGCGCCTGTCGGCCTTTCTTCGTCGTGAGGAGCGCCCCTCTGCCCTTCCACGGCTACGTGGCCCTTCTGGATTTGGCCAAGCTGCAGCAAGTCGCATCCTTTTTCTGCGTCGGATGTTGACTTTCCTTCATCTCATTCGCCAGCTTCAGCTCGGCGCTGTTCTTTGGAGCGCTCAGCCCCTCCCCGGTGCCTTTTGGGAATTGCTGGGCCGTGTTGCCCCTGCTGCGGTCGGCGCTTCGGCGGTCTCCGTGCTCGGCTTTGGTTCGGTTGTCAGCTTGCCTGGGGTCGTCCCCTCGGCGCTTGCTGCCCTCTCTGCCGGCTGCCTCGCTACCGCTCTGCCGCGTCGCCTCGCCTTTCCGCATCAGCTCCTTTCGGCGGGCTGATCTCGGGTGCCTTGTGTTGTTGAGCACCTGTGTGCTCCTTCCCTTTGTCTGCACCCTCCGGTCTCACCTTTGCATGTTGGAGCGGTAAGTCTCCTTTCGGTCTGCTCCGCGCTTAGCGCGAGCTTTTGAGACCCTGTACTTAGCGCGGGACTAGAACCCTTATGCTGCGAAGTGAAGAAGTTGCAGGTTGACGTTGTTAGGGTTTGGGGCGTTCAGTGCTTCAGGGTAGGGCAGTAGTCTAGTAAGGAAGACTAGAGATTCTCCGCAGAGAGTATGTGATTTCTTACAAACAGACTATAGGGCCCTTAGCAATTAGAATTGGGTTTTGGGGCCCATTAAACTATAGTTAAAATCAGGAGCCCCCCCAAAAAAAATGTACAGGTAATTATTGCGGCCCCCATATTACACAGACCGGCGGGGCTTCCATAGATGCTCATCCACAACCACCTGAACGCCCAGCAGCCCGGGGCCGGAAGCACAAGAAAACGAAGCCCCAAACGCCTTTAAAGCCAAGGGTTTAGGGTTTTTAGGGTTTTTAGGGTGTTTAGGGTTTTTAGGGTTTTTAGGGTTTAAGGTTTTTAGGGTTTTTAGGGTTTAATTTAAGTCCACTGACTGAGGTAAGCCAGGGGACAGCAGACTTAGCCTAAACAGCCCCTTGTAGTCGCCGTATACCGCAAATATTCATCGATTTTAAATATGCCCTACTACAACCCTTTGTTAAACCCTACAGAACCATGAGACAACCAAATAAGACCGCATTACAACCAGTTCTAGTCATTCAGGCCCCTGGTTCATAAGGCCTCTGTTGAAGGGCCTTTGGGAATCTCATCATAGCCCCCGAGAGAATCCTCAGGGCTTCCCGGAGTGCTGGCAGGGCCGCTGGACGCCTGGCTCATGACTCAAGGGTCTATAAGGGCTTTTTGTTTTATGTTAAGGGTCTTTTTCCGCCTTGCAGTTAAGGTCAGCAGAGGTCGCTAAGGCTTTAGGATTTTAGGGTAGAGGGTTTAGGTTATAGGGTATAGGGCTTAGGGCATAGGGTATAGGTTATAAGGTTTAGGGTTGAGGGCTTTTAGGGTTTAGGGCTTATAGGGTTCAGGGTTTAGGGGCTCATGACTCAAGGGTCTATAAGGTTTGAGGGTAGGGCTTTTAGAGTTCAGGGCTTTTAGGGTTGGGCTTTTAGGGTTCAGGGTTTCGGGGCATAGCGAATAGGGTTCAGGGCTCTAAGGCTCTAGCGTCGAGGGTCGCGGGTATAGTTTGCAGGGTTCTAGGGTCGTTAATTCGTGTTCGGGATCGAGGTTGCTTGGGTCCAGGCTCTGTTCGAGTTGTAGCTCTCTGGGGTTGACGGGTTTAGGCTTGAGGGTTGGGGCTGTTTCAAAATTCATAATGGAAATTAAAGATTCAGAAGTAAAGAAATTTCGGGACCGGGGGGAGGTTTGAGGCCATCTGGTGAAACTACTGCGACCTCTTGGTCCTTCCCTGTGCAGCTCCCAACAACCTTCAAAAGGTCCAGAGTGGCAGTCTCCATCAAATTGCCGGTGTGTGAAGCCCATGATGCCAGCGAAGCGTAGAGGCGTCGAGCTGCACGACGTTTGGGTGTGGTCCGATCTTGCTCAGAACCGGGTACTCCCATGTCCAATCCCAGCATTTTTCCAGGCCGTCCGTGCGCGTGTCGACCCCTGCGCTGTCCTTGTCCGGCGTACGAACGGCAACCTTCGAAGCCAAGCGGAAAGTGGAGGTCCTGGAAGTGGCATGCGAACACCTCGCAGCATGTGCATCGTCCAATCTGGGCTTACTTGCCATATAATATGACAAACCCTAAACCCTCAACCCCTAAATGCCAACCCTAAACCCTAGACTTACAATACAATATGGAACCCCTAAACCACCTCCGTGCGTACTTGGAGCCCATACGGCCAGATAGGTTTCTTGCAATCCTTGATATGGGGTGCACCGGCATTCCTACCCAAACCCAAAGGTCAAAGGGGAAAAGGAGGGACCCTTAATAAGGACCCCTAGGTATATACCCTTAAAATAGCTATTGTATGCCCATAATATAGCCCATTCTATCCCCATTAAGTGTCCCTCCTATTCCCCTTTGAAAAGAAGTCCCAAGACATCCCGAAACTTTCTTGTAATATCCTTACAAATTCTCCCTAGTACTCCCTAAGGTTCCCTTACAGTCCCCTAAGGATTCCTTATACCCTCCCCCCTTGAACCACACTCCCTTAAGGATCCTAGTTGAAACCCTAGAAACCCCAAAGCCCACAGACCAGACCTGAGTCCCAAAACCCCCAAAGGCCTACGAAAGGGCATTCACGTTCAGACCTCGGGTTTTCGGCGCTTTTCTGGTAAAGTGACAATAAGGAACTGTGAGGAATAATATATTCTGTAGTGAATTAGGCTTCTATAGTATATACCTTTATACTTTTACTGTAGAATGACATGTATAATGTTCGTGCTTATAGTTTGGGCTTCCATGTAGTTGAAACCTGAACCTTAAACCATTAGTACATCGCCCTGCACCTCAGCAGCCGCGTCAGGGCAGTGGCGAGGGCCAGGGAACCACGCCGAGGCAATGAAGGAGACCATGCAGCTTCCTGTCTCTCTGGCTTACCTGGACCCTCCTTCTTATGATTTCCTTTCATCTAGGGCGATTCCATACTGGTAGTACACATCTAGGGCGCTGCGGTTTAAGGGTTTTAGATTCGCATCAGGGGCTCCAGGGTTCTACAGTCTATGGTCCAATGGTGTAGGGCTTGCGGAAACAGAAGCTGAGATCTGTTCTTTTTGCAGCTCATTCGTCCTATCCTTGCGATACTTTTCAAGAGGAGCCCTACCTAGAGCCCCCGAGCTACCCTCTCACATACCCCGAATACCCACCACTCCATTAAAGGGCCCTTGAAAGGTCCTGGTAAATCCTAAACCCCCTGTGATTTGGGAGCAGGGCACCTGAGGCCTTAAGAAATGCTAACGCCCTCAAACACGAACCTCCGGAAGCCACAGAGACTGCCCTGGGCAGTTTAGGGATTAGGGTTTAGGGGTTTAAGGTTTGGTTAGAGGTTTATAGGAGGCCAAAGTAAAAGCCAGAAAGTTGGAATATGATTATCCTAAACCCTTTATGGTAAATTATAAGGTATCCTACCCTGAAACCATATTCCAACTTTCTGGAGTTCCCTTTATACTTGTTGTTGTTAAGTTGAAGGTCAGTAGGCGACTGTTGTTTATCATCCCTGGCTTGAGGCTGGCAGGGTGTAGAGGTTCTCCAACTTATGAAGTCCCTTGAAAAGTCCTTAGTAGTTGGCCGCTGGAAAACCCAGTAACGCGCATAGCTCAAACACTTTCAGCGAGATGCAGCATGCTTCGTACAAGGAACCCTGTGACGGAACCCACATTCCTGGACCACTGTCCGGGCATGAATCCACAAAGCCCGCAACCCAGAAGATTCACGGGCGTGTCTGAATCCTTAACCCCTAAACCCTCAATCCTCCACCAAAATCACGCACACCAATTCCCTGGTCTCCTCGCAGTGCTATTGAAGAGACACTGGAGCCTTAAACCCCAAAGCCAAGGTACCCCCCTACTGTAGCCCCCAACTGGCTTTTCATGAAGAACATGAGACCCTTTAAAGGATCCTCTAGGGGCCTCAAAATGAATAACTACACGGTTTAGGGTTTAGGGTTTTGGGTTTAGGGTTTAGGGTTTTGGGTTTAGGGTTTAGGGTTTTGGGTTTAGGGTTTAGGGTTAACTACGGTACAAAGTGGCCCCAAAACCCTATTCTAAGTATTCAGGCGCCTGTATTACGTGGGGCCGCCGGCCTCCAATGATGCCAGGCGTTTCAGCAAGAGCCCGGCCTGACTCCTTGGTTTGAGGGCTTCAAATCTATTCTCGAAATTGCGTTGTGGGAGTCTCCGAAAATAGGGGACCCTAACATGGTACCCTAACTAGTAGGATCCTTATTATAAGGACTGCAAAATATGGCACCCTTATTTTCGGAAACTCCCATGTAGGTAATTACTTGGGATCGGTTGGGTAAGGGTCCAATAACCATTTTTAGGGTTGCAGCAGCTGCCGGCTAGTATGTAGGCCGATGAACCCTAGATGTTTTGGACCCTGTGCGGAAGGGGCAAGGAAGGGCACTTCAATGTTTACCCGAAGGGTCTAACTACCCATCATAAAATACTCCCCCAAACAGACCTACATTACTTCTATCTATGCCGATATACAAACCCTACGTTCGACTATATAGGCACTTCGGACCCTATATGGGCAATACTGCCTAGGAGAAATGCCGGTTTCGGCCCTGCGACGCGGTGAGCGCCGGCGGCCGGCGCGCGAGGGCGGACGCAGCCAAGAGGGCCGGGAGCGAGGACTCGGCCTTTGATCGTTTTGTGTGGGGTTAGTTGGTTTCGGGACTTAGGTAACATTAATTTGAATACTGTTGTCGAGGTTCCAGTTGATTTTGATGGGTGTTTCAAAGGTCTTGTTCAAAGCGTTGTGGCTGGTTGTAAGGGTTTGTAGTTGCGTAGTCATGTGCATAGGATTTTGGAGGGGATAGTCTAGCAAAGCTACATATACGGATTATAGCGGGGCAGGACTATTGGGAACTGACCATGGGAGACCTCCGTAAGACTGACATTCAGGGTCTGAAGGTTTGTGTAAGTTTGTGCATCAGGGTCTATAGAGTCTGTGTTTTGAAGTGTGCGAATGACTTTGATTGAGTTTGGATGTGATGGTCTTCATACACTCTTCTTATCCGCACCCTTCTACAAATCCAGCGAAACTCTAACAAGCCTTTAATTTTGCGAAGCCGTCGAAGTGTTTCGTGCTTCAGGTCTCAGGTATGGGGACATAGCGGTTAAGGTCCAGGTTCTTGGATTCCGTGTTTAAGTTAAACAAGATTTGAGCAGACGAATGAACCAAGGGTTGAACAGCAGGTTGCTGCAAGATCGACCCCTAACCCTAGACGTTCTTGCCCTTCACTCGCTTTAAGCTGATGGACAAAAATCCTGCATAGAACATAACAAGGAATAGGCTGAATAGGATGAATATTCACGGTTCTTGATTAATTACTGCAGGATTGCCAATGCTAAACCCTAAACCCTAACCCTCAATGAAGTACAAAAACCCATCGAATAAATACTTCAACACACTTCAACTGCTGCAGGATTCTGCCCACCCTTCACCTCTGAATCTAAGGACCTAGATTAAACACTAACCCATTCTGGCCTCCAGCACCTCCTCCTCCTCACTCTCCTCGCGGTTCGGGTCCAAGGGTTCAGGGTTTAGGGGTTTAGGGTTTAGGGTTTAGGGTTCAGGGTTTAGGGTTTGGGGTTTAAGGGTTTAGGGTTTAGGGGTTTAGGGTTCAAGGTTTATGGTTCCGGTTTCAGGGTTCAGGCTTTGAGGCTTAGGACTCAAGCTTTAGGGTTTAAAGGATTTGGGCTCTAAGAGGGTCTGATGTCCTCTTACCGCGTCCCTATCCATAGAAGTGGGAGCGGTTTATGGCTTAGGGTTTTCTGAGTCGGAGACTAGGCTTAAACCTGGTTCAACTACCAGAGTAGATTAGCCCTTACTCGGGATCTTTCGGGTAACTCATATACTCATATGACTCATATGCCTTAAACCATGAAGGTCAGCTTAATCATGAAGGTCAGCCTATTGTAGTGGAATATTCCTTGACTACGGGCTACGGTTGGGCTCTCTGTGTATATCCGACTTGAACTCTTAAAACCTAAACTAGCCACTTGAAGTAGTTGCTTTCCTCAAAAGAGTCTCGGACCCTCGTCCGAATGACCCTGAGTACCTACATCATGCAAAAAACGCGTCTGCACATTGGCCGTTACCACTTAGTTTGGACACTCTGACGTGTTGATACTCAGGATCCTTGGGTTCGAACAACCAAGTGGGTAGTTGTCAAAATTATGGTCCCTTTCTGGGTCCCTATTATGTTACGGCACCCATTATTCAGGGTACCCAAAAACGGAACCCTAATTTTGACGACCACCCAAGTCCACATCCATCCTTCCCCGGCCGCTTCCAATCCGAAAAAGGCTTTCTGCAGATAAGAGGCCCTAGATGCGAAGCATGAATACTCGGACCCCTTTGAAACGGAAGGGGACGCTCGGGTTTTCCACCCATTTTTACAATATGCCGTTGTGGCCACTGATATTGGGGCCAAGCGTTAGGGAATGAGCGGATGTGACCGGAACAAGAAGTGCGAGCCTGCGTGGCAAGGTCCATCAGGCATTGCACAGTGTCCTGCAGCTTCTAGGCTCTAGACCCCTAAACCCTAAACCCCTAAACCCTCAAACCTCAAACATCCCTAGACCCTAAACCCCTAAACCCTCAAACATCCCTAAACCCTAAACCTTCAAACCTCAAACATCCCTAGACCCCAAAGCGTCATCGAACCTGGACTGCGGTGCCCTGAATCACAAGCGCTGTACTACAGATTTGAGGCACAATGGTTTAGGGAGGAAATGAACCCTAAAAGGGTTTAAGGTTCATATACCATTATAGGGATTCATGGTATATGGGTATAGGGCCCCTACTGTTAAGGGACATTTGGGGCTTCAGGAAGGGCATTATGGAAGTGGGTTCACGTGAATTTACACCAGCACTCCTCTTGGATTGCTGAAAGAACGGCAGGCTCTTTGCAAACGTCATTCATCAGGTCATCAGGGCATTCCGGTGAGTTAGAGTGCAGGGTGATATGATATCCTTCTTGCATTCCGTGGGAAAACGGGCCCGAACATGATAGGAATCTATCATCGCATGCCTCAGCCCTGAACCTAAACCCAAAACGAACCGTAAGCTTGAAACGCCACATCCTAGCTCGGCCTAGAATAGAACACTCAAATTAAAATGCCTACACCCCAAACCTAAATCTTAAGAATCCAAGAAACTTGTCAGCATGCCTGTCCCCTGCTTGTAGCTACGCTAAACCCAAGCACCTGATCACTGGGTACTCTGGACCCGTAGGGTAATGTAGGAACCTAATTAAGAAACCTTGGGCCGTTAATTATTAGGGTTTCTTATATAATATGAATCCTACTATTTTGAAAATTTTAGTCCCAGGGTTTCTTAATCAGGTTCCTACATTAATCGCCAACCAAACACCCTAGACCTACACAGAACGCGTCCCTTCGCGCGCGAGGCCTCGGAAAGGTGCTCCATGGTAGCCAAGACCTGCAGATCCCGGATATCGGCGTGGGGCATAGGGCTTAGAATTTAGGGTCGCAGGCTTAGGGTTTGGGATTCACGTAGGGTGTTGTAGGGCTTCATAGAGTTTGAAGAGTTGTATATCCTTGTTGTGAGTTTTATTCGGGTTTTTCGGGCCGTTAGTGACGAGAATGGGGTTTCGACCTGAGCCTACAACCTAAACCCTCGAACCCACTGCCCCACACCTCGAAACTCTTCCAACCACGGTTTAGGGTTTAGGATGGTTTAGGGTTTAGGTATTTGCCTTGCAGAACCCCTTTTACCACGCGTCTACAATCCTGACAAACCCTCGTACAACCCCTCAAGACTAAAAGCGTCATGCAAACCCCAGAATCACAAACACCCTTGAACCCCAAAGAAAAACCCAAGTCCAAAGCCACTGTGAGCCTCAAACGCCCCCAGTGGCCGCCGCTGCGCAGCCCTCAGCGCCTGCCTCGCAGCGACCTGAGAAAAGGATTTAGGGCTTAAGGTGGTTTGCCCTAGAGGCTCCATAGTAGTTCCTTTTTGGGGATCATATTTCGAATCCTATCAAGTAATCCCAAAAAGGAACTACTATGGAGCCTCTATAGACTCTATGGGTAAGCGGCAAGGGTTAGGAGGAGTCCCGGGCTTCGAGGCTTTAGGGTTTGTGGGGCTTGTAGGGCTCAGGACTTTTGGGGCGGTTAGGCTTAAAAAGCTTAGCTTGGAAAAAGAAACTATTCCGTAGGGTTCCTCATTATCTACCATGAGATACCCTGGAACCCTAGTCTAATTGTGAAGGCCCCTGCCTTAAACAAGCCGTCGTTTTGGCTTTCTCTTGCGACTCCTTGCAAGGGTTGTAGCCTGCGAAATGGGAGGGGCAGGGGGGGTGAGGGGGGGGGGGGAGGGCGGCATGGCTGTTTTGCAGAGTTTGGGTCGACAGGAGATGTCGGATGTGGTTCAGAATGCTTCAGTCGTTGGACCTAAACGCGGATTCAGATTACATAAAGGGTAGAGGCCCCGATTTTGCGGGTCATTCGGTCGTTCAGGTTCCGGGTAGGAAGCAAAAATCATGCACAGTGGCGTGTGTGTGTGTGTGTGTGTACACTGTCACTCCTTGAGGTTACCGGAAAACCACACATCAACAGTCGATGGCACTATCATAAGGTTTACGCTGTAGTGTTGTTTTGATCTGCACCTGCTGTCGTCTGACGGCGTCCCTAAGAATCATAGCTATGCCTATGTACAAACCCTACATTCTACTATATCGGTACTTAGGACCCTTTGCCATGTAGATCCCAGCATGGTAAGAGCCTCGCAGTGTATATTATAATTTACTATGCTCGTGGCAGATCATCGTAACCCTGAGTATCGAGGTCGACAGAAACCCTGAACCTTAAACCGCAAATCCTAAGCCCTGAGAGCCCTATAAGCATAAGCAGTAGCTGTACCAGGACACCAGAAGAAGCCTTCAACCCATGCTCAGCCGGAGTACATCGGGAAGTATCCCCCAGAACAATACCTAGGACCCTTTTTGGGTATGCCTGCCCCAGACCCTAGACCAGAGCCGGGCCCTACGTCATGCAGGGGCCTTAATAATTAGAACGGGGTTTGGGGGGGTATATGATACTATACTTATAATGTAAGAAGGAACCCCCACCATGGTATTGGTACGCAACTATTTAAGCCCCTATATTAGCTGCTTGAACCCGGAGAGAATCTCATCGCTGAGTCGCCGAAGCTTCATTGTCATCCAGCATGTCCTTGCTGCGGCTTTTGTGGTCGGGTGTAGTACTTACTTCTGTGACCTTGGACCCTAAACCCCAAACCTGCGGTGGGATTTGTTGAGTTCTACAGGGTCCTCCACGACTAGCCAGATGCTTTGTCCCCACCCGTTATGTGTGGAGGCTCTCCAAGCAACAGAGGGGCCTGAATCATTACCATAGGGATTGGGGTATCGTATATATACAGGGGCGTCAAGGACTACTACTTCCAAGAATTCCGACTACTACCTATAGTCTCCATTGTAGTTCCCTTTTTTGGTTAACCAATTTTACGGTTTGGATCTTCTAATAGAGTTTCTGGTTAACCAAAAAAAGGAAGTACAATGGAGACTATAGTATTCCCAACGAAAATGGCTTGTAAACCCCAGGTCAAAGAAATAGAGTCTAGGGCTGCTTGTGGGGGGGGGGGGTTCTGTTTAGTAGCTCCTGTAACCCGAACCGCCAAAAACCCGAAAGTTCGAGGGTTTCGGGCTGTTGGCTTTGGGCTTGGGATTTAAGAGTTTTAGGGCTTAGTGTTTGGGGCTTAGGGGTTTCGGGCTTACGGTTAAAGTCACGTCACGTCCGCCTTGTTCTCCGTGGGCAAATTCTGATAAGGCACCCCCATATTTCATGATGGCATGGGGCTTCTGGGTTCTTGTTAAGGGATAGGGTTTAGGGTTTAGGGTTTAGGGTTTAGGGTTTAGGGATCTATAGTAAATACCCTAAACCCCTGAACAAGAACCCAGGCTTTCGGCCGCCAAGGAACGGCCAGCGCCCCCACCAAAGCCGGGCCACGGAGCCCCGGCGCGCTGACAGCCGATCGGAGCACCTTCTCAGGGAGGTTCGACATGTTGCTTTAGGGTTTAGGGTTTAGGAGTTTAGGGTTTAGGGTTTAGGGTTTAGGGTTTAGGAGTTTAGGGTTTAGGGTTCAGGGTCTAGGAGTTTAGGGTTTAGGGGGGAGGTTCGACATGTTGTTTTATGCGTTTGGAGGGGGGGGTTAGGGCTCACGGTTGTCTCTCGACCAGCCTAACTTGAAAAAAGGCCCAAACCCCGTAAAACTGAACATGGCCCCCTGAGCTCCCAAACCTTTGGATCATCCCAAGTTCAACTGTTTAGGGCGTACGTTAAGGCTTAGGGCATCCTAGAGCAAACGCTCCGAAATCGACCGCCTGCGCCGGAAGGTTGTCGTGGGCAGCCAGCTCGTCGAGGTCATCAAGTTGCCTGCTTAGGGTTTAAGGCTTGATCTAAGGACCTTAACCATTAAACAAGGTAAGGTCTTGGGGCTATGTCGCACTTGTTACAAGGAAACCTATGGCATGGTTTTAATCACGAATTATTGAGGCTTCTATACTAGGGTCCTGTAAAAGGCTAGGATTGACTTGGCAGGTTTGGACTATCTTGGGCAAGCCTTCTGAATAGGGCGGGCTATGAGGGAGTCTGCATAGTACTCATAGTTCTGGCGCTTAAAGCTTTAGGGCTAAGCATAAGGCATAAGCGTCAATGGTTACCAGTATTATGCCTTTGGGTTCCGTATGATAAATATACTATAGTATCCCCCAAAACCCTGTTATTCTAATTGTTAAGGCCCCTATAAGGCGACTTGCAGTCTTGAAGTTGTCATCGCTTTTGGCGTATTTGTGGCATCCGATTGTCCCAACTATCAGTCTGCTTCTAATCTTTTTGCTCGCGGCCCGGATTCTCCAAACAGGGCCTAGCAGTCTAGCACTTGAGGATTTGGGTTCCGGGCTTGTGTCTTGTGGAGTGGGCATACTATAGGGGGCTAAAGAACTACCTATACTATTTTTTTGGGGGGTCCTTATTATAATTCTAGTATAATGAAACCCCCAAACCCTATTCTAATTATTAAGGCCCCTGTATATCCTAAGAATAGCCCCTATAGTAACCCTTATATAGACCCCTTTAAAGGAACCCTATTCTAATTATTAAGGCCCCTATGTTAGAATGCTCAGTCTGTTTGGGCTAGGCCTGCCTCGAGTGTCAAGGCTTTCTCAAACTCAGCAAAGGAATCAGGACAAACCCAACTGCTGAAGGTTAGGGTTTAGGGTTCAGGGTACCGTGATAGCTTACCTAAATCTACAAATTCAGTCGCTTCCTCAAAAAAGGAAGTTTTTGGCCATGGCTTGCGGTAAACTACCTCCGAGATATAGGCAGGAGGGAGCCAGTTGGAAGCAGTTGCAGCCAAACGTCGGCAAACCCGGCAAACCAACCAGAAAATCTGCGAAATCTGGCCCTCCAGCCCTCCCACATCATCAACAACCACTCAGGAAACGATGTGTGACCCTGTCGCTCAGCAAACAATCGCACAATCCAAACTGATGCAAAGGGCCTGAACATGAGACTGTTCTGCATTAGGGCCCCCTTCGGCCCTTCGAACACATGACGGGGCACCCGAGTCTAGGGCAACTTTGAGACCCTCTCCGCACCCCACAAGCAACGATCAAGCAAACAATAGGTCCAATAGGTTCCTCAGTCACTGAGATCCGACATTTCCAGAGCTCCGCCCCAAACTCGAAGCAGTAAACCCCGCAAGCAAATCCCGAAAAGATCGGATGTAGAGGAGGCACCATGTTTCCACCACCGAAGCGCAACGGCGAAGCTGCTGTGCAGCCTTGACATGGTTTCGTGTTTTGACTTGGACCAATGTAGAGGCCTCGGTAGGCCTAGCTACAGTACAGTATGTTGGACTTGAAGTGGCCTGTTTACACCTTGAGGATGGTATTACCCATGATACGAGGTGTTGAATTGGATGTCAAGCCTTCAGAAAGGGCGCAGCCGGAGCTATTGATTGCCACCTATTGTAGAAGTGAGATAAACCAACTCATTACAAAAGACCTGTAGCTGAAGACGACCCACTCACTTAAGATGTCACGGCTTACATCAACATAAGTCTCCTCGGGCTTCTCCAGCAGCAGGCTGACATGTGGTTCATGGCATCGATACTTGGGCTTCGGGTATATGACCCGGACTTCACGGAACCACTGCCTCATGCTCTCGAAACCTGTATAGGTAAGTCTCAAAGAAGCTTCAGTTTCAAACCCCATGCGATCCTTGGTTTGTAATCACGACTCAAAACACCATAAACCCAAGACCACAAGCTGCATCCACCATCCTGCATCCCTAAACCTGGGGGTTTGGATATCCGTCCAAGTGGATCATGAGCTTACCGATCCGCATGTTCCCCTGCTTCCATGCTTCTGATAGTGTCTGATAGAAGTGATGGAAGCTACATTCCCTCACTTTCTTCAGGATTTATAGGGTTTAGGAGCTTTCCTTCAACAATATTCAGGTTTCTTCGAATACGGATGCAGTCATGCAAGCTCAACTCCGTAAGCCTTGCTAAGGCCCGCACACAACCAACTCATAACTGACATCTTAAAACACCCTTCCAGCACTCTCAGCAGCTCGTCTCTGCCTGTAGCCCCAAACGTGAAAAACACGGCACCCCATGAGTTCTAAACTCTTTGTACAGTAATACCCTCGGACCTTTGTAAGACCGTTTCAAAGTCCTTGAACCCGTGGAAAACCCGCTCACAACGAAATAACACCCTCTATAAACACCAAAACCAACCCTGTTGAAACCCTATGACCCTAAGCCTAAGGGTCCATGTACCCAAATAGTATATACTTTGGGCCCAATGCAGCCATATAGGGAGTACTTTAAGGCCAATGTATATACTATTCAGGTACATGGACCCTTAGGGTGATAAACCCTAAACCCCTAAACCCTAAACCCCTAAACCCTAAACCCTAAACCCCTAAACCCCCTAAACCCTAAACCCCAAACCCTAAACCCTAAACCCCAAACCCTAAACCCCTAAACCCCTAAACCCTAAACCCTAAACCCTATGAGGTCTGGAGCTTTCAAGATTTGAATTCGGCCCAGTGGCGCGTCCGGACGCGGATGCAGCCGCCCGCGCGAAGGCAGGTTCGAGCGCCTGGTATCCGAAAATGAGGGGGTACCTTAGGGTTCCTTTAAAGGGATCCTTTAAGGGTTCCTTACAAGGGATCTATAAAGGGTTTAGGCTTTAGAGTTTCCGAAAAAGAGGGGGTACCTTATTTAGGGGTCCTTATATTAAGGATCCTACTATTTAGGGTACTATATTAGAGCCCGTATGTCTGTTGAAAGAGCGACTGTTAGCGTTTCGGTATGGTACATTTAGGGTTTAGGTGTGAGGGCCTATAGGGCTCGAAGAGGATAATATGGATTAATTACGTCGTAGTTCTATGCATTACACAGAAACATACATCAAGACGTTCGTCTGTGCATATTTTTCTATACATACATATAATATGACTGATGAAAGGATCAGGTATTGATACCTCCCTCCTTTGGACAGGCCAGAAGCTCGCAATCACAGGGGGTAGGTGCCAAGCATATCCGGGTGCCCCGAACCGCAGGGATGTGTCCTTGCGACCGTATCTCCATGCACCCTTTCAGCCTTGACCCTAAACCACCTTCAAGCCTGAGCCTTAGCTAGATTAGGGTTTGATGCACCCACAGGAAAGCGAACGACCAAGACAAAGCTTTGCCAGACTCGCAGCTCTAAGCGTAATCCCCTAAACCCTAAATGCCAATGCACTTTCCATACACCCTAAACCTTCTCATACTCCAACATCCTTAAACCCCTAAACCCTGAAGGGGCCTGCGTGGGATCCAGCATTTCCGGTGGCGGCGATGGCGATCGATCTGCGAGTGGCGAACGTGTTGGTCTGGGTTTCGAGGGTCAGAATTTCAAGATATTCCTACGGTCATGGGGATTAGGGTCGTAGTGTTTAGGGTAGAGAGTTTATGGCTCGGAAAAACCTACGACATAATGACCTTCAACCCGAAACCCTCACGATCCCAACGATCCAATCTACAGACCCTACGGACCCATCCGCAGACTATGCCCAGCCGAAAGTGGCCACAAACTTCAGGTGAGGGCACCTGGCTCCGGAGAGGAGGACGACCTTGCCAGAAGGAGGTTTTCGTAGAGAGTTTAGGCTTTAGATTTCACGGCTTAGGGTAGGGCTTAGGGCTTATAGGGTTTAGGGTAGGGTATAGGCTTTGGGGATTAGGGTGTACCGGGGTTCAAGCTTCAAGAGAGCTGTGTAAGCTATGCCGGTTCTACAGAGTTTTCAGTCTTTCATACCGAGTTTCATATTGCAATGTACCCTGTTTCTGAGTCTGTTCTCTCGACTTCTTCCATCACACAAGGCAATACTGTATCCTCAAGGATCCTTCCTGAGTACTTACGCCGGAGGATCTTTGCACTGCTCAAACATAAACTGTAACACAAGGAAATTCAGAACATGGACACCTTGCTTTGTATTATGTAAGTACGTTTCTTGTGTCTGCAGACCGCAGAAACGCTAGTCAGCAACTTGTTATGAAGAACCCCCCTCAACAAAAACAAGCAACAAACTCTGAATCCCGCCGCTTATACAGTCATAAGACAACTCTATAAGACTCTGTAGCAACCCCTTAAACTTCCTGTTCATCTCCAACCCTGAACTACAAATGATTTAGTTAAATCTCAGACCCAAACCCCAAACCTGACACGCGAAAAGCTCAATCGTAGTCCTAGTCTTTGAAAGGCCAGAGAGCTGGAAAGAGATGGCAGGAGCAGCGCGGCCCAGAAGCGCTTCCTTCACGGCAGCTGGACACACCGGTTCGAGTCTTTGTTTAGGGTTTACCTAGACCCCCCAAAGTAGGTAAAATAATGGCACAAAACCCATACAAGGCTCTTATTCTACATACTGTTGGGGTCCAGGTAGGTGTTTTGTGTCAGGTTGAGGGCCGTAATCCAAAGGTAAAAGGAGGGACCCTTAATAAGGACCCCTCAGGTATATACCCTTAATATAGCCATTATATACCCATTATATACCCCTATTATAGGGTAGGGGTCCCCATGAAGGGTCCCTCCTTTTCCCTTCGACGTAAAGACTTGAGAGCTAGGTCAGACGCAGCGAAGTTCTTCTCTGAGCGCTTACTGTTTTAGTGCTTCAGGGGGTTTGGGTTTGGGGTTTGGGGCTTCAGTTTTAAAGATTTGGGGTTTAGGGGTAAGGGCCTATAAGTAGGGTCTAGCATTCGGGGAAAGACGTCCTGATAATGCGCGACTTCAATGCAATCCAAGGGCAGAAACCCCTGTTTCCAGCCCACGTTCGCCTTCATAGCATCGTGTGGGTATGCTATGGCAGAACTTTAAGGACAATACCAGGGGACATCTGGATCGTACTGCCAGTTATTCAGATCTCTATCGCACTGAAGGTCTATGGGGAGGGGCAACAGCAAGTGGTCGCACTCCTACAGCGCCATTCTCTAGTGCATAGCATAGCATAATTGTTGTCGTTCTGGCACAGTTGTTACTTGCAAACCTTGTACCCTAATATCCCCAGCAACCTAGGAATAAAACAAGGTCCCTCTTTGATCTTTGGTATTCTGTAGTGTTATATGGAACGTACGACACTAAAAAGGAAAAGGGCCCACTGGGAGACCTACTGTGGATGGACAATATCCTGCATGACCCAATATGAGGAATATACCATAATTCCCGCAGTTTCGGGTCCTTAAGGTCATGCAGGATTTTGTCCATCAGCCGTCGAATCAGAGAGCTCTGGGCCCCAACCGAAGCCTCAGCCCGGGCCGAAGCCAAAGCCTACAGAATCCTGGACTCCAAAGGGAACTCCAGAAAGTTGGAACCCTTAATGGGGACCCCTACCCTATAATGGGCCATATCGTAGCTATATTAAGGGTAGGGTCTACTTTAAAGGGAACTCCAGAAAGTTGGAATATGGTTTAAGGGTAGGATCCCCTATAATTTACCTTAGAGGGGTTAGGATAATCATATTCCAACTTTCTGGCTTCTACTGTACACCAAAAACACAAAAGCAAAGCCCATCATTTGCAGACCTCTTCGCGACTTAAGCCAGTGCTAAAGTTCTTGTGGTTTGGAGCTGGGTGGGGGCTCGAGACGTAGAACTCGGGGGTCCCAAATGGGATAGTTAGTACGATCTTGAGACTGAGTGCTGCATACCAGAGACATATGACATTCCCAGATGATGAGGATCTGTCGTGTTACCAGACATGTCGTCATGCCGAGGCGCCCATCCGCGATGTGCCTGCCTTGCGAAGGAACTAGCTACGAGGAATCTAACCCCTAAACGAGACTGCTACATCCCGAACCCCAGATGTAACCTTACACAAGCTTATGGTGTTGTAATTGTAGGCTTGTTAGGCTGAGGCCGAGCCCCAAGATCAATCTAACGGACCCCAAACGCGACCCTTATGCGTCAGGGCCTAGGATTTAGGGTTGAAGATGCCGGGCTCTCGACATTCTTAGATTAAGGAATGCTCCTTAAGGTTTAGGGTTTGGGGTTTAGGGATACAGTTTAGGGTTATGGTCAGGGCATGGGGTTTGCGGCTTCAGGGTTCAGGGCTCGACCCTCTGAGTGTATGCAAGCCACCACCCCCTCTTGACAGGCCTCGCCATTGGGACCTCTATCATAATCTTAACACTTGCAGTTAAGACCTACCTGGAGCCGAAAAGACCTACCTTTTGGGGGTTCCTTAATATGGTTTCTAGATATAGTTCCCCCCAAAAAAGTAGGTCTTTTGGGCTACAGGTAGGATCTGTCTTCAACAGCAAAGGTCCAGAAAGTCCCAAAACGGAGAACCCTAAGCTGGTCGGCAATTTGCTACTGATTTATGTCCTTGGTAAGCCTAGGTGGGGCTTTGAAAGCTTTTGAAAAATACCTAGTAAGCTCATTGTATTTCCTAAGTGTCCCAGCAGAAAGTTTCATCAGGACTCATAGGGCTTACTGTTAGGTTATTACCATCTGATAGGTTTGCAAGTAGAGCCAAAGCCAAGCACATACATCTTCGAAAGGCAGCCCAACTAAGAGGGCATCCCAGCCTTTGGAGGTCTGGCCCCCCTCACCCTGGTTGAGGGCTTAGGGTTTGAATTGGGATTAAGGGCTTAAATGGGAGTTTCCGAAAATAGGGGACCCTAACCTAGTACCCTAAATCATAGGATCCTTATTATAAGGACCCCAAAATAAGGTCGGAAACTCCCAAATGTACAGGATGTAGGGAGAAGGACTTGCCTGAAGTGAGGCATCGTCTCTTGCAGACCTCCTGAAGATTCCCTCGAGGCTGACCTAAACCCTAAACCCTGTATAGACCCTAAACCCGCAAAACCTAAACCCTGTCTTATACCCTAAACCCTAAACCATGTACCCTAAGCCCGCAAACTCTACAACCCTAAACCCCTAGACCCTTCAAGTATCACCCTAAACCTTAAACCCTAAACCCTATACCGCTCTTTTGAGGAATGTCGTTTCGGGCCCTGCTCGCTCAGCCCGGCACCAATCCACACTTGCCACCTGGGCGAGGGGGCGTCGGGCTTTTTATGAGGCTTGGGGTTGAGGGGTTTAGGGGGTTTTGGGGTTTCGGATTTATGGTTTAGGGGTTTAGGGTTTAGGGGTTTAGGATTTAGGGTTTAGGGGTTTAGGGTTGTTTAGGGGTTTTCTGGACTCGGATTTGGGCATCAAGAGTTTGGCTTGACAATAACATGCTCGTAATATGCGGCGTACTCCGGAAGCCGAGATTAGACCGGATTTTAGAGAGCCCTCAAGCAGCTGCGGGCTTGCCTGGTCGTAGTAATGGTTAGGGAACATTTATTTCATGGGTCCTCAATAACTAAGTGGTACGGGTCCTACTTTATTCCTTCCCCGGAAACTCCTTCGAGCTGTCTGCCTCCAGATACGAAGCCCCGGAAATCCTGTAAGGCAAAACCCACATGCTGAACCGAAAAGGCCAACGCCTGACCCAACTCACCATCCCGCTGACACACACACACACACACGCGCGCGCGCACACAGAACAAGCAAGCCAAACTCCCAAGCCTGAAACTTAAACAATTCAGCCCCAATTGCCCTCAACTCCAAAACCTTACAAGCAACACTAAAACTAGCAAGAAACCCGCGGGCCCTGGAAGAAAACACGAATGCTGCGGAGCCACATTTGCCCAGCCACCAGACGTCGGGCCTTCCGCCAGCGCCTTTCTCAGCCTCAGCCGCGGCTTCAGGGTTTGGGGGGTCATTTGCAGCCTCGATACAACACTTAAAGTTTAAAGGGCAACTTATAGAACCTCAGTATTGGGTCCGTCTGACCCTTTGAGAAAGAGGTTTCGGAGGGCTCAGGTCTAAGAAGTCCAGACGTCGGTCTATCCATTGAGATCTGAATCGACATCGGGTTAAACGTCAACGGCAAAGCCAGGATCAGGGTGCACGATTTCTTTTCCGAATGCTTACGTGACACTGAGCTTTAAAACCCCGATGCCGCAAAGCCCTGCGACGCCCTGCGCACACCCTCTAAGCCCCACATAGTCTAAAGCGTCAGACACTACGTTCGAAACCTGTGATCCCTTGGCCTGAACCCTGAACTCGAACCCTGAAACCTTCGAACCCCCCTATAAGTGGGTTTAGAGTGTATAGGGTTTAGGGGTTTAGCCTTCAGGGTGAAGCCCCGACACCACCTCATCTAGGCGAGCGACCAGGGCTTCAGCTCCTCCATCCAGGACTCCTTTTCCTTCAAAGAAGCGACCATTTCACTGTATAATATATATATATATATATATATGATAGAAAACATATAATACATAGTACATACAATATATACATATATATATATATATATACATACATACATACATATATATATATATATATATATATATATATATATATATTATGAGTTTATGAGTTTGGGGTCTTTACGGTTTGGGCTTCTGGTCTCACAGTTTGGGGCTTCCGGGCTTGACGGTCCTAGGGTTTAGGAAGACGGGGTCAGACTTCACCGAGGAATGTAGTAGGGACGTTCCTTTGCTTGAAGCTAATCCTAATAAAATGCCGTCGGGAGGATGAGGATTGTAGCACAATCCCTACTACTGATTGTTGACTGAGGTGGGTAGGATGTGGATTGTAGTGTTTTGTGTTCGTCTCAGAGAGCTTAACACAGCTTCGTTGCCGATCAAAGGCGAGCAACCTCAGGGACACTATGCAAGACGGCTTTTCGACGCTCGCTTCTTGCTCCCACCGAACATGAGTTGGCCTGCCGCACTGCTGCTCTTCATACCAAGCAGGCACCGACTTCTAAACACCATTATTCTCGAGTCATTTCGACTCGCACGGCCGCGTGAATCCGCCATTTGGAGATGTTCGACTCCTCTACTTGGTGCCTAGTTGGATGCACGCCGGCGGTATGCACCAGCACACAAACGAAGCTCTGAGCCAAGTCCACGCGCAGGGAACCAAGCAGAAACATAAGGGAAAATTTGGTTTCTATGGACCCACCTTCAGTGTCACGGATTTCAAAGCTGCTCTCGGCATACTTAAAGCACGACTGCAGCTTCTGCGTGCATCTGAACAGGAAAGCTATACCGTTTCGCAAATCTCTTCTTGATTCCGGCAAGCCTACGTCTTCTTTCACTGGAGGCATCAGATGCATCTGGTTCAGAATCTTCATCGCCCGCGACTTTGCAACTTTCGGCTCGAGATTCGGCTGGAAGCTATAATATTTGTGCCAACCGCTGTCCCCGCCCCCGTCGTCAGACAGTGGCTCCGCAGCGTTACCCTGAGGGTCGAAGTCTTCGCTATCTAACCAGCCCCGGGGACCCCGAGCAAAGTTCTCCCGTGCTGCAGATCATACCGTATATGACCCCTTTCTGCGACATTGCAATACAGACGCCTCCGTGCTGAACTCGGGGTCCCAATCGCGACGGAGTATGATGGTGACGCCTTTAGGGTGATCGTCAAATTCCTCGAACTCCCATTGCATCGCGAGACCACGTGCCACGACCTCGATGGTGATGAGGTTGTGAAAGCTGCGGCACACCTTTTGCAAGTTTAGCACGGAAGGAGTCTCACAGAAGGGGAAGAGGGACTCCTTACGATAAGCTCAGAAAGGCTTTGCATCTTTGCAAAACGAACAGCAGGCTAACATCTTGCGGCTTTGAACCGAGATCCTGTCATGCAGCTTTGCGTTGCTGGCACACGACCGAAACAGTACAGTAGCACACAGGCATCAAGATCAATGTCATCATCGTCGTCCTCGTCATCACTCAACCTGAACCTACAACCTTAAAGCCTGAGACTTAAATCTGTAAATCCCCAACCCCTAAAGCCGAAACCTCTATGTGTTTGGCTACGGCTACAGCATTGCTTCAAAAGGTTCTCCAACTTTACGCGGCCAAGGTGTCATAGGCTTGGCTCAAGTCACTCACAATCAGAAACGTCTCAAAATACTGTAATTGTAACCTACATGTAGTTATTACATCCATATTACACTTTCGCAGTGTTTAAAGACAGTGACAGCAACAGTACTCACAATAGACACTTTCGACATCTTCGGACCCCGAGAGAGCAAGGATGTATGCTTCGTTGAGGGGCAACAGGGCCCGTGAAGAAGGCCTCGCTAGTCAGCGCCGCTGAGAGTGCGAGCAAAGCAGCCTGCGCGTTCAGGAATCTCACTTTGAGCCCAGGCGCATTGCCCCCACTAGGGTTTATGAGGATTTTAGGGCTTAAGGGTGTAAGGTCTTGGGGTGAACTCGTTAATCCCTAGATCCTGTTGTAAACTTAACATAGGTGTAACAGAACCTGCAGTAGCTTGCGAGTCTTTTTCGGATCTTTTCAGCTTGCGCTTGGGGCCTCCTAAAAGCTCATATATCCGAGATTATCATGGGTATTTTCTAGTATGTTATAGTACGCTGTAGCGGATTGTAGCGTATTAGTTAGTATATTATAGTATATTAGAGCATGCTACAGTATGTTATAGTTTGGTAGCCTACTATAGTTTAGGTTTAGGTACGTCAGGTTGCTGGTTGCTGAATCTATTCATGTTTGGAAGATCCGAAGATTTGGTGGAAAGATCACAGCTCGGAGTGGAGGTACAGTATGTTGTTCTTCCCGGCAAGACTCTGCTCTTTCACGGCAAAGGCACCAACATTTCAGCACTATATTCGTTGGTTGGAAGTCCAAGACGATCTGGGATTCCGGGTCAATTAAAGCCAAAAGCAAAACAGCCTTGATATGAGCACTTTTAAGTCTAAATATGTCAGCCCTTTGTTTGAGAACCCCACTTCCTGACCCTTTCACTACCAGGGCTCGGCCAGTGTCAGCTTCGGCTAGTTGGAGGATGTGCGTACGGCGGCAAAAACGAAACCACAGACGCCCAAAAACAGCAGGATTCGGGACTTTTCGGAGGATCTGAGGTTGGCGGGTTGGAGTTTAGGTTTGGGTTTGGGAGATGCAGGGATTTACAGAAAACTATACGACGGTCACTCCCGTCGCGATGCCTTGTCTGTTGCAGTGGTGGTGGGGTGCAGGGTTTATGGGTTTAGGTGGTGCAGATGAAAAATGAAAATACATCTTAAGGATGGGCATAGGTAAACCCTAAACCCTAAACAGGGACAAGCCAAAGCCTCGAGCTTGGGAGTCCCAAATTTCTACACCCAAACCATACAGCGACCCCTTTACCTTCAAACTCCAAAACCTTGAGGGCCCATTTTTCGGTCTGTCTGGGCATCCCGCGAAGGAGAGTGTGGGGCTCAAGGGTTGGGGTTCGGGGTCGTTTGCTTGTCCTAAGGGTCCATGTACCTAAATAGTATATACATTGGCCTTAAAGTACTCCCTATACGGGTACATTGGGCCTAAGGTATATACTATTTGGGTACATGGACCCTTAGGGCAAGTGCCTATTGCAACGATCATGACACCGCCACATACGATTCTACACAGACTTCAAACTACCACCCTAAACCCAGGCGGCTGCCTATTGGTATCTATTGGTGTAGAGCCCATGCTGCACCTTAAACCCTCAACCCCCCGGACCCCGTGCAAAAATATAGGGGCATGAATGATTACCGATACTTTTCTGGGTGTTACTGATTCTATTGATAGTATAATGGAACCCAAAGCCCTATTACAATTATTAAGGCCCCTGTATCAGCCCCTTCGACCCCAAGCTCTACCGCCCCTACAATGTGGCCTTAATAAGAAGACTGGGGCTTTGGGGGTCCGTTCTACTGTACTTATAATAAGCAAACCCGAAATAGCAGTAGTAATTATTTAGGCCCCTATATAATATCATCGAAGGACGGAGAGAGCCTCGCCCTTTGCGGTATCCTGCGAGCTGTTGCGATTGGACGACAGTTGAGAAACAGCTGCCTTTTGATGCTACACTGGTTATAGTAGACACTTGGGCTTTTAAGATGAAAAGATGGAAAACTAGCTTTCGGATTCAAGTAATCGGGGGTCAACAAGCTTACGCTCATACGTATATATAATATGGATTAGAAGTTGCCCCCACCCTGTAATAGTGACTATAAGGATTATATTAGGGCCGTATTTTATTCCTATTATACCACTATTACAGGGTGGGGGCCCCTTCTAAAATATGGAATTTAAGATCGAAAGCTTAGGGTTCTTATACATAGAGGGGGAGGGATGCATGAATAGCTACAACGAGCATGTGTGACAAGACCATCACTTAAAGACTGTATGGTTTAGGGTTTCAATGCTTACGCGTGTTGTGGGCTAAGGGTTGGAGTTGTTTTGCACATGCTCACGGCAACTCAAAACGTAACCTCATTCTCGCCTGGAAGGATAAACAACGGCTTGACATCTGGGAGTTTCCGAGAATAGGGAACCCAAATATAGTACCTTAAAATTGAAAAATAGGATCCTTATTATAAGGACCCCAAACTAATGTACCCCCGCAATTTTTGGAAACACCCACATCTGAATCCGAACGTTGAGGCCGTCCTCTGAGGCTGCGTCGAGCAGAGACTTTGCATCGAAATTGGCCTTCCTGGCTTAGGGTTTAGGGTTTAGGGTTTAGGGTTTAGGGTGCACAATGGTTAGTGAATTCTAGACAGACTCTAGCCTCGATTAACTGGTGCGGTCAAGCAACTCCATCACTGTACCAAGTTGTGTAAGGGTTAAATCATGTTGCCGCTGAGTTGGTGGATGGATAAACCGAAATCTCAACACGAAATGTTGGGACACCTCCGAATGGCTATCTATCTATCTACCTATCTTATCTGTCTTGCCTATTTATGTATTCAGTCCATCTCTGCATCTATCTATCTATGCATCTGTCTATATACATATGTACATATGTATATACAAAGGACCCTTAAATGAGGAACCCCAATATGGATTCAAGAGCTCCCTATATCGGTGCCGCCTCAAGGCACGGATACCAAAACGATCTGCCGCGGCTGCAAGGCCCAAGGACCTCAGAGAATCATTCAGTTTTTGGCCGGTGTTCGCAGCTTGGGATTAGGTTGGGTCTGGGGTTTTGGGGCTTTGGGTTCAAGGTTTCAGGGGTTCAGGGCTTTGGGCTTGGGATGAAGGGGTAGATGTTTAAACGCAGATTCTGTCATGGGGCCTTGGGAACTTTAGAAACTTTTGGGGGCTTCGGTTTCTCCTGTAGAGCCCTATCAGGGTGTTAGCATCGGCAGATGGGGTAGAAGTTTGGGGTCTGAGGTTAGGCTTTCGGTAATGTTCGACAGTAATGTAGGCAAGCCCTGTGTGGCCTGCATCGTAGCCGTACTCTCTCCACTCCGCTCAAGCCCCACCGTTTGGAAACCAAAGACGCAACAATTTCTCAGAATTTGTAGTGTCAGACGTGACAATGGTGGGCCCTAATCACCTAATCATATCCCGAGTGGAGGGCCCAAACCAGGACTTCTGAGATTGCGTCATCATCGTATAGTCGCATCAATCAACCCTGGAACAGTGGTAACTACGTAGGCCTTTGTATTACACCAACAGATGGTGAATTGACTGGTTTAGATGAGGACAAGGCAGGGAGTGCTCTGATGGGTCCGAATACGTTTTTGGGAGAAACTTACTACCAGTTGAAGCTGTTCTGTGTGACCTGTGCACCTTAGTCCGCCTTTCCGCCCCTCTAAATAAGTCTTAAGCCTCTTCCATGCCTGCCCTCCTGGAAGAAATCTAAAACCCTAAACTCAAATCCCTCTTCAACCATAAACGATCCGAGGTAGTAGCTCTAAATACGTGAAATCCGAAATATCTTCCAGATTTATGCATATAATAGAACTGATTATACACATATTTTCCTGCATTCGAAGCAATGAAAACATCAATATAAACGATATTTCCTACATCATATATTCTTTTTAAGAGGGGTGGTATAATCCCGCGACCAACCCTTACTACACCCTTTAAAGGACTCCTAGATCCTGAAACTCCTGGGGTTGAGAGACTGGAGGAGCCCTAAGCCAAACAGAAATTCAGCACGAGAGGCGGGTGCCGAGCCAATGTGGTGATAAGCACCTGCCAGAAGAAGCGCAAGCAAACCCTAAACCCCAAAAAAGGCCCACTAAGGACACATAGACCCCTAAGAAGGTATTATAAGCTATGGCAATCTTAGAGGTCATAAACCCTTACCTAGAGGGATGGCGGGCAGCACCTCTGCAATCCTAGCTGTTTCGATCCATGACTCTGGCCAGGCGACTCTTCTCATCCTAGGCGTAGACGTAGCAGCTCGCAACCACAAGTCCGTAGCTCGTCGAATCGTAAAGCCTTCAACCCCCAAACTTTGAAGAAATATATGTATACGTATGTGTAGTATTTGTATATATAGAGAGATAGAGACATACATATGTACCTAAGTACATACATACATACATGCATACATCAAAATGTAAAACATACATACAAAATTACATACATACATACCCGACATATCCTAAGGCTCGAAAATCTTTAAGCCCACTCTGACAGTCTCATCTAACCGCTTAACCTTCATCCAATGGAAGAGACAGGACCCGAAAACAAACAGAAACAACACGAACCCGGATCAGCCTAATTATTCTGCCTTCAAACTTCTTTTGGAGACAGTGTGCACCAAGTATAAACTTCGGACTTCGGAAACCTCGGCTGAAAGAATACGCAGTAACCCAACCGCAAGCAAACTTAGATAGAATAGGCCCACAAACACGAACCAAAAAGGTGAAACCGAGAACCCCAGAGGGGCGCACCCTCTCGGCAGCATGAGACAGCGCAGTGTGAGCGGGCGCCGTCAGCGGCAGCCATTGACCGGATCTCGGGTTCGTGGTTCTGTCTCGGTTCAGGGTTTTAGGCTTCAGGGGCAGTAGTAGCGGTAGTAGTACTACTAGTAGTAGTCGTCGTCGTAGCAAAAGTAGCAACAGCATGAGTAGTCGTAGTCGTCGGAAGTAGAAAAGCCCGGACTCCTAAAAACAGACATCCGAATTTCCTAGTCAAACACGCGGCAGATGGAGCATCACCTGAATTGATACAGGAAGGGTTCAAGACCTGAAGGAGTTGAGCAGGGCTTGAAGGAATTTTCCGGAGTCTTAGGGACGAAAATGAGAATGCCCATTCTACGGCACCTTTGCATTTTAGGATTCAAGACAGCGATTGCGAGGAATTGCCCAATGTCCAAACTTATTACATATCGCATCAGCTAGACTGAGAACACACTCTTCTCCGGAGTTCTCCCTAAGGCCGCAAGTCAGTGAAGCCCTCCAAGTGTCTGGCAACAGTGCGGGCAGCGATGTAATTGCAGCTCCATGTTGAGAGAGAAGCGCTGCTGCATCCGTCGTCTGCACGTACCGAAACGGTCTTTTCATGGACTACGGTCGTGCAAACTTCCATAGCCTTTCGTCTAGTCAATAAGACTTGCTATCTGGGGCATAGGCCGCTCGGATATAGTCATATAGTCTTTGAAAGGACATTAATCCCGCGGGATGACGACACTCTCCCGCCGCAAATCCTAGGGTTTGCAGCATTTTGACAGCCTTCCACTCCTGAAGCTGCGGAAAAACACAGATGCCAAAATAGATTGCGAAACGGGAGGTGAGTTACTTTAGGTGTGTTCCTCACTTAAGATCGACAATTCCTGCAGCTCTTCGCAAACATGAAATATAGAAGTTCCTAATATATCGAAATCAAATCAAGCCATCATTCCGTACTACATAGGCACGATTTTGAGGGATTCGATGGGCGTATTCTGACGCACTGTGTATGTGTCGAAGGGCTCTGGTTGCAAGCAGTGTCCCGGTGCGACCGGACGGGGCGTCGAATGATGGGGCATGCGCAGGTGAAAGATGGCAGCGAGCCTCCAAAAGTCACACAACTCGCCGGGTTTATGGTTTGGGCTTCCTTTGAGTCTTTTTTACTTCCTGAGCCTCGGATGATTCAGATTTCCGAGATCTGAGAATGCACGTCTCCGCCATATTGGCAGTTGCCTGGGAAGTTGGATTGAGTCCGCACCCGGGTTCAAGTCAACCCCAAACCCCAGAGCCCTAGAACCCTCAAGGGAAAGGGGAGCTTCAGGATTCAGAGCTCCGCAGCTCACCCCCCCATAGGCCCTAAAGCACCAGACCATACACTCGAATTCTCAGGAGCTCTGAGCCCACAAAGAATCTATAGGGGTTCTATAGAACCCAAAACACAGTAACACCTAAAGCCGGGCCTTGTCAAGCAGTGATGCCCAAAGCTCTGCACCCAAGATCGCTGCAACAGCTCGCTCCTCCATGTGGACAAGGGAAGAGAAGGAGAGAGATTTTACTTTGGGGCTTGGGTTCAGCGTTTGGTTCGGTTTTAGGGAGCTGGCAGGGAAGAGAGCGAGAGAGCGAAAGAAAGACAGAAGGGCAAACAAGAGACAAAGAGACACATCTAAATCTTCAACCCTGAGCACCCAGCGGAACAGTTGCTGCTCAGGCTCAGACAAAAGAACCAACCCCATCAGAGCTTGCGGAAAGTAGCCAGACCAGGTGGATTTCACAAAGGGGTTACAAAGGATCAGCCGGAACCTTCTCTGTGTTCAGGGGCCTTTTATGAAGCAACCCTACACATTATAGTTTGGCGGAGGGCTTTCGTCAGGGGTCCTAGCACCGTCCACATTCGGACTTCGCTTTGGCTTCGTCTCACGCCATCTATTCAAGAACTTACCTGTGGTCAATAGGGAATGGAAGAATGGTAGTAATAGTAGTTATAATTGTACCCCATTCTTCAATTCCCTACTCACCAAAGGTAAGAGAAACCAGAAGCGAAATCAACGTGCGGCCGAAAGCCTGAATCCCAAACCCTGAACCCTAATTTAGGCTCTGCTTGTGGGCCTCGATGTGTACGTAGGGCCCTTGCAGTTACGTGGGCTTCTCGACCAAGAGTCTGCATCGACGTGCGCTGTAAAGCATTCTGCAGTCTAGTCTACTTGGACCCCTGAAACCCTAAACCCTAAACCTTAAACCCTAAACCCTAAACCCTCAAAGTGGCTGGCCTGCTGCTCTTGGGCCTCCCTTTGGAGGCTCGCAGTGTCAGTCTGCGGACAGGGCACTATTGGTAGGGGCCCAACACATGTTTATCTAAACGTAAACGGTTGAAGGTAACTCTTCGTCTTTCCATACCCTAAAGCTTATAAACCCTAAAACTAGGCGATAACACTTTGTGAAGAAGGGGTCTGAGCTACGAGGTTTAGAGTTTAGAGCTTCAGGTCTGTGGTTCAGGTTTAGGGCTTTGGTCAGGGTGTCTTGAGCCTGGTTTGGCTGCAACCTCACTCTCAAATACCCTACTAAGCCCCTTGGCTTTAGATTCGGGCCCTGCGCTGAACCCTCAACAGGAAAACCCTAAATCCTTCAGGTTTTGGCATTGGGGCCTTGTTTGAACCCTAAGCTGGAAAACCATCAACCCCTCAGGGTTGTCTCTTTGGCAAATGGAGCCCTCCAGCTAAACCTGAGAACCCCAAACCCTTCAGCGTCCTTCAGGTTTTAGCTTTGGCCCTGCACAACAAACTCCAGCCCTAAACCCGGTTTAGGGGCTTATGGGGCTCATGGGGTTTGGAGTGTAGGGGTTTAGGGCTTATGGTACGGCTCCGGGGTTGGGCATACTCGGGGGTTGTAGACTCTGAGGACCAAAGTCATTAGACAAGAGCCGGGAGCAGGGAGCAATGGAATCCGAGGTGAGGTAATTAGAATAGGGTTTTATGGGGGCCCATGATACTCTAGTTATAACGCTCCGAAGCCCTGTTCACGCGCTCGCACACGGCAGGACAGAGAAGCGTTTTGCATTGTAAATACCACGAAAAACACAATAGTTATATTGATTTGCCTGCGCGTGAGAATCACACGATTCTGCACGTAAACACGTTAAAACGCAAGTTTTGGCCTCGGAACAGCTGCCAACAAGAGTGTTTTGAAGATATGAAGATGGCAGCATACTGAATTTTGGGCGGTCTGTTCATAGACTGAACTCGATGACGAAGTGTCAAAAACTCGAGGAATTTGCGCATTCGACGACGGTAGAACAACAAGAAATCAACGGAATTGCAAAAGGGCTGAATCTTGGAGGAGCATTTCGCCTCGTAAAAACCAGGACACGGAGGCCCTTGAGCACGTCTACATCTTCACACACCACCGCAAGAAGCGCTCCCCAACCTCACAACCCGAACATACTGAACCCTACATTTTAAGACTCTAAGCCCTAAGTTCTAAAGCATGCATCCCGATCCCTAAAGGCCCTGCACTCGAAAGGTTGCGCCTGGCCTCGAAATCCAACACCAGCTCCTGCAACGGCAGGAGTTCGAAGCTGTCTCCCCTCTCCGACATACATACAAACATACATACTTAGGCTTAAGTGCTTAAATACATACATACATAGATACATACATACATTACATGTCTTCTGTACATGCATAGTGTAACTTCCACATGTTCACTCATATGTACATTTCGTTACATCTATACATCTGAACCTGTAAGTTCATCTGTGTCTTATATGTACTTACCTTACAATTTTCCCATGTATTCATACGATTCCATATGCTCATTAGCGCTACTGCTGTTGCCGTTGCTATGAGTTCATTATTACAAGCATGGTTCTTCCTAATATTTGCCACGACTATTGCCGCTGCTGATACCTTGCCCTTCCTGCTGACAAACATGCAGGTTAGGCTGTATATCGTCTTGCTGCAATCATTCGCAAGAAGAGCTTGGCCTTGATTCGTCGTACGACCAGATCCGACAGTCGAAATGCTGCACTTCGGTTTGTAGGGTTCAATGCAGCTGGATGTGAGCAGGTTTGATGGCAATGATCTGAAAGCCATCTCCACAGCACGAATAACATCTCGCGTGACAAGTGCATCGCTTTCGTATGCCAGGAGCAAACTTGGGAATCCAAACTTCGACAGACCCATATACAAAGTCTGGTCCCGGACGGGAAATCGGACCGGCACAGTCCTGCAACTGTTTCCCCACGCCGCGGATGTCACTGCTAACTTGCACCTGGAGCAAAGCCGAGCATAGGGACATGCTTCTGACCCCCTGAGTTCTGCAGCAAAGGCCCACACAACCACAGGGAAAGCCTGAAAGCGCTAGCACAACGCAAACAAATTTCCGAAACAAGCATACACCACCGTACAAAACTGCTCGTTTACAAAACCATGCCGACACCAAGATCCATGTCCCGGGGCGCGGGCTCCTGGGGTGTTGTGACCTCAGGTGAGCGGAGACAAGCTCGCAGGTCTGGCTGTACTGTGCAGACAATATCGATATTCAGTTAATAGAGACACACACAGACATACATGCATGCATGCATGCATGCATGCATGCATATATGTGTACGGTAACATAGTACAAAACGGTATATGTATGTGTATGTGTATATATATATATATACAGTATTGTAAACGTATAGTACACTAACAAGTAGTGCAATATACGTTCCTATGCTGTAATATAACACAATATTACACTTTAAACCAAACGTGATATAATATCGAAAACATACAATGTTATATGAAGCAATATATAACAATACAATATATAACAATACAATACAATACAATATAAACAATGTGATACACTGCAATATTCTGTGATGTGCCATGATAGTACCTTTTGTTTTACAATATGCTTAACATGATATGTCATAGGTATAGTATAATACAGAACCAAACCCTATCCTAAGCCCTTCCTTTCCCCATCCCATCCCGAACCCTAGATGTCAACCTAACAGTCAAACCTCGAGCCGCTGCACCACAAACTAAACCGACCCCACCCCCCCAACCCCAAACCCTACCGCTTGTACATCATAGAATCCTTTACTTTGTGTTTTGCACCCACATTAGGGGTCATATTAAGGGCTCCATTACATACACCGAACTGGTACGATGTTTAACTATACTGCGAATATTATCTAATTAACTGGTACAGCGTGGTCGCAGCACCCAAGTCATTACCACCTTCATTGGGGGGGTTATGGTATGGCTGCCTTCTTTCTAACCCACTTTCTAAGTCCCGTGAACCACGCACGCTGCAGAACCCTTTACACTCCGAACCACTTCCACGACTGCCGAGGTGCCGAAGCAGGGTAAAAGCAATCGGAGCTTGGAAGCTGCTTCTGTGAGGCCTTGGGTTTAGGGCTTTGGGCTTATGGGGTTTAGGGTTTGGTAATAGGGTTTAAGGTTTAACAGTCGGGTTGGGTATAGGGTTTAGTTTACCAGGGCCCCCCCCATGTGCCCTTTAAGAAAGGCCCTATGGTCTTTGACAGTTTTTATACAGGGTAGTCGGGGCGGACTGGGAAAGGTTTAGGTTTGGCGTCGGTGGTGGCCTTCGCCTGGGTAAGAAGTAGAGTCTTTGGATTTTTTGGAGTTTAAAGCCTTTTTGTAGGATGGGGTTTACCATCGAGTGATCACGGCTTGGTTGTAAGGATGTTTAGAACGTTTCATCAGGACTGTGCAGGCTTTTCTAGAGTATTAGCTGCCGGAAGGAATGTGCGAGGATTTAGAGGTCCCATGCTGGTACCAGAGCTTGGTTGGGGATGCAGGCAGAGTACGTGGTTGTCGGGTTTAGGGCTCAGGGGTTTTGCAAGGCACTTAGTAGCCGCACTGGATAGTATTGAAACGAGTAGCACACGACTTCTCAAGTAACTCTAAAACTGACTGGCTTTTACCTAGGATGCCCAGTAACCTGGGAAGAAAAAAGGGCTCCCTTTTTAGTATGCTGTTCCTTTATAAGGAACCTAGGACTACAAAAAGAGAATAAGGGTACTACTGGGCATCCGACCCGCCATAGCAGTTTCACTGCCTCTCTGACAAACAAGCCCTACAAATCCCCAAACCTAGCAAAAACTCTCCTCAGACTCCAGCTCCGCTATGGAAGCTCTTTACAAAGCCTCATGCAAGTTACAGAAAGCTTTGAATCACAAACTCTTCGCTGATGGAAGCCGAACGACACTCGCTGGCGCCCCGGGAGGCATCCAACTGGGCCCGCTGGTGGCAGAGCGACTGGAGACGGAGCGCCTTCCCCAAAGAGAAGGGGAGGTTAAGGTTTAGCGTTTTTTTATGGTTTAGGGTTTAGGTGAAAGCGAATAGGAGATCAGGGTCAAGTTTAGGGTGGTATGGGGGTTCTACAACGCAGGACCTTCGGATTAGACAGCTCCTGTGGGCTTCATAAGGTCCTGACGACGGCTCTATTCCAGGTTTTTCGGTGCTTCCCGAGTAGGCAATTCGTTTAGGGGTTTTATGGGCGTTCCATACGGGATTTGTTGGGCTTCTTAGGGCACGGTGTTTAGAGGCATTCTTTAGGTTTGGGTCCCATAATATGATGGTTATGGAGGGGCCATAAATTGGAAAAAGCCCTCTTGAAAGGGCTTGTAGATACAGGCTCCGGCAAGCCATGAAACTCTGTAAACCCCAAAACCCGACAAACCCTACATCCGCAAAACTCTGAACCGGTGACACGTAAGCTTGAACTATCTTTAACTAGCCTCTGAGCCCGAAGAACTAAATCGGTAATCTTAGACCCTAATGCCTTGTGAGCCCCAAGTTCACGAGTAGGTTATAAGCCCCATACAGCAGAAACTTAACTCAACCGCCTTTTAAAACACATCGAGCGAACATAAGATTCACCCCAACACTCGGGCTTTCCAAAGCCCTGCGTTTATAGCCCAAAACCCTAAAGCCCTCTACTCGGGCTTTCTTAGGCCCTGAGCTTTAGCCCTGGCCACCTCGGCCCATGCATCGGCAAGCACGGACCAGTCTTCGTCCGTAGCCTCCTGGGACTTTCTTTTCCGAGGCATGAGCCCTAGATATAGGGGCCTGAAGAATTAGAGTAGTGTTCCTTTGAAAGGGATGGAGTTCTATGATATAGGGGCCTTCATGATGAAAATAGGGCTTTGGGGGCCCATTATACTATAATCATAACAAGGAACCACCAAGAATAGTAACTCTAGGTAGTTAGCAAGACCCTATATTAAAAATCACAACATCCCTAAATCCTTTTGGGGGGAGGGGGCTTTGGACTTGGAGTTTGGAGTTTCTGTATTATTGAAATCGAGAACTGGGTCGAGGGATATTGAAATACCGAGGATCCACGGGACTTAGGCTAAGATATACATTGAGAAAATAACTGAGGTTACCCTACTGACCGAGAAACTAAGGCACCTGAACCCTATATCCAACCTAAACCCCTGATCCGTCGGAGGGCTCAGACCCAAAACCGCGAAGCCCTAAATCGGAAAATCAAAAGACAACACGAAAGCACCCTACATGCCCGAGCCAAGGAGTGGAGGGCCTCAATTAATGAAAGTAAGCCCGGGTGCTTTATTGAGGGGGGGGGTTGTCGGACTTTCACTCGTATGTCTAAGTGAGGATCACGGAAGCCAAAGTGCAGTCCGTACACGGCGTGCAGGCCTCTAGACTCTAGCTTGAAGCAGAAACCCGAAATCCTTAACCTTCAAGGTATGTTCGATGGACACTTTGGTCTGTGGTTCATGTCTTCAGATCTGCGGCGACGAAATGTTCAATGTACTGCTTGGGCTTTGGAACCAACCGTTTGTGCTGGAGGGGAACCTCTCAAGACCGAATTGGAACTTGTTCAAACCGAAAACCTGAAACCGCAAACCTACTACTGCTGCCACTGCGGTTACTATGTTACCTGTAGTCTCCATTGTAGTTCGCTTTTTTGGTTATCCAATTTTATGGTTAGGATCCTATATAATAGAGATTTTGGTTAACCAAGAAAAGGAGCTACAATGGAGACTATAGGTAATGTTGGAAGATGGGACCCCGCACTTCGTCCAAGCACCGCTGGGCAACGTCCGAAAGACCTGGCGGCGGAGCTCATTGGGGGTTACTAGGAAGGGTTTAGAGGTTTAGGGCTTACAGTAGAAGCCAGAAAGTTTGGAATATGATTATCGTAACCCCGGTAAGGTAAATTATAGGGGATCCTACCATTAATCCATATTCCAACTTTCTGGAGTTCCAAAACTGAACCCCCATGAACTCCACACACGTCCTTAAACCCTAATTAGGCAGTAATGTAGGGCCCTTCAAAATTATTTTGGGGTTTTGGGGTATATGATACTATTCCCTTTAGGGGTTTAGGGAGCAGGACGTACTCGCTCCAATGCTTTATAAGCCAAGTAAGGAGTCCTAGCATGGCACTTTGGAAAGTCAAAGCCGAGCGAAGTGAGGGGCAAGCACCCCTTAATCCTCCAGATTACAAACATTGCGTGAAGTTAACCCTCATGAGTTGCGGACGCCGGGAACAAATTGGGTTTTATAATGGTTATGAAGCGTAGTGCAATAAACGTGAAATGACCAAAGCTACGGCTTTCATGCACATCAAGTTGGGGCTTTGTGCGTGACACGCAGTGGAAGAAGTCTGCGTCGTCTACGGGGTTCGCAGCATCGTTTGCACTAGACACCCTAAAACCGACATCCAGAAGCCAAAAGCTTCCTACAACAAAGACCTACTGTAAGGGCTTAAAGGCTGACCGAACGGTTAAGCAACTATTCCTGCTCTGGGCCCAAAGTTCGGAGCCTTGCTCGCTTAGGATGTAGATTTTCTCTTCAGGTTGCAGCTCTGCTTATGAAACCCTTCCCACAAGTACAAAGCCTCGCGCAAAATCTGAAGTCCTCTTTGCACGGCAGCTAAAGCGCTGTTTCTGCAATTATAGGCCCCAAGCCCCTATACCGTTCCTCGCTGTCTGCAATGACAGGCCCTAAGCCGCAAACCCTAAACCGTTCCTCGCCGTCTGCAATGAAAGGCCCTAAACCCTGAACTTCAACCCTAAAAGCCCTTAAACCTAAACCCTAACTCCAAACCGTGGTTCGCAATGGCCTGCGCGAAGCACCACGGCTGCGAGCACTGTGGTTGCCAGGCCTCTTGGCTGGTGTATAGGTTTAGTATACGCCCGGAGAAGGGGGCTTGTGATTACAGATATACAAATAGCTGTACATATATATATATATATGGATATAGATGTATACACCTTTATGTATATCTGTATCTATATCTGTATATGTATATATATACACACATAAATAAATAATATATATATATATATATAGACTTTGCTTAATAGTTATAAGTATATAGGCAAGCAGATAGATGGATAGACAGAATTAAGGTTTTACAGGGTCCGATCTCGCAAACAAGTTACCCAAACCAGGAACTTTAATTCAGGGTGAAGGGTTTGAAGCTCTCAAGAAGAAGCCCATGCGCCTTTGAAGCTTTTCGTTGCCGGCCAAGCTTTGAGCAGGGCACTGCCGACTCCAAACCGAGCCCCGCCATCCAGGACCACAAATCAATACACACTACTTACTTAACCCGAAACCCCTAAACCCAAACTCGATACACCCTAAACCCTACACCCTAAACCCTGAACCCTAAACCCTAAACACTAAACCTTGAACCCTAAACCCTAAACACTAAACCCTGAACCCTAAACCCTTTTCTAACGAGTCTCCTGGTCGCCGTGCCGGCAGTGATGCCGCGTGCCGCCCCGCCGGCAGCGAGGCGTTGAGTCGTCGGAGCAGTGGCGAATTGCCTGTCGCTAGAGTTTAGAGGTCTAGGGTATCCAGTTACCGAAGTACTGGGCTACTTCGGATATATATATATATATATATATATACATAATATAAATATACATATATATATATATATATATATATATATAGAAAACATTTTTTATGTATATCTATATATATATATATATATATATGTTTATTTTTTGTATGGTTCGTGAGCTACTATGTAAGAAACAGGAGCCGTAGTGTCCCCAGAGGATCCCAGCTTCCCACGAAAGGTTGCAATGGCTGATCATTTTGACGGGAGAGAGCCTATGGGCCTGTAAGCTAGGATACCCAGTAACCTAAGAATAAAAAGGCCTCTCTTTTTGGTATTGGGTAACTTTATAAGGAACCTAGGACTACAAAAAGGGAATAAGGGTACTACTGGAGATCCTAGCCTATGCGCCTGTAAGTATCTCATAATCTGCTACGCTGTAGTAACCCTAAACCCTAAACCCGCGAACCCTAAACCCCTAAACCCTAAACCCCTGAACCCTAAACCCCTGAACCCTAAACCCTAAACCCCTAAACCCTAAACCCCTGAACCCTAAACCCTAAACGTATGGCTTGGTCTCCAGGTTGGTATCCATGTGGCAGGGAATGGCATTTACACATTGGGAAATCGAGTTCGGCTTGTGGAAGTGTACCATACACCCAGACCCCCGGGAGGATCTCGAAAGTCGATCCCCTAATTTGGGGCCGTATACTACAGAGGGTACTTGGTGGGAACCCCCATTAAGGGATCTACTTTTTGGATCCTCCCGCGGGTCTGGGCAGGCACCTAGGATCGTTTGGGTTTTCGAAGGTGTAGATCTTGGTTTCTCGGTGTCCTCTCATGGCGAAGAGTACCCTTCCTCCTGTTCCTTGAATTTGACAGGGAATTCCTAAAACAAGAGAGAATAAGGGTGCCACTGGAAGACCTAGAGGTTGTAGTTCAGGGATATAGGGCTTGTCGGTGCACGGATTATAGAACCTCGACCCCAGACCACACCACCGCCTACATTATCCAAACCCTAAACTTTGAACCCTGAAGCTCAAAGCATGATGATAAAGAAGTTTTCGTGCTTGGAACGGATCTTTTGGGTATAGTATATTAAAAAGATTATGTAATGGAACCCTAAGGCGTATGGTCTTTCGGAAGGCAGCAGACACCCAGCTTGCTTCAACAGGCGATTGAAGTTGTGTTTGTACACGAAACGATCTAAGGCTTCAGGATATGTAGGGCTTCAGGGTGTAAGGGTTGCAATAGGGGTTTGGGGCACGAGGTAGTACAACTTTACCGGGACGAGACGGAAATGATGTCATTCATTCTTCAGAACCTACATGGGAGTTTCCGAAAAAAAGGGGTCCTTAATCTGGTACCCTATAAATAGCAGGATCCTTATTATAGGGACCCCCAAATGAGGTACCCTTAATTTTCGGAAATTCGCATATTCGCCGGGGCCTTCGGATGAGGCCAGTCGCAGCCCCAGAGACGGGACGACGGATGCCTCAAGGTGGTCACCAAGTGCCCTAGGGCAAGGGCCGTAATAGTTAGAATAAGGATTTTGGGGCATATATTACACTATAAGTAAACCCTAAACCCTAAAGACTATCACCAGGAATCCCAAAACGGTAGTTGTAATTTGTGTAGGCCATGGCTTTAATCTGCCTAGCCCTGCACCTAGACGGGCCCTAAGCACCACATTTCGCACAACTATCGACAGCCTGGAGGGGACAAACAGGGCATCGGTAGGGTTTAGGGCTTTGTGAATTGGATTCAATTCAGGGTCGAGGGCCTTCGGGGGGTTAGGGCTTAGAAACCCAGATTTTCGGGAGGATCCAAAAGTAGATTCCTCCATGGGGGTTCCTATAAAGTACCCTTAGTAGTATAGGGCCCCATATTAAGGGATCTAAACCCTAAAACCCCAAAACCCTAAAAACCCTAAAACCATCAAAAACACCAAAACCCTAAAAGCCCTGAGCCCCAAACCCAAAAAACCTGAACCCTAAAACCCTAAAAAACCAGAACCTCAAGCTCCAAGAACCTCTCCTTCCTGAGCCCCTCACGTCCACCCCGTCGAAGGCCCCCAGCAGCCGCTGCTCGGCGTCCAACGCGCGAGCCGCTTCCAAAGCAGCCTGCGCTTCCGGTTTGAGGGTTTAGGGTTTAGGGTTTTCCTAAACCCTAAACCCTAAACCCTAAACAAACCCTACACCCTTGATTAAGCCTTATAACAGGAACCCAGAAGCCCGTAAAGGAACCCAAAAGGAGCCCTTATCTGAGTCTTAAGGGGACCGCGAAACCGTTAGAATTGCTTTTGGCTCAGAAGGTCTCGGGCTTCCTCTCGCCGGTGCTTCGTAGGGAATGGGGGAATGGATTATGGGAATTATGATTGGGGATTATATAGGGGACTACTATAGGGATCCATTCCCCCCTTCCCTTCTGAGCACCAGGGAGTTTTTCGGTTTTTAGGGTTTAGGGCTTTTGGGTCTAGGGCTGCTTTTGGGATTTAGGGCTTGTAGGGCTTAGGGCTTTAGGGCTGAGGAGGTTTAGGGTGTTAAGGCTTTAGGTTTGAGGGAGCTTTAAGATTTAGGGGTTGAGGACGGGGTGGGGGTAGCTAGGGTCTAGGGTTCAGGGCTTTCTGCCACCCCAAAATGCTTGAACACCATGGGCAGCCGATTGAAGAATACGGACCGCTCACAGGCGGATTCAATGCCCGAGTCTGGATCACAAGCCCAATGATTAATCCATGCCTCACCCCGGACAACAAAATCCCAACAGCCTCGAGAACCGTTTAGGGTTTAGGATTCAATCACGACATCGTTACTAGCCATCAGCATCCTCCCCAAAGACACTGCGACCGAAACAGCGGATATTGAAAAGTTCGGTGAGCCCAAACTACCGCTGAGGATCAACAGCATCATACGGGTGCTGTACTTGAACCCTTACTTGTAATATTGTAACAACTTTCGACACTTAAGTTAAATCCCCGACGCTCATGCCCAACCCAGTCAAACCCCAAACTCAAAACCAACATGTGCAATCAAACCAGCGCAATTGCATGAATCTACAATGTAGGAAATGATATCTCAACAGAACTGGCTCTCTCTTTGTACAGAGAAATCCTTCTCTCTCTCCCTCTCTCTCTCTCTCTGTGTCTGTCTCTCTCTTTCTCTCTCCCTGTCTCTGTCTCGCTTCTACGAATTTGACGGCACTCTGCAACCCTAAACCCTAAACCACTCGGCGTCCTCCGCGATGTCCGGGGGCGCCAGGAGGGCCAGGGGCGAAGGATGGGGATCCCGTGCAGGCGCCTGTGGTCGCTGCTGTCTTCGCGCAAGGGGCTTTCGGGTTATGCGGTCTTGCAACTTAGGGTTTCAGGGTTGCGCGTAAGAGAGAGAGAGAGAGAGAGAGAGAGAGCGAGAGCGAGAGCGAGAGAGCGAGAGAGCGAGAGAGAGCGAGAGAGCGAGAGAGCGAGAGAGCGAGAGAGCGAGAGAGCGAGACAGAGAGAGAGAGAGAGAGAGTGGGAGTCAGAAGAGGGTCTAGACTTGAATTCTGTGATGTTCACTTTGTTCGGGAACCGGGGGAGGTTGTGGGGTTTAGGGCTTTGGAAATGCGTGCTCGATAGCTCTCTCTCTTCCTGGCTTGAGGTCTTTTGCGCTTGGGCTTCACAAAGGCTTCGCCGTTCAAAGTTGACGGCTTCAGGGCTTGAAACATTGCTGCTCAGTGGTCAATCCTGTGGGTTCAAGGTTGTGGGTCTGGGGTGCCCTAGGCTATTGATGATAGGGGTCAAAGCTTCAGGCTTTGAGTAGACCATGTAGACCCCTCGACGGGACCTTGGTTGTCCCGGTTTGGATGCAGGGATGTCAGCTGCTGCGCATGAAGAGCGACCCACGTCTGCTTGTCCACCCTCAGGTCAGTGAGGACTGAGAAGAACAAAGGTGCTGTTGGTTGCAGCTGATCCTTCATCTCGTCAAAGATATTCCCGCCCGTGCTCGAGGCTGGGGGGCCGAGTAAGGCGTTGATAAAGCTGTTGAGACCTATCCGTCCTGGGCGAGATCGAGACACTCGTCTCCCATGCCCTTGGCCGCAAGGAAGTCTCCGTCCAAGCCGTAGCCTGAACCAGCTTGTCTGGCGGAAGGTCGTGAAAGCCCATGTGCCCTAGTTGTTTACTGTAAGAGTTTGGGGGGTGCAACATCTTGGACGTCAGAGTGCTGCCTCCTACAGGTTGCATGGCCTTCAGCCATGATCAATGCTCTACTAGCACACCTCAGGCACCAAGGCACTGCTATCACTATCTGGCGTGCCTTGATAGTTCAGGATTGAACGGTTAGGGCTAGGCTATCACCACGTGCCTGTCTTCGCAATAACGCAGGCACCCACACCTCGAAAAAAACAGGAACAACAACAACACGAACTTACCCATAGGCCCCATAGTAGTTCCTATTTCGGATTGCCTTAAAGGATTCTGAATATGAACCCCAAAAAGGAACTACTTTGGGGCCTATGGGTAAGCCCAAACACACGCGCGTTTGACAACAAGAGCAAAGAGCCCTGAACCCTAAACATCCCTGCCTATCCTATGTAAACTCTGCACCCCTGAACCCCTAAAGCCTCCAAGCCCGAAACTCTAAAGTTCTAAAGTCCCCACGCGCTACACCCTAAAACCCTAAACTCTAAATCCCCATGGACCCTAAATCCCTAAACCCCTAAACCCCAAGGCCGCGAAGCCTACAAGACCGAAAAATCCAAAAAACCGTTCAACCGTGGATCCTTCCAGTCCAACCTGAAAGCTTCCTTCCGACAGGCTAGTATGTTATAGTCTCCATTGTAGTTCCTTTTTTTGGTTAACAAATTTTATGGTTAGGCTCTTATAATAGAGTTTCTGGTTAACCAAAAAAAGGAACTACAATCGAGACTATAGGTAGTATGTTATAGTCTAGTATCATCGACTGTAGTCCGCAATAGAAAAAGTACAAACTACACTATCACTATGATATACCACCCTGAAACTTAGCCGGCAGGCTAAACGAACCGAAGGCTTACGGAATCACTGCCTCAAACTGCTAGGGTTTCGGCCGACTTCTAGTGTTTAGGGCCAGGCTTTGCAGGCATAGGGCTTGGCCATCATGTGCCTCAATTGTGTAAAGGATTTCTAGGAACGCCAGCCACAACTTGTGATACACATCTTTTGAGTTCCGTCTCCAAATCAATGTAACACGAAACGAATCAATGTGATGTCCTGCCATGTAATGTAGTCCAGCCTACAGTAGTTAATGTAATGTAATGCAGTGTATGTATGTAGCTGTGCATGTTTTCGTGTCTGCCCTCCCATGTGGGAGTTTCCGAATATAGGGGACCCTAATATGGTACCATAATATATAGTAGGATCCTCATGATAAGGACCCCAAAATAAGGTACCCCTATTTTCGGAAACTCCCATGTAACTCCAAAAAGACCTCGGCCTGCCTCACCCTGTGCCCCAAGAAGAAGCTGCGATGCCAACTGGCGGGGTTTTGGGTTTAGGGGTTTAGGGGTTTTAAGGTTTTGGGGTTTAGGGGTTTAGGGTTTAGGGCAGATGAGAGAAGGTGGTAGTGTAGGCTCTGAGGGCTGAGGCTCCAGACACAAGCTGCACGATAATGCACATCAATACACCCCCCCACCGCTCGGGTTACATTCCCCTCCCCCTCCCCCCCAACAAAAAAACACTAGAAAACTATGACCCGTACATCTAGTCCGACCCCGAACCCCTGAAACCTTGCACTGCCCCCCTCCCCTCCAAAAAGCAGGTTCTAGCCCAGAGCAGTAAACCCTCAACCAGAGCCTGCTTTTATGTTTTGATTTTGGGGCTTTGAACCAGGAAGTCCATGAAAAGGTAGCTGCTGCCTCTGGGTATCCTGATTGTTCCCGAACCGGTGGCTTGAGGTTTCGGTTCGGCTTAGAGATACCGCTCCCAAACTCGTAGTCCCCAAATGGCCCGAAATCCTGAAACAGCAGCATGCAAGTACAAACTCCACACGTGGCCAGTAAGAGACTGCCGTCCTTGCAAGAGGGTCTCTACGGTTGATGATATAAATCCTGCGTTACCCATACTAAGGAATATACCACAATTCCCATAGTTTAGGGCCCTGAAAGTAATGCAGGATTTTTATCATCAACAGTATCTCAGTTTCAGGAAATGTAGCACCGAGAAGTTGCTCCGAAATTGGGATGCTGTTATAGGGTTTAGGCGTGCCGGGTCAGCACTCCTCAGCTTCATGCAAGTATTTGTGTTTTGACTTTGTTGTGGTACTATAGTTTATAGTAATACTATAGTAATCTTAATGTGTGTTTTGACTTTGTTGTGATACTATAGTAATACTATAGTAATCTTATAGTAATCTTATAGTAATCTTATAGTAATCTTATAGTAATCTTAAAGCAATCGTGTAGTAATTTTATACTACTCTTGTAGTAAGACTTATCGTAGACTTATAGCATCCCAAGGTTTGTTTCGTTGAGCTCCTTTTTGCGTCTGCTCGAGGTCAGAGCAAACTCAAGGCAGATTTGATCCCAGTGTGTCGGGCTTTAGGTTTAAGGGTTGAAGGGTTGAGGGTGATAAGAGTTAGGGGTTTGGGGTTTGGGGGTTTAAGGGTGTAGGGTTTAAGCGTTTAAGGGTTTAAGGGCTTAAGGTTGAGGGTTCAAGGGTTTAGGGGGTTAAGTGTGTAGGGATTAAGGGTTCGAGGGTGTATGCTTTAAGAGTTAAGGGTTTATAGGGGTTTAGGGGTTTAGGGGTTTAAAGATGCAGGGTTTCAGGGCTTAGGGATTAAGGGTTAAGGGTTCAGGGGGTTACTGGTGCAGGGATATGATCACAGGGTTCCTGGGTATAAGGCTTGAAGGGCTTAAGGGTTTAAGGGCTTAAGGGTTTAAGGGTTCAGGGGTGTTGTGGAGTTAAGGGATTTAAGGGGTTTAAGGGTCAAGGGGTTTAGGGTGTAGGTTGAGGGTATAGGTTGAGGGTATAGGGTTTTGTATTAGTTGTGCTGCCGACTTTGACACGCTGCCTTTACATCGCAAAGCACTCTGTGAAGACTTCCAAGGCTTTGGTCAAGGCTTTGGCCATCTGCTCTAAAACGTTAAAGCGCCAAGCCATCCCGACCATGCAGCTCATTGCCAACTGCAGACACGAACGTCCCGACGCTCAGCAACCATGGCCTCGGGATGATGTCAGATGCGTGGAGTCAGGAAAGATCCTAAGGTCACCAAGACCGCAAACCCGAACTTTTGCAGGGTTCTCTGCGAGACGTGCGAGTGGGAGAGACCTTTTTAGGTATAGGAGCAGGCCAATCCTTGAACTGGTGGTAGAAGACGGTGGGCGATTGATCCTAAACAAAACGAACTGCAAACTCAGAAGACCCAAGCACCGATCCTCGTTTGCTGCGGGGGCCTTGTTAAATAGCATCGTGTTTGGCGTATGGCACATTTTCACAATGTGCATATATGTACACACTTGTACACATGTATGTGCGGGTATGTACAGATGTAGATGGTTACACGCGCACCAGGCGCCTGGATAAATCGTGCATTGCACTAGGGGGCATGGGGGGGAGGGGGAAGGGGGGGGGGGGTAAGAACGAGCTGTGGCCTCGTATGCATCTACAGACCAGGATTTCAAGTTTCTTGTATGTCAGCTGCTCCTTGCGGCTCCGACCACTCATGTAGCCGGTGCCACTGCAGCCATGTACTTTTGCTGGCTGGTGGCCGCCAGGGTTTTGTGTGGTCTTTCGGGTTGAGGTGCGACTTTGGCCTGGGTCTGTGTGCAGGTTGCGAGTCTTGAGGGTTCACAGTGTTTCAGACAAGAGAAAACCACACCCCCAAAACAGCATTTCCTGCTGTAAATTAGCTGATGTGTCACTAAAAATGAATAGTTTCAGCTCTTGCTAATAAATTGAAATTTAGCTAAAATCATACCACAACCTAGGAAATAAGCACATTGAGACCCTTGAAAGTAGCCAGGCGCCTCACGCGCGTGTGACCTAGTAGATGTGGATACATATGTAGATACACAACTAACCATGCATCTATCTATCTGTCTATGTATCTACCTATCGATCTGTCTATCGGTCTATGTATGTATATATTACGAATATGTGTGTGTGTATATACATGTATATATACACATAGTCTTATTCCTTTATAGAATTGTGGGTATATCGGCTGTTTATATAAGGGCACATTATTCATGCCCCTGTGTTAAACCAGTCCAGAATCTAACAACTCGAAGCTTTTAGACCTTCATTGAACCCGTCCTGCCTGCCCCAGAAATGGTCTCTGCATTGCGCGTTGGCGCCATCTCGCTGGGAGCTGCTCCGTGTAGCATCTGACCTGGGAGAGTTTAGAGCTTTGAGCTGTAAACTCTGAAGTGTTTTTTGTTGAAGCACCCTTTTTCCGTCTGCAGATCCGACCTCAAAGTTTATGGGTTTGGGTTCAAGGGTTCAGTGTTTATAGGGTTTAGGGCTTGCAGGGTTTAGGGTTAGGCTCCACAGACCCTAAACTCACGCAGAGCAGATGTGGACGCTACAGGCTTCAGACTCACGGTGTCACATCTGGACCAATATTTGCTTCCCAGGCTCCACAAGTTCAGGTGCCCAGATACCCAGAGAGTCCAATACCCCTGGAATTAAACGCACCTCAAACGTCATACCCGAGCCTATGTAGTGCAAAATGCTCCTTCGAGTAAAATGTCTTGGGATCTATGCGTAGCGCAACCGCTTGATCTCAGAAGCCGTTTCACGGAAACTGATTGTTGAGCCTGAGCATCTATGCACGGTGTACAAGGGAGATCAGAGTAAGAATTGTCATGAACCATGACGAATTGTCATGTTGGGCCTGACCCTGCAACTTATCTCGCCAAGACCCAAATGATAAATCCTCCGTCGCCCCAGGATGTAATTCGGGTTTAGGGCTTCGGGTTTGTAAGGGTTTAGGGATGCATTTCCTTGACCGATGGGGAAACATCACACGTGAAACTATACCCGCACGTTTCGGCCGTGAAAGGCTGCCCAGTCATGTGGTTTCAGAGTTCGGCATTGAGGTTAGAATATAGGGTTGAGGGTGACGAAAGCTTTAGGGTGTACGGTTCACCCTGAACAACCTACCTTTTTCAGGTTCCGTATTATGATCTCCTTATAGACGTCCTAAAAGAGGTAGGTTATTCCGGGTTGAGGAAGGGTTGCGGATGTCGGGTTCAGGACCCAGGGCTTGGCGCCGGGCTTCTCTGGCGTTTCGGTTCGGAAGTTAGTATTCTAGAAGCTTATAGAATTATAGGGTCTCGGGTACCCCATTTGGAGCAGGGGCTTCAAGTGAAGTCTTGCTTGGCCGCTTGATTGCGGTTGAGCCCTAAACCCGGGCTGAGGGTTTAGGGTGTCTAGAGTTTAGGGCCCTAACCCCAGTTCAGCTTGGTGCCGGGCGAGTTGCTGCTGTCAATGATCTGTTCGACATCGCGTCCCGTACTGAACTTTGCGTCCAGGAGCTCGCTTTCCGTCCAGCGCCAGTTGTCCTGTTCGGGATTGGGGGGTTCTAAGGTTCACAAAAAAATGTAAACGCGTGGCTATGCTTGCTGTTTAGCAATTCATGGTTTACGTCTACGTCAGCAGCTAGCAACAGTATGTACCCATAGGCTCCATAGTAGTTCCTTTTTGGGATTACCTTTTAGGATTCTATATATGAACCCCCAAAAGGAACTACTATGGAGCCCTTATGTAAGTAGTGCGTGCTGGTCTGGATGGATTCCGGAAATCCTGAGGTTTATCGGCCTTGGGGTTGCTTCAGACTCCACCTATAGTCTCCATTGTAGTTCCTTTTTTTGGTTTAACCAATTTTATATTAAGGATCCTAAAAGGTAACCCCAAAAAGGAACTACAATGGAGACTATAGGCAGCATCTGAAGTTTCCGGTTCAAGGTCTCGGGCGCCAGAACCTACGGCTTTCGCAGTTTAGGGCTTCAGACTTTGGGGTAAAACCCCGGAAACCCTCAAACCGAACTCTGAAGACGCGTGAACCTTAAACCCCAGACCCCTCTAAGTAGTGTCCAGGGGTCCGGCCAACTTCTGTCGAAAGCTCTTAACACAGAGCCCCTCAAAACAAGTGCATCAAGGGTTCAGTGAGCCCGGCCTCACTTCTGCAAGCTCCGGCTGCCAGAATCTGCAAAGAAGCATCCTCTCGTCTACGGGGTCGCGCAGTAGTTGCACGTCATCTTCTGGACGATGCTGGGCCAGTCTCCTCACTCACCCCATTGTCACGAGCTAACAAATCCCAAAGTGGTGTTATTTCTATTCTTAGAGCCTCAGCATCATAGTAGTCGTCAGTGTGTTCCGGCGGGGTTTAGGCTTCTCGTTGAAACTGCAACGTGCTGTGCTAGTGAAGAAATCGGCCAATTCGGGCTGACGAAATGACATAGTGGCTATTCAAAAACTCAAAACTCCTTCACGTTACCCACAGTACTTCGGTCCTGGAAGATGCACAGAACGTCTCGTCATACTTGGAGCTGTGCCATGTCGGAGAGCAGTTACCAGATGTGTGTTCGTGTCTCGGGTCGCGAAGTCCCACGTCTTCGTCGAATCCATTCCTGCTTCGGGACCCCGAACCTCAGAAAGTAAACCTTTACTCCCGAAACACGAAATCCCAAAATCCCAAAACCCTAAAAGCCTGAAGACCTGAATTAGAAGTCTAAACCCGAGTTCCAAGACAGACCTAGTAAAACACAAGGGCCTGAAAAAGAACCGGGTTTGGCATATCTTCTCATGGGTATGTAGGGCCCCGAAGGCAATAACCCTGTCAACATGCAGGCCCCGACAACGCCCTCGTTCTTTGGAGTACCACTTTGAGCTTGAATGCCACTGCTGGTACCCTTATCGTACGTGCTATAGGGGCCGTAATCAATAGAAATCAGTTTGTGGGAGGTGCATTACAGTACAGCTGCACAAGTACTTATTCAGACCCCTACATTGCCGGCCTTGACGACGTGCAATCTTTTGGCTTTGGTCTTGCCGGTGGCGGTGGCTCGGCGAGTGCTCGTCAACGCGCAGTGCCTGAGCTCTGGTGTTTGGAAGCCACAGCTGAGGTGTACAGGCTCACAGGGACGAGGGTGTAGAGCTTAAAGCTTGAAGTTTGTGTGTACCCTCCGCCCTCACACTTGAACCCCAAAGCAAGAGCATGACAAGCCCTAAAACAAGGATGGCTTGGGGTTTCTGGGCGTAGGGTTTCAAGGTATATATGGGTTTAGGGTGTCACTTGCATGCATTTTACGCAGACTCAGCCATCGATTGTCTCCCGTCCTCCCTCCGTTCAGCCTTGCACACGGGGTTGGTTTGTGACCTCCGGCTTTGTGTTGTCCACGGACTCTGAAACACTAGTTACTAAAGGGAACTCCAGAAAGTTGGAATATGGTTTCAGGGTAGGATACCCTATAATTTACCATGAAGGGTTTAGGATAATCATGTTCCAACTTTCTGGCTGTTACTGTTACTGGTTGCTCATACGCCCGTATTATCCACAGGGAACTCAGTCATCCTGTCGTTGCCAGGTCACCGTCAAAATAGAGGTTCAGTTGGGTGGTTGTTAAAATTAGGGTCCCTTTTCGGGTCCTTATTATAGTACGGCCCCTAATATTTAGGGTACCCAAAAAAGGACCATAATTTTGACAACCATCCAGTTGTCGTCTCGGAATTTGCCGACCGGAAACTTCCTGTACGTCTCAAGCTCACTGAGTCAACTCTATGGGTGGATAGGGATTTACCCTAAGGCCCCATAGTAGTTCCGTTTTGCGATTACCTTCTAGGGATTCTAGGGTTCTATATATGAACCCCAGAAAGGAACTACTTTGAGGCCTTAGGGTAGTGAAGCCTCGTAGTTTGCAAGGTTCCGACATGGGGGAGTCCCCTTTATTACAGAAGTCTGTTGAATTGGGAATCCCGAAACCTATAACCCCTAAAAATGCTCCAGTGTGAGTGCGGGTTTTTGGATCGTAACATGGACCCCTGACAGTCGGAAATGAAGAGTCCTTGGAGCCTTATGCCTTTGAAAAGACCCTCACAGGCACTTAAGGGCGCAGGGGGTTTCTTGGGGAGTACATGCTTCTTGCGTACCTGGCTGCTCAGGACTGGTGTACCTAAACCCTTAACCCCACCATGGCTTGCAAGAAGAGGTGCCATGTGCACTCCTCACCAGGCATCGAAGAAGGCTGGATTTCCTCCACCTGACTATTGCTTTCGGGGTTTCGCGGTTTAGGGTTCAAGGTCTAGGGTTCATGGTTTACCCAGAGGCCCCATAGTAGTTCCTTCTTGGGATTACCTTATAGGATTCTATCTACGTGCCCCCCAAAAAGGAACTACTTTGGGGCCCTAGGGCAGTTAACTGAACTGTCATGCTCGGCTTAGACTCTTAGAACTGACATTTTATAGCCCATTATAGGCTAGGGGTCCCCATTAAGGGTCCCCTAATATAGTACCTTAAAAAGTAGGATCCTTATTATAAGGGCCCCCATTAAGGGTCCCTCCTTTTCCCCTTTGAGTTAACTGAACTGTCATGCTCGGTTTAAACTCTTAGAACTGAAGCCTTCGGGTTTCGGAGCTGCAGTGTTCTGTCTGGTGGTTCTTGGTTTAGGGGTTTAGGGGTTTAGGGGTTTAGGGGTTTAGGGGTTTAGGGGTTTAGGGTTTTTTTTTTTTTTTTGGCTCCTTTTTCCAGGGGGCGGCTCCGGCTGCATCCTAGAAGGCCATGAGGCCAGGAGGGACGGCCAACTTACGGGCACATCCTCAACCAAGAAAAAACCCTCAGCAAGCACCGGTAGAAGACAGAGACGGCGGCATAGCTCAGTGGCAGAGGTCACCCCAGTCAAGACTCGGCTCCAGAATCAGAAAACCCCTCATCACCTCGTCGATCATCCCTTGCCCCACGTTCATCTCGCCAAGCTTCAGCACCATGGAGGTATACCCGCATTCGTCGATGGAGCTCCGCGAGAACATCCTCACCCAGCTGCTCCCGAACCACCTCGACTTGAAGGGCCCCTTGCTTCCACCAAGCAAACAGTGCAAGAGCCCAACACAGCGTGGCTCCCTTCGTCAATAGGGCCGTTGAAGCAGCACCGAAGAATGCTGAGAGGGCCTTTCCCAGGAATTCTACCGCCTCGACGAACCAATCGAGGATTCCCCTCACGTAATCCTTCGTAGCCTGCCACGGCTTGCACTCACATCTCTTCTCCTTTGTTCTCGGGTCCACCTTCCTGTGCACGTAGTCAGTTTGGTCCTCTGCTGAGGCTCCGAATCTCTCGCCGGTCCTGGCGACGAGAAATGTATTCACACAATGCTCAGACACGTTCGAGGGCGCGAACGCACAGAGCAAATCCTCAGGCTGGGTTCCTCTGGTCTGGAACGGCGAATGAATAGCGCCGAAGAAATTCTCCCTGGCACCGACCATTTGCTCGAGGCGAATGGTGGGTCCTGCTAAGCAGCAGGGAACCATGCCGGGTGGCAGCACTTGGCTGACAAAGAATCCGAGGGCTCCAAAAATTGTCAACCAAAATGCGAGAAGCCCGAGGGCCGTGCGCTTTAAGGTCCAATGCTCCACAATCGTAGTCGTGTTCGAAGCCTCATCAGAAACCGTCTCGACGACGTGATTGCTGGTCAAATAGTGCACCATGTCGTTAAGTGCACTACCTCCGAACCCACACGGGACGAAATGGAGGCCGTCAGCCTCGTAGTCATGGGTGATTGACTCGCAGCTCCACATGTCCTCTTCAATCACCAATTGCCGGGCCTCTCCCTCGACCGAGATCTCGTAAGGCGCCGACATCTCATCGAACATCCTGCCGTCCATTTCATCAAACTCCCTCATCTCTTGCTCCTCCCAAAACTGCTCAATCCGACGTTCATACTCCGCCAACTCGTCACCATCAATGGAAGGGTCATCCCACAAACGGATCCGCGCAACACGCTCCTTGGGGCCCACTAGTGAAGCAGGCACTGACTCAACCTCCCACTGGTCCTGCTGAAACCCTTCATCAACCTGAGACTCCCCCATTTCGGCCTCCCACGCTTCGCCGAATTCGGATCGGGAGTCAACCTGGGTGCTGCAGCCGGCCGAACTCCATGTGTCGAACTCCCATGGATCATAGCCGTAATCCTCACCTTCAGTATCCGAATCAAAAAGGTGCTGCAGCCCCGAAACAGCCACATGCCAAACCAGCTCTCGTCGTTCCTCAACCCACTCGTGCAGGCGCAAGCCCGGGGCGGCAAATGTATTGCGTACAGTGCCGGTCGCCCATTCTTCGCCGAGAATCCGCTGGTCAGCTACGGGGACATGAAGTGTGCGATCTACGAAGTAGATGCTCCCCTGGGTGGCCACCCAAACCGGAATGTTGTGGAGCCTCTGGATGGTCCAGTAGACCCTGTTTGCTTCCATATACCGGTATCCGAAGTCGAGCCAAAACAATGCCGGAAATCCACATATGGCAACGGCATCACATGCCTCAGCTCGCGTGATACGCGGTTGGCCCGAAGCCTCCTCAAAAGCAGCGCGGAGCTGCGCCTCAAGGTTAGGGGACCAGGACAGAGCAGTGCCTGCCCTGATCTCCTCAAGGTCTGCCACCCACATCCTAACGTTCCTTGACGGCATCGTCGCCGCGTCGAAAGATAGAATGGAAATGTTTGTTTGCTCCTGGTTAACCAGGTAGCAGAAAAGGTATAGAAGTTGAAGCTTACCCACACACACCCGGATGTAAGATGCCCTTAGGCGATCTTATTTAGGGTTTAGGGTTTAGGGGTTTAGGGGTTTAGGGTTTAGGGGTTTAGGGGTTTAGGGGTTTAGGGTTTAGGGTTTAGGGGTTTAGGGGTTTAGGGGTTTAGGGGTTTAGGGGTTTAGGGGTTTAGGGGTTTAGGGGTGCAGGGGTTTAGGGGTTTAGGGGTTTAGGGGTTTAGACGTCGAACTGATGAAGGTTTTGTAGTCCACTTGCCTTTTTTGGGTCGCCGTCGAGGGTTTAGTTTGTTTTTGGGTTCTTGGTGGAGAGTTGTGCTTCCAAAGTTGCCTCTGCAAGAGGGTCTAGATGACCTCCAAGGCACTGAAATAGGGCAAACCATGTTTCTAAGATCTGCTGCCAAATGCAGTTGGGCCCAAGTTGGATGTTTTACAGCCGGTGCGGCTGTCTTCACAGATCAAAAGAAACATTTTTTAGGAGATGCTGAAGCTCTATGCACTCATTGCGGTGAGGTGGATAGCCAGCTGCATAGGCTCCGGCACTGCCCTTTCTATTGCCACCTACGGGAAGGTTTGCCCCAGGGTTTTTTGGATAGTCTTCCCCTCCTCATCCTAACTTGGGGTTCGTGGCCTACGCCGCAGGCCGTAATTGAACTCGAAAACAACCTAAACTCAATGGCACTGCCTGATCTGAGAGAATGTTTTGACGGGCATGTCTGCCTTTTCACTGACGGTTCCACCTACTGTAACGATCATGTTTCGCAGAGTGCATGGTCAGTCATCTTGGCTGAACCAGATTCCTTCGAAAACGCGGTAGCTGCAAAGGGGTGTTTACCAGGGGTGCAGTCAAACTTCCGTGCAGAACTTTTTGCAGTCTTCGTTGCTGTGCGTCAGGCTGAGGCAGCAGATATCTACAGTGATAATCTTGGGGTAGTCTTGGGGTTTAAGCGTTTGCTTCGGAGAGGATGGGTTCATTCGTGGTGGTTAAAGGCTGCTGAGCCGGAATTGTGGTTTGAAATTGCGGAAGTTCTCCAATCCAAAAGCGGCCGTTTTCGTATTCACCACGTTGAGTCCCACCGTAACCCTAATCTGTGCACCACTGCGCATGACAAGTGGACTGCTTTCCATAATGATGCTGCTGATCGGACGGCTAAGAGCGCACATGTGCAGGATGAGGTCACTCTTTCCCTGTTCAGGCATGCGCGCCAAGATTTGCAGGCGCAAGTCCATCAAGCCACACTTGTGTTTCAATTGCAACAGCACACGCTTTGCTGTGCTAGTTCACGCCAAAGCAGAACACGTACTGCAGACGACACTGGTGTAAATGCCCCTCGGGTTGCTCCACGCAGTGTGCCACTTTTGCTTGGCTCCCCTGTTTCGGTTCAAGGTTTAGATAGGGTTGAGGTTCTGAGTGCTTTGCTCGGGCCCAGGTTTTGCCAGGTTTTTCGCCAATACTGCCTAGGACAGTCTTGGTGCAAAACTGAGTCTGGGGTTAGTCTTCTAGAACTGTACTTGCATTTTGCAAACGCCACCGGGTGGTTGTCTCCGGTAAACGTTGCCGCCTGGCAGCCTTCCCAGTTGCCCATAGGGCTTGTCGCAGATGTCCCTGCGTGTTTTGTGCACGAAACGGAGTACCCGCAACTCAAGTTGTGTCGACCTCTCCTTTCAAAACAGTTAAACTTGTTTAGAAACGTAGTGCGCTTCATGTTTAAAGAAGCTGGGATTGATTTTCCGATGCCGCGTGCCAAAACGCTGTCACAGTGGGGCATCAATGAGGAGGTCCCGTCGATACTTATTGCGCCATGTACAGTCCGCGCGGACGTGAGTAAACTCTCTGAAATCTTTTGGGTACACAGACGGTACAGCCGGGCGGTGGCCATCTCCTTTGAGCCTCCCCGGGAGCCTGTGGAGTGCCCGTTAATGTTTGCTTGTCCCAAAGTCACGTGGGCTCGGTATTACGCTCGACGTAGACTGGCTTGTAATTCATAATTAGTTCGTCCCTGTGTTGTATCTGGAGCAAGGATCCCTGCGTCAGTCTCGCCTGGATCGTCCGATGACCGCTTCATAAACCCCTAAACCCCTAAAACCCTGAACCCCTAAAACCCTGAACCCCTAAAACCCTGAACCCCGAAAACCCTAAAAAGCCAAGGCATCCCAGGGCTGCCTTGCCCACCGAGGAGACTCTTCTTCTGGGCCTGCAGAAGGGTTTGTCTTTGAGACTTCGAGTTTGGTTCTAGGGTTTAGGGTTTAGGGGTTTAGGGTTTAGGGTGTAGGATTTAAGGCCTGCAGCTGCAGCTTAAGGTAGTTTAGGGGTTAGGGGTGCGTGGGTTTGGGGGCTATAAGGTTTAGGGCTTAAGGCGTGTAAGGTTAGGATTTACGGATACTTGGATGTGCTTCTGTCTTGGCAGTTAAGGGATACTACAAGTTGAGCATCCAAGTAAAACCGGAACCTCAACCCACCCCCTTCAACTAAGTTTTTTTCTGAACCCTTAAACCCTAAACCCAGAACCCCAAAGCTCAACAAATGGGAGCCTCAAAGCAATGTAGAGGCCCGCTGGTAACCCTGGCCCCAAACCCTTCTAAAGCCTTATAAGACCCTTCCATAAAACCCTCAAACCCTACATGCTAAACCCTAAAACCCTAAACCTTCATTAACAGCCCATATCCCGAAACTCTCAAGACCCTAAAACACTGAACTGCAGTACATTTCATACCCTAAAACCCTGAACCTTCACTCATAGCCCAAAACCCTCAACTCCAAATACACTAAAGCCCTGAACTTTAATACATTTTAATACTCTAAAGCCCTCAACCCTCAATGCCCTAAAGCCCGGGAGGCCCCAAAGGAGTTCCTTTTTGGGAGTACCCTATCGGATTCTATATATGAAGCCCAAAAAGGAACTACTTGGGGGTCTTTGGGTAAAGCCCTGGCGGCCTTCTGGACGGTGGCTGCAGCAACGCGGACCACCTCGGCACTCGGCCGCGTCAGCACAGCCGCCTTGGTGTTGCCTTGGGAGGTTTAGGGGATTAACGGCTTAGGGTTTAGGGTATAAGGGCTCTGCGAATGACTTGGCTTAGGGCTTTGAGGGTTTAGGTTCCATGGCTTTGAGGTTCGATGTTTTGGGGTTTAGGTTTGCGTGTACCTTGGGGATTATAAGGTCAATGTCACTGCATACGGGTTCTCAGAGACTTCTACGTACCGGTTCTGCAGGGGATCTACATGAGGGTGTTGGTAAGTGCTTTGCTCAACTCGATGTTGCAGGTGGTGTTGTAAGCTTGTTGTGAGGGTTTTGAAAGCTTCTGAGTTCCAGGTTTGGGGTGGTCGAACGTAAGGTGTAGAGGTCCGGGGATAGGGGTTTGTGGTCTGGTGTACACTTTAGAATTGAGGACATGAGGCGTGGCTTGACAGGTCCCTGAGCTACCCGAACACGGTTGGATTTCCATATAATAACTCCTCGGTACGCGAGAAGTCGAAGCCGTCAAGAGACCCAAACCCTAAACCCGCACCCTATATAAACCCCAGCAAGATTAGCAACAGTGGGATCTTGGTCCTGCGCCTCAACTCAACCCTGGAACCCCGCTTGAGTACCCCTAACCCAAAAACTCGAAACACAAACCCTACACCCTAAAATCTATATCCTAGGCCAACTCCTGACAAGTCCAATCCAAACGGCACGTATACAAAGAAACCCTGGGCCTAACATAGGGGGCTAAATAATTACCTATACTATTTTGGGGGCTCCTTCTTCTAGTTATAAATATGAAGGGCCCCAAAACTCTATTTTAAGTGTTAAGTTTCAGTGTTAAGGCCCCTGTAGTAGATTATATTATTCCTCAACTTGCCGAGCATCCGAGGAGGTCGATAAACGGATAGAGTGGGACATCGGGAGCCTTGGATGCTTCAGTGTTTCGGAGTTTACGGAAAGTTTACGGAAAGTTTACGGAAGTTTACGGTTTAGGAGTAGCAAGAGTTGATGATGCATGGCTTTTGGGCCTTCAACGCTTGGGGCGTTCAGGATGTGAGTTTGGATCCTTGGGTTCGTACAGTTAGGGTGTTTTGGGATTTCGGAGTGGATGTTTTGGTTAGGATATAGAGTTTGGGGATGTTTGGGGTTCAGGGTTTAGGATTTAGAGTTGATGTGCGGGTTTCAGGTTTGCGTAGGATGCGGTGGGCGTAATTAATAAGGCTATCATTGTGTTGAAGAAGGACACCCCAAAACCAAAAGGGCAAAAGGGCACTACTCAGGAACTTAGTCTTGTATGGGGTCCTTGTACTTGGACAACGGTGCACAGTTGCCAAGGCCGGCATGGGAATAGCATAGGGTAGTGCTCGCAACCTAAACATTGAGGGTCTATGGTTGAGGGTCTGAGTCTGACGATTGGGGTTTTAGGGTTCGGGTTTTGGGGTTTAGGTTTAGGGATTGGCTTAGACTTCGGGATTTTGAGATTCGGGAAAGCCAAGGCACCGGCACTTGCCTGGGTCCGCGGCACACAGGTGCACCGTTCACCTTGAAGCATCGGTGAGACCGTGCTGATTTGTCATATGGGCGTTTCCGAAAATAGGGGACCCTAATATAGTGTCCTAAATAGTAGGATCCTTATCATAAAAACCCCAAAATAAAGTACCTCTGATTTTCGGAAACTCCCATATTCAGCTTGGAGCTTAGGCCGGATAGGGGCGTGACCCCCTAATCCCTAAACTTTCAAGGCTCTGGGCTTTGAGGCCCCAAGTATCCTTTCATAGAGCCCTTATGGTCCTTAATAGTGGGTATTATAAGGTATAGTAGAGAGTAGTTGGGGCTTTGGGTGAAGGTCTGTCTTACTGCTCGTATAGGGTACACATAATTTTGTAACCCATTTGAAAACTTATTGCTCACACAGGAAACACGTATGTGCGTGTAAGTACACATATATATGTATATGTTTAGCACCTGTGTCTCTACACCGACTATATAACGCTAGAGAGCGAAAGGAGGCAGGCCCTTCCAGTATGAGTTCAAAAGGAATCCTCAACTAAAAGGCATAGTGCTCTCTATCTGTTGCCGTAAGGGCTTCTTTTGCCAAGTGGGGTGTTGGGTTTAGTTTTTTGGGGGTTGAGGGATGTATAGGGCTTGAAAAATGGGGTTTTGATGTTTGAACTTCGGAAGTAGCTGTCCAGGCACCAGGACGACCAGAGTACCGTCGCCGCGCACCAGGAGACCCGCCCGATCTCCCTTCCTTTTGCAGTTTTTGCTTCTTTGCTTTGGAGGGCTGGCTGGGTGAAGCTACCCTGCAAACCCCAAACCCTCTGCAGTCTACAAGGGGTACTATTGGCAGACACCCGTCATGTCGCACGTCACAGACATGGTTAGAAAGCTTCTCACAAACTGCCGGGACTTCTTTAGAATGTGGCGCCCTGCCTGGTACCTGTGGAACTTACACTTGCTGGACTATAGCTTCTGGCTTTTCTGGGTCTAAGAACAGCTTGGTTCTGGAGTAACTGGGTAAATCTCAATCCTTTCTCAGGTCTTCATACTCTTCAACCGATCAACCTTACACCCAAGATCGATTTCTTATCTTCGGATCTGATCTGGGTTCAAGTACTCTTTGCCCTTAACCCAGACCGCTGGGAGGATCCAAAAAAGAGATCCTTTAAGCAGGGTTCCTATAAAGTGCCCTTTGTAGTGTAGGGTCCCAAATTAGGGAGCCTACGTTTTGGATCCTCCCGGGAGTCTGGGAAGGTGCTATAGCGGATGACCTTTCAACACCAGGGTCCTTGGACTCTGGCGTGCGTATTGAATAGTTTGACCCGCAGCCCTGTTTTTGATACACCCTAAATGCGCGATTATCAACTTTCCAACCCAACATCCGAAACCCCAAGCCAAGAAATCAAGAACCCTCATTCATACCCGGAAAGGAACGCGTAAAGGAACCTGGAAAGCAAGCAGAAAAATAACTCTAAGAAACCCTTTCAAGGAAGCCTCATGACAAGGCATCCTTGAAGAAACCCTTGAAGAATCCCGGCAGCTGAAACTCAAAGCCTTCAATCGCAGCCCCTGAACCCCTAGAGCACCGCTACAGCACCCTTATCTCTACTCCCCTTTGAAGTAGCTTGTGCTCTGAACCCTTGGGCCCAGCATCTTCAGGCTAGCCGGCGTCCACCGTATTTGAGTCTGCGCAGCTTTGGGTGTGGCGGATTGACATGGTGGTTTTGAAGGGTGCTTCTACATGCTTTGCGGGGCCTTACAGGGCCCCGTGTGATGTAGGAAATTAACTTAATTGATGGTATTAAGGATTTGCCTTGTGTATATATATAATATAATATATACATATATATATATACATACATATATATTTATATTTATATTTATGGTTGTTGAGTGTTGGCTTTTTACTGCAGGGTTGAAGTCTTTGCTAACAGGGATTCGTGAATCTAGGGTGCCTTCTGAGGTTGGTCAAGAACCTACCTACTTGCGTTAATATTCGGGCTCCCGGTGGCTCCCGTATTCTCTTGATAGAGTCTACAAACAGAGTTGTTGTTCAGATTGAAGTCGCTGCAACCCCATGACTAGTTCGTAGCCTTCGTACTCAGTTTGTCCCTCACAGGATAGCCAGCAACAAGTACCGCTGATGTTGTCGACCGGGCCAGCCCCCATACTGATGCCGTGTCGAAATATAAAATCTGATTCTGTTCTCTCTGACACCCTATAAACTCTAGAGCCGAATCTGTGGGTTTGTCGGGGCAAGGTGGAGAGGACCGAGCCCACCCTGCCTGTTGAAGCTAGGCTGAAGAATACGGTCAAACCATACCGCAAATCCGATATCCAAAACCCTGCAACCTAAGCCCTCTCAACCGTGAATCCTGCGTCCCAAACCCTAAACCCTAAACCCTTAAAACCCTAAAACCCTTAAACCCTTAAAACCCTTAAAACCCTTTAAAAAAAACGTAACACCCTTAAAACCCTTCAAACCCTACACCCTGAACCCTAAGTCTTAGATTCCAAACCCAGAGCAGGGCCTCATCTTCCTGGTCCGGCGAAAATGCGCAGCCGTTGTACCCAAGACTCCAGCTGTCCTCGCCGGAGTTGTACGGATCATCGCTCGTAAACTGTAGCATATGTAATGTGAGGGCTCTCAGCGCATGGCATCGTTGCTTGGCTCTGCAGCGTAGTTACCCTCCAGGTTTTTTAAATCTAGCGGTGTTCTTTCAGATTGCAGTTCTGGGTTTGGCTAATAGGCCAGGCTTGACCACTTTTCCGTCCGTGCTCCTTGACATCACATCCCATGAGGATTTCATCCATGGAGGCGGGCTTCTTCGAGGCCACACCCAAGACCTTGACTGATTGGGGATGAAAGAGTTTGGAGCTTTGGTTTCGGGTTCGGTCGGGTTCTCCTGACATGTCACCATGTCGGCTTCATTAAAGAAGACGGGCAGTGGCCACAAAGGCTCTTTGTCGAAGGTGATCTGTGGCACCTAACGCACCCACTCCCTACTACGAAGCGGCAGACGGGCTTTCGCACGCTTGTGAGAAGCCATCAGAATCTAGGTTTCGGATTATTGTGGGAGCATCTCGTCAGAACTCAAACAGTCTCCGTAGGTTTATCCTGTTTAGGCAGGTCAACCAGACTAGAGAGGCCTGAAGAAGCGTATATAGACCCTGCTTCAGGCTTCACGCTGTAAACGTTTTTCCCGCACTCCATACACTACTACGGCTGATGCTAGAAATCCTGCTTTATAAACAATAATTAGGAATATACCACAATTATTCTAGTTTAGGGGCCTTAAGGTAATGCAGGATTTATATCATCAACCGTATTGGCAGGTGTCGGACCAATGGTTGCTGTTTGACACGGCTCAGAGGCTCGGATACTAAACCCCAGACCCCAAAGCACCGAAACTCTAGAAAAGCCTAAAACTCTGAAACTCCTGAGTCATAGAATAAAAATCTCATTCCTGAACCCCAAAGCTCCACCGCCTCCAATAATAATCTAAATTTCCATGCCATGAACAGAGTCATATACAGCGCTCAATCATCAACCTTAACTCAATAGCACCTTCCATCTCAACCACCACGGCCCTAAATGTCTAAAGCCTACGGACCGTCTAGACCCTTATAGGACCCTCAAACTTCTTGCTGCCCTGGCCACCAGGCCATCGTCGTTGCCCTGCCGAACCTCTTCCACAGTGACCTGTGGACAGTGTCGTGAATCATTGTGGCTTCTATGTGAATATTTCGGTGAAGCCCGAAACGTTGGCTCTAAGCCCAAAGCCCTCACCGTCTTCGCCTGGACAATTCATGCACCAGAAGTTGAAACCAAGAAACCGATGCAAGAAAAGCTGACAAACCATGGTTTATGGACGCCTTCGACACTCTCCGTCGCGAAAATTCACCAAGCTCGCAACCCTAGATCCCAAAAGTACACTAAACCCAACAGCCCCCCCCCCCATCTCAAACCATGCAGCCACACCCAGAACCAGTAGCTCACCAACAGCCCCATGAACTCCATGTTGAACCCAGGAAAAAACCTAGACAACCAACCGCCTAGACCCAAGAGTAACCTAGGAATAAAAAGGGCGCCCTTTTTGGTTTTATAGGGGCTCATAAGGGTTACCTGAACCCTAAAAACGGGAATAAGGGCCTACTCGAGGTCCTAGCCGCTATGTAAACACGAAACTCCACGACCTGGAGTCGCAAACCCTGAAACCTAAGACCCCACTTGGAACCGACAGATCCAAAGAGCCTCAAAGTATGCTTCGCCATCTGGGCCGGTGCATGGAAGCGGTCCATCACCGAAGGCAACTCCTGAACGGGTTGTGTTTAGGGCCTGGGGGTTTACTCCTACCTAGGGTTGGCAAATGTTGTTCAACTATTCTACAAGTTTTGTTGGAAAGGGTGTATTCCAAGGCGACGCCGACAAGGTTTAGTGTCGAGGCTTTTGTGGCTTGGGGTTGATGGATGGTGGTGTGGCTTTGGGAGTTTAGAGGGTAAGAATGTTGGGGTTTAGGGTTTACGGGTTCTGCGGGGTGAGCGGACTGTTCAATTTGGGCTTACGGTTGAGGGCTCAGGTCTTTGCAGTCTCCCATGGTGAGGTTCTTGTGGGTTTTCCTGAGATGCATCAAAAGGTTTGGGAGTCGGGCCGGTCTTTCTCTAATGCCTCATATAGGGGCCTTGATAATTAGAATAGAGTTTTGGGGTACATTGCACTATAACCATAACAAGGAGCCCCCAAAACCTTGTTCTAATCATCAAGGCCCCTATATTATACCCCCATAATGCCTCTATCGCAACCCCAATAGGACCCTTTGTATAGAGCCCTTTAAACGAACCCTATTCTAATGATCAAGGCCCCCCCCACATGACCTTAATCCGCCGCAGCAGCTCAGGGTAGGAAGGCTTGGGACTTCGGGTTCCGGGTCTTCGAGTGAAAGCTCGGGGTTCTGATCGAAAGGGTCTAGAGTTTAGAGTTTAAGGTTAGGTTGAGGGTTTAGGGTTGAGGTTCAGGGTTTAGGGGTTAAGGGTTAGGGTTGAGGGTATAAAATTTTTGATTTAGGGTTTCAGGTATCCTGAGACTCCAGATCTGGTGGTTCAGGATGCCGCAAAACCCTGGATTTAACCTTCAGCCGTCCTAAGTTTACTAAACTACATCAGATTCTATGAGAGCCCTACACCCTACAGGTGCAAACTCTAAACCTTAAGTACCCTAAGCACCCAAATCCCCGATCAATTCATACGGCTCCTCGAAGCTCGTTCCCAGCCGGATCGCGAGACGATGCAGCCAGGCGGTCCTTCACAGCAAGAAAGCCCTTAACCGGGTTCTCAAGCGCTACGTTAAGGGATCCTTTAAGGAGGGCTGCTGTAAGGACTCCCTTGCGAAAGACTTTTATTGGACTTACCGTAATCAGTAAACCATATTTGGTTTACTACGTGTTCACGAGAGATCGGGAAAGCCCTCACGACGTTGAAGCATCCAGGATGCATAGAGAATGGAAGCAGAGTTCTATTCTGCGATGTGTGACTCCACTACACACGGATCTCGTACGGACCGGTCGACTCCCTTAAATCATATCTTCCGGTGGAATGGCAAAAGCCGGAAACACAAGTTCAAGCCACTAATCCCTAGAATCCTCAACGCCTTACACCTAGAATTCGAAATGCTAAACACTATAATCCCTAAAACCCTAAACCCCAAGCCCTAAACCCTCAAGCAGTATACCCTAAACCATACATAGCATCCTAAACCACTGCACCCAAAAGATGCCTTCGCCAGGACCACGTTTGCCCCAAGAAGCCCCGGATCAAGGCCAGTGAAGATGGCGCCTTCCTCGGCTCTGACTCTACCTTCTGAAAGTGTATATATATATATATATATATATATATATATATATATAGATATATATATAGATATATATATATATATAGATATATATAGATATATATAGATATATATAAATTTATTATATGTGTATATATATATACACACATATCACACATATATCTGTATATATATATATATATATATATATGTATACACATACATACGTACATATATATATATATATGTACGTATGTATGTATGTATGTGTATATATATATATATATATGTGTACACATGTATCGGCTTCCGGGTTTTGGGTGTACCGTGTGGGATTTTCGGGCTTGGGGTTTGGGGCCTGGGGTTTTGGAGCTCTGCAGCAAACTACCTAAGCCCGCGACCAACTTTTCTGCAAGGCAACATGATAGAAACAGGTGCGCAAGCAGGTCAGCTTTCCTCACACCTTGTGTCCGTAAGGGTGCAAAGTACCTATATAGTAGAATGTAGGGCTTCTATATTACTGTAGGAATTACTATTATGATTTGGGGAAGTATCCCTCATAACAGTAACTAGGACCCTTTGGGGATAGTCTGAGGGACTTTGCAGTCCTTACCCTCAGTCTCAAGGGACCTGTTTACTTCCCACAACCGCTGCCTTCAGCGCCCAGGCTTGGGGTACTTAAAGTTTCAGGGGCTTTAATGTTTGGGGTAGCTAAGGTCTCGGGGTTCATAGTGGTTCGGGCATGTAAACTTAATAAGGTTCATAATGGTGTGGGCTTCTGGGATCCTGCCACCCGGCTTCCGTTGCAGCGTCCGGAGGCTTCGCGTCCCGCACCATCGTCACTTGGCAGACACGTCCTCAGCTCTGGGTGGCACTCATCGCAGGTGGTGTGAGGCCCTAAACCCCAAACCCGACACCGAATGAAGGCCCCGTTTTGGTTCGGGGAAAATCGAAATTTCTAACCATGATCAATGCCCAAGCTGCAAATGCCTGATGCTGTGCTCTTCGAGTAGGGTTTATCTGGTGTAGGGGTTTCAAGCTAAGGAGGCGAGGCTCGCTTGACAAGTCTCCCCCGGAACACGACACGCTTGTCTGGAGAGTTCCGTCGTGCCTTTAGAAGCTCTTCTGGAGTTTAAAGACAAAGTACACCCGGTAGGACCTGCACTGCCCCTGTACCCGGCAACGAAACCCGAAGCCACAATGTAGGATTTCCTTTTCCCCCACAATACAACATTCCATGAACTCAAATCTTCTCCAGTGCTCCTTTTGGGGGATTTGCATGGCATCTGCTGAGGTAGGACCGGTCGCCGCCGACCCTCTCAGACGCGGGCCTCAAACCCTTATGATGTAGGGGCCTTAATCATTAGAATAGGGGGTTTTGGAGCCCATTGTACTGTAATTATAATAAGGAATCCGCAAACTAGTACCGGTAACTGTTTAAGCCAAATTTCAGCCCTTACAGTACGAACCTAAACCGATTGTCAGCAGAGCTTGGGGAATACGGAATCAAAGTGCAAAGCCCGAACACGCAAACCAATACTCTAGATACCCCATCCAGCCTCCATTTTTTCCAGCCTCCATTCAGGCTGTAGGGTCCTACGACGAAGGGGCATATGTCCTTATGCGAGGGTACATGAGCCCGGCAAACCGGAAATTCTCGTAGATCCATACCTTAGCACCATGAGCCCCGAAAGATGTCGACATGACCAATTGTGAGTTTGGGATGTGCAGCTTAGGGTGTGTAAGGGCCTGCTGGCGCACATAAATCAAGCCCGAAACCGCCAAGTGATGAAAAGTCTCCCAGCAGGTCGACGATGGGATAGAAGGCTTCCACATCTGCCAAGGGGAAGTCGTCCGTGATGCGCACAACCACCTTCCCATTCCTGAGAAAGCAGCCCGCGGCTTTTAGGGGCTCGGACCCGCGGTCACGGGACCCTCCACGCTAAGCCCCAAGCAGCTTGGCCCCTTCACACGGGGTGCACTCTGAACACTAAAGCATAACCACAAGCCCTTAACAAGCCGAAAACCTAAGCCGTCTCAGAACGCCGAGGCACACAACGATGATAAACTGGCCAGCTCGGGATAGCAGGGCCTCGGATTATTTCAGCTTTGTAAGGTCTACCTACGCAGCCCCAAAGCCCTCCTCTGTACACTAGGTTTAGGTTTAGGGTTTAGGGTTCGGGTTCCCCAGGTACCGGTCAGAAAATTTGAAAGATTAACACTCTAGGGCTCATCATCCTACTAGCCAGAGTCTAATTGACTTGTCTTTCAATTTATCTACAGGCGTTCTTATGATGATCCAAGGACTCTTTAATTCTGAACAAACCTAGAGGCTCCACATATATTACTATTATGGAATAAGGTCCCGCAAGACCATCCATAATATGGCTTTGGGGACCTAATTCCACAATGGTACAGTACAAGCCAGAAAGTTGGAATATGATTATCCTAAACCCTTCATGGTAAATTATAGGGTAGCCTACCCTGAAACCATATTCCAACTTTCTGGAGTTCCCTTTACTATCTATGGAGCCTCTGAACAAAGGAATCTCGAGGCTGCCAAAGATTAGGTCGCGCTGGCACGCGTGTCCACGCACTGCCTATGGTCTCCATTGTAGTTCCTTTTTTTGGTTTAACCAATTTTATATTAAGGATCCTAAAAGGTAACCCCAAAAAGGAACTACAATGGAGACTATAGGTACGAGCTTCAGAAAGCTAGAGACCCTCATGAACGGGGTTGCAGAAAGTCTGCGAACCCAGGATAGACCTCAAATGATCGGATCCTTCTTCTACGGACTCCCGAACAAGGGACCCCCGAACTGTAAACACCCTCATGTATGCTGTACATATTACCCTAAGGCCCCAAAGTAGTTCCTTTTTGGGGTTCACATATAGAATCCTATAAGGTAATCCCAACAAGGAACTACTATGGGGCCTTAGGCTATACATATGAGCAAGACCACATGCTGGTATAAGGGGATGGGAAGCTTGACATTTTCGGGTTCAGGGTTGAGGACGGGTTCATGCAGAAGGCACCTGGCAAGGCCTACATGAGACAAACAAACTTTGTAAATCTATGGGAGTTTCCGAAAATTCGGGGTACCTTATTTTGGGCCCTTATAATAAGGATCCTACTACGGAGATTATAATAGGGTCCCCTATTTTCGGAAACTCCCCTGTCGGGTTCTGTAATGTGGGGTCTCGGGCTTGGGGCTTGGGGTTCTGTCTGTAAGTTCTCATAATTGAACCGTGGAGTTTCAAGGGAATGATGATGCTTCTCTTTGGCAGACATCAACCAAAGGCATAATGATACTCTAAATGAGAGTCTGCTTATATATGGGTGGTTGTCAAAATTATGGTCCCTTTTTGGGTCCATATTACTATACGGCACCTAATATTTAGGGTACCCAAAAAGGGACCCTAATTTTGACAACCACCCATATATGTCATATGATCTTTTCTGGGACCCGTAAGCAAGTATCAGACAGAGAACTCCGACCCGGTCGTTGGCTTTCAATGAAGAAGGATTCCAGCCTGCCATCGTCAGGTTCGGGTTCCTGGCTTTTGGGCTTCAGGGCTGTAGGATGCTGTAGAGCAGGGTGTAACGTTTAGGGTTTCAGAGCTTCAGGGCTTCAGCATTTTAGGGTTCAGGGGCTTAGTAAGCAGGCTTTTGGAAGTGTTGGAGGTATGCTGACCGGAATTTAAAGAAGGCCGGCTTCGGAAGGATTTGGGGAAGTGCGCCGCGCTTCGGGGAGGGTTTTGGGTTTGGGATTTCGGATGGCTCATAGGGTTTAGGATGGTTTTGGGTTCATGGCTGTAACGAGTACCATGCCCTCGACACTCCGAAACCTGAAGTTGCGAAGCCCAGAGCAGAGGTCCAGGCAGGTGTTCAAAGCCAGGGGTGGCTACTTAATTCAACGCTGTTCACATCCGCAATCTCAGAAAGCGTGACTCATGCAATAAGCCCTCTCCACTGATACCCGAATTCAACCTGGCCCGGACCCGTTTGAGTTGGGCCGCTTATGGAGATCTGCTCGTCTTCGTTGAAATTCACGGAGCGATAGAAGCCGTCGTAGCCTTCGTCATGCCGTAATGCTGTTCGTGCTTGTACCATGGATACAGGTTCTGTTGGCGCTACGACACACCAAGAGACCTGAAACAAACAAACACACAAACACACACTCCGCCGACCCTGCTGCGCATGCTTCTGGCAGCATCCCCCACTGTTTGAAGCGCGTTCTGACAGCTGGCAGAGACAGTGTGGTGCTCAAACCTGAGAGGCCTAAGCAATGTCCTACAGCCCAACCACAACCCTCCTGAAACCGAAATCTCCGAAACCCTACAACCACCCAAACCCGAAACCAACACGTATCAACACCTAAATCACCCACCTGTACCCCCCACTCCACAGAACAATCATAAGACACACGCTGTCGCAAGAAGACAAGAGGCCCGCTGTCCAGGACTCTGGCACAGTGTCTGACACCTCCTGGATGCCTTCTCCTGGCTCGTGGTTTGAATTGTATGAGTTCTTGTGTCTCTGTCTGTGTCTGTGTGTGTGTGTAAGCCTCGATTCTAAGCTAGAGGTTCTTGGTGCATGCGATACAAGTGTTTTCCAGTGCTGCATTGTTCTTTTGTCAGCAGGGGGGCAAGGGCTCCAGTGATCAGCCTTGCCCAACGAAGCCAAATCACTGGAGTGGATGCAGTGGCTGATCACCACTGTGTACCTGCTTTCGGATTAGCCAGTGGGCCCCCTGAGGCACTGGAGTAACCAACACTAGAGTGACAGCTTCATGTTTGCCACAGTCGAGTTCGTGCATGGTTGCTGCAATCTGCTCATTCAGGTGTGACTTAGATCTCAGGTGTTCGTCGACTTTAGCAACATATTATGGCAAAACTGGAAGTGAATGGTTCAGTCCTGATGGACTCCCAAACTCCGTGTGTGGCCTTGTCGCCAACGGCAACAACCGCTCCTGCGGACTGCCAGGGTACGTTTTGCGGCCCATGATGGTAACATAACAGGCCGTACTCCTTCGGGACAGGTCAATGGTGCAACGGCACTATAAAGAGTGGCCCTTTTCTTGTCAGGTGATGGGTCTAAGTGCTCCGAGTGAGCAACCGGAACGAAAGTGCCCCGATTGGTCAGGTGATGGGCTTGCGTGGCCACCGGCCCTACAGTGGCTCTAGCAGTCTTGAGTAACGAAAGAAGCAGAGACCCCGAAGATGATTCATCGTTGGCAGCATCTCGGCTTGACTCCTTCTTTTGTTCGTAGTTTTTTGCTTCGTGAGCATGAGCGCCGATTCGTTGCCAGATGCAGATGTTACCGGGATTGATATCTCGGAGGGCGAAGGACCCTCACCATCGGAGATTCCGATACCCAATTTTGGGTTCCAGGGAATCGAGATTGACAATGTTCTACCTGATCGACTTTCTACAGGACAGGACATTCCGATGGTAAATTCTTCTTCCTCTCAGTCTAGGGAGGACACTTCAGAAGTCAGGTCAGACATCGATCAATCGATTGCTCCCCCAGTGGAGAAACCTCAGCTCCCTTCACAACGAGTTGCTCGCGCGAAGAATGCTGCTAAGGTTCCCAAGGGATCCGTGGGACAGGCTTTGCAGCAGAGGAGGGAACAGATGTTGGGAGCAATCGAAGTCTGTAAGCCTCTAGAGGACAACATTGTGTCGGCTGCCGAGTCTTCTGCTTCTGACGTGGATATACAGGTTCAACAGGACCTGGCGGATCGTGCGGTTCTAATGGCGACCTCTCGCAGCCCTTCGGCACTAGGAGTGATCAAGCCTGTGTCGCCAGCCTCAACAACATCGGCGACAGCACCTCCCCCTCCTCCACCACCTCCTCCGCCAGTGTCTTCTGCAGGAATCGAGTGTACACCAATGCAACCTCCGCAGTATGCAGGTGATCCACTACTCACGACTAGTGGACAGGACGTGCACTCTGAGTTGGTTCTGTCGAGGACAGTGGGTGGAGCAGTCAGTGTCAAGCTCAAGAGCTGGCAAGGTCGTCTTATCATGCAGGCAGCTCCTGAGGACCAGATTCAAGGCAACATCAAGATTGTAACAGATCTTTGCAATGAGTCAGGCATTCAGCTCCTGCCTCTTTTCGAGCTTCGGTGCTTTGCAACACTGATGTGCCAATATACAGGAGATACATCTCGCATGTTCTGTCGAGTGAAATGCCATGAGTCCAAGGCACATGTTTACTGGAGCTTTGATCTGACTGATCGCTTTGTACCACATGATGATTTATCTGCCGAACTGCGAAATTTATATTATTTTGCTCATGGCTCGGATATGGCAGGTGTGCAGGGCATAATCCAATCTCGGTTTTTGGCACCAGCCACATTGGCGGACGGCCCGGAGGCTGTAGGCCACTATTCGCAAGCAACTCCGTGGAGTGATGACATGTCTTTTGTGCAGATTCTTGATAGGGTTACGAACTCTGCCAAATGGGCTTGTCCCATTATCACGCATGGGTTTGCAAGTGTTCCTGGTCAGCATTTCGTTCTGAAGTCGGGTGGTGGAGAAGACGCCCAGCAACAGTGCCTCATACATGGGGTCGTTCACTTCAAACGGGACCATAAGTATGTGATCCACAGCGGAAGGAGCACAGTGGCAGGTTTCACAGTGGCAGTTGCCAAACAGTTCACTCCTTTGAGGGATGCTTTCGGTCGCCCGCTTTTTCAGGTTCCTCTGACACATGCTCAGCAGATCCAGCGCGGTGCAGGCAACTGACATCGTCTCGCAGAGGACAGAGAAAACAACCAGGACCTGCAGGAATGTCACACATTGTCCATGGCGCAGGACTGATTGCATCTTGATATGTGCACATCCGCTTTGCATAGCTTTTGGCCTCTCAGGTTCTCTCTCTCTTCTTCACTATCTGCTACACTTTAGCCATGTTGAATCGCCGTCGTGATTCGCGATCTCGAAGCCCACCCCGCTCGCATCGCAGACGTCCTGAATTCTCTTCTTCGGGTCGTACTACTCGGCACAGATCTCGTACTCGCTCTCCCAGAGTCGAACGACGCAGTTCGAATCTTCCGGGATCGTGGAGGTCAACCTCGCAGGAGTGGGACTCGAACAAGGTGTATGGTTTGTCGTTGCCGAGACGTGTGACTTCTAATAGACTTACTCGGGAACAAGACATCGCAGGTATGGAGATTTTCGAGGTACCATTGCATCGAGTGGTTTCGGGGGGCACCTCCAATTGGGCTTTGCGACAGGTTGCTCATGGTCGCTGTGTACATTGGGAGAACTTTCGGTCGAAGCAGGAAGGGGTGTTCGCGGGGGTGCTAATGAGAGCACTTCGATCGGAGCAAGCAGAGCAAGAAGGCACTGATTTTGTTACCATTCTGAATGCTACTCAGAAGAAGTTGCATCCAGATGCGGAGCTTCATGATTGGTCAGCTCGCTACAAGACCATCCAGAAGCTGGCTGAGGACTTGGTGAAGGACTTTCGTAAGCATGCACCAGTTCAGACAAATCAGACCTTGCTGCAGCGACTTCATGCTCTTGAGACTGAGAATGCCCGTTTGAAGGGTAAGCAGCCTCGTTCTTCTCAGCCCGCTCGCCCCCGTCGACGAGAGAAACCAGCTTCTAAATCTAGACAGGCACCAAGGAGCCCCATCCCCGACTTCGAAGAAGAGGACCTTGAAGCTGTTGGTGATGGTGAAGCAACCGCCGACTTCAGATCGCCGGCTCACGTCTTCTCCGAAGAGGAAGAAGAAGAGAACAAGGACCAGGGTCCGATCGATGCTCAGGACACCTTTTCGCAGTATCTCCCGAATCGTGACAGCACACTTTACCTTGAGAACTGCAGCTTGGAGGGTCACAACATCAAGAGTGTCAACAACTGGCTGGCATCTACTGCTATTGGGAAAGGCAAGAACAAAGTGATTGACACCGCAGTTTCCGAGTTCGTTGCTGCATGTGCTAAACTTGATGATGGTAGCAGGAAGCCAGTTGACAAAATCGCAGTGGAATGGGGTCTCTCAGTTTCCTTAGCTTCTAAGTTGAATGAGAAGTGCCTCACTCGCTTGATCGCGGGAGCTCACTTGCTGGCCAACCAGTGACTAAGTGCAGCTACGAGCGCGACAAGGACCAAGCGACGGCGGTTCGTTGTCACTTTTCTCCGATGGTTTTCATTGATTCTTCCCATTCTTTACATTCTCATGCCCCACAAGATGGTCGACAGATTCATGTGGGTTCGCTCCCACATTTTTTCGTGTGCTCTATTTTCGAACGCTCTACCCAGGTTTTCTGCAGACATTTTCGTTCGCATCCGTGATCTTCTGGTGCAGTTTCGTGTACCCCAACATTATTCATGGAATTGGCATCAGACTTCAGGTATGGTTTATCTTCGTGTGTCGTTGAATCGCTCAGCGACCTCAGCTTTGCTGTATGTTGGAGCTACCAGGACAACAGTTCCAGGACGTGAAGCCTCGAGACGGCGCAAGTTCATTCAATTGGTCAGGAAACGATTATCCCATTTTGAACCTGCACTCAAAGTGTTTCATCGCAAACGCGATTTTTATCAAGGTATCGTTTTGGCCCTGCATCAGGACTCCGATCATTTGTCATTGCTTGCGACGGAAGCTGCCTTGATTCGGACCATTAGACCGGCTTTGAATTTTCCTTGGGTTCAGGACCTTTTGAAGTCACTACGAATCAAGCAGAACAGATTTCGTCTACCTCAGGCCAGAACAGGCTATCGGTTCACAAGGAAGTGTCAGTCTTTGATTCGACGTCGGCATGGAATATATCATCAGCATCTGTTGAGCAACAAACAAGTGTTTCTCTATCTCTATCGCTTGGGAAGTGACAGCTTGGAGAAATTCTTGGAGTCCAGGCGACTTCGTTCTCATCGTACACCTCTGCAGGAACTGTATCTTCGATGCAGGCTGGTCCACATGATTGACGAGCCCTTCCGGACTCGAGCTGTTCAGCAGCTGCGGTTGATTATGGATTTCAGGAAAGGACACATGCCACCAACCAATGTGCCCCTTCGCCTTCCACCCCTTGCACATGATCTCGAGCAGGAAGTATGCAGGGTTCTCCGTGAAATTGTACGGCACGAAAGAGTAAATTTTCCACCCTTGCATTTGCCATCCTGCAAGATGATTGAGATCAAATCTCGTCCGTGGTCCAGGACCGTGTTCAACTTCAGGTCTTTTCTTCGATCATGGCAACCAGGCAAGCCGATGAATTGCAGATGCACGAGATACTCGACCTCATCGGCGACAGGACATCTGTTTGCTCATGTACGTCTGATTCTTCCGGGTTCTCCTTTGACCCTTCTGAATCTTAATGACACATGTTATTTGCCTACAGCACAATGGAAGTGTATTGCGAACAGGGAGGTGCAGCGATGGTGTGAAAGGTGGAGATTACCTCCTCGTGTTCGTTCAGGACTGCGGCAATGGGTTGAACATCAATGTCATTTACATGAACAGACTGTTTGTCATGATAAGTCCTCGGTTCATACAGCAGTTCATCGAGATCTTCGACAAATGCGAGGACTTGTTTTCACTCCGGCTGATCATTTCCCTTCCTCTCTACTTGTTGCCTGTCCTTTTGCTTTTCACTCGCTATTGGACACTACATTCTTGGATGAGACAGTTTTTTAGAAATGCAGTGTGGGGTGCTCCTCAATTTTGTCGAACCTGAAGACGCGGTTTCAATCTACCCCCCGGAGGTCTCAAAGATACGGATGGGGATGTCAATGGACTGAATCGTTACCTGTTGCCCGAATTCTGCCCAAACCCAACAAGGACTTTCGCAAAGCACGACCGATCATTGCGTGTGATCATTGTTGGCATTCTCGTTTGACGACCTTCCTGGCCAAGGCGATCTTCCAGATCATGTTGGTAGTTTTTCCGCCAGGATCCACATTTAATGTGCTGTCCGTTCAACAAGCAGTTCGCATGATGTGGCATTCTATGATGGGCTTTTCTGCAGATGAACCCACCATCATGAAACAGCAGGACCTCATCGGCTTCTTTAATTCTGTACCACATGATCGCATCTCGCAATCTTTGCTCTTCGTTTTGCAGCTTCTTGAAGGTCGTTGGCAAAAACCATGGCAGTCACAATCGCTGCAGGTTTCCGGTCGCAGCAAGGATCTCAACTTTCGCGTCTTTCGTGGACGCCGTAGGTTTGCTGCAAGGAACACCAAGACACTTTATCTGGAGGACCTGCCCGAGTTGGTTGTGTTCCTGTTACGATCAAGTTTCTTTCGGTGTGGTTTCCATACCTTCAGGCAGATTCAAGGCGCCAGCATGGGATCGGCACTCGCACCGGTACTATGCACATTGGTCGCCTCGACCATTGAATTTCTGTGGCTTCGGAATTTTCGCACCATCCTGAACAACATCGGTTTTCAGACAGTTGCTCGATATGCGGACAATCGAGTTTTTCATGTCCAGGCAGGCATTCAAAGGAATCCGTGGCTTCAGCTGCTCTTTCATCTTGAATTCTATGGCGCACCCATCATCCTGGAGGACGTGTCGACTGAGACATTTCTAGGCACTACATGTTCTGTCACACAGGGTACCATCACGGTGGTACAACCCTGCTGCCTCAACCATCCGTACACTGCAGTCAGTTGGCAGGAGACAACATGTTCTCTATGGGTTTCCGGCCAGGGTTCGGACTATCATCAGACTTTCACGACCAATGCGATTGATTCGGCCACAGGTGGAGGACTTAATTGAAATCTACCAGGCCCAAGGGTTTCCGAGGAACGTTCTACAGCCCAGTGCACACCAGCTTTTAAATTCTGTCGGCATCCGATTCCCGTGAAAAGGGCAGGACCTTTGGTCAGTTGCAGTAGGTTTGCCACATTAGGTTGGACTGCGTGCTCTCTCTCTCTCCTTCTCTCTTCTCTCCCTTCTCTCTCTCTCTCTCTCTCTCTCTCTCTCTCTCTCTCTCTCTCTCTCTCTCTCTCTCTCTCTCTCTCTCTCTCTCTCTCTCTCTCTCTCTCTCCTATCTTTCTTTTGTCGCAAGCTTCTCAGTGAACACACATACCTGTTGCGGAGTTCATGGCTGCAGGATTAGAACATTCGTACATCAAAGCCATGAAACGGACAGCCGCCGACGCGGGTTTTCCGCGTGAGCCGCAGGCTGTCAGAGTTACAGTTCAGATGCCAGCTGATCGATGCACCAGGAACCAGGCGATGATCGTTCATTTGGTGTGCAGCAGTGTGGACAATATCGATGCAGTCAAGAAACTTCTCACTTATAGGATCAAAGAGATGACAGGACGCCGTCCCCAGCTGCAGTGTTTCCAATTACATCAAAACGGGAGGCATTTCTCTTTCCTTGAACCGATCACTGCACTGGCTACATTGGATGTGGTTCAATTCGTGAGGACCGCTCCAGATTTCAGGGATTCCGATGATGTACAGAACCACCCGACTCGGTGGAATCCACAGGTATGGTGACTTGATTCATTCTGTATAAAAGGTACGCGTCAGGACAGTGGCCGTTGCATGGTTTGCTTCTTGAATGTCCTTTGTGCATTTCTGTCGGCGCATAGGTTCAGGACCCTCGGTAGGAGCAAGGGATTGCACCATGGCTCGATTTGTTCCGGAGGTTGCGTCAGATGACTGTGACTCCTTTTCCATCTCTGACGAGTACATGCCCTCAGGATGGTACGTCGACAATCTGAGTGAAACTGACAGTGGTGAAAATTCTTCTACATGCATACCTCGATGCATCACCCCGGAGGATTGCTCAGATGTAGACTCTGCACACATTGGAGGTACCACAGATGAACAATCATTGGAGGACAGTGCAGTTGTTCCTGAAGCCGTTCCTGTTCCGGAACCAGAGCCACTTCTTAACAAACCTCGGCGACGTTTGCGCATGATGGATGAGGACTCTGACGGTGTTAGGATCAAGATTCTTCCTAGCCCACGTAAGATGTTTCGACGCCATATGGAGAACACCCGCTTTTTAGGCGACGATTTTTACATTCCCAATCGTGCTTCGTTGATCCTCGGCTTCCTTCAAAAACACGGAAATCGCATTGTTAAAGAAAAGCCAGGACCTAAGAAGAGGTTCCGCAGCACATTGGACTTAGTTCGCTATGTCTTGAAGACAGCGAAGAAATCGTCGACGGACTAACAATTGCAATCTGCCCAGGTCCCGGAAACAAGACCACAGCTGTTGATCTCTTCTCTCTCTCTCTTTCTCTCCTTTCTCTCTCTCTCTCTCTCTCTCTCTCTCTCTCTCTCTCTCTCTCCTTGTGCCTCTCTCTGTTGTGCAGCATGTGCATAGGAGGCAACGCGTGAATCCACCTTTCAAGTTCGAGTTTTCATATCTTGCAGGTAATCAGCAGCCATGGACAATCAAATGATGAGAGATACTCAGTGGCGTGTCAGTCAAGCATCCACTGCTCAGTTGCTGGAGTTGCTCTGGCAGATCTGGGACAGGCTCAATCGCAGATTCCGGTTTCAGGATGGACCCATTCGTTGCCAACACCGATGCCAACATTGCGAGAAACGTTGCTGCTATCACAGTCACCATACTACTCAGGAGCAACAACATGATTGGTATGGGCCGCACTACTGTTTCCTGCATGATGAAGACGGCTACCAACATCTGTGATCGATAGATTCCGACAGGATTTGATTCCGACAGGACTTGATGTCGCGAGTTTTTGTAAAAGAACCAGTGCCTGATGCGATTCGATACAGGACCCAGTTTTGCCCTTTTGAAGTACACATGTGAGCGTGTATGTATATGTTTGCATGCACTTGTAAACTGGAGGTTCGGACGTTTTCACTACTAACGTTCTTCAGCACTGCATTGTTTGTCTCGTCGCCACAGCAATTGGACACAGGACCCAGGACTTCCCCTCACTGAGGGGTGTGTGTGTGTAAGCCTCGATTCTAAGCTAGAGGTTCTTGGTGCATGCGATACAAGTGTTTTCCAGTGCTGCATTGTTCTTTTGTCAGCAGGGGGGCAAGGGCTCCAGTGATCAGCCTTGCCCAACGAAGCCAAATCACTGGAGTGGATGCAGTGGCTGATCACCACTGTGTACCTGCTTTCGGATTAGCCAGTGGGCCCCCTGAGGCACTGGAGTAACCAACACTAGAGTGACAGCTTCATGTTTGCCACACTCGAGTTCGTGCATGGTTGCTGCAATCTGCTCATTCAGGTGTGACTTAGATCTCAGGTGTTCGTCGACTTTAGCAACATATTATGGCAAAACTGGAAGTGAATGGTTCAGTCCTGATGGACTCCCAAACTCCGTGTGTGTGTTGGCCGCTTCGGGGGTCTGAGGCGCTAGGCGGTTTAGGGACAAACGTTTGAAACACGGCTCGGGCAGGCAGATGGAGTAGGGTAGAGGGCTTATGGCATGGACTACTTTGAGTCTAGGGTTCATGTACGGTTTCGGAATGAGGAACAGGTCGTAGGCATTCATGGCTTAGGGACTATGGATTCTGGTTTGGGTACTGGGACTGTGGGGTGGAGACTTAAACGCAAGGCTGGGACTTAGGACTTAGGGCATATTTGCAACCGTTCAAGGCTTTTTGAGCAGCTTCAGGGCCTAAGGTTTTAAATGTTTTTTCCTACTTGTCGGGCATCATGGGGAAATAAAGGTTAACCTTTTTGGATATATAGGGATTATACACGGGCTAATTACACTACCCAAAAAAGTGAAAGGTTCCCAAACCCTCAACCCTAATCCGGCTTGGGGGAGTTCGAGGCTTAAGCATGTCGGGAGGGTGCAAATGGTTGGGACAGACACGGTTTCTCAAATGCTAGGGTTTAGGGTTTACGGTTTAGCCGAATCCGAGAACCCAGGCTAAACCACACCCGCCATACCCCAGAAACACTAAACCCAACAAAAAAAGCCCTAGTCTGTAAATTCCAAGATCTCTGCAGCCTCTACACTGGAGGGATGTTTAGACGGTTGGGGAAATTGTGACTTCATGGCACCACTTAACCAAGTCCAGGGCTTAGGAAAGGCTAGTAAGTATGCAATGGAAAAAGGGCCTGGATAAGTAGTCTAGAATTCTGTTGGGTGAAGGTCTTGAGTTTGCGGTCGAGGGTTCATGCTATAAGTTTGCACTGGATGGAACCGAGGCTTTCTCGATCGATGCACAAGCCCTCCCCCAACGGGCTGTTTAGGGTGAACCTATACATGCCCCTTGATTCACATGCAGTCAACACTCGCAACGTGTCTCCTGAAACAAGACTGCAACCCCACAGAACATAGGGCCCTACATCCGACTCCTGCAAACCCACCCTGAAACCCTACAAACCCTCCTTGCGCACCTGGAGCCCTAGCCCCTAGGTGGGGGGGATTAGAAGGAGATCCGGTCGGGGCTGTCCTGTCTCTAGCTCCTCCGGTGGCACCAGGGTGAATCCCAAGGCTAGCCCATCTGCCGAGCCCTGCATCTTTGTGGCTTCTTGCGTTGCGCGAGGGCTTGGGGATGCATACGGGGGCCTTCTTATTGGGGCGTTTGGGCTACATTCTACTAGAGCTATGATAAGGAACTCCCCCCCAAAAAAATTAGTAGAGCTGCCCCTATAATAACTTAATCTTAAAATGAATGAATCACCTCAGGGTGTAGGGTGTAGGGCTTGAGAGCCGGATGGTTCGGGGATCCCACATTCACACGAGCTACTGTCAAAACGTCCAACAAGCCCAGAAGGACATGGACCCTTAATAAGCATCCTGAACTCCGGAAGTGAGAATCAGCAAATTAGCCGGAAGTGTAGAAGACCATTGTAGTGAGAATACTTTTTTAATTACAGCTTTATGGAAGGTTAGGGGTTAAAGGATTCGGGGTTTAGGGGCTCAGGGAACATAGCAACCCACTATACAGGGAACTGGGCTCCGATGGTAGAAGCATCTCCCCTTGCTCAGGTCGTATAGAGGCCTGAGCCCTCGGCTGTTTATGTTAAGGATGAGGTCCACCATGGCGAGTGGCTCTTTCGGTTTTATGATGTGTGTTGTAAGGATTTGGGGTTTAGGGTTTGGGATGATGGTGAGTTTATATCGGTGGGCTTTATGCTTGGTGTTTTGTTCGGGTCATGCGAACTAGTTGTGCTCATAACCCTCTAAATCCCTAGCCTGACGCTGATTTCGGACTCCGGGGTCTAGTTGCTCAAAGGGGAAAAGGAGGGACCATTGATGGGGACCCCCAGGCATATACCCTTAATATAGCCATTATATACCCAGTAAATAGCCCATTATAGGGTAGGGGTCCCCATGGAGGGGTCCCTCCTTTTCCCCTTTGAGTTGCTAAGGATCGGGTAGAGCGGAAGCACGGGATGCCAAGGCCTCGGGGATGCTAAAAACCCTCGGTACGTTCCCGATACCCCTAATCTACCCTAAGGCCCCATAGTAGTTCCTTTTTGGGGTTCATATATATAGAATCCTATAAGGTAATCCCGAAAAAGGAACTACTATGGAGCCTATGGGAAGTTCATTGTTGGGATAGGATTAAACATGTACCTTTGCTTTCCTTATTGGGTTCATGTACCGATAAAAATGTAAAATGGTACACAACTATGACAAAGTAGGGAAGCACCTAAACTCCAACCACCCCGGCCCTGATCCACTCTAAGTCGATCATGCAGAATCGTCAGAGCTAACTAAACCCCCAAAGTCGGGACCCATAAACTTCCAAACCTCCACCCTAAACTCGAAAACCTCAACCCTAAACTCTAAACCCTCAAAACCCGAAAACCTCAACCCTAAGCTCTAAACCCCAAAACCCTAAACCCGAAAACCTCAACCCTAAACTCTAAACCCCCCAAAACCTGGACCAGTAAAACGGGAAGTTGTCCGGAACCCGGCATCTTCGGCACCTCGCGAACCCGATCGACCCGAACCTGCCAACATGGCTTGGGCTTTTGCCTACTTGTCCAGGGCCTAAGGGAACTATAAAGGTTAATTTTGGGGATTATAGGGGTTCCAGTGCCCCAAGAAGGTTAAAGGCTACCTACTCAGACTAAGTTTGAACCGACTACAAGTGGTTTAGGGTTTTGGATTAGGTGGGCTTTTGCATCACCGGAACAACCCGACCCGACGGACCCGACCCGACGTACCTGCATCGTAGAAGGCAGGGCCCCGTTCGGGAACATTTCCGCGGTTCGTATATGTTTCCCCCCATATACGTACTTATGACCCCAAGGTCAGTTCCGGACTTTGATTTGGGTCCGTGCTGAGCTGTTGACATCTCCTGTGGCATTCAGCGGCCCTGTTATTGCGAAGATCTCTAAACCTGAAACTGTCTCAAAGACTTGCATGGCACAGCAGACGGTTCGGGCCTGAACAAATGCCTGTTACAAACGAATAGGTCACGACTCTTTGCAACAGAGGGAAAAATGTTGCAAACATGCCGCAGTCACCCGTATGTGAGTAGAAAACCCAAACCCGTCGGCAGAGACACCAAAACCACTCTGTATTGAGGAGCCCGTACGGGTTCAGGGCATATTGCTCTCATTTGAGGCTTGTTGGACTTAGGGCTAAAAGCTGTGGGCATAGCAGTTGAGCCCGATGGGATAATTAGACGAGTGTTTTCCATAGCAGAGGAATCCTGAGTAAAACACATTACTAATTAGGACATCGGTCGGTCTCAAGCATCTTGCAGACATATTCCGCTCCCACTAAATTATGAAGGTTGTTTTTATGCATGACTAGCTTACAAACCACTAGTAGTTAACGGGCTATTTTAGCGAACACTGCATAGTCAGGAAATCTCGCTAAACCCACCCTCCCTAATTCCCTCCCCGCTGGCGTAAACACTACAACCTTAAACGCGCCGACCCGAAAGGCAAACACAAACAACCTACCCTAACGGTCCCAGAACCTGATAATCATATGCTCTCCGAAATATTGACGTACAAAACTACCATCTTGATCCTAGGTACCTTAGGTCCTTTGGACCCTTATCACGAAAACCCGAACGAGCTGCGAACCTCGAAGTAACGGCCCCCCGGACCGGCTGTCAGGGGCCGAGCACCAATGGCGACGCCTCGGTGTTTGGCTGTATATAGCTGACTTCGTTCAGGTGTTAATGGTATACTACGGTTCCAGGCTTAGGGCTTAGAGTATAGGGGCTTTGGGTTACTGAAGGTCTATGTATTGTACCCAGAAAGTCCAACCTAAACTGAAAGCCCGAAGCCCATCAACCGAAGATGCAAAGCACCTGGTGTTGCACTTCCAACAATTCAATAGTTACATCCTCGACCCTGAAACCCAGGATAGGGTTTCCAGTGCAGGTTGCAACCTTGCAAAGCAGTGGCACAATTATCCTTTGATTTTAACGTAAAGCCCTGCAAAAGGTAATCCCAGCCTGAAGCCTAAACCATAAACCCGAATTAAACCCTAAACCCTAGCCGGGCGTCCGTAGAGCTGCTGGCCACTGTCGTCTTTGTGCCGGATCGATTGGCCATCCTTGGACAGCTGCACCTGGCGGCACTGCAACGACCGCCGAAGCCCAAGGGATCAATTTAGCGTTTCGGGTTTATAGGACTTCAGGGATCAAAGTTCGAAAAAAACCTAAACCCTGTTACCAAATTATTGGCCCCCTTGAGCCTCTAAACAGGGCTTCTGTCTGCTGGACTGTCACTGGTTGTAAGCATTGAAAGTAGGTAACCACAGGAGTTGAAGGCTGGAGGTGGAGCTCGATCTTTCAGGGAACCCTATCCCCTTACACCTTCATACCTAACTCGAACATAAACCTAAACCATACATCAAAAGATCTGGACCCTAAATCGTCCTTGCCCCTAGGCACTGAACCTAAGCAGAAAGATAACATCTGCCTGATCGCTGAGCAGCTTTGCGTGGAAGGCTGGCCCCGAGTCAGGCGGAGGGGCTGGCACCTCGCGAAAAGCGTAGAACTAAGGGCTTCGGGTTATGGTTTGGGGTTTAAGGTTTTTGTTTTTTTATGTGTTTGGGGTTTAAGGTTTAGGGTCTAGGGTTTAGGTTTGTTTTGTTTAAAAAAGGGTTTAGGGTTAGGGCTTCGGGCTTCGGGACTCTAGGGTTTAGGGTCTTTGAGTTTAGGGTTATGCTTCTTGGGAGAAACACTGGCATGTCCTCGGTGTGAGAGGCGCGCGGTCACCTGTAACCCTCATAATTCCTCAAAAAGATGGGCTATTTGGCTTAAATAACCACTGCATACGTAAAACCTGCAACCACAAACCCCACACCCTGGACCCTAGACTTGTCAGCTGTGTTTGGGTTAAGGGCTTAGGGTTAAAACTCACAAACAAATCCCCACGCCCCAGAAACCCGTAGTATAGGAGCCGAAAAAATTGGAATAAGGTTCGTGGGAATCATGTATTATAGTTTCATCATAAGGAACGGAACAGTATTCCCAATTGTTCAGGTTTCTACAGCCCGAAAGCCCCAGCACTTGCTCTGGGTTGGGCATTACCAAACCTTAAACTCCATAACCTCAAAACCCCTACACCCCAAAACCCGTAACCCCAACAGTAAACCCCAAACCCCCAAACTCCAATTTCCCAAGCACTTGCTCTGGGTTGGGCACTGGCTTCGGTGCTGCCTGCGACACCCGGACCTGCGGCCTTGGTCCGGGGGATTAACTTCTCATGAGCATACTCTATGGTTTTGGGGGTTTAGGGTTTAAGAGTTCGGGTTTAGGGGTGAATGAGAACAGTAAGTAGTCAAAGTCGAATCAAAGTTTTAGGAATTAAGGGACACCGGTGCCGACCATTGCCAGGATGCCGTCGCTCTGCTGGCAGCGACACGAAATCTGTCTTTTGTCTGAGACATATGGCACCAGGATTTCTGTAAACGATGCTAGCACCCGACGCGTTTAGGGTTTCAAACATTGCTTCAGGGTGTGGGGTTTTGGCCGAGGAAATGACCTGTTCTTACGAGGCAAAATCAAGGTTGAGAAACCGAAAAGGGCGTCAGTTGGCAGGCTTTGCCTGGGAGATATGTAGGCTTACGAATGTCTGCAAGAGTCCGGCATGTACCCTTTGCAATGCAGCCTCTGGCGGACACAAGCACCAACTTCAGGGAATGCTCTGGCCATCTCAAAAACTATTTTGTAGCAGCCCTTGGGTCTATAGTATGCCTACCCATACGCTCCATAATAGTTCCCTTTTGGGATTACCTTATAGGAATCTATATATGAACCCCCAAAAGGAACTACTATGGAGCCCTGGGGTAGTAGACGCAAAGCCCAGAGGAAGACCCGGCCCGTAACGGCTGATACCCTAAACCCTACGCCCTACACCGTCTGCGGCTAGGAGACTTCGGGGTGGGCTTTGCCGCTGCCGGTGCAGGAGGCGCCGCCCTGTTTAGGGCTTACTCTAGCGGAGTGTAGTGTCAGCTATAGGTTTCATATAAGCCGAAAGAACCGTCAGACTTTCAGCTTCAAGAGAGTTAAACTCCGTTTCTCTTTAAAGCTTACGGCTGACTAACTCAACTACGCGCAAAGCCTTCATTTCACAATTTAGGGCTCAGGATGTGGGGATGGAAGGGGTTGTGTGCTTGGGGGTTAGGGTTTATATAGTGTTTACAGTTCAGAGCATTGGAATTTCATCCACAGTTGGCATTGGCTACGGGCTGTGGGTTGCAGGGTTTCAGGTTTTAGGGTTCAGAAGTTAGGTTGGGATTTGAGGTTTAGCGTTGAGGCCTTGTCGCAATTATGCTGGCGCAGGTAGGGCGACCAGGACAACCACAACCACCAGGAGACCACGAGGAGACCACCAGGAGGACAACAAACACCACCACGAAATTCCAGGAGACCAAGCAAAGGACCACCATGATACCACCAGGACACCACGGCCAAAATGCTTGCCCTCGAGAACTGGCGGGATTCACAGGCATTCCCTCTATGTACTGGCGGGATTGTGGAACACGGCCAAAATACTCTCCTAAGGCGGGCTCAATGACATGATGCCTATGCCTGCCTCGAGTCTGTACCTGTTCGGGGAAGAACAGCTTATATAACCCTCTGGTACCCCGACAATCTCAATCCCAAACACTGTAAACCCTGAGGGACAAAGAAATGCTGTTCGCAGGCAAAAACCTCCCGAGGCAAGACCATACATAAGCGAATCCCAACCCGCACAAGCCCTCAAAACGAACCCCAGAAAGCCCAGCACCCCAAATCCCGAAAAGCCCTATACCCGCAAAAGCCTAAATGTCAAACCACAAGCCACGAAACCAAATGAAATTGTTTTAGTTCCTCTTACACCGTGGAAATATGCTACAATCGCAACATACGACAAAATGCCAGATAACCATCAAACCAAAAGCTATCAAGCCCCAAACCCTAAACCCTTAAACCCTAAACCCAAACCCTACACGCTATAATGCCCCAGAAGCCCTATAAACCTCATAAACCTCTAATCCCTTAACCCTTAAACCTAAACCCTATAAACCCCTAAACCCCATACCGCTAAACCCCGAACCCTATAAACCCTAAACCCCAAAAACCCTATAACCCCTATATAAATGCCAAAAACCCTCTCAACCCTGTAACCATTAGAAACCCTATACACGAAACACACCATAAGCCCTGTACATCCTATAAACCCGAACAACCCTATACACGCCATAAGCACTACCCTAAGGCCCCACAGTAGTTCCTCTTTGGGGCTCCTATGTAGAATCCTATAAAGTAATCCCAAAAGGAACTACTTTTGGCCTATCTTAAACTACCAAACCCTACTTTTTTGTAGGTTCTTACTATTAACCCTAATATGGAATTTATAGGGACCCTACAAAAAAGTAGGTTTTGGTAGGTTCAGGTATGGTGTATAAATCCCAAACCCAAAACCGCTAGGGCCCCAGCGGCTTTGGCTCGGGAGGAGGTGCCGCCTTGGCCTTCGGCGGCTCGGGCTCCGGGGCCTGCAGCGCCCATCTTAAGCCCCCTTAGAAGGGCTTAGGGCTTTTGGGGTTTGGGGTTTAGGGTTTAGGGTTTAGGGCTTAGGGGTTTGGGGTTGGGGGTTTGGGGTTTAGGGTTTAGGGCTTAGGGTTTAGGGTTCAAAGTTTAGGGCTCAGTGCCCTTCTTGTGCTAGAAAAAATTGGAAGGGGCTATGAAATCATTATCAATAGTCCCTTAGCGTTAATTAAAAGAAACATGAAAGTGATTCCCAAGAACCCTGAAGCTATGATCGTTTTAGTACAGATGATACTCAGAATACAATAAAAACCTGTTACAGCGATGATAAGAATAACTCTCCACAAAGAAGAATAGCGATGATGATAAGTCGTGAAAGCAATAGATGCGAGACGTAGTAGTGGTAGGGGTCCTCGTCGTCGTCGCCGTGGTAATGTTCCTGTTTTGATTACTATCATCGTTGATTGTTGATACTGTGTCCTGCTGGTTGGTACTGCTATGTTGTTGCAATTTAACTCGTCATTGCATAAGTTCAACTGGTTTTTGATTCGACGTATTTCGTGATACTGTTATTCGTTATAATGGTGCTAATATACGTCGTCTTTCTATTATGGCCATCAGTAACAGTATATAGTTCAATGCTATAGGCAGTAACATTATTGTTGGGACTATCATAGCTACTGCGTTTTTACGTAACTGTATTTCCTACATCTTCTTACTGCGGGTACTAGTAGTTCCATGTTGATGATCTGTTTTCAGGGTTTGAGGTGCTCTTGGTTTGGTGAAGAGTTTAAGGCCTCAACCCCATAAAGAAGACCACAGCAAACGCATGAAACCCTATGAAAACCCTATGCGAGCCCTACACAATGCGTGTTTGAACCTTCGAAAAAAACCGCAAAGCCGGAGCCCAGGCCTTCACCTCAGGCGGTTTCGGGGGTTTTCGCTGGATGGCTGGCGGAGATGCGTCGGCCTTCACCGACACCTTGGCTGCGGCATGTAGAGGTTTAGCGTTCGGGGATTGTATAGGTTTTTCGAGTTGCGCTCATGTCTCTTTGGATTTGGGGTCTAGTATGTTTCCAATCGTCTTGATGTGTGGTTGGGTTTGGGGTTTTGGGTTGAGGGATTGTTTAATACTTTTGTTGTTGAAGGCATCTTCAAAGCTTCTTGTGTAGTTTAAAGGATATTTGACGTTTCCTCTTCCCTGCAAACACAGAGTTCTGTCAATCAGCAGCAGGGGCTGTGTGTGTGTGTGTGGGGGGGGGGGGGTGAAATTTATCAAGTAACTTAGTCGGGGATGGATGATGTTGTGGACACTGCCAGGTCTAGGTGCCCCAGTTATCGAGTCTCGCGGATCAAAACGTATTGCCTGTCTGTCAATTACGTTCTGGGAGAACCCCTTACACAAAGGACCCTAAAAGGGACCCTAATTTAGACAACTACCTATATACCCCAAAATTCAGGCGCCAAGATGCTGCAAGCGTGTTCCCCATGAGCTCCACAAGAGGGAAAAGCTCTAAGTCCTTGGGTACCTGACGCGTGGGGAGTGTGTCGGTCCTGTCTTCGGGTTCCTATTCCGGGTCTTGGGGCTTATTAGGGTTTAGGGTATCAGACGCTTTGCAGGTGTCAACAGATTTCATGAAGCTTTGCCGGGATTCTATTGATGTTATCACGCTTTCGCAAAGGCAGCATGAGTTGAACATGCTGGCCTTCAAGGTAGGAACGGTCGAACGGTGCCCATACTACCTGAAATCGCTACCAAACTTTAAACCCTAAACCCCGGCTCCCTGTAAACCCGATAAAGCTTCATGGACTCCCATAGACCCATAGACCGTAAACCCCAAATCCCAGCCCTCGAAAAGTCCTTCGAACCGTTTTGACCCGACGCCGAAAAAACCCTAAACCCTAAACCCTAGGCCCCAGCCTCGAAAGCCCCAAGACACCTCTTCATCCCAGGACCCTGAACCCGACAAGAAAGATGTGCCTGCAATGCCTCCGACTCCAAAATGCCATTGACGATCCTTCGAATCATGCTGGCACAGTGCTGGAGAGCTGAATTCGGGCGCTAACTCTTCGTGGTTTTAAGGCCTGTGGTCAAGGATCTGCGGTTCACAGGCTTGACAGCATCGGGCTGGAAACACAAACTCTGGACCTTGCCTGAGGTTTGTGTTTAGGCTTCAGTGCTTTTGGTGTTCTGCCTAGCCTAGACCCAGTTACAGAGCTTGTACACCTGAGCGCCCTTTTCAACGTGCAGAGCAAGAGCTCATATGGGAGCTGAACAGAAGCGACATCTTACATTGCGTCCTTCTAATGAGGAGCAGCTACTTAGGGGCTATATCGGGCTCCATCATCTGCTCAATCACTCACGTCCAGGGAACCCGCTATAAGGATCGCCGATACTACTCTCACTACTGTAACTAGCTCAAGCCCTAGACCCCTAAACCCTAAATCCCCAAACCCCAATACCCATAAACCCACCCTAAACCCTAAACCTATAAACGCCCAATCCCCCAGACCCTACACCCGAAGTCCCCAAACCCCCATACCCCAATACCTTAGAGGGCCTCACATCTTGCAAATCAAGGCGCAATTGAAGCACGCCCTCGGCAGTGCAAAGGATTCCTCATGGGCAAGAGGCTCAAGGTTCTACAGCTTTGCTTTGCATGTTGGGGGTTTAGGGTTTAGGGTTGACATAGGGGCTCTATAACGGTTTCCGTTCGTTAGGTTCTAACGTATTTCCTGCAAGGTTCTCCAGTTTTCCATCTATACGGGTTCTAATCTGAGGAGTTTAGGGTTTCAGGAGCTGGGGTTGAGGATTTACGGCTTGGCGCGCCCAGTTCCAGGTTCAGGATGTAGTATCGGTGCCTTAAGTGTAAGAAAAGGTTGTGGCATATATGAGAGTATAAATACACAAAAGCCATAGAATTTTACCTCGACTGGGCAGCGCGACGCCGTGCACCATTACAGGACTCACGAAGGGGGCTTTTGCAAAGCACCTGTGTCCGGCTTTGGGATGTCGTGTGATGAATACTAACCCTAGAGCCGAGAGCAGAAGCGTGACCAAGAAGCACGTGTTACCCATAGGCTCCATAGTAGTTCCTTTTTGGGATTATCTTATAGGATCCTAAATATGAACCCCAAAAAAGAACTACCATGGAGCCTCTAGTGATAGGGTTTTGCAGGGTTTCGGTTGGGGCTTCTGGGCTTCGGGTTTAGCAGCTCCGGCCCGACAGCCTCAGTCTGATGGCATTGGCGGCACCTGGATCTACAGCTCATGTTGCTTAGAGGTTCAGGGGACTTGGTAAGTAGGTTATAAGTAGGGTCATAAGTACCCTAAACGGAGTTACCGCAATTATAACCCTACTTATAACCTACTTACTAAGTCCCCTGGGCCTCCAAGTGGGCTTGGGATAGTCGGATAGTCGTGTTGCATGTTGGAAATTACTGGCGGGTGGGGAGTATGAAGTACTTTTGGGGGTATCCATGTCAGACCATAGAAAAGGCATAGAAAGACTCCAGACCACTCTACACCCTAGACTTTAAACCTCAAGCCCCAAACCGCGGGCCCTAGACCCTAAGCCCGAAACTCTATCCTGTAAACCTACACTTCAACTTCAAAGCTCAAGCCCGAAGCCGTAGAACCTGAGCCCCAAACTCTAAACTGTAAACCTGCAGCCCAGAAGCCCACCGTATCTCCAATCTCCAACGTCGCAGGGTTCCAGTCGATAGGAAGAAGCTCTTCCCAGTTATAGCCTTGCAACTTCAAGCTTGAAGGGTCCAGTGCTTAAGACTTTCAGGATTTGGGGGGTTTGGTTTACAGCTTTACAGGTCTTAGGGGTAAGGAGGAGTGTCAGGGTCTCGAGTGTGCCGCTTGTGGGTTTATTTTGCACGAAGCCACTGTTTAAGGGTTTAGGGTTTAGGGTTTAGGGAATTTTATGGCATTTTGTAGGAGCCTGAACCGCACGACTACGACGTTGGAGTTTACACAGAATCAATAGACTAGGAACCTGAAGGAATGTCAAGTGCACAGTACCGACTTCAAACTACCCCAACGTACTTTGGGGCAGGATCCGTGACAGTGCTGATATTACTATCATGGTTCGTCATCGGACCCTGTCAGTGGAGGATGTGCCCTAAACCCGAAACCGTGAACCTGTCGCTCAAACCCTGAACCCTGAATCCAAAGGCCTAAACCCTGGGCCCTGAACCCCGAACGAACCGCCCCAAAACCATGAACCCTAGACCCTAAACTTCATGCTAAATCATAAACCCGAAACCCTGAACCCTCAGACACTTCTCTGCACCCTTCTGGGCAGCCGGACGGTGTGCCATGCCATCAAAGCCATAGCAAAGAGATTTTGGCACCTGCAAGACACCCTAATTCATCCCTCGAAATCCAACCTCGATATGGTGGTTTCCGAAAATAAGGGTACCTTATTTTGGGGGTCGAAATAAGAAGGATCCTACTATTTAGGGTCCTATGTTCAGGTCCCTAGATTTTCGGAAAACCCAAAATCTGTGAATCCTGAATGCCAAACCCGCAGACCCGCACCGCACACCCGGAACCTCCATGTCTCACCTCTGGAAGCCCTAAACCTGACAGCCCTTCTAGAACCCTTCTGCAAGATCGTTTCATTTTTGCCTACACCAAAAGCCCTTGATCCGAAACTCTACACCCTACCTATAGTCTCCATTGTAGTTCCTTTTTTTGGTTTATCCTATTTTAAATTAAGGATCCTAAAAGGTAACCCCAAAAAGGAACTACAATGGAGACTATAGGTAAGCGCAAAAAACGTCGAAGAGCCTCAGCAGGCACTTGGGCTTGGAACTGTAGTTTCGTCGGATCTACAGCAACTCAGCAGTTCTGTGATGATTACCTACTTGACCCCTGATGAAAGTCCTACGCAACCCTGACAAAACCTACGAAGCCCGAAAGTCCGAAAGACGCCTCCCAATATAGGGGGCCTTAAGTAATTAGATTAGGGTTCCTTGACAGGGCTCTATATAGGAGTTGCTAAAAGGATATATAGTGTATAGGGGCCTTAACTGTTTAGCATAGGGTTTTGGTGCATGTTAGACTACAACTAGAATAAGGGACCCCCCCCCACCCCCCCAAAAAATAGTATACGTAGTTATTACGTAAGGCCCCTACATCTACCCCTGTTCATCTACCCTTTCTTGGGAAGACCTCCTCGCTGGTAGCGAAGGGCTCTGCCGGAAATGCTTTTGGCAACTCCTGGGGTTCGATTTTCTGAATGAGAATATGGGTAGTTCTCTGAATAAGGGCTTTTATAAAGGGATCCATAAGGGTTTCTATAGAGTTTCTAGAAGGCTACTATATAAGGGTTCGTTCTTAGTAGTTCTCTTACTCTTAAGCAGAGTCCTTAGAATTTAAGTAGCTCTCTATATTAGGGTCCCTTTTAGGAATCAGGGTTGAGGGGTTTAGGAGGCTTTATCAAAGGGCTCTGCAAGGGTTCCCTGTGGGAGTTGAGAGTCAAAAAAGGGGATCAAGGTGTAGTGCTTGGGCGTTTTTTGCATGTCCTGTTGCAGACTGAAGGCTGATAGAGTTGAGGGATCAGAGCTTTGGATTTCAGGTCTGTGGTGGTTTAGGCTCCAAGCTTTGAAGCTTTGGTCAGGCCACCCCTGAACTCGAGACCCTGCTGTCGAGGCATAGAGTTTAGGGTTTATGGCTTCAGGTTGAGAAGCGTGAGCAAAGATAATCGAGATTCACGTGACCGTCAGATGAGTGATTTCTCCGTCTGTCGTAACAGTTTCGTGCTGCAAAGATCTAACATGGTCGGTGCGCATGCCGGAGGACCAGAATTAGAAAGCATCCCTGAGATCCCTACACTTCCACCCTCAACATCCTGGACCTCATAACCCTAAACCAAAATCGGCACAGCCGGAGGCTCCCAATCCCAGAAGCCGGACCTCCGAACCGGAAAACTCCAAACCCGAAAAGCCCCAAAGCAGTTCCCTACGAACAGAACTGCCTGCGAATTATTTCAATACACGACCCGAAAGCATCATCGGTACTCACATCTCTCAAAACAAACTTGCATCACGGAAGACACCAAACATGTCTGACATCAAGGGGGACAAAGGAGACCAGCATCGAAAAGCCCGGCATTGGCCACTCACCGCTGCAGCAAACTGCCATGGGAAGAAATGCGTGACTGTCTGTGTATGTATATATATATATATAAACATATATATATATATATATATATATGTATACATGTATATATATATATATATATATATATATATACATATGTATGTATTTATGTCTGATTTGGCGCAAGCACACACACACACACACATGAACAGGCACACGGACACACCCGTTTGACTGAAGAATACCGCATATCGAGATGAGGCACGAAGGCAACTCCGATTGTCAAGCCATCGGCAAACGCGGAAGTGACATCCTCGATACCTCACAGCTCAGAGATGTAGGGCCCTTTGGGGGATGTGGGGCCAATGCATGATTGCGTCTTGGGATAGATGGAACGTTCCGAGTTGACCCCTGCTTGGTGCCTGTCATGACGGCCCACGACTGTCGGATCCCGACTACAGACTCAGAATCGCTGTTCGAGGGGCCCTGGGCATATGAATCAATCAACGGTGTCTGTGACAAACTATCAACTTCAAGTCCGAAGCTCTAAACTCTAAACCCAAACCTTATAGTAGCTGAGTTCATAAGCCCCAAAAGGTGTACACTTTCAGTTTTATAGTGGGTAATATTATCCCAAAAGTGTAAAGTGTATCCACTCAGCTACTAAGAAACCGGCCCTAACCAACAGCCACACACCGAGGCTGACATTTAAATTCAGCCCTTCGAGACACACGGTGTCACGCAATCCCACAACTCATGTTCCTAAACCACAACACCGCAACACCCTCCAGCCCTGCTGAACGCCCTGCACCCCAAGACCCGAAAACCCCCAAAACACCCTGCACCCCCAATCCCTGGTTTAGTTATTCCCTAAACCCCCCAAATCCGCGCAAAAGACCGAATCCAAAGTACATATCCTCCAATTCCCTTATTCCACATCTCAAGTCCCCAAAATCGCGAAGCCTTACACCCAAACCACGAGACCTGAGCCCCCAAAGACTTGGCCGACGAAATGCAAACTTCAAAGTATCGAACGCCGGCATCCGCGCGCAGCGGCCCGTCCCCGAAGAGCACAGCTCCTGATGAGATGTGGCGGAGGCCATCAATGACCAAGGGCCTACATGGCTTTATGCAGCGTTGTCAAGACGTCTATAAGCCCGGAAGCCTGTTTTGGGTCTCAAGCAGGACTTGCAAAGCACTGTATCTCCAACTTGACCTTGTATGCAGCCATACATAAAAGCCGCAACGCCTTCTGCAACCTGATATCCCATCCAAAAACCTCAAAGCCTCGACACAAAAACCAAACGCCAAACCGCAATGGAAGCCCCACATCAGAAACCCAGGGCTGCAAACCTCAAGCAAAACGAACAGCTCCCAATCCCCCGGCCCCGCTCGGGTTCATCTCGCAACAACGGGGAACAAACTCCTATACTGAACTTAGAACCGTAGCAAAAATTATTATTTTAGCTGGTTCTTAGGTATTATAACCGAAGATTAAGAATTATTTCTAAGTACCCCTAACAAACAACGAAACGAACTTCCCGCTTTTGCCCTGAACCCTGCGCCTAGGCCGGCGCCTTTTGGATGCACACCTGTGTTCAGTCTTCTTGTGCTTAAGGCTAAGGGGCTGAGGGTTCTCGGTTTGCGACTTTGTGCTTCGGATCTTGGGCACATGGTGTGCAACTGCCGAACTGACGTGACGGCTCAAGCACCAGAACAGTGGCTTGCAATTCAACGGTCCTGCCCTGATCCATGGCTCTGGGTCAGGGAAAATCACAGTTCCCCAAAGTGCCGACTAGAAAATCACGAATCTTGCATCGCAGATAGCGAGAATCCAACAGTTCTGAAAGCCCAATTTTACGTAGAATCCTGACATCCGAACACATGCAAAAGCACAGAGAACAAAACACAAGCCCTCGAGCCTGAAGCCTCTAAACCCTAAACCCCTCAACCCCTTAAGCCCGAAATTGCTCCTCGAAGCCCTGAAGGGCTAGGGGAGTAGCTGCCCGGAGGCTCTGCCCATTCAGGCATATGGAAGCTGCTGGAGATAAAATGCGAATCACGGACGGATACATTGAACATGACCCTAAGAGCAGTAGCACCTAATAATCAAATCCCCGTCACTGGCTCCTTTGGACCCTGATGAGGGCTTACCCTAAGGCCCCAAAGTAGTTCCTTTTTGGGGTTCATATATAGAATCCTATAACGTAGTCCCAAAAAGGAACTACTATGGGGCCTTAGGGTAGGGTAAGGGAGCAAATGGGAAGTCCGGGATCCGGGCCGGTGCGTCTCGCAGCGCTGCCTTTCAAGGTGACGACGGGGCTCAGCAGGGCGCGACTGAAGCCACCGAACCTTGTTGAGGGATCAGGCTTTGGGGTGTACAGGGAAGCCGCAAACCAACCTCTTTGATTTCTAGGTGGGGCTTTTAAAGCTTTTGAAAAATATTAATAAATAAGATCTTCTTAAGCACAATAAGGGAAAATATAAAATGTCCCAAAGCTCTACCTAGATTTGTTTGGTTGGCTAGGGTTCTTCCAGGGTTCGGAGGCTTACTGAGGGCAAAACACGAGCGCCGATCGATTTCAGGAAAGAGTGCCACTCCATAGAGCAGGCTACAGGGAACTCCAGAAAGTTGGAATATGGTTTCATGGTAGGATACCCTATAATTTACCATAGAAGGGGTTTAGGATAATCATATTCCAACTTTCTGGCTTCTACTGTAGAGGCTTCGGGTTTTGGTTGAGGGAATTTGGGCTTCAGGGTCTCGATGTTAGGGAAGCCCAAAGCCTTGAATACTCTTGTCCCATCTGATCGAAAGTACAGAAGTCGTCGACGATGGGCACAGAAACACCCCTGACAAAGCCCTTATAAGTGGGTAGTTGTCGAAATTATGGCCCCTTTGTTGGGTACCTAAATAATAGGTGCCGTATTCTAATGGGGACCTAAAAAGGGAAATATAATTTTGACAACCACCCAAGAGAGCCCTGATCCGACGTTGCCTGTGATCTGGTGGCTTGGCACCGAGATCCAGAGAAATCCTCAGCAAGAAGCGGCTTGTGTGACGGCTTGAGAGATCCGTTAAGGATTCCAGTATGGCATTATGGCTCTTGTGGTCCGTTTCAGGGTTCTGGAACGGTTTACGGCTAAGCCTGCATGGTTGCTTCAAGAGTTCGAGTACTTACGGTCATTCAAGAGTTCCATAGGGCCATAGGATAGGGGGCGTTTAAGGGTTTCAAGCGGGTTGGGGGCTTTCCACAGTAATCCAATTACGCTGAAAGCATTCTTTGTCCTAGACCGCACAAAAAACGGCTTACAGTGACTGCTGCACACCAGCATTACGTGTGCGAGCGCTTCCGACTCGGCTAATGGGAACTTGAACAAGTCTAGTCTATCCTTGTAATCAGCGTTAGGCTTGTTTTGGACCTAGTTTGTCGTCTCAGCCCTCCGCAGAGAGTTTAGACCAAGGGCTTCCGGTCAGGAACCTGCATTCCAAAGCCTTACAGACTGAACTCAAAACCCACGTTCCTCAAACTCCGAAGCCTACGACCCCAAGCCCTAACTAAACTCTATGTCCGAAATCCTAAAAGCCGCAAAAGCCACACCCAGGAATTGACAAGGGACGCTGCCCCGCGTTGCCCGAAGTCCACGAACGGGAGAAACGCTTGACCACTGGGGAGATTTCCTTTCGAAGGAGACCCCAAACCCGAAATCGGAAATCGGGATGAGAGCTTGGTGTCAGAGGCCTCTGGAAGAATGGGTTGTGGGGTAAGTTATGGTATACTTCGGTGCCCTAGGTCAGGGCTTTCGCGATTCAGAGCACCAAGGTCTGTTTGGGTTAGGGATAATAGGTTGGATAAGTTTCTTGTAGTTGCTGCTGTACGGGCTTTGGAGGTTTGCGGTTTGGGTTCAGGCTCACCGATTTCGAGCCCTCCTAATCTTCAGCTTTTAAAGACTCCAATGGCTCTTCAGCCTTCTCTCATCCTCATATGTTCCCCTCCATTCCCGCGGGATTTTTGCTAACCAGCTTTATATTTGGGATCTTATCATCAAGAAAAACTGCAACGGGGAGTAGAGATCACTCATGATGCCAGAACGGGTTCCTAGGGTTCCTGTAGGGGCATATTGGGAGTTTCCGACAATTAGGGGGTACCGCATTTCGGGATCTTTCATAATAAGGATTCTACTATTTAGGGTACCACATTAGGGTCCCCTGTTTTCGGAAACTCCCATATGGCAAATGGATCGTCCAGGGTCAGCCCATAGACCTTGCTTAGACAAGATGTCAGTCGCCAACTCCGAAATACGCGCCCCGAAACGGTCCTACCCTACATCTGCATAAGGCGCCGGGTGCTTGGTGCGACCCGGGTCCTTTGGTCCTTAACGATACTTCCCAATCCAGAAACCTTAATTAGCCTTAATTTCTGGTGCGTAGGGGCTGACCGGCTAACCTCCATCCCAAACCGCAATGGTTGCTCACCCTGTCCTGCCACATCACGCACCACGTAGCGGCCGTTGATGCAGAGCGAGAGGAAACCATTCGGCGAGATCAAAAGCCTCCAGGGGTCTGTCAAACCAGAATAGCTACCTGAGGTATTTGATCGCATGCCTATGCCAGCGCTAATTATGTATTACAAATTTCTCAGACCCCATACGTGGCTTTTTGCGAAAGGCTGCTTCGGTGATGCCTGCTCCTGGAAAACTGGAGTAGAACCCTAAACCCAGCCCGCGGCTTCAACCACCCACTTCTCTGCGGTTTATAGGGATACACCCTCTAGCTAAGCGGTCATAAACCCCTATGCGACAGGGCTAGAGCCTCCCAAGCCCAGAATGAGAGTACTTGCAATGACCCCTTGGGTTTAGTACCCTACTGAAGGTGAGACATGCTTCTTCCGGAACACTCGTGGCTTGTCGGAGCACAGGAACAGACCACAGGTCCGACTAAGACTACGAGCAATACCTACGAACGAACAGTGGGTGCTGTCAGTGCCTTTCCCGACAGATCCTGAAACCTGCATTGCGTTTGGGGTTTAAAGCTGAGGGCTTGGGGTTACATGATAGAACGTCTAGTTTCTGTTTTGAGATCTATATATATATATATATATATATATATATATATATGTATATGTATGTATATATATATATATATGTATATATATATATATATGTTTGGATATTTTGGGCCGAAATCCTGATCCCTATCCCAACGACATCACACAAAACTTGAAAAACCCGACTGAAACCCATCAACCCCGAGGCCAAAACCTAAAGCTGCGAACACTCTATATAAACGCTATAACCTCTACACCGTAAACCTTCACTTGTCGAGGTGCCCCATGGTATCCCCACTTTGCAAAGCGCTGGGCGACCACTCCAAGGCCAAAGGCTCTGATCGACCTTGTGGCTTCGGTTGATAAGAGAGAGACAAGGGTCAAGAACTAGAATCGGGCTTTGCGCACGTATATGTAAGTGTATCTACCATGTATAACACATAAAATATGTATATACACATATACATGTGTATATATATATACATACATATACATATACATATGTATGTATGTATGTATGTATGTATGTATGTGTGTATATGCATATATATATATATATACATATAGTAGCGGCTTCGTTTTCAATATTTTGATGTTTGGTCCCGAAGGTTCGAAAGGCTGCTTGGGCAACAGCTTGGTAACCTCTGTACAAACCCTCCACCAGGAAAAATGAGTCAACCCCAAAAATCGCGACTAAACTTAAACCCTAAAAAACACTCTGGCAGCTGCCAAAAGGAGCTGAAACAAACTAAACTCCAAGCCTTGTAGACTTGTAGACCCTAAGACCCTAAAGACTAACATGCGGCGCCAGGTTTGGGAGGGGGGGGGGTTGCAAAATACTGCAGACATACTGCGAGGACTTCGACATGATTGCGAGTTACTCCGAGCCCCCATTGCTTAAACGTTGTACGGTGCATTGAGTCCTGGAGACTCCATTGCTTCATACAGTTCCAGAGAAACCCCAGGTCTGCAAACCAAATGAAGGTTCCTGTTTACCGTTTCTGGAGGCTTCGGTCGGGCTGTGTGGTTTTAGGCTTTCCGTCAACTGCAAACCGAAAAGAAATCCAAACAGTTTTACTAGAGTTCAGTGGCATGCTCGGAGGTGGATGTTACAGTTTGCTGAGGCATGACCCTCCGCAATTTGCTACTGAGGTCTTCGCACTGAGTAGTAGTTAATGTACCTTTACACTTCCGATGTACCTCTGTATGTACAGATGTATGTGTGTTCATGCATCTGCATACATGTACGCACACACATACATACAATGTACCCCCGCCCCTCGCCGACCGTGTTCCACCTCTCAGGCCCCTATCGTCACTTTGGATAGTCCCAGCAGCCTGCTACGTAAGCCTTGCCCTCGTAGCCGATGCTGCAGGATTGCGGCACCTCCGGGGTTTGCTGTTTAGGGTTTAGGGTATAGGGCTTAGGGTATAGGGCTTCAGACTTCGTCTCCGCAGAAAGTTGCTCCTTTACAACCGAGTTCTGCACTCCAGGCCCTGGGCCGCTAAAAGTTAGACATTTCAATAAGCCAGCCTCTGGCCTGCGGCTCTAGAGTCCTTGTAAATCCCAGGGTCCACTGCCATGCAATCTCGAGGTTCCCAAACCACCTAACTTCCCCAGCAAAATCCCTGTGCAACACATGCCCCAATTCTCAAAATTCCTGTGCCGTGAACCCCACAGAGCCTTTTAAGAGCCCGAACAAAAGCCCTTGCATAAACCTACTTAACACTGTTCCCTCGAACGCTAGATTCGGACCCAAAAACATGAATGTCTAGACTTAACACTCAAATCGCGAGGCTACACCCCCACAGTCTCAGACCCGTCTAGCAACACCCTATAAAACAACCCGAGAATCAGAACCTTCCAACAACCCTACCCCATGCCCCATTCCCTGAACTCACTACCATACCAGGCTCGAACCCCGACGCTGAAGAAACCCTACCCTTCTTAGGAATCCTTGTCTTGATGCTTTCTAAAAGTCCCAAAAACACTTCAACCCTGAACCCCAAACCCTACACTCTAAAACCCTAAACCCTGAACCCTAATTTTTTTTAAATTTCGAACCCCAAACCCTAAAGCTTAAATCCTAAAACCCTAAACCCCGAACCCTAATTTTTTAAAACTTTGAACCCCAAACCCTAAACCTTAACATCCTAAAACCCTAAACCCTGAACCCTAATTTTTTAATCCCAAACCCCAAACCCTAAACCTTGAAACCCTAAAACCTGAACCCTAATTCTTTTTAATAATTTTGAACCCCAAGCCCTAAACCTTAAAACCCTAAAACCCTAAACCCTATTTCTTCCAAGTTGAACCCCAAACCCTAAACTCTGAACCCTCATCCAAGCCCGGAAGCGCTGAAGTTCGGCCTCTGGGCCTCTGGCGGCCTCGCCGGGAGCGCCGGCGGCAAACCCCAGAGCTGGGCCCCGGGTTCCTGCAGGAGGGTCTGTTTAGATTTAGGATTCAGGGTTTAGGGTTTAGGGTTCAGGGTTTGGGGTTTAGGGTCCTAAAGTAGGAACCCCCATTAAGGGATCTACTATTTGGATCCTCCTGGGGGTCTGGATTTGGGTTTACCTATAGTGGGGTTTAGGTTTACCTATTAGTGGGTTTAGGGTCCCTATAGTGGGGTTTAGGTTTAACTATCGTGGGGTTTAGGTTTACCTACAGTGGGGTTTAGGCAGGTTTACCTATTAGTAGGGTCCCTGTAGTGGGGTTTAGGTTTAACTATCGTGGGGTTTAGGGTCCCTATAGTGGGGTTTGGGTTTACCTATCGTGGGATTTAGGTTTAGCTATCGTGGGGTTTAGGTTTACCTACAGTGGGGTTTAGGTTTACCTATAGTGGGGTTTAGGGTCCCTATAGTGGGGTTTAGGGTCGAGGGTGTCCATTGTAGCTCCGTTTGTTGATCTAACCACTTCTGTATGTAGGGTCCTTTAATGGCTCAGGATTGATAGGTGTTTAAATGGCTCAGGGTTGATAGGTGTTTAACACAGTGTTTTTTGCCAGGCTCAGGCTTCCGGATTTGGGGGGTTGTCTGCTGACGGTGCAGGGTGGCAAGCTGCAACAGTATAATCCTAGAGCCTGCGTCCAATCTCCTCGCTTCAAACATCGGAAAAGCATACCCATAGGCTCCACTGTAGTTCCTTTTTGTGGTTCATACTTAGGATCCCATAAGGTTATCTCAAGCAGGAACTACCATGGAACCCATGGGTACCACCAAGCACCACAAGTCGCAAATGCAAAGCAGAAGCCAAGACTCGACGGTAAACGACTGCAAAAGAGGAACCCTAAAACCCTAAAGCCGCAAAAACCCAGTTTAGGGTTTAGGATTTAGGGGTTTAAGGTTTAGGGTACCGTGCACCCGAACACCGAACCACTTAACACGCGACCTCAATACGGAGCCTGGAAAACATAGCCACAAAGCGTGACAACACCAAACCTGAACTGAAATTCAGTTATCAAGGCAGGGTATGGAATTGGTCTTGGGGGGCAGTATGTTAGATTCGTCTGGGAGTTGTAGGTCTATGTGGGAAACTTGCCTTGCCAATTACTGCTGGTCCTAGAGTGAACCAACCTCCTTGCCCACAGCTGCATGCACATCCCATAGGAACCCAAAAGGCGCGACTACAAGCTTGACATCACCGCGACACGACGTCTCAAAAGAAACAAAAAAGTTTGCCAACATGTAGAGCTCCCTGCTGGAGGTCCTACAAAATTGGAACGTTATTTCATTTTACGACATGGCAAAAGACCCACAGAAGACGTTCTGAACATGTCCCGAGCACCTGCACCGAGTGTCTCCAGCCGCACCTCCAAGCTTCAAGGTTCAGGCTTTAGGGTTGCCGGTCAGAGTTGTTTGATTTTTCTTGAGCAGCTCTGACGATGCTGTCTACATGTTCGTTCCGCTAGGATAGATGCCTGGGCTTAGTGTTTCTTCGGTATATTCTGATGTAGACTTGATGTAGACGTGCTTTCAGAAGAACGGATTGCTTGGGACATGGCCATTGCTTCATTGCATAAACTGCCTTCCCAGATTCCCTTTTCGTTGCGCTTGTGTGGGCAAAATCCTCCGCCTAAAGTCTTTAAGGGCGCCTTGTACTGTATGCAAACTTGCAGTGCGATGGACATGGACATATCAGCAGTCCCAAATTTCGTTTTTGTTATCATTAAGGCTCTATATTAAGCAGTAAGGGGAACTTAAACATTAACCCACATCGATACCTACGTCCTATCTATGCCGCAGTTTCTTGCCTCTCCTCCTCTCTGTGTCTCTGAGTCTTTGTCGCCGTCTCTGCTTTTCCGTCTGCCCTTGCTGCTCTCAGCTTGGGTTCTCACGCTGTTTCGCTGCCGTGCCATCCACCCCCGGGATATGGATGCCCACGCCTAAATGAAACGGTTACTTTGCCATCGACATGCAAGTCGAACGCGAGATCAATGTTGCAGTAATATATAATATATAACCTATAGTATATAGTATATGGTAGAGAGTTCATATAATACATAATATAATCTATATCCTATAATACAGCTTATTCATGATGTATTTCCGGCTCTACGGTGTGCCAGAGATCCACGAGTTGCAAAGTCACTGGAAAGACAAAGAGAGAAGCACACGCACGAGTCTCGGTGGTCGGCCACGGCCTGAAAGAAGTGCCCCGCCGGAAAGCTTGGAGCAGCGCCGTTGCCGAATACCACAGCGCCCTGGAATGGGGTTTGGAGCTTAGGGCTAAGCTCTTCATTCTACTATAAGGCTAATTTGGGCGAATACAGTGGGCCCCAAAACCCTACTCTAAGTAATTATGCAGGCTCTTCAGTCTACGGATCCCATGCTTTCGGGCCAGTAGCCCGGAATCCCAAACCCTAAGCCCCGCAAATCCCCAAATTCCTATAAACCCGAGGCGAAACAAGGGTCCGTTCCCGCGAAGGATTGCTGGCACGAGGGCTTAAGGATTTCAGGCCCAGGGCCTCTCACATAGGATTTTTCTTGAAGTTCACTTAGGGTTTTTTAAAGTTCACTTAGGATTTTGTTAAAGTTCACCTAGGATTTTTTAAAGTTCACTTAGGATTTTTTTAAAGTTCACTTAGGACTTTTTTAAAGCTCACTTATGTTTTTTGAAAGTTCACTTAGGATTTTTTGAGTTCACTTAGGATTTTTTTGAAAGTTCACTTAGGATTTTTTGAGTTCACTTAGGTTTTTTAAAGTTCACTTTGGGTTTGTTAAAGTTCACTTAGGGTTTTTTAAAGTTCACTTAGGACTTTTTTAAAGTTCACTTAGGATTTCGGGCTTAGGGTTTAGGGTCTATTTAAGCTGAGTGGTAGTTTGATGGACGTCTAGAAGTCTACAGGCCGTCAGGGAATGACAAGCTCAAAGTACCAAGAAATATAAGGGTCGGAACGATTCCTAAGATTTCTCCGACATTGAGTTGTATTTTAATCTACCCCAAAACCCTGTTCTGGATACGAAGAGCCGTATGTTGGTTTCAGAGCTTCAGGAGAGTGGAAAAGGCGGACAGGTCCTCTTTTTGGACCCCTGCATCAATACCTATAGTCTCCATTGTAGTTCCTTTTTTTTGGTTTAACCAATTTTATACTAAGGATCCTAAAAGGTAACCCCAAAAAGGAACTCCAATGGAGACTTTAGGTACACTCCCTTCCCTTGATACGGATTATACGGGGCATCCAACAATTCCAGGCTCTGAGCGACATGATGTACAGTAAACTCCATAAAGTTGGAAACCGGATTAAGGCCAAATAGTGCTGGGATTCCCTATACATTACTCTTAAGGATTGAGGCTATGGGGTTTCCAAGTTTTGGGCTTCTACTGTAATCTATCGAAAAAAGCCACACCAACCCTTCCAAAACCCTCTCTGCACACCCACAAAAAAGCACTCTGGCACCCTTGTGATACCCATATAGTAACCTGTGTTGTTCCTTGTGTTTGTCAATCAGAGATCTACAACACCTAAACTCAAAAACCCTAACGATTGTAAACCCGAAAATCAAGGACTCCAAAAGTCTGAACCCGAGAACTACTCTAAACCTGAACCTCTGAACCCTTAAACCCTAAACCCCCAAACCCCAAACCCTAAACCCTGAACCCTTAAACCCTTTAAACCCTAAACCCCCAAACCCTAAACCCTGAACCCTTAAACCCTGTAAAAACCTAAACTCTAAACCCCAAACCCTGGAACCCTAAACCCTAAACCCCAAAACCCCAACCCAAACCAAAGTGAGCCTCCGATCCTGGCGGCTTGCATCTCGCCAGCAACATCTCCTGAGGCAGCGGAACTAGGATACCCAGTAACCTAAGAATAAAAAGGCCTCTCTTTTTGGTATTGGGTAACTTTATAAGGAACCTAGGACTACAAAAAGATAATAAGGGTACTACTGGGCATCCTAGGGAAGCACGGGTTAGTGTTTGGGGTTTGGGGTTGGGGGTTTAGGGTTGCGGGCTTAGGGCTACGGAGTTAGTGTTTGGGGTTTGGGGTTGCGGGCTTAGGGCTGCGGGGTTGGGGTTTGGGGTTTAAGTTTTTTTTTGAAGGCCTTTTTGAAGCTTAGGTTTCGGGTTTTAGAGCTTGGGGATTGGCAGGGTTCGGAGACCATGGGTTTAGGGATCCTCGGTTTAGGGCAGGAACTAGTTAGAGGGGTCTGCAGGGCTTCTAGGCTGAGTGTGTTCGGGACTGGTGTTGTGCAACCGTATGACAAGTTTGTCAGTTGTTTAACAAGACATGATCAAAGCGCCGACTCTCGTCCCGAGAACTGTCCACCATCTTTCTGGGGCGTACAGCCTCGCTCTACATCTTGGACTTCTTACTGGGCAAACAAACCGAAGGCCACCGACGGCATGCCGCACAGATCGTGACGAGTTGTTTTTGTTGCTCAGGCATTCCGATTCGAGTTATGGGGGCTTGAGGTCGAGGGCCTAGTCAAGGATAGTTGAAAAAATGTAGGGTCCTGAAGAAGCAGGAGTAACATTCCTTAGGGTTATATACTGAACTGTAATTCGAGAGCCCGGAGCCTTATTGTAGCCCTTGAAGCCTCCGTATTGTGGTTCGGGGCTCCCTAACTCTCATCGTGCAGTTAGGTCGCAGCCGACATCGTTACGTGCGGCGACTTGGGTGAGAGCGCGAAGGCAGACAGCACCTTCGCGAAGCAAACTTTCAGCCACCGATATCCACGCCTGGAGCCTAGACACGTTGGTCAGAATGCTCGCATAAAATACCCTAATGTACCCAAAAGCTATTCCAAGCCAGCCTAAGTCCTAAACCCCTACAAAGAACCCCAGACTCAGCTCCCAAATTCCCAGGGGGCCTAAAGTCCTCAACCTCGACTGGAGGATACAACTTGTCATCCTTCAATCTATAGAGGTACTTGGAGCCATAGGAAACCATGTGACCCCCCAATCGCTACCACAAAGCCATGATGAAACCGGGAGCCCCCAGACGAAAGCTTTAAAGGAACCCATCTAGGAATCCTGGATTTAAAATCCCTTGTTGAAAGGCGGGCAAAGGAGGCGAGTCGCCTGACTGAGGTCATAAGCGATCAAGGCTGGCTTCGGCGGCCTGGACGGCTCAGGGTTCAGATAAGCGTTGCTGCGATGGTACTACCAGGATTTAGGGATTTAGGCTTGAGGGTTTAGGGTCTATAGGGGGTTTTAGGGATCTAGAGTCAAAGGTTTTGTGTTGGGGTTTGGGGGTTTGGGGTTAAGGTTCAGAGTGTCGCGACTGAAACTTCCCTGTAGGTATTTCGATAGTTTAGGGCTTTCTGCTTGTAAATCCGACACTGACCGCTGCGCCCCAAACCCTGAGCACACCCAAACTTCTGAACCCCACGACCCTAAACTTTAAACCCTGAACCCTAGAGGGTTAAGGGTGGATCCTCCATACTACCTACAAGCCTGAACCGTAAGCATGCCTGGAGAACCAGTCTATAACCAAAGTATCAACCGCGCTCATATACACGCCGACCCTTTTCGGACAGGTAGCGCCCTGGCCTTTATAAGACGCGAAATTGAATACTACAAACGACCGGCTCACCTCGGGGCCCTCGTCGGTGGCTGGCCAGGCAGCAATCGGACGGCCCCTGTGTTGCCCAAGAGGTCCACAAAGGCGTACCTTAGTAGAGATGGCGGTAATATACTGGCCTTAATATCTAAAATGAGGTTTTGGTGTAAAATATAGTTTTTGGCCCATATATTTATAGGAGTGTTGTAGGGCTGAGGGCTTGGAGTCAATGTTAGTATATGGGTGGTTGTCTAAATTATGGTCCCTTCTTTGGTCGTCCTTAATACAATAAATACGGCACCTAATATTTAGGGTACCCCAAAAAGGGACCCTGATTTCGACTATTACCCATATGGTTTAGGATGGTCGTCTCCGGGTTAAGAAACCTTTAGACCCGAGAGTCCCCAAAACCCAAAGACCCCTTCAGAGCAAAAACCTCAAACTTAAAACCCTCAGCCCTAAAAGCCGGAAAAAAAACCAAGCTTGAAGACCAAACTCCCGGGCCCTACTTCGATTCTACGCCGGGAGGCAAGCTCCTGCTTGGAGGGATGCCGGTGATGTGGGAGAGCTTCTCCACGCCGTTCTGATAAAGCTCGCCTTTCTCCGACACCCCTCCGCACCCGCAACCGGCCCTTGGGGTAGGGTCAATGTGGTTTCATTGGCTTTTGCTTGTAACCCTTATAGACCCCTTATAGTAACTCTTATATAGATCCCTTATAGCAACCCTTATATAGATCCCTTATAGTAACCCTTATAGATCCGTTTAAAAGGAACCCTATTCTAAGGGGCCCTGCGTGTTGCTGGTTTCAGATGTTGCCAGGAGCACACGTGGCAGGTTTGGCAGCACGCTTCCTTCCAAGGGTAAAAGGAGGGACCCTTAATAAGGACCCCTATGTATATACCCTTAACATAGCAATTATATATACCCATTATAATGCCCATTATAGGGTAGGGGTCCCCATTAAGGGCCCCTCCTTTTCCCCTTTGATTCCTGCCTTCGCCGTCCTCGCCGACGAAGAGTCCGACCACATCGCCGACTGCCAGGTCCTGTCAGGTGGAGTTTAGGGTTTAGGATACCCAGTAACCTAAGAATAAAAAGGCCTCTCTTTTTGGTATTGGGTAACTTTATGAGGAACCTAGGACTACAAAAAGGGAATAAAGGTACTACTGGGCATCCTAAGGGTTTAGGCTTTAGGGTTTAGGTTTCGCAAATCCACGAATCTGGGCATCAGGGCGTAAAAGGAACTATGCAGGGAGGGTTTATGACACCACTTCTTGAAAATACTGCTGTGTCCTGATTCCTGATTTTAATTTAAATTCAGTGAATCAAAGGGTTCAATTAAAGTTCTTGTGCTCACTGAAGGGGGCGGGTGCTGGTGGCTTAGTGTACGAGATTTGGAACTGTTGCTACGTACGTTCGGGCTACCATTCCAAAACTGGTATTTTGGGTCTTCAGGATGTGGGGTTATAGGGTTCACAGCTGTAGCGTGGATGTTGCTTTAGTTCTTCAGCCTCCCAAAAGCTCGGCAGTAGTAAAAGAAAGATGAATATCTGGGACCCTCAACACCCTGAAGCTCTGGTTTAGGGTGGAGGTTGAAGCCACAGGCAATAGGAGCTGTACAACTAGGGTTTAGGGTGTACGATTCAGTGTTTAGGGTTTCAACTTGGGTGCTTTCGGTTCGGATCCAGACTAAAACTGACAGCAACCGCTATCCTGCGGGGCTATATACCTTAGGGGGTTCGAAAAGAAAAGAATTAGCAAGTATCCCCGTAGGATCTGAAGAGTTCTCTGCTTCAGGGTTTGTCAACTGCAAATCGTGGCGTCCTTGGGGTTCCAGCCAATCGGCACATTCTCGTCTTCATCATGGAATCGCATCTCTCCATTGTAGCCTGGATCAGGGCTTATACGGTTTAGGGCTTAGGGTTTGGACTTTAGGGTCAGTCTACAGGGTTTAGGATTTTGTATGGCCGTAGCAGATCCAGCACGAGTTGTCCAAGTCGCCCAAGGTCCAGGAATTGGGTACGTCGTCTGCCGTCTCGAAGGATGCCATGTCCTCCTGCATCCACTGATTCATTTGAGGCAATGTGCACACCTACAAAACATAAGTGAAGGGTGCTATTCTTACCCAACTGCTTGTGTACATACATGGGTACATACATAAATACATACATACATACATACATATATACATACATGCATACATACATACACACATACATACATACATGCATGCATACATACATGCATGCATGCATACGCACATACATACATGCACATTTTCATATACATATACATATACATATAGATATACATATACATATACGTATACATATACATATGCATATACATATGCATATACATACACATATACATATACATATACATATACATATACGTATACATATACATCTACATATACATATACAAATACATATACATATACATATACATATACATATACATATACATATACATATACATATTCATATACATATACGTATACATATACCTATGCATATACATATGCATATACATACACATATACATATACATATACATATACGTATACATATACATCTACATATACATATACAAATACATATACATATACATATGCATATACATATACATATACATATACATATACATATACATATACATATACATATACATACAATATACAAACATGTGCGTGTGTGTGTGTGTAGGTACTTACATCTTCCTGTATCTGTATGTGTGCATATCTATATATGTTACTGAAACATATCTTTGGGGCTTACCTTGTCAACTATGTGTAATGCCAGCTCACATATCTGTCGCGATGCTTGCTTGCATGCAGTTCTAGATGTTTCACAGAACTTCTATGGCATGTGTACTCAGGTTCAGTACAAACTGGTAGATGATGGCTTCTGGTTTGGACAAATCTGTAGATGTTGTGAGGACTCTGTAAGGGTTGTAGCGGGACGACGTTCAGGCCTTTGAGTCACACGGGATACGAAAATCAACCTTGAGGATCTGATAAAGTAGGTCATTAAAGCTCCAAAAATTTTAAAAGAATCATAAACAAGGGTCCTCAGACCGTTAGAGAGGGTTGCTGTATGTAACAACGCCTCTGTGGCTCCTGCGAGGGGCGCAAGCCGCAAACCCCCAACACCAGTCCTGGCATGTCGCGGATTCTTCTACCGTAAACTCCCAAAAAGTCCAACGCAATTGCATATTTAGAGGAAACTTATGCAAGCCATAATGCGGATTTCGAACCTAGAAAGTAAAAGCATTTGCAGGATTCTGTAGGAAGGAGAACCCTTTCATTGCGCACTACAAACAGCAGCCTGCGGATGCAGTCGTAACGCCAGCTTCCTTCAAGGTGCCCTAAACAGTAGGGTTTTTTCGGTGTTGACAGAGCTGGCGTCTATTATACTTGAACTATATTCGCTAAACCCAGAATAGGATTTGTAAATTACAGATTAGACGGGACTTTTAACCCTAAGCCTGAAATCCTGAAAGCCGCCCGGGGGGGGGCACAGAAACTATGCATTCACGGTCCACAGGTATGACTGCCCAGGCCCTCACAGTACAAAATAGGGTTTACCCTCAGGCCCCATAGTAGTTCCTTTTTGGGGTTCATATAAAGAATCCTATAAGGTAATCCCAAAAAGGAAGTACTTTGGGGCCTATGGGTAGTTTAGGGCTTAGGGGTTTGGGCATTTAAGGTTTCGGGCTCGGGGTTAAGGCCCAAAAACCCACCTGCAGCTTAAACTCATTCAGACTTGGGCTATACATAGTCATAATTCATACCTATGACACTTCAACCCACACCCTACTGGTAGAATCCAAACCAAAAATCCCAGCACCGTTTAGCACTCACCCGACCGCGAAACTTTACAATGCCAGACCGACCCTCAAACCGTAAACCATGATCTCAACCAAAATCTGCGCTATCACCACCCAACTATGCGCAGAGACTCCATCCAGCTCCGTAGTCAGTGTCTGCTCCACGCACACTTCGAAGTAAAAACCTGGCATGGTGCGGGATTCGCGACTCAGATTTTGGATCAATGATCCAGTGAAACACTACAAGCCCTGCAAGTAATTAGTACAAGTGCACAAGATACTACGAGTACCACAAGTACTAGGGCTGCTACAAGCACCACAAGTGCCGCCACCACAACCACTGTCAGCACTGCTGGGACTGGCAGAGTGACTATTGCTGCTGAGATGTCGGGTTGAGAGCCACAGTGCGCAGGTATGCAATTGTTAAGGTGTAGTTGGGAGGATGGGAATGTCGGATTTGGGGGTACAGCCTTAGCTCTCAGCCCACCTAAACACAAGGAATGAGACAGAGACAGGTCGACTGAGAAGCTGGTCAAGCGCCAACAGCCTAAACAAAAACAGCAACCTTAGCCCCCTAGGCTTTGGGGATAAGAGGAGACAGCAGGGCAGGTGAGGCCAACTTGCTGGAAGCGTATCCATGAGGCCCTTTGCCCCTTTACTTAGGGCTTCGATTGGCAACGGATGATGCATCTTGAAAGTTTTCAGAACCAATGAGAATCTGACAACACAAAATCCCCCCATGAAGGCCTACCAATCAAAAGACCCCGACAAAAACAGCAGGAAAGCAGAACTCAGAATCCTAATGCCAACACATCCTGAACTCCCCAAACCCCCAAGGTTTGGTGGTTTAGGGTTTGTAGGTTTAGGGTTCGGCCGGAATCCTAAGCTTTGAATCCGACTCGAGCTTGAAACTTGGAAGGTTTTGCATTTGAAGCTTCCTCAGATCGGTGCCTCCGGGGACCGCTGGCATCTTCCCTTCGAGGAAGACGACGCTATGCAACGCCTCTGAAGCATTGAATTGATACTGCTGATGGGCAAAATCCTTCATGACCCTAAGGACTCCAAACTACTATGGTATATTCCTTATAAAGGGTAATGCAGGATTTTGTCCATCAACGTGCCCAAAGCCCTGAACCTAAGCCGAAACCCTCCGCAACCCCTAGCTAGGGGAGCTCAGGCCTACAACTTCGGGCTCCGCCTTGGGGGATCCATGCCCTTGGCGTTGCTTCCTAGTTCGGGGGGGCAGGGACAAAAATCCCTAAACCCTAAACCCACATATCGAAGTCTGGGAGTTGAAAATCGCAATAACCCAGGAGCCGAACCTGCAGTTCTGAAGCTTTGAAACCCTAAAGGGAACTCCAGAAAGTTGGAATATGGTTTCAGGGTAGGATACCCTATAATTTACCATAGAGGGTTTAGGATAATCATATTCCAACTTTCTGGCTTTTACTGTAATCCCTAAATCCCAGAAGAGAACTAGCTAGGCTCTGTGCAGTACACGAGCGCTCAAGCCACAAGTCCCTGTATCATAACCGACCTGAAAGCCGTGAAGCAAACCTTCACGTTCTGACCGGTTTAGGGTTTAGGGGCTAGGGTACCACAAAGCCCTCAATGCTGCAACAGAAGCCTCTGTGTCGCTCGACTGCTTTGAAGCGACGGTGTTCTGCTCAGACAAAGCAACCTTCTCATGTAGGGGTCAAGTCGGGGGCTCAGGGTCAGTGGGAGATGAACCCCTCACCTGGAAAACCCTAAGTCCTAAACCTCTCCAAACCCTCAACTTCAAACATCACAAGCAGCAATCAAGTGCTCTAGATCATCTTAGGCTTTACTCTACGGCTCCCAAAGTAGTTCCTTTTTGGGATTACCTTATAGGATTCTATATATGAACCCCAAAAAGGAACTACTTTGGGGCCTTAGGGTAGAGGGCAGAGCTTTATGGGTGAGGCTTTAAGGATTCTTGAGGCCCAGAGTCGCCCCTCTGGGGGCTTAGGGGCCACCGCTACCGGTACGAGTTTGAAGACATGGAGTCTCTTGTCAAGGGTCCGGGATTAGGGTTTAGGGTTTTAGGGTTTTGGGTTTAGGGTTTACCTTATACTGAGGATCTTGGTGTGTAACTTGTATCAAGTCTGGTTATATTGGCTTCTTGGGGTCCCTTACATGCAGGTCGGCCTAGTTGCAATACATCCTGTCGGAGGTATAACAACACCCGTTCCTCCAAACAACAGAACAAGGCCTGGCGCAATGCAAGAATCGAATACAGAGAAGAACAAAAATTAGCGGCAGCAAAGGCAGTCACATCTACTGTCTACTGCGTTCATTACAGTGCACAAGGGGTCTAAGTACCAGTACCAACAATTCTGGTGCTGGAGATTTGGGCATGCAAGGTATGTACTAGATGTCGATACTTGGAGCCTCCGGGACAGTGCGGGCCTTAAGGTCAAGGGGCTCCTTGAGGACGACATTACGCAGTAAGATCTTCCGGGAGCTTTGTAGCATCTGATCAGACTTTTAGGGGCTGTGCAAGAATTATAGTATGGCAGTAATTAAGGCTTGAGGGTAGATAATTGCCCATGCTAAGCAAACTACTCCACATTTTATGGCGTATCTGCATGCAACAGACGCTGTGTTGATCTTTTCGTGCCTTCGACCAATAGCGAAACCCAATCGAAACGCGAACCTTGACTTGCTAATGATGGTCGTATTCGTTTACGAGTAGTAGTGCTAGTGGTTTTTACTGCCACGGAAGCTGATGCTGATGAAGCTTAGTCGTAGTTCTCCACCAGTCCTTTTCCGGCATATGTGGCTAGAAGCACAGGTACAACAACAACCCTAAACCCTAAACCGAAAACAAAGGTGCAGGCTCGGTACCATCCTCCCCTTCAGGTGCGAGCTGAAGCAGGGACCCTTCTGAGTTGCAGGAGTCGCCGCCTTGCCGGTGGTTGTCAGAGATTCGGGCCTAAGATTCTAAAGCTTCACCTTACCTTCAGGGGCTGTGCATGGCAACATCTCTGAAGAACCAGATAAAGAGCTTCCGCTTCCGAATACATGGCACATCCGTTGCCATAATGTACATGGCAAGGGCTTGAGGATCACCTCTTTTGCAACAGCCCCCCCACTTTTGGAGCGGGCCCCTGGGCTTCGGCCTTCGCCTGTGCAGCGACCGCGGCTTTCGGCTTGGCCGCCACCCCAGCAGCGGCAGGTGCTGCAGGCTTGGGGGCAGGCGTGGGCGTTACGGGAGCTGGGACCGGGGTGGGATGGGAAGGGGTGGGTTTCGGTGTGGCGGCTGCCTTGGGGCCACTGGGAGCCGGTATCGAGCCTGGAAGGCTTTCTGTGGCCGTCGGCGGCGGAGCAAGCCCAAGGTTCCGAAGAGGGGGCTCCGCCGCAGGCACCAAAGAGACCGAAACTGCGCTGCCCAGCAAGTCCTCGGTGGATGCGTGGAGAGACGAAGATGCATCATGAAAAGGAATAGGCAAGGATAAACGGGGAAATTACACGCTCGCTGTCCTGCTGAGTCCCTGAAGTGAAGGCGATGATTTCCATGACGCTGACAGGTATCACGGCGATGAGGGGCGACGATGGTGAGGCTTTCGTGTCCCTCCGCTCAAAAGCCACGAACCTGAAAGCACCCCCACTACTGGAAGGGCCACGGCAGACTCGATGTGTAGAGGCTGTATGGTATGGGTATGGAATAGAGACTATAAACAGCTTAATGAAGAAGTTAGTAGTTATAAGTTCTTAGGACTGAAATCGGCAACATTACCTGCAACCGTGCCTTCAACCTATACTTACAAGTCCCATGATTCATCGATAGGCAGGACATTGTGATCTAAATGAGCCCAAGAGTCAACGATGGGAAACAGAGGCACGCCAACGGGCAGACCAAGTACACCTGAAACCTTTGCTTCTCCATTGCGGAAGACCTGCCCTTCTCCTGGAGGTTTTTTCGGGGTTGGCCTTTAAACACCCTGAAAAGTATGTGTATATAGGGTCCCTTATAGACCCAAATACGGAAAATAAATAATGTCTCAAAGTCCAACCTAGTTTTCAAAAGGGGCTCGAGCTTTTTGTTGGCTGCCATGTAGGTTTTTAGAAGGGCTTCAATTAGGCTGCAAAGAGTTGTTCAGGGCATTCGGCTTTTGGCGTTAGATGTGGGATCCTAAAGGGAGGGCGACACAAGCATGTCTGTAGCCCAGTAGGTCCCAATTCTCTCCAACGCTCCTGAAACTTCTTTAAAGATCCGTCGTACGTGCTCAGGATCATGTAATATGCTAGCTTTACTGTTTGGGGCTGGCTGGTTGTCAGAAGGTTCAGGGGTTAGGGTTTATAGATTTTCGGCTTTAGGCTCATGGTTCTCTAAAGGTTCTATCAAATAGTCGAGATCGCGATTCGGGACGTTTCTGCAGTACTACCAGGTCCAATCTGTCATACATGAAGCCTGGGGCTATGACCTGTGTTGAGGTATATCAGAGTATGCATAACTAATCAATCGTAAAACAGTATAACTTCATTATTCATGCCGCAAGGGGATCCCTCTACTACGCATGATGTCACGACATCGAATGTTCGAGTTCAATGCCCAAGAAGATGACTGCGCCTCAGCGTCAAAGCCATGAAACATACAAGACTTGAGTTTGGAGATATGTCGCACACAGCAGGGGCGGGTGTATATAAGTGCGTCTCGATCGTACTGTCTGCCAAAAACTGACCTCAAAAAGTACATACTACTGCACACTCGCGTCCTTAAGTACTGGGTCCTTTGGACCCTTGCTCAACCTGGGTTTCTCTAACCGTTTACCCTCAGCCTAGAAAGCTTTCGCGGATAGAAGCCCAAGGCACAAACACCCACAGGCCCAAGCCCGAAGCTAGCCCAAAAGCCCGACATATTTCGGCCGTATCCAGAGCCCTGGTAAGCCGAACATAGGGGCCCTAACAAAGGGAATAGGGTTTTGGGGTACATTCTACTATAACCAATATTCAGGCAGCCCACAATATAGTGTTGGTAGTGGTTTAGGGCCCCTATATTAAACCTTACGCGCTGAAGCCCTAAAGCCCTAAACCTCAAAGCTCTCAACTGCTCAACCTACTCAGCTGGCTCCTTGCGGGGTCACCAATAGCCCAACTCTGTCTCCCACGCGAACATCCTTCGGGTTCCAGCCGGTATCGATGGGGTCATCGCAGTCCGGAAGGACGGCCTTCCTCGCTGGGAACGGGTTGAAACTTCAAGTTTGCAAGAGAATGCCGATGTGGAGTTTAGGACTCGGGCCAGAGTTCGGGATTTGGGTCTAGAGCTAGGTCTGCCATGTTGCACCGCAGGAAGTAACAACAAGCCGTTGGTCCTTGGGTGGGGTGGAAATGTGTGTACATTCACTTCGTGATGTCTGAAGAAACACTACGCAGCGCTTCTTTCCAGCCGCGGTCTTGGGGCACATGCTATATAGGTCTCCCACAGCCTACACTGCAATACCCAAAATAAAGCGCATGCCATATAATTCAAGAGTCCCATCGAAGCCGAAGCAGTAAGAGTTTGGAACGTCGTCCGCCGTCACAAAGGGCTCCTGGTGAGGGCAGCGAAATGGCTTGGAAAGAACAACAAAAATCGCTTTCACCCTAAACTTGCCCAACACCTAAAACTATCAAACCTCCAACCCTCCCAAGGACATAAGTGGTGTTATCTAGTTGCGGTGCGGAAACCCCATCAGTTACGGGTACGTACAACTGACTTAATGTAGGAACCTGATTGAGAAACCCTGGTCTGACCCCAAATATATTAGGGTTCATATAAGGAACCCTATTAAAGGCCCAAAGCTTCTTGATCAGGTTCCTACATTAAACCTCAAAGCCTGGGAACCCTAGGCTCTAGACTCCCAACTCTACTTGGAGGTTCATAGGCAGTTATAAGTGGGGTTATAAGTAGGGTAGCTATTAGGTCCCTTTAAAGGACTCTATAGGGATTCTATAAAGGTATAGGGTTTAAGGGCCAGTTTGGAGGTTCATGGGTAGTTATACGTGGGTTATAAGTAAGGTAGCTATAGTTATGACCCATATTAGCGGACTTACAAATCCACTTATAACTGCCCATGAGCCTCCAAGTAGAGTCACGAAACATTGAGCCGTGAATCCCGAGTACCAGGGACCCCGAAATACCCCTTGACAGAGCCCCTTACTGCCTTTGATAGTGTGTATGAAGATATAACAAGGGCAGTTGAGGGCGCATGGAGACTTGCCAACCAAAACCCCCAAGCCCTGATCCAAGTTAAGGCTAAGGCCCCTTCGAACATCCTTCCACAGGCCAATGCTTTCAAGTCCGTGCCCTAACGTGAACCGGAACGACTGCGTGGCTTTTCAGGGCGGCGGATTTGAGATTTGGAGTCTTGTATGGCCTTGCACTAATTTCACTAGGTCCACCCTTTGCCCATCAACCCTAAACCCTCAACCTTAAACCATCTTTCCCCGAATCCTAGACCGGCTCCCATGGCCCGAAACCCTGAACCATTTCCCATGGACCCGAAGCCCTTCATTTTACGGCGCTCTGCCAGAAAACCCTATACCACCCCTTCATGCTAAAATGCCCTCAAACCCATGCTCTAAAGAACTCGACCCCGGTATAACAGGCCATAATTAACTTCAACTCCAACCACCAAAAAGCTCAAACCTTTGAAGGTCCTGAACCCTTAAGCCGACAACCCTGAGAACAACCGTGTCAAACCCTATAAGCCCTGCAGAAGCCCATCAAAACCATACAAATCCAGACAACCGCTTTTAAGAACTCCTGTGACAGCATAGAGCTCTAAATAGCAACGCAACCCTCAAAACTGCAGCCACAAAGCTGGGATCTCTTGGGGGAGTGTCGTCGTCACACCGAGTGTGAGCCCATCCTCCTCTTACAATGTCAATGTCTGCTGTCTTGGGTACAGGAAGGTTTAGGGTGTAGGGGTTCTGAGTTTAGCATGCTACAAGAGTGTTATGATGATTTCACCGGGGTGCATAGGGCGTTGTAGGATCTTGGTGTGCTACAGCGTATAAGGGTTCATGGTACGGGACGTCTACAGGATTTGATAGGGCTTCTCGGGTTAAGAGCTGACTTTCATTGAAGCTCTTTCGGGTTCGGAAGTGTAGCACTGGGCTGAGGTTTAGGTTCGAAGGATCAAGGAAGAAGTAAGTAGTAGGGTCAAGACGTTGCTTGCTTGAAGTATACTCGGACTGGAGCTATCCTACCAAAGGCACTTTGACTCGGACCTCCTTTGATAGCCTCCAGCCTGCCGACCCGTACCCCGACCCCTCATCATTCAGGTGCAGGGTTTGTCTGGTGTTTCCCATGGCGGATGCGGCTGATGCACAACATTCTGTACCATCCACAATAAGGGGCACATACACCATAATGTATTTCTTAATATGGCGCTTGAGGCAGCGCCTGTGCCCACCTTGTCTGCTGGTTTTCTAAAAGGGACGCTGAAAGACAACCCTGCTGAACAATTACATAACCCCAAACCGTAGGGCTCAACCACCGGCCTTGCAAAGCTGATTCGAACTTCGAAGAGGGCCCGAAACAACCTGAAGCCCATGCCCTACAATCTTAAACCCCTGATCTCGGGGCTACGCATCCCCAAAATCATCAGCCCTACACCTCGAACACACGAAGTAACCCTACCCAGCTGATTCAGAGAAAGCACGGTCCTCATTGAGGTTCGCCTTCTGCACAAGCACTTCGAAGTACCTGAGCTCACTGGACCAATGATGTTCGGCACTGGGTGGGTCCAGCAGCCGGACTGGACTTTTCGGGCTTAGGTAAAACCTCGTGGTGTTGGGCTTTTGCCCTAAATCCTGAAACCTCAACTCTAATCCTTAAAGCCTCACCCTAAACCTAAACGCCTAAAATGCTGAAACTTGAAGCTTGAATCCTAAAGCCTAACTTTTAAAAGCACGAAACCTAAATCCTGGTTCAGGGCACTGAGTTTCAGTGTTTACGCATGAAAGGTGCAGGATTTAGGCAGGGTTTAGAAGTGTAGAGTGTAGAGTTCAAGGTCTTGGGGCTCATCATTCGGACTCAGGTTCAGGGTTTGGGCTTGGGGGGTGTTGCGTGGCTTCGAGGTCCCGGTAGCACGTGGGGGTTGATAGCTTTGGGAGTTTTGCGGCACCCTGCAGACCCAGAAGCCATCGATTTAGGGATAGACATGAAAAGCCTTGACTAAAGCATTCATGCTCAGGATCGCTCTACAGTTGTCGAACGTATATTCTTTGATCACGGGCTGTGGGGCTCTCTAAGTACAAGGCGTCCCGTTGGGGGGTGGTGCTCGGCGCCTTGGCCGAAAGGGTCCAACCGGAGTTCTTTCACCTGTGAGCGCACTTTCTTCGGCTCATCTGTCATGATTCATGACCGCCAGCGCCTTTGGCACACAAGTCCATAGGGCATGCCAAGGGAATTGACTGTATACGAGCTTGAGGCAGTCCGGAGTCACTTGTCCCTGCAGGGCCAAAAGATCATCATCCATGACAATGGCGATCCTCGCGGTCTCCTCCGGTACGATACTCTGCTTTTTGCGCCTGTGCACCATGTACGCCACAACCAAGAAGTGAGTCAATGCATCAAACTTTCCCTGGAAGCCGTTGATATGCCCTTCGTTCATGACGAAGTTCACCTGCTTGCCATGCCAGCATGCATAAGTACCACTCCACGATATTCCATGATGTCGCCGAATTGTTTCTGAAGTGCAGTGGCTCTTTCTCCGCATGCCGCCCAAAGTTTAGGCTTTTGGAATGCAGGAAAGATTGTAGGATTACAGGCTTCTGGCTTTCATGGTTTCAGGCACATGACCGCTTCTTGAACTCGTAAACTGCATTTGGTCGGGAACTTAGCTGAGGTCTGTTCAGGGATACAGCGCTGTTTCTTTCTGGACTTCAGGTCAGAGTATTGGGGCTAGGGTGCTTGGGTTTGAGATTCCCAATCAGGGACGGCATTGAGCTCATGCAGGGGTGTAGAGGTTTCAGGTTGTCAGCGAGGGTTTCAGCTCAACAGCCTAAACCCCTACACATAGTACAATGCACCATACCATGCATGAACGGCTGCTTCATCTTAGGGCCGACGCTGAGGCTTTGCGGCTGAAGGCTGAAATCCCTGAGAGAGGTCAAGCCTCAGACTCCACGGTTGTGGATTAAGGGCGTCGGTTTTGGGGGTAAGCTGCATGTAGTTTAGGATGGTTTCAGGGTTTTCGGTTTGGGAACCTCGTGTTTAAACGAAGCGGGGTGAAACAACCCCGCCAAAACTGTAACCCCAAACTCCACGGAAATGCTGGCTATCTTAATCATAGGGCACAACCCTCAAAAGCAGTACGATCTCGGATCCTAGACTCTACAGCCTCAGCCCGCAAACCCGAACCCTAAATGCTAAACAGGAATATGCTCGCCATGCCATCCAGGCCCGCGGACGCACCGGTGGAGAAAGTCGGAATCGGGCTGGATCCGAAGACAACCTCGAACCAATCAAACACAGGAACAGCTCTGACTGCTGCCTTGTTATAAGTGGCATTCTTGTTTTTGTTGGTGTTGGTTCTGTGGTTATTATCATGATTACCTGGGCCCAGAAATATGGGGTCTTATGGAACCGAGTAGTAGGGTTCATACGGGTTTTGAGTAGGGCCGAGTAGGGTGTCATAGGATTTTGAAAGGGTTTCTATAGGGCTTTGTCGGGTTTTATGGGAGCCTTAGTCATCAGCAACTGGAACACAGGTAGAGGGAAGAATGCCTATCTCTGGGCTAAACCGAGAGACTATTCATGATAATCCAATCCACTCGTGGTGCACTAATGCTCTAAAGACTCATGCTCTAGAGGCGCTCAAAGCACAAATACCATACCATTTCAGGCTGTTGGTCTATTTGAGCCCAGGGGCTATCCTTCTGGGTCATTGCTAGTTGCTAAACCCAAATACCAGAATTTTAAAATAGGTATGCTGGGCATACTACGGGAATGGCTCTTCGAAGCGGATCGACGATGCACACTTCTGGAGTTTATTTGCAGTTCGTAGCAGAGCGTAGCAGAGCGTGATGAAATCTACTTTTATTGATAATTCCAATCAGGAAACCCCACCATAGTAATACGAATTCATGATTCCCCACCCTAAACCCTGAATCCCAAGAGCCAACTCGAAAGATCCTTCTAGGGTATTGGGGCGAAGTCGAGCCTCAACAGCTTTAAAAAGTAGGCGTGAGGGGTGCAGGCGTCTGCTGATCCCGAACAAGCTCATCTAATAGTTTATGCTCTTCGGGGATATGGTTTCAATAAGAAAAGGCACAACCGAAAGCATAAACCCTTCCTTCATTTCCGTGGTTGAAAGCGCAAGATCAACCCTAAGCCGAAAACCCTAAATCCACGTGTCGAGGCCTGAATTATTCCTAGGCCTGAATTATTCCTAGACCCCAAACGCCAAATAGCCAAACAAGTTGAATGTTAGCTGCTCACCTCTCAAACAGCACTCTCTATAGTTAGAAGTGCCACAAGGATCCAGCATGCTTAACGCTACATCGCAACCTGAATCCTGAACTTAAACCCTAGACCTTTATCTGCACATCTTACCCACAACGCAGTTTAAGTCTTGTCAACCCTGAACCTTACACTCGAAACCTTAAACCTCGCACCCTAGTTCAAGAAAGCCCCTTCTGACACTTGGCCAGGATACCCCTTGCAGCGCAGGGCCATTGGGATCCATGTGCTCCGCAGTTTGACCATCCTGCGGGCTCTCAGACGTTTAGGGCTTTTCATCGGATACGGGGTTCATGGGGCGTTTGGAGCCTGTGGGGCTTTAGGCTCGTGGGTTTTGGGGATTGATCTCTTAAAAGTGGGTTAAGTAGAGCTTGCTAGTTCTTGTGGCTTTCAGGTCAATATCTTTTGGGATGGTACATGCTTCTAACACTGTTGACAAAACCTTGCAGGTTGTCGTTGGGCTTCAGGGCTGTAGGAGTGTAGGGTTTCGCAGGACCTGGGGCTTAGTACCTCAAGGTTTCGCAGCGAAGCCTCCAGCCGAAGGAACTTCAGACGTAGTGTTGCGAGCACTAGGACACTGAGATCCGTAGTAGAGCTAAAGGAACGCAAAAGGAACTTCGGACTGGGCGACGCGAGCTTTGAGCCCCAACAACTGCGATGTCGTCGCGGTGCCGGGGGGCGGGGGGTCCGATAAATCTGAAACTTGACAGGCAAATTGGGTTTATGGCTACGGCGACTTGCGAACATGCTGGAAAACGACCCCATATGAAGGCACGGTAAGCCCAACAGCGCAAGACCCCAAAGCCCGAATCTAAACCTTAACTTCTAAACCCCGAACAGCAAATACATACATAAAAACCCTATGAAGCCTCCGAAACACCAGCGAACCCGTGAAAACACCCTATACAGCCTGCAGAAGCTTCTAGCCCCGATCCTCGGAGATGCGCACGAACGTACTGGCCAAGCCAGCAGCAAAGGACAAGGTCGGATGTGACGCAGGGGCGCCTTGAAGTGCAAAGAAATTTAGGGCTCACAGGTTTGGGGTTTAGGGTTCAGGGCTTTGGGTTTAGGGTTTAGGGGTTCAGGGCTTAGGGCGGGTTTAGGGCTTATCCGCGCTGGAGGGTACTTGTTCCCCTTACGCCGGACTGCTGTCGAGTGGTTGTACCTATGTTCTGTAGGGCTTCTGGACTTTGCCGTTTTGGTTCAGGTCCGAATTGAAGCCACGCTGGATCCGATTCAGATACATTGGGCCCGGCTTTCAAGCCCAAGCAAGACGCGATTTCAAGACCCTTTAATCGACATCTACGAAGCAAGATCCTGAGCCCAGAAAGTTTGAAACCTTTACCGCCTATAACACCTACACCCCGCAGCCAAAACTCGCAACCCCTACCAGCCTAAAACAGCTGCACCGAAGAACCCGAAAAACACCACATACGAGGGAGCCTGAAGGAATAACTTTACAAGACATTGAGGCCCACGGGCACCCGACCTGCCCCAGCAGTGCCGGCTGTTGGGGGATGCTCCGGAGCCTCCAGACTCCATAGGTGCAGGTAGGGGGCCAAAGGAGCCCTCAACCTCCAACACTAAACCGGCTCAAGTTCGGGGTGGAGGAACTATAGGGTGCTAGCAAAATCATAATCTTAGCTGTTTCTTAGGGATTATAATAACCAAAAATTAAAAATTGGTTCTAAGTACCCCTAAGGAAAGCATTGCCTTATGTAAAGCCTCTTAGACTTTGAGTTGCAGGGCTCAGGGTTCAACAAAGCTGCACATCCCAAAGCGGAGGGCGATGAAACCACCCAACAGCTTCCGAGCTTCGTCCTGAAATATCATTCAATTGATGCTTGGGTCAGCATGTTTCAAGATACCGGAAACTCCACATCCCAAATTCCGAACTCACTGCACTGAACCCTCAACTCCCATACTCTCAATGAGCAATTTTCCATTGCACACACACACAGAGCTTCCTACCGGCACCTACATGCCAAGAGCAAACCCGTGAACCTTCGACATCCGAATCCTGTGCTCCCAAATCTTCATCCGTTATAACGAGCCCGAGACCCTGTATAATATGATTCTAGACGGTTCAGGGTTTAGGGTTTAGGGCTAGTAGTACGTACCATTGTAAGCCCCGTCTAAACGAACCCTTATGCTACCCTACGAACCCAGCGGGTCCACATTGATATCCTACTACTATGGAAGTAGGTCCCCAAAACCATTATATATTTGGATGTTCTTTGAGGCCCCAATTCCATAATAGTAGTATACATGGACCCTCCGGGGAAGGAGGGCCTAAACTCCTAGGCCGTGTCCTCGGCTGCCGCAGTCATGGCAGCATCGGCCTCTCTCGCGGCCTGATGATGGAGCCGGCTTAGTGTAAGGGCCTTAATACTGAACATAGGGTTCCTTTGAAGGGGTTCGCTATAAGAGTACGAGGACCTTAATAAATAGATGTTCGAGTGGATGTTATTGTACAGTGGCAATAAGAAACCCCAAGTAATGGCACAAGTATGGCTAGTTATAGCCACCCACACGTTCCAGGGTTTGGTGGCCCGGCTCAAAGTCCATACGGTTTGCAGGCGCGTAGGATTCAAAGTGTAAGGTTTGGGGCCTCTCACAGAGCCCCATGCCGTCCGAGCTAGGAATATACCGCAAATCATGTAAAATAATGGTCATACAGGACACCAGGCTCTCTGAGTACACTGACTTCGAGTCACACCTTATGGCCGCAGGTTTCTCTGTCTTCTCTGTTACAGGGAGGCTTCCCAGCAGCTGCATATTTAGCGAATGAGAGCTCCGGCCCCACAACCGACTAGAACTGCAGCGTTCGAGCTTGAGGTTTACAAAGTCGTACGGTATGTAGCCCGGCCTTGTGCAAGGCAGCAGCTACCAGATTCATGAGTGTGGGGTGGCTTCTGGTATTTTCCAAAGCATGCTTTTGTGCGAACTGTGTCGGCAGCATCAGCCGAGCACCTCCAATGCATGCAGAATCAAGCCCCCTCAATTTTCCCGCGGTTCGCATGCACACAGCTCAAAAACCACTCTTTGAAGTCTGTGTCATCGCCTGCACCTACAATTACAAGTGATGGTACGGTGAGGCAGCTTGCGGGCCTTGCGGCTCTAGCCGAATATGTATAGGCTTCACAGTAGGCCGGGCATACTACACAAGTAGGGAGTGATGAGCCGCAATCTGCCGTAACTAGGACAAGATTCAGTATTCAGTGCTTTCCGCGAAATGCAACAGGATCAAGCTTTGCAACTGAGATCCACTCCATGGAAGTCCCAATCCCCGATGTGTGTACTTGTACAGTACGGCGCCAAGCTCGGGCAGAGTTCGAACAGGCAGAGTTCAGTTTGCTGCCAATCCTGGACGTCGGTGATCGGACGGCCTTCGTACTTGTTAGTGGGCTCAGCGAGGTCAACACAGCCCTGAATCTCTTTGGTACAATCTTGGTAGATGGGGCTACAGGATGTCTTGAGATACTCTCTGCAGCATCCCGTCACCGCCCTCATGGAGCTGAAAAGATACTTGGCCACGGGTTCGTCCTTGTTCCGGGCCTCCCATTCGGACCCGCCGCAGAGGCACCCCATGTCTTGTTTGGCCTGTGAGGAGATTTCGATGGTCACTTCAGCAGTCATGTTCATGTGGGTGTCGTCATGACTCGGGATGGAAATATTCGTGCGGCAGGTGCCAATCTTCGCAAGCACCACGATGCAACTCAGCACCACGAACCCGAGAGCAAACCACTTGACCTTTGCAGGTACGATGCGCCCGGGCGAAGAAACCAGCTGCCACTCAGCTGAACTCACTTGGGGCTCCTCGTCATCGCTGTGCAACAAGCGGGTCTCCATTGCTGCTTTGCGGACGGATTCTGTGCCTTCTGGGAGTCGGTGAATCAGGACTAGGCTGTCAAGGAGCACGATGCTGCGCAAACAGGACAAGGGTCCAGCTGCATGGGTGACAAGGGTCTTGTGTCTCGAATTCGCCGTCCCGAACAATTGCGGACTCCCTTGCAATCGCGGCCCGTCCTTCTGAGATTCAACGCATACCAAATGTCGTTGCTATTCTCGTTGTCGCCGACACCAACTCAACAGCAAATCGAATCATAGCGCAACATTCCCAACACGATTTCTTAAGATGCAAAACCCATCAACCCAGGCATGCCCAACAGCAAGACGCGGTGCAGGGGTTGTGTGATGAGCGTCTGGGAATACACTTACCCCAACTAGCAGAAATAGCCAGATTTTTCCAAGGTGCTAAACCCTGAATGAACCTGAGCTATCAACCTACACCTCTCAGAATCTCTCTAAACGATCACTAAACATCCTCTGCAACATGGTGGAGAAGGCGAACTTTGGAAATTTCACAGAATCTGCGAAATTCAACGGTAAGCAAGCAAACATATAAAGCACGGATCGGAAGCCCCCCATATTCTATGTGACGGTTCACGGCGCCTCGGCTTTTTTATTCTCGGATGCAGTCTTCTCGGACTCTATGGCACGTTGGACGATGAGCCAAAGCCTCACAAGCAAAGCTGTTGGTGTAGAGGCTTGAACTGCGGTCGCGAGTGATCCAGCATCGAAGGTAGCTTGGACTATTTGTATGGCTTCTGGGTAACATCAATATGCTGATGGTGGTTATGGTGATGGTCTGGTGTTGGTGCTGGTGAACGTGGTGGTGATGGCGAAGGTGCTTGTGATGCTGAACACGATGGAAGAAGATGGACAAGAAGAGCCGTATGATGACGATGATGATGCTGATGATAACCAACATCATAACCATGAGAATGGTCATGGTTGGTGATGTTATTGAGACGATGATGATGGTAATGACGAAGATGATTGTGACGATGTCGCTGATGTCGATTAGAATGACAGTTGCCAAGGTGGAGGTGATGATGGCGATGCTGACGATGATGATGGTGATCATGGCAATGATGATGATGATGATGATGATGATGATGATGATGATGATGATGATGCTGATGATGATGATGATGATGATAGCGATGATGATGATGATGGTAATTATGATAGCGATGATGATGGTGGTGATGACGATGTTGACGATGACGGTGATGGTGATGTCGATGATGATGGTGATGGATTGATGGATGGATGGACGGATGGATGGATGCATTGCTGCGTTGTTGGATGGATGGATGGATGGATGGACGGACGGATGCTGGGAGGAGGAGGAGGAGGATGAAGAAGAAGAGGATGAGGAGGGTCATGATGATGGTAATGATGCTGGTCATGGTACTGGCGCAGTCGCAACCCTGACTTTCAACTTACGCGATGCACGTTCGTTGTCTCGAGCCTCTTCCGGCGCCAGCGCTTCTGCAAGTACTGCACCTGTGTATGCTGTTTGTGGGTAAGACACTGTTGGGAGATGCTTCGGACAGGGATCCCTTCAATAGCTTTGAAGACCTGTTGAACTCCCAGCATTCAGCTTTGTCTCGCAAGCCCCAACCCGTAGCTGCAAATCCTGGTGCACAGGCTTTCCAAACCTCAAACACGATCAAATGTGGACCGAAGCCCGTATTTTCTCTTGAGGCTTTAGGGCATCAGGGCTCGCCGAATCTGTCTCGCCCTGGCTGCTGATCATGTTCAACAAATAAACGGGAGCAACCCTTCCTGTCAGTGCAACAGCTGAGGTGTGGTGATTTGTCTGCTGCGGGTTGACGGCCATGTTACACTTCGTCTGATCTCCCGAGTTAGCAGTCCGGGGGGTTCGGGGGTTCGATTTTCGGGCTCACCACTTCACTTCGAACCCGTCGATGCATGAGCTGTGAGATCCTAACCTACATCTCGAAATCTGAAACAGCTCTCCAATGTGTTAGAAACTCCTGTGAGCCTTCAACCTTAAGCGCCCATGTCTTGCAATCAGACGCACTACACTCTTGAATCCCCGAAACTCCCAGAACACAGGAAAACCTGAACAACAAACCACCCAAAAGTAACAACTACAGACCCAAGCTATCACCCGACGACCCCAAACCCGCCGTCACAACCCACCTCAAAGCCACTCGAAAGCCCAAGGGCCCCTAGCCTCGAACTCCCCTGACACGCTGCTAATGACTAATAATTTGGGTACTGCCCCCATACAGTAGTCTACAATAGGGCTACCATTAAGGTCCTAATATAGCTATATTATGAATATTATCCAACTGTTACTAAGTGGGGGCAGTACCCAACTAATAGTCATCATTCCAAACTCCCCAAGCCATGGGCAGGAGAACGATGATAAACACTCAAGACAAAGCTTCCCGTAAATTTGCAACGTGGAACAGTCGAAACCTTGGAGGTGCGGAAAGTTACTATGTGAGCCGAAATAACTACCAGGACTATTTTGGTGGTTCCTAAAGTATAATTAGAGTATAATGGGCCGCAAAACCCTACTCTAATTAAATATTCAAGTAAGCCCCTATATTATGCCCAGCCACTGCCCGGAGCTCCCTCTCCTTCCGATCATGCCTGTCAGTGCCACCCGGTGTGGGCTAATTACAGGGTTTTTGGCTTAGAGGCTTAGGGGTTTAAAAGGTTTAGATTTTCTGGAAAAGGTTCATAGGGTTCGGCGGTTTAGACGTGAGGGTTAGAGATGTTCGCGGTTAGCATGTAGCTCTTCCGGGTTTAGGGTGTTTAATGTTCAGGGCTATTTCGGACAAAGCATACGGGTCTTTTCGTGCTGTAAAACCCACCTTGCTAATACGAACACAGTGCTTGCGAATTCGTGGAGCGCCTCTGGGAATCCTGAAGACCAAGCCCTGGAAAAAACAACACTGACACAGGCCTCCGCTGCTTCAGTGCGCGGAGGAAGCGGTGCACCAACAGCGCAACGCGGACAACCAGGCAGAACTGCCAAGTTTGCGAAAGGAGGAATCGGAACTCAGCCCTCAACGACCCTGAAAGCCCAAACTAGACACTAAGCCACTAAAGCCTGAAGCCCTCCAGGTGGACCTAAGCCCTGAAGCCCAATGTCTTACTTAAGTGCAGTCGCATGCTCAAACCCTGATTTGGGGGGAGGACACTACCTTCCCTTTGCTAAAGACGGATTGAACTTTAGAGTTTAGGGGTTCAGGTTAAGGGTTCATGGTGACCTTCTATTTGGGCTTGGGAGTCTGTACTAGGCCACTAGGCTCCAACACTCACAGGCAACGTTTTGCGCCAGCACCCTGTACCAGCAACACTACAATAATTACCATCAAGTTGGACAGTTGTCGTCCTCCTTTGAATCTTTGAAGGCAATGCGTAAGGAATGCTAGCACCAATCGTACTTCTTCCACATCTCAACTTCTTAGGGTTCAGCTCGCACTGTGAACCATAAACCTTGAGCCCTAAACAATACAGTATGTCTTATATAAGTAAATAAACTACGTTTCGCGGCACAAACCCGAAACCCAATGCCCCAATCCCCAAAATGGTGCAGGGTGCGGGGGTCCAGGGGTTTAAGGCTTTGGATGTGTGGGCATGGGATTTTGGGTTCATGTTTGGAGGGCTTGGACGTAAGGTGTTGGCATAAATCGTTAAAGAGCAGCCTTTGCTCGCATCTGGACGACCTTCTGCCACCTGCCGGATTGAAGCTTTGGATCCTCATAGGGTTTCAGTTTACGGCCTGGGTGCAGACAGCAAACAAACATGCATGTGTGTATACAAAATACATACATACATACATGCATACATACATACATATATATATATACACATGCATACTACATGTAAGCATGTTTTTGTTTACAGCGGGTGTCCCAAGACATGCAGACAGAGAGGAGATGGATGTAATTTACGGCACTACAGTTTACAACAGCAATACAGTTGGCAGGCATGAGAACTAGGTGGGGCTTTCAAAGCTTTTGAAAAATATTAGTAAATAAGATTTTCTTAAGCCCAATGAGGGAAAATTTAAAATGTCCCAAAGCCCTACCCAGAGAATAACCTTATAGCAGCCTTTAAGTTTTGGCACATCTCGAAGGCTTGGGTTTCTCAGATAAACACATGAGAGTTTCCGAAAATTAGGGGTACCTTGTTTGGGTGGTCCTTATAGTAAGGATCCTACTATTTAGGGTGCTGTATTAGGGTCCCCTATTTTCGGAAACTCCCAAATAGGGGCGTCTTTACTTTGCCGTGCGGGCTAGATGCGCAGCAGATCATGTCTCGAAAACACCGTAATTTGCTCCCCCGACTGTCAAGCACCCCCAGATACTAACGTAATCTTCCCTGAAATGTGCTTTCATGCCTGGGGGATTCTAGGTTTGGGCACAGGCGTATTCAAGGCAACGACGGTGGTGTTTGATTGAACCTTGAAGGCTGAGGTCTCATAAGTTGAGGGCTTTTGACCCCCTGAGTGCATCCCTACAACCGGCCTTCGAAACACCAAAAACATACAAGTTTCAAGAAAGCACCTACATATAGGGTTTCGGTTTCGGGCTTATAACGTGTTTGTAAAAGCATAGCTTCAGCAGCTAATCCTCAGGTGGCACTGCGCCCCGTTAAGTTCATAAGACCCGAGAGACACTAAACCGCAACACCTTAGAGCCCCGAACCAGGTTCCTACAACCCTAAAACAATGATAACCCTGAACCTACATTTGGCATCCTTTTTCGTGAGGCCCTAGCCGAACATCATGAACAAACGCTACAGAATGTATGTAGGACGCTCTGAACCTTAAAATCTGTACCAGTGAAAAACTGGGTTGGCCTTTAAACACCCTGAAAAATATTTATACATAGGGTCCCTTATAAACCCAAATTAGGAAAATCAGGAATGTCCCAAAATCCAACCTAGAAAAGAGTTCTGGTTGGCTACGGGGCTCCCAGCCTCCGACGCGCCAGAAATCCTCTCGCGATCGTTTCGATGCGGACGGCGGCTCGACCTACTAATGCGTTTGGGGCCGTCAGGGCTTTAAGGTTCAGTGTTGCAGGACTTAGGTTCAGTGTGTTCAAGCATGCTCGATGGGTGCAGAGGATTGGGCGAATGAAAGCTATCTATGCTTAGGATTATAATTGTCAAGTTCAGCTTCCATTTTGTGGCTTCAGGGCTTCAATGCCCGAAGTTTCGAGATCAAGGTTAGCAAGCTTCCGAGCTTCGGGGGATTAGTTCTGAAGACTACGAACCGCGTGAGGCACACCCTAACTTTGAAAACCTTTCCGGCGCGTGGCAAGGGAGGCTGCGATGCCTGGTAGCTTAATCTTCGGGCTTAGCTCTTACAGGGTCCCAAAAATCACATAAGCAAAAATAAGGGTACGGATATCCCATGTAAACCCCCCGTAAAAGGAAGGCCAATGGGATATCCCCATAAAGTGCTTATGCTTATGTGCTTTCTGGGTCCCCAATCTTAAGGCTTGGGGTTCAGAGGTTGGGGGTTTAAAATGGCGCAGCAGTTCAGGGTCTCCTCACAGAGGATTTGAGGGGTGGCGTTTGCAGCTTACCTATAGTCTCCATTGTAGTTCCTTTTTTGGTTTCACCAACTATATATTAGGGATCCTATAAGGTAACCCAAAAAAGGAACTACAATGGAGACTGTAGGTAAGGTTTGATTGTTAAATGGTAAGTTAAGGGGTTGGGGGTGTAGAGCTTGAGTTTGATGGGTTTTTCGGGTTGAGGGGTTCGTGGCAGAGACGGATGAGCAGGAACCAAACACATGCCCATGCCTGATATGCGGGCGGGGTTTCATCATCACGCCCCACTCTGTGAATGTTGCAGCACCTCGTACAGTCCTGACAATTCTGAGCACTCGAAGGCTCGATGAGCACACGCCTGTTCGCGGTGGAGCGAATGCAAAATGTGGCTGCCCATGAGAGAGAAAGGGCTGGTGGGTAGAGGCCAGCGCCGGTGAAGTGGATAGGCTTTTAAGGGCTAAGCGCTTTATGGTGTGGCTTCCAGGGGTAGATGGATTAAACACCGCATACCCTCTGAATCTTCAACCGTATCAGCTCTTAGCTCTACAAGCTAGTAGCTTGAACCCCGACCGGAATGTTAGGCAATGAACCTTTAACACGGGATAAACTCCAGAAACGAGACGTACATGGTTGGATCCACGGATTCTTTCTGATTGCATTCTAAACCAAACCCTAAACCTTAAGATCCCAAACCTAAGGGTCTGAGCCCAAACCGCACTAGCAAAGAGCATACTGCCTTGCTTTCGGAAGCGCACGTAAGCTGTCCACAACCTGCCAGAGCATAGAAGGCCATTTCGGTTTTGGGGCCCAGCGTTGTTGGATTTTGAGGTTGAGTCTTTACTTAACGCAGGCCAGGAGGATCTTCGATTTAGGGTCGGGGCTGCCGACTACACATAAACACATCAGGTTTTCTCAAGGGAGGGTTTCACGTGGGCTTCTTCAAGATTCTGAGCCGGGTTGCTCTGGGCTGCAGTCAGGGTTCAGCTGCAGGCCTATGGTGCGGGTTTCCTGGTAACCATAGGATTTGCGACCGTCAACACTAAACTCTAGAGTTGTCGGGCTTGGGAAGTTCAGAGTCTAAGGAGAATAAGGGTGTAGGTTCCTAAACCCATAAGACTCTCTCTGTCTCTCCTCACGCGCCTTTTCCAGCGCCAGTGCGCTTGAATCTTCTTGGCGGCCCTCTTCTGCTTGTCGTAGAAGATCCTGTCCGCTGGAAGGATCTCGGGACTCGAAGGGCTTGGGGCTTCTAGGGTTGACGCTTCTAGGGTTTAGGGTTTAGGCTTCAACACTCCGGCTAAACCCTAAACCTAGACCTAAGAGTAGCCTAGGAATAGAAAGGGTGCCCTTTTTGGGTTAAAGGGGGTTATAGGGGAACCTTAACCCTAAAAAAGGGAATAAGGGCCTACTCTGGGTCCTAGAAACCCGTTTGGCTTGACAAAGGTTCGAGCTCGCCTGCAGGCTGTTACGTTGCTCCAGGCTTAGGGTCTCCAAAGCGTTTTATAGGGATTTAAATGAGCGGCGTACGGGGTTTGATGAGGTAACTTATGTCTATAAGTTCTGGGTACCTTGATAGGGCATCCCACTTAGTTGTTGAAGCCTGCTTGCTTCAAGTTCTAGGGTTGGCATTCGTTCATTGAAGATTTCAGCACTTTATCCCCAAAGTTCAACAGGAAACTGCAGTTCATGGGGGAGTGCATGCTGGATTGTTAGTTCGTTACTTGGAGCTGGAGTGCATCCCTGGGGCTCCTGTCAGACTTGCGAGTACGTGGTAGGTGCAATCTGTATACGGTGTAGCCTCAATGGAGCAGATTGGGATATTTCGCCCTTCCGGCATGGACCGGGGCTTGGTGGAGGACAGCAGCCAAAATTGAAACCCTAAACCCTTGATTCTCCAAGTCTTCAGGATTCCGGGTTTGGCCAAGGGCTCAAAGCCCGGCAATACAAGGACGAAGGGGTCCAGACAATCCGTTGGGTTATTAGCGGAACGTCGCCAAGCGTGTTCCAACGCTGATCTGGCTTAGCTGAGACTGCCTACGGCGTCCGCTACTTGGAGTTACGGTTTCTAAACGGGGTTCGAACAAATCTCTCTTCGGCACTTCGGGCATTCTTCAGTCAACACACAACTTTGGACTGTAGGCATCAAAGAGTGCCTTAGTGCATCACTCGTGGGCAGCAACACCCCGGATAATTAGTTAAGGCATGTCGGTTGGAGAAGCGTATGATTGCTAGTTCGGCGCTGGGACCATTTGGGATCCTCCTCAGCAGTAAATTTCAATCCCCGCTTTGAAATCAAAGTCGAAAACCCCTAAAACGTAAGCCCTTTCCAAAAGCAGCTTTCAAGAGCATGAACCTTTATCAAACCCCTTACTGTTCTGGAAGCTTGAATTTCGTCGTCTCAGCACCGAATGCTTTCCAAACCTAAAGCCGACACACCTACCCCTCGAAACCTTGCAACCCTAAAGCCATGACGCAAGAATCTTGGACCTGAAACCCTACCCCCCTACCTCTAATGTCTGTGTAATTCCTTTGGATTTTTTTGTATAGTACCCTTGAGAGAAAAGCCAAACATGCAATTTGCTAAAACTACACCCCCAAAGTCAACCCTAAACCCTAATCCCAAACCCTAAATCCCAGAAACCTAAACCCCAAACGCTAAAACCCAAAATCACATATCCGCATCCGCCTCGCTCGCAAGCCGCGGAACGCCGCCTCCATGGCCCGAAAAAGGACATCCAGGGTTGAGGGGTTTAGGGTTAGGATATCCCTACCTCCGCTGGGTGTATATGGGATACTTTTGGGGGGCCATGCCTGTATCCGGGCGGCCCAGAAGGCTCGTCGGACGAGTAGTCCGTAGACCTGGGCTTCAGGGCTCTTTTAAAGGGTTACTTTTCGAAGGTTCATTTCAATGGCTCTCTTAAGGGCTCCTTTAAAGACATACTTTGAAAGGCTCATTTACCGGGTTCCGTTAAAGGGATACTTAAAGGGCTACTTTCAAAGGTTCATTTCAATGGCTCTCTTAAGGGTTCCTTTAAAGGGATACCTTTAAACGTTCATTTGAAGGGTTCTTTTTAAAGTATGCTTTTAAGGCTTCTGTTCAAGGATCCTTTAAAGGGTTACTTTTAAGGGTTTTTTCAAAGGGTTACTTTTTCAAAGGTTCATTTAAAGGGCTCTCTTAAGGGTTCCTTTAAAGAGATACTAAAAGGGCACTTTGCAGAGAATGCTTTCAAGGCTTCTGTTCAAGGATCCTGCAGAAGGTTACTTTTAAGGGTTCCTTTGAAAGGGCTCGTTTTAGAGGATCCTTTAGAGGGTTTTTTCATGGTTGGATTTGAGGGTTCTGTGAGGACGCTTTCTTGCAAGGGCTCTTGCAAGGACTAGGACTCCGTAGACCCTTCAGGCTTAGGCTTAGGGCTAGGCTTTAAGACTTTAGGGGCTTAGAGTTTCGAGGCTTGTAGATGCTTGGTTTAGGGTCTGGGGCTTAGGTGAGGTTTGGGGTTTTGGGTCGGTGTTGGGATCGACTTACTCATCTTTCCAGGCCTTGGCCCTCAGGGCCATGCCGAAAAACGGCTTCGTGCTATGGTTGGCGCCCGAAACTGTAAAGTCCAAACCCCAAACCCTAAATAATAAACCCCAAAGCCTAAACCCTGAGCCCTAAACCATACAACCCCAAATCGGTGCCAGCGAAGAGGCTGTATCCTATTTGCCTTGCTCTTAGCTCTGCCTCCAACCTCCCGGTTCCAAGGGAAGCCCTGCTTTAGGCACTAAAACACAACGGCTTTAGGTTCAGGGTTGAAGGGTTTAGGGTTTCGGGTCTTGGGGTTTAGGGGCTTAGGAATTCGAGCTTAGGGCTTAGGGTCTTTGGGGAGTTTTCAGGGATTTGGGCTTACTCTCTTCTTCAACAACCGGGCCCCAAAAAGTTCAAGCTTTCGAAGATAGAGCTAATATATAAGGCCAAAAAGTTGAAAGTTCCGCTGTTCACTATCTAAGAGGGTGTTTGGGGAGTTTTCCAGGCTTTGGGTTTATGGGCCCATGGGGGTCGAAGCATCCGGGATCTCGGGGCCGGGCTTCTGTTCTGGCGACCCCGCCGCGATGCCAGGCCTCCCGAGGTCCAAAGAGCACATGGGGTTTAGGGTTTAGGGGTTTAGGGTTTAGGGTTTAGGGGTTTAGGGGTTTAGGGGTTTAGGGTTTAGGGGCTATAGGGGTTTAGGGGTTTAGGGTTTAGGTTTCAGCACATGGGAGTTTCCGACATAGGGGACCCCAGCATAGTACCCTAAATAGTAGGATCTTTATTCTAAGGACTCCAAAATAAGGGGATCTTCGTTATAAGGATCCCAAAATAAGGCACCCCTAATCTTCGGGAACCCCGCACATAATGAGCTGTGATGGGGTTTCAGGCTCGGGGCTGAAGGCTTCAGGTCATGAGTTTTAGGGGTTGGGGTTTAGGGTTTAGGGTTTAGGGTTTAGGGCATGGGGGGGCACTTAGACTAAAGCTTTCGAAGCGACTTGTTTTGCTGGGTGGCTTAAATGTAAGTTTTTCTTTATGCAGGCGGGTTCTACAGGTTATATAAGGCTTTGCAGGTTGATCTGGGTGTCTCAGTTCCTCGAAGGTAGGATTCCTGCATCCATTTGCCTCCGTTTCTTTCAGCCCGCTCGTCTGTTTCGGAGGTTAAGGTTTAGGGCTGTATACTGCCATTATGGAAGTAGGCCCCCAAAAGACCATCCCTATTGTGGCTTTGGGCCTAAAGCCAACACCCTAAAGTCTTTAGGCTGTAGGGTCTGCCTCGGGCTCGTTAAGGGGCCTAACATGAGCCCGGCAGATGCAAGCTCCTTCTAGCTGCAACAATGAACAAGGACCCCAAATAGAGATCTCCAATTCAAGAATCCCGAAACCCTAAACCCTAAACTCCGATTCCTCCCAGTCGCAGAGGCTGCCTCCATCTCAAGGGCTACTCCATGGGGTCCAGAAGTCTTGCAAAAAAAAAAACCTAAACCCCAATTAAGCCCCAAAGCCTAACCTTGAGAAAGCTCTCCGACTTTCGAAGTGCAGCTGCAACATCCTGCTTCACGCTCCCAGCCGCACCGCGGACGCTGAAAGGAATCCCCGCAAGCGCGGCCATTAGACAGTGAGGCTTTCAGGTCCTGCTGGGATCTAAGCGGATAGTTGTCAAAATGAAGGTCCCTTTTTTGGGGTCCCTATTATAGTACGGCACCTATTACTTAGGCTACCCCCAAAAAGGGACCATCAGCTCAACAACCGCCCAAGTGTGTAACCTTCCAGTCTCAGGGTTCCGGGGCCCTCATAAGATGGTTTACAGCAGTCCATTTAAATTCCTGAGAATGCTGTACGAACCCGCATAGAAACACCGTGGAGTAAAAGCAAACACATAGAACCCGCGTAAAGCCCTGTAAAACCTTTGTACAAACCGATAAGGACCCTACAGGCAGGCTTTATAGCAACAAGAAGAAGAGTAGAAGCCCTAAGCCGTCAGTCTTAAACCGTCCTCAAACAACGTACAGAACCGTTTTGCATAAGCATGTACAGCACAAACCCCAACAACGCAGAACTTATGATGCCTAAATGATGGCCTAAAACCAACAATGTTGTCTGAACCAAGACCGCAGAATCCCGAAGCCCGAAAGCCTAGAGTCAGAACCCAAGACGGGGCCCCAAAAAAGCACACAAGCAAAACAAGGATAGGGATGTCCCATATACACCCCTTATCATGAAGCCCAATAAGGTAGGGATATCCCCATAAAGTGCTTATGCTTATATGCTTTTGGGGTCCCTAACAAGAATCTTCGCACCTGGATCTTTGTCGCAGCCCGTCTGCGGTTGCGGTCACGCACGTAAGCGAGCCAGAACCTGCCCAAGAAGTGCGGACCAATTGGGAACGATAAGGGGCCTTAATAAATACATTAGGGTCATGTGGTATAGTACAGTATGATTAGTACAGTATGGTATGGTATGGTATGCTACAGTATAAGACCCAGGAACGGTCAGGATGATATTGGTAGATATTCAGGCTGCTGAATATCAACGGATATGCTGAAGGAATTACAAGGGCTTCTAGGGTGTTGGAAAGACTCTAAAGGAATTCCTTAGAATGTGAACGGAATTTGTGGTTTAACAATGCTTTTCGGGTCCAGGATCTTAGGTTTCGATCACAGAGCCTGTAGACAACCCACCTGGACCCGATAAGACTATCGACATCTCCTGGAGCAAAAGCAGTAAATCACCAAAAACCCTAAACCCTAAATCTAAGTACGAAAGGCTTTACTAAAACTGCCGAGGACAGGAGCAAGAGCCTCGGCCTAACACACACAAGCGGAACCCCAAACCAAGCATTCTCATGGGAACACCCTCAAAGCCGCATAGAAACACAAGAGTTAAAAGCAGCAAGAACAGCCCAACTCCCAAAGATATGGCTAAACGCCCGCACCCAAAACCCTAAACCCCTAAACCCTAAACCCCTAAACCCTTAAACCCTTCAACCCTAAGCCCCAAACGCCCCTAAACTCGCATAAACCCAGCAGAGACGGCCCCGTTGGAGAAATCCCTTCGCTCGAAGGTCGGCCTCCGGCGCCGAAACCAGGCCTGTAGCCTAAGGACTTCGGTGCAGGGCTTAGAGGTTCCCAAGGGTGTAGGGTTTAGGGGTTTTAGGAGTTTCGGGGTTTAGGGGTTTCGGGGTTTAGGGTGTATGATTTCTGGCTCACAGACTTTGGGTTTAGGATTTGGTTTAGGGCTTATATAGTTCTTTAGAAAGAGGCTAGCTTGGGCTTGAGGGTGGTTTGCAGGTTTTCGCAGGCTTTGGAGGGTTTGGGAAGGGAAACTGAGGGCTTATGGGGTCTACCCTAAGGCCCCAAAGTAGTTCCCTTTTGAGTTTCGTGAATCAATCCTATAAGGTAATCCCGAAAAGGAACTACTATGGGGCCTCTGGGTAGGTATTGAACCAAACAAGTTTTCTGCTACGGAAGAGCAACGCGGCTAGCATAGGCCAAAGGTATATAGGGCTACTAGGCGTCTGATGCGGATTCCACGGACATTGATACCCTAGTTACCGCCAAGCCCTCAACCTGCCTGCAGGGTCCGAACCCCGTTCGATCTATGACAGCCTTACAAAACAAGATCGGATCTTGCAGGCTCAGAGCTACAGAGCTATGGTTTAGGCCTGAGGTCTCTTAAATGCTTCAGGGTTTTGGGCTCTATGTGGGAGTTTCCGAAAATTAGGGGTACCGTATTTCGGGGTCCTTATTAATAGTAAGGATCCTACTATTTGGGGTACTATATTAGGGTCCCCTATTTTGGGAAACTCCTATATGTAGAGTGCTGCGGTTTCAGCTTCAGGATGTATTCCGTGAGTGACGGTTTCGGGCCGCAGCTGCTCAAGTCGTAGTAGGACCCTTCAAAAGGCCACCAGAAAACTCCACGCCACAGTATCAGTGCAAATAAAGAGGGCTTCACAATTTCAATAGGGCTGGGCTACGCGTTACAATGCGAGTGTAACAAGGAATAGTTTTTACACACTACCCCAGAACCCTACAAGCCCTAAACCCCTCAATCCCTCAAGACCAAATGCAAAACCGCCACACAAGCAACATGAACCCTAATTCGAAATAGCATTTTCTAAGCCCTACGCCTTATACAATCCCTCGAACGTGTATATTAAACATGCTAAACCCTACACCCTAGCTTTACTAAGCGCACACTAGCCCCAAACCCGAAACATCCCTGAACCCTCAACACTCAACCCTAAACCCTTAACTTAACATCCCTAAACCCTATAAACCCCTGAACCCTAAACATCCCTAAACCCTAAAACGCTAAACCCTTCTAAACCCAAATCCCCCAAGCCCCTCAACCCCTCAACCCGAAACCCCCAGACCCGTAAACCCTCCACCCTAAACCCTCAAACTTAAACCCCTGAACCCTAAACCCCTCAACCCTAAACTCTGAACCCTAAAATCCTAAACCTTAAACCCTAAACCCTAAACCCCTAAACATTAAACCCTAAACCTCAGGCTTTCATGCTCTAAATCGAGTCGAGGCTCCTCTTCGCGGCCTGCTGCTGTCTCTCCAGGAGCGCTTTCCTCACCGGGTCTTAGGATTTTGGTGGTTTAGGGTTTAGGATTTAGGGTTCAAGGTTTAGGGTTTAGGGTTTAAGGTTTAGGGTTTAGGGTTTTGGCGGTTTAGGGTTTCGGCGGGTTAGGGTTAGGGTTTAGGGTTTTGGCGGTTTAGGCTTACGGTTTAGAGTTTTGGCGGTTTAGGGTTTAGGGTTTTGGCGGTTTAGGGTTTAGGGTTTAGGCGGTTTAGGGTTTAAGGTTTAGGGTTTAGGGTTTAAGGTTTCGGGTTTAGGAGGGTTTAGGGTAAAGTTTAGGGACCTTATAAATTGGAATGGGTTTTTGGGACCCTTTATACTGCACCTATTTGCCCTAGATTATGGTTTGGGGCTTAGGAGAGTTTAGGGCATAGGCTTCGGGGTTTAGGGTTCTAGGTTGGGGCTTAGGGCTTTCAGGGCTATGGTTTGGGCCTCGGGAGAGTTTGGGATATAGGCATTGGGGCTCAAGGTAGGGTGTAGGATTTCGAGGTTTAGGGTTTAGGGTGGAGGCTCTGGAGTTTAGGGGTGTTGATTTAGGTGTGTGCTGTTGTTTGGTGTTTTGTGTGTTGATTTCAGGATTTGGAGCCGATTTTACGGTGAGGGGGCTGTGTATATGTGTTCCCCAACAGCCCAAAATGAAGTAAGAATGCCTGGCCTCTTGTGGAGTAGATTCGTTAGATGTGCTGACATTCTTTCTTGTGGCACAATCCGGACTCCGGACCATCAACTCAAATAACTTAAACCCTAGGTTTGTGATACGAATGCTGAATTGCGACATTGGCCCGGCAAAAATGGCTTGAGCCTTGGGCTTGCTTGAGGTGGGTGCACATGCAGCCCCAAGGGCCTTGATTCTTGCTGAAGCTTGTCTTACCTTTGGTTAGTAGAGAATGGAGGAATGGGGTATTAAATGCTACTATTACTACCACTACTAACCAAAGGTAAGTTGTTGGTGAGCTCTTGTAGCAGAGTTGTCCCAAGAGTCGCTACAGGTTCATTTGCATTGGGCGGGGTTTGGACAAAAGAGTTCTGTTTTTGGACAGGGTAGCTGGCTGTCGGCCTAAAAGGCCGTCATATGAACCATTCATGCAATCATGCCAAGCCCTGAAACATCGAAAATGACCTGTCAAGACGCCCTTTGTCCTGAACCCCTGAACAAGTTATAGAACCTCTACAAGAATCCTTTAAAAGGATCCCTTCAGAAGAACCACCCCAAACCTTAATCTCCAAAGCCTCATCCCTACAATCCTAAACCCCAACCGGAAAACCCTGAACCCCCGCAAGACCCCGAACCCTAAACCCTAAACCCTAAACCCTACGGGTGTTTTCGCCTGCGCCCTCGCAGCCCACGGAAACGGCGCTGAATGGCCAGCGCAGCGCGCTGGCGCCGGGAAGACGAGCTGGAGTGCCAGGCCTTTTGGGAAGTTGAGGGTTTAGGGATGTTTAGGGTTTGTAAGGTTTTCGGAAGGATTAGGAAGGCTTTCGGAGGCTTTGAGGGTTCGCTGGGATTTTTTTTGCCGGAGCGGTCGGGCGGGCAGGTTTGTGCAACGCCTTTCCCGGCCCCAGCTCCCGACCCCTATGCCTCAAGCACACAGTCCGCACTTCTTGAAATAAATTTTGGACCCTCCGGCACGAGTCTCAACGTCACCGGGGGGGCTTCTGGGATACGACCCTGAAATCTAAGCTTAACCACATCCGGGTCTGCCATGGTCTACTTCACGTTAGGTCCGCAACCTTCTCACTTTGTCGCGTGTTCATGGTAAGGATTGCTGCTTGCTGTTTAAAGTTTCGGGCGGGCGTCTGTGTGAGCTAGGGTTCAAAAATCTTGCTTCTGCAAGGCCACCCAATGGGGGTTGCAACCAGGACTTAGGCTTTAAGTTACTCAAGGTCTAGGTATTTCAGGTTTCGGGTTCTGGTTTCTGGCATCTGTGGCTCGGGAACGGGAAAAGATGCAGTTGCCCCCGGTGGGCCTGCGCGATGTGGCTGGCTGCCTTGTGGCGATGTGCCTGCGCACTGAACGCTTCAGGGTTTATTTCTGAAGTGTATTGCATGGACAGAAGCCTAAGAACGGTATCCCTCGCAGCCCAAAACGTACCCACGATCCTTTAGATGCTGTTCGTGCTGAATCAGATCCTCAACCGTGGTTTCGGTTCTGCCCGACACATGGGTGGTTGTCAAAATTATGGTCCTTTTTCGGATCCCTATTATAGTACGGCACCTGATATTTAAGGTCACAAAAAGGGACCCTAATTTTGACAACTACCCACATGTCTGATGGCCATCCACGCAGATTGTAGTTACTCACCAAACATCCGGCCAGCGAGGGTCATGCCGGACTTTCGCTACACACGGAAACCATATCCCTAAACCCTAAACCCTAACCCCTACATGCCCTAAAAGGGTAGCTACCAGGGCTTCAGTCAGCCTCGAGATTGTGGCTACCACCTCCTGATGGGTGTGTTCCCGGAGGTCCGTTCCCTGACAGGGCCTTGAGCAGCATCCCAAGATGGAAAACTCAAAGCCTTCCAACAAGGTCCTCAAAGTCTTCGCGTCAGTTCCCGCACCCCAGATTCAAAACCCCGACCCTGAAAGCCTTAGAGCCTTCAAACAAAAGCGCCAGACATTGTCCCACGGATGCCTCATTCTCCAGCACCTAACAACACAAGGGACTTGAGGCAAGGGTGTGGCTTTCAACGGGATTTCCGCAAGTCCTAAACCCAAAACCCATTTCTAGGACTACCTTGGAAAGCTTCCCCGCCAGGAGCTAAGCATGATGTCGAACCCTGTTTTGCCCATAGGTTTAGGGATTAGTGATTAGGGCAAAAGGAATGTAATTACTGTAGTTGAGGGTGCTTAGGTTATCGCAACGAAGGATGATTAGATCAGCAGCAAGCTCCAAAGCCCTAAACCCTAAACTCTAAACCCAAGCCCTAAACCCTAAACTCTAAACCCAAGCCCTAAACCCTAAACTCTAAACCCTAAACACTGTATGCTTCTGGTTTGGAGCTGAAGCTGCAGTTCAGGGCTTTCGACTTTGGGGTCCCGGGCTTGGGCTACAGATCTTCAAAGCCTGTGCTGGTAGGTTCCTGAGTAGCCTCTTAATATGTAAGGGTATTCTTGTTCCTACTATTTGGTTTAAATATTTAAAGGAACCCCAAAGAGAAAAGTGCAACCTTCCGCAAACTCAAGGCAAGAGCACGACGCAGGGAATCCGAAATCAGATGTCAGGAACAACTTATTCCAGATGCACTACTAAAGGTTAAGGGTTACCTACTCCCTAACCCCCCCCGCAGCTACCCTTTACCGACTATTTAGGACCAGAAGGGCTCGATTAGAGGGCCCCCTGAAAAGGTCCTACTCAGCGACTCAGAATAAACCTCAGGAGCGCCCTTGCGAAGCTCGAAGCCGAAACCGGACATCCTGCTAGAACCCTCGTAGATATGCGAGCGACATCCCACCGAAATTCGCAACCATTTGGGGGCCTTAATAATTGGAACAGGGTTTGGGGGTATGTTATACTATACTTATGATAAGGAACCCCCACAATAGTATTGGTAATTATTTACGCCCCTACATTCCTGGCAACAAAGGTGCAGATGTGCAAATATGCGGCTATTAGTTTTCCATACAGATTACCCAGAGACTCCAATACCCCTTAATTAAGGAATATACCTTAAATTATAGTAGGGTCCCTAATATTAAGGGGTATTGGAGTCTCTGGGTATGCTACCTACAGGCCCGACGGGCCGGTGCCGCCAAGGCTTTTAGGGTTTTTTTTGAGTGCAATAGCCCTTTTCCAGCAGAGTTCGAGCTTGCTCAAGTTAGAGCAGTCTTTTAGGGGTTTAGGGTTTAGGGTTTATTTGCAACAGTGAGCCTGTGGCTTTGAAACCATGCGAAAACTTGCTCTGTTTTGTGCTACCTCTGTGACCTCGACGCCCTGGCTGCTCTCCACCCATTCAAAAGCCTCAGCGGAACGATAATACCAATATGGGTAGTTATCAAAATTGTGGTCCCTAATTGGGTACCCTAAATATTAGGTGCCGTACTATAATAGGGACCCAAAAAGGCACCATAATTTTGACAACTACCCAGATAACAACAATAATCAAGAATAATCACGATAGAAACCCTATATCCTTACATGAAACAATCGTAGTTCGAGAGTTCATGGCCCGACCTCCAGGCGTGTATTCTGCCGCGGCCGGTTCGCGAGGAGCTGTGCCGCCTGACTTTGAGAGATGGCACGGAGCCTTAGAAAGGTTTAGAGTTTGGGGCTTAGCGATAGAGGGTTTAGGGTCAGGGTTTAGGGCCTAGGGATTTGGGCTTAGGGTGCAGGGCTTAGAGTCTAGAGTTTAGGGCTTGTCGATATCACGTAGCGTCAAGGGGACGCTGTTCTGCAAGGTCATCAGACGACGGTTAAAAGTGCTTACTAATTTCGTTGAAACCTCGACGCGAGCACGTCAAGACGTGTGAATTCAGCGGTCCTTCATGCCGGTGTACCTATTCAGCAAACAACTATAAATAACTATTGTACTCTTTAGATATCGCTAGTTTGCACATCATGCTGCTATGCGGATCCAAAATTAAGCTGCCGGATTTCCTCAAGCTGTATCAGATTCAAAGCCGGAGTCCAGCATGTTGCTGTGCCGGCGAAACATCGCAAAAGGCTTAGCATGTTTCTGCGCAGGCTATGATTCAACTAGACTGACTGTAGGATCTGAAGTGCCGGGTGTAGGATCCAAAATCTAGGCAGGGTGTCAAAGAGGTTCTCCCTAAGTTTAGAAAGCCCAGCTATCGGCAAAGCTTCGAAACCGCAAACCCCCAACACCCGAAAATCCTGTCTGGCACCTCTATTCACACCCACAATCACCCCTGTAGAACCAGTAGAGCAAAGCTAAACCTGAGACATTGGCCCCTGGGATCTTTGTAAGCCGTGGCCCCGAGACCCCGAGCCTCTAACAACAAGCAAACACAAAATAACGAAACAACGTCAATGTACGGTTTAGAGGCTTGGTTTTAGGGTAAAGTTTAGGGTTTGGGGTACCCATGAACCTCCAAGTAAACCCTAAACCCTAAACCCTAAACCCTATAAGCCCTAAACCCCTAAACCCTAGGGTTCCAGTCCCTACAAGAGTAGCAATAGCCATCGACTGTCAGGGAGCCTCCCCCGGATCCGGAACCCGAATGCGGCGGATTCTGGGGCTCAGGTCGATGGTTTAGGGTTTAGGGTTTAGGGTCTAGGATTTCCGTCTTTGCTGATGAAGGTCCTGCATTTGCTAGGATCTTTCATGGGATCGTTTGCTTGTTGTCTGGGCCTTCCAGATTCGGTCCTTAAACCCCGACCCGATTATTCTCTGGATCCAAAGTTTACCCCGTATTTTACAGCTACTAGATTGCAACAGGTATTGTGTAGCTGGGCCGTTTTGCATCTTTAGCTTGTCGGGTGCCTCATCGAAGAGCGCTTCGATCTCTGGAGATAACCTGCTTGAAGGCTCATGGGACTTAGTAAGTAAGGTTATAAGTAGGTTATAAGTAGGATAACCCCACTTAGGGGACTTGAAACCCCAATTATAACCTACTTACTAAGTCCCATGATCCTCTAAGTGGAGTTAGGAGGTCGTTCCTGGCCTGTCTGAACCCTGAAGAACACGTGCTAACAGTTGCCATGTAAAACCCTTGCGCATATCCCTCAAACCCATCTACAACACCTTAAACAAACCGTGTGAACCACCATAAGACCGTGATAGCCCTCACAAAACACCGTGTCGCTCCGTTTTCGCTTGGGAGGCCTTGATGTTGGGTTGAATGGCTCGAGGGTGCGGGGGCTTTGGGCTTTGGGTTAAGACGGTTAAGCTTTTGGGCTTTTGGGTTTGATAGCGCGCTGCGCGACATACTATCACTATATACAGCAAAACCCGAAGCCAGAGCTAAAAGGAACCCTACGGTCATTTGTGTGACATATTGTCGTTCTGTGGGAGCCAAAAGACCCGAAGCCAAAGCTTGGAAGACATCCTACGGCCATTTTTCAGGCCTGTAGGGTGCACCTAAAGTAATATGATAAGGTTTCAAACATCAGAAGGGACTTTGGAAGTGCAGCCGCTCCTTGCGGATGAACGAGGAAATCCGGCGCGGACACCTGCCTTCGGTGCTTCTCCATGGCATAACAACAACTTCTGTGCTGAAGTCGACGCTTTTCGTTTCGGCTTCGGAGCCATTTTCTTAGGGCTTGAGGATTTAGGAGTTCCTAAAAACAGGGGACCCTAATATAGTACCCTAAATAATAGGTTCCTTATTATAAGGACCCCAAAGAAGGAACCCCTAATTTTCGGAAACTCCCATTTAGGCCTCGCCAGGTCTCTGCCAGCCCTTGCCGTGGCTCAGCTGCGGAGTGACTTGGACTTGTCCGCGGCCCTCCCTGTCTGAACCCCCTTACCTCAACCCCCAAACGTAGCTAAAATAATGGCCCAAAACCTATACAAGGCTAGTGTTTTGTATACTGTTGGGGTCCAGGTAAGGCCGTCTAAACCCCGTTCTATAATCACAGAAACCTAGCCACAATCACTCGAAACCAGCTCAAACCCTACCCCGCTCCCGCTCCCCGCGCCGTCAAGACCGTATACTAAGCCCTCAACCCTACATCCCCAACCCTTAACCAACCCTTAACCCTAAAGATCCCTTCAAGGATGGCTTAAAGGAACCCTCCTTTTAGAACCCTATACCCCTCAACCCTAACCCCCAAACCCTAAACCCCTAACCCCTAACCACTAAACCCCTAAACCCCTAAACCCCAAAACCCTGAAACCCTAAAAACCCTAAACCCCTAAACCCCCTAAACCCAACGAAACCCCAAAACCTCCTTGCCTTAAGCCGGGGCGGCCTCGGCTTCCCTGCCAAGGCGGCCTCAATCCGAGGAAGCTCCGGCGGCGGGGGCACGCGGCTGGCCCAGCCCTCCTGGAGCTGTTGTTCTCTTTGTGGCTGTAGGGTTTGTATGGTTTAGGGGGTTAGGGGTTTAGGGGTTTAGGGGTTTAGGGTTCAGGGGTTTAGGGTTTGAGTTTGTATGGTTTAGGGTTTAGGGGTTTAGGGTCTAGGGTCTCATGGTTTATGATATCCAGGTCTCTGCTGAACAACAAGTTTGTGTTTCTTCATGGCTTTTGTGATTTCTGTTGTTCGATTGCTCATTGCTTTTTGTTTGTTCAGGTGACTCAAGCGGTTGCTTGCTTCTTGCTTCTTGTCCATTTGTCAGCTTGTGCGTTGTACTTTCTGGGCCCTGGGGCTCGTGGTTTCAGGTCATCTGCCAAAGCCTTTCGAGGCCTGGGATTGGGGTTCTTGCAGTTTGAATTTGGGGGTTTCCGAAAATAGGGGACCCTAATATGGTACCCTAAATATTCGGATCCTTATTATAAGGACACCAAACCCTAAACCCTAAACCCTAAACCCTACCCCTAATTTCGGAAACTCCCGTTTAGTGATCGGGCTTTGCGGCTCGTTTTTGCTTAATGCTCTCGGGTCAGAGGAGTCGTTCTACTGCGATAGGACTTATAGTAGAAGCCAGAAAGTTGGAACATGGCTTTAGGAGGATAATTGCTAGGATCCCTTATACTTTACCTTAAGGGTATGAGGACAATTATGTTCCAACTTTCTGGCTTCTACTATACGTAAAGTTGTCTGCTTGGGGCTGCAAAGCTACGGGGGTCCTCGCGGAGGTTAGGAGCGAACATCTACATGGCAAACCCCGGCTTTGACGTTCCGGGTTTCGGGCCTTTTGCAAGGCGGTATGAAGGAGTTCGACCGGTGCAAGGTCCACATGTGCTTGCTTGAAGCATCACGAGCGTAAGCAGCTTTTCAGTAGGCTTCTAGGGTGATCCCAATACATGTAGGCATGTTCTAACTCCGTAAAACGCAGCCTGCATATGAAGTCCTCGGATCCTGTGCGTGCAGACCGTACCCCACGAACGGCACGCACACTAAACAGCACAAAACAACTATTTACGACTCGAGACGCTACCTGTGACCCTACTGTACCAAACCTGCCTTTGTAGGGCTCTAGCCCATATCATATGGGTCATAAACGACAAGGTTCCGAAAAACCGGGAGCATCCCCGACCCGAAGGCACAGTCCGAGATTCTGCCTCTTTTCGATGCCTCGTATACCGTCCATTGCAGGACGGATCCCTCCATACTGAAGGTCAACTTCCTTGTGAATCTTGTCCAGGAGCCTTTAAGGAGCCCGGTTAAGCCCCCAAATATATGGGAGTTTCCAAGAATAGGGGGTACCTTATTTCGGGGTCCTTCTAATAAGGATCCTACTATTTAGGGTATTATACAAGGGTCCCCCTAATTTCGGAAACTCCCATATGGGCACGCTACACGCACGAATGCTGCAGGAGGTACAGGTCTGCTCTGATGAGTACTGCCAAGGAAAAAATTTGATCCCGAAACATCCGGGAACTGACTTGGGTCTTAATTCGGGTTTACCTGTACTTTTCGATATCCGGCCTTTTCTGGTCAGCGCGCGCTTTCTTTGTATTCTTCCCGGTATGGTCATTAAGTGATTCTAGCCGCAAGGCTGGTTTACCAACAGAGAACTGTATCGGGAAGTACAGGAACGGTTGATGGTATAAATCCTGCATTACCTTAAGGGCCCTAAACTATGGGAATTATGGTATAGTCCTTATTTTGGGTAATGCAAGATTTGTATCATCAACCGAAGGACTTCCTACAACCACGGGAACCCCGAGCCGAAATCGCAGCTAAAACTCAAGCAAATCCACGCCTCTGGACCACTTCGGCGCTTGGCGCTGCGACCATGGGCCATGTATGGGCAGAGCTTAACACGCCAAGGGGGGCGAAGGCTGTGAGGCTCCAGATCCTAACATAGGGGCCTTAATTATTAGATGAGGGCTTTGTGAGGATCCTAACATTGGGGCCTTAATTATTAGATTATGATTAGGGTATTGTGGGAGTTCCGAAACCTTTGGCCCGTCAGGTGGGTTCAATTTCACCGTAGATGCTAGAACCTGGATCTGATCCCTAAACCTTAAAATAACCCCAAACCCTGCAACCTGAAACCTTAAGCCCTCTAAGCCCCGCTACCTTGAGCCCCTAACTCCCATATCCCTTAACACCAGATCTGACTCGTTGGCGTGGCATCTCCGGGTATTGTAGATTCTTGATTAGAATAGGGCTTATAAGGTTTCGGGATTAGAATAGGATATCGGTGTCTACTATATACTCTAGTTCGATTAAGGAACCCTCAGGAGTAGTTCGATTAAGGAACCCTCAGGAGTAACAGTATCAACATGTATCAAGCAATGCGACCGCTCGTTGGCTCAGCCCTGATTTCAAGGGACCAGTGGCGAGTTGGACCAACCGAAGAGGGGCGCGCAAAACGACAGAACCTGCCTGAATTTAATACTTACACCGCATTTTTGATGAAGGGGTGGTAGATGACACTAACCCTATAAAGCCTAAAGCCTTTATAGAGTCCTCAATCCCAAACCCAGAACCCGACAGCATCTGGCTTTCTTCATAACGGGCAGCTGCTTCAAGCACATTGGGTCGTTGGGAAGCATAATATAGGGGCCTATTATTTAGAATGGGGTCTTGGGGCCTGTTTTGCTATAACTATAATAAGCAACCCCCAGAGTAGTATAGGTAATTGTTAAGGGCCCTTTTGTAATTACACAGTAATCACAACCTGTTTACGGCTCAGTTGAGGGACAAATCGCCTCTGGTCAGAAAACATTACTTGGAAGTTCCAGTCAATAAGTGAACGCTGAGCACTCTGGGTAGGGAACCCTAAGATATTACCCTAAATAGTAGGATCCTTATTAGAAGGACCCCAAGATAAGGTTCCCCCTAATAAAGTCTGGCGGCTCTTTGCAAGAAGCAAAGTCGTAGCGAAAGTTTGATCCATGAGTTCGCGAGCCTAGACTTGTAGTCTAAACGCCTGGGACCAAACCAGAAACATTCACGAAATAGACACACCGCATTTCTAAGAGTATTTCTTGAGGACCTCCGGCATCAAGTATAGGGTGTATTTTCAGGGTTTGTGGGTACTGGACTCCTGTTGTACTGATGACAACAACCCTACACTGGGTCATACCACCATATCAAAACAAAGCCTGAGAATCCCACGTAAATGTCTATGGCCCTGATACTAAACTCAGAGGGGAAAAGGAGGGACCCTTAATGGGGACCCCTACCCTGTAATGGGCTACATAATGGGTATCTAATAGCTTGATTAAGGGCATATACCTAGGGGTCCTTATTAAGGGTCCCTCCTTTTGCCCTTGGATAAACCATCTTCAGCCCAAACACCCCAACAACAATCGTGAGGGGGAGTTTGCGCAGGCTGTGCTGAGGACAGCCCTTCCAAAACCCATATTTTGAGCCCTACAGCCCTCAACCAACCCTAAGCCCTATGCCCGGAACCCTCAGCCGTATAATTAACCGTCTAACCCTAAGCCCCATACCCCTAATATAGGGGTCTTAACAATCAAACTAGGGTTCTGGTGCCCATTTTACTATGATTATGATTATAAGAAGGACCCACCCGAGTGGTGTATAGGTAATTATTAAAGCCTTATCAAACATTATCAAACCCTGCAAGACCAGGCTGAGAACCTCGGCGGTGGCAGCGTCGCAAAGCGAGAGGGAGCTGCTGCTGCCCTCAGTCTGTTGGGACGATTTTGAATTTTAACGTTTAGGCTTGCTTGCTTGGACTTCGGACATGTCTGGTACGACTTCGGAGCCGCTCTTGGAGTGGTTCCGATTTTGGGAGTTTCCGAAAATAGGGGACCCTAACAAGGTTCCCTAAATCGTAGGATCCTTATTATAACCTCTAATTTTCGGAAACTCCCATTTAAGGGCTTCGGCTTTGCTTGCTTTTTGAGAGGGGGCGGGGGGCGGTTCAGGGGTTGGTATGCGTCGGATTTGAGGGGGGGGGGGGGCTCGTGGTGTTTTATTTATTCCGGGCTCTTGGAGTTGTCCTGGACTTTGCGGACCTAAGTGGTGCCCGTGATGGGTTTTTGGAGATTTGTCTTTAAGGGTTGTCAGGGGTAACATTGATGGTTTTGCCCCGTGTTTATGGAGTTCATCTGTTATTCAAGGTTTGGATCATGTGACCTTTCAGACTAGTATTTCAGTATTTCGCTTAGGCACCGCCAGACTGACTCAACTGATCACAGGTTGATACGGTATTGTAACTGAAAGCCGGAACCCAATTCTCCCGCCTCTGCTTTCCCTGAGCGCCCGGCACGACGCAGTGGAGTGCCCTGGCAAAATGGAAGCTATATACGGTTACGGATATGCAATCTTGGCGTATGTATAGGCCTCAGGATAAACGCTCTCCTGAAAGTGCCGCCATCAAAAACCCGAAACCCCAAACCCTAAACTTAAGGCCTCGATGGTTCGCATCTCCACGGACACGCGCACGCCGAAGGCAGGACCGCTGCCACCGCCCCGCCAGGCAAGATGCAACGAGGTTCCTGGGACGAGGGGTTTAAGGTTTAGGGTTTAGTAGGGTAGTAGGGTTTAAGGTTTAGGGTTCAGGGTGTAGGGTGTAGGAAACGGACTAAAGGATCAATGGGCCTACTGGGAAGTAGCAAAGAAGGAAGGGCACTTCAAACTTGCTTGACAGCCTATTGACTACATACTGTGGCATAGTACAGTCTATTCTGCTGTTACATTAAGGAAGCCTACGGAATACGCCTGCAAATCACTCCGGCGACTATATTACACCCGAGAAACCTCATCCCGCACTTAGAACGTGCACCCCCAAACCAATCATGAAGGACGTCCTTAGGCAATAGCGCGTGGGGGATCTTCGCCTATTATGATACTAGGGCCTATGAGGGAATGCTTGATGTTGCAGCCTGTGTAATCTGCTTAGATACCCCTAGCATAAGGATCAATACCCCTCCGTTTACGGATATTGGGAACCCGAAACTTCGCAAAACACACACACACAGTGAAATTGACCGTAAACCCTAACCCCCCCCAGCCCCAACCTAAACCCTTAGCCCAAAGCCCACATACACCCACCCCCATCCCTAAACCCTAAACCCCTAAACCCTAAACCCCCAACCCTAAATCCATCTCAACCCTACACCCTCAACCCATCTAAACCCTAAACCCTCAAGCCCAAACCATCAACCCCAAACCCTAAATCCTAAACCAATCGCAACCCTAAACCCATCTAAACCCTAATCCCTCAACCCTAAACCCTCTTCTGGAGGCCCCAGAGCTGCACAAGCCACCAACCTGCCTTGAGCGATGATTCCCTCCTTCGGTAGCTGGCTGCCATGCTCGAAGAGGTACGATGGCCTCGAGGATAGTAAGGCTTTAGGGCCGTGCGGAGCTTTAGGAACTTCTATGATACTCAAAGGGGAGAAGGACCCCTACCCTATAATGGGCTATATAATGGGTATATTAAGGGTATATGACCTAGGGTTCCTTATTAAGGGTCCCTCCTGTTCCCCTTGGAGATACATGACTTCAGGGCTCATGGGGTCTATGGGCCTGATGGCGTTTGAGGTGCAGCGCGTGCAATACAGGGGCCTCGACCGCTACAATCGAGCTTGTTGTCTATATTGGAACGTAATTTTGCAGGGACTAGGATAATTAGGGACTATAACAAAGCGATTTTGTGGTTGCCATGGTTTGTGGAACATGACAAAAGCCGTATGATAAGTAAGGGTTTCTCAAGAGCATCGCGAATCAGCTCGGAGTGCTTAGCGTGCTTTGTCGACGCATCGTCATGAGGATTTAGGGTGAAGGCTCGGGAATTGACATTGATATCTCAAGGTGTGCAAAGCCCTTAATTGGAGTTCATCACGAGGGGGCTCGAACAGGCAAGATGATGGCGTGCGGGCTTCAGAACCGGCCCTATTCTACACAGCCAACTGACACCTGAGGCTTATGGCAGAAGCGATTTGGCAGGGCCACCGCTTAAAATCCCAGAATATCTTCAAGCCGTGTAGTGGCTAGTTCTGGCTTAGGGTTTTGGGCTGAGTCCCTTTTAACCTGTGGCGTAGTCTTAGACCAGGCCTCCGAAAGGCAGCTGCGCGTACCTTCTGAGTCTCCACCGAGGAAGCGGAAACCACCCGAGTTTCACCCCAACTCGCTGGGACGGGGACGCTGACGAACTCGCATCACCGTCGGCCTTGCGAGCGGGTCTTGGCTGCAGCGATCCAAGCTACTCTCCTGCAGCCAAACCCGAGTTCAATGTGTTTTTGGGAGTTTCGGGTCTCAGGCTCAAGTTCTACACCAAAAATCCGAAGCCTCGCTTAGGACGTAAAAGCAAAAAAAAAAACTGACATAGAGCTTCATTACGATAACAGTCACGACTTGCACTATGTGCCCATGTAGCATGTACTTAAACTCGAAAGCACCGATTATGTCAGAATCCTGTTGAGGCCACAGTATGTGCAGTTTGTCGCGGTGTATAAACCCTTCTCCCTTGGCTTTAACCATACTAGGGCTCCTAACACAAGGGCCTTTGAAGCGGCAGGTGGGGGCATTAATCAGGCGTCTTAAAATGACATGGATCCTTGGGGCTACATGGGTACCCAGAGACTCCAATACCCCTTAATTAAGGAATACACCTTAAATCATATTAGGGACCGTACTATAATTTACGGTATATTCCTTAATTAAGGGGTATTGGAGTCTCTGGGTAGTTGTCAAAATTATGGTCCCTTTTGGGGTCCATGTTGTAGTACGGCACCTTATATTTCGGGTACCCCAAAAGGGACCCTAATTTTGACAACCACCCACATGACCCGAGCCCCTCGGTGATCCAACAACTGTGGAGAGCTGAGGCTCTGAGGGAGACATGCACACCGTAATATAGTTGCTAAGCCCTACCTAGACCCAAAAATGTAACACCTTCTTCTGTTACCTGAGTTTCTTGCTCATCTTCCACGTCAAATTGGGCCGGAAACTCCTCATCGATCGAGTCCGCCCCCCTAAAGTAGTCCTCGGCAATTGTGTTGTTGTCAAAAATCCTCAATTTTGACGTCTGACGTTTGGGGCTCCTTGTCAGAGCTCGAAGACGACTCTGCTCCCTGGTTCTGCCTCTGCTTGCCAGCACAGCCTAGAGACTCCAGTATCCCTTAATTAAGGAATATACCTTAAATCATATTGGGGATCCTACCATAATTTAAGGAATATTCCTTAATTAAGGGGTATTGGAATCTCTGGGAGGCAACATACTTGGGGTCAACGATCTGGGCCATGCGATGGTCCGGCAAGACAACCCCCTTCTTGCCATCAATCATCTTCCGAAGCCGCATGTGCTGAAAAATTTGCTTCGCACAAATGGCCACCGGGGTCAAATCGTCAGTGCCACATCGATCGTTCGGCGTGGCCAAACCCGTAGGATCCTAACCATGAAAAAGGTCCTCCAAAACATGCTCATCTAAGTAAACCCTATAGAAACTGCGTGATAGGGGTGCAGGATTGAGATTTCAGCAATCCCTACCTATCCCCCCCCAAGTGTGCAAAAAACATGGCCCGATTTCAAAAAAAGAAAAGGTCTGCAATTCTACCGAAAATTTAAACCCTCTCTAAACCATAGACCTTAAACCCTAAAAGCTTTAGCCCTGAAACCTGAGCCCTAAACCCGTGTTGGGGTCCAGGTAGAGAGACCTGGGTTCTTCGGTCGGGGTTTCTAAGGTCCTCAACTAGGATGCCCAGTAACCTAGGAGTTAAAAGGGTTTTAAACCCTCTTTTTGGTATTGGGTAACTGTATAAGGAACCTAGGACTACAGAAAGGGAATAAGGGTACTGCTGGGCATCCTAGTCAACTCCTCCATGCTGACACTGTGTGAGGGTTTGTGCGGTTAAGGTTCAGGGTTTAGGGTTCAGGGTTCGGGGTTTAGGGTTTAGGGTTTAGGGTAGGGCTTGGGGGGTTTATGGTGGTTGAAGATGGTTTAGGGCGGTTTAGGGTTCAGCGCTTAAGGTTTAGGGGGATTTCGGGTCAGTCACTAAATTTCCAGGCAAAGTGTAGCAGTCGCAGCGTGTAGCCCCCCTCGGAATTTCAGATGTGCGACTTTCCCAGACAATCAGCGACCCAAATGAAAATGAAGAACTCCAAACATCAGGATCCTTATCCTCAGGACCCCTCTAAAAAAACTAGAACCTCCATGTCAGTGATTTTCTAGGAGGAGCGTACCTCTCAAGGTCCGAATCCCCTCAGCAGAGGCCTGCGAATATCCCCGACCGTAACCTCCGAACAGTGAGTCTGGCGAAACCCACTCCCTAAACCCTAGACTGTCTGGTTCTTAGTAGGAAATTGGGGAATGGGTAATAGGGACGGACTACTATCAGGGACCCTTGAGGGACTATCATAGGCAGGTATCCATTCCCCCATTACCTACGAAGCACCAAACAGTAGACCGGAGACCCCTACCATAAATCCTGTACCCTCCGGGCTTCACCGTGCAGTGCTAGCGTCACAAGTAAACCCGAAACTACAGACACCCGATTCTTCCATTGAGGCCAAAACATGACACACCCTGTAAGCCCCGCCGCTAACAGCATGCATCATTAAACTCTACAAAACCTCTCTGAACACTTATGAAGCCCCATTGTGATTCTGAGTTTCCCTGAATCCTGAACCCTCAACCCGAAATCCCTAAACCAATCCCTAAACCCCTATATAAACCCTAAATCCCTAAACCCTAAATCCCTAAATCCCTAAACCAATCCCTAAACCCCTAAACCCTAAACCCCTAAACCCTAAATCCCTAAACCCTAAACCCCTTTGCCCTGGCAATCGCTGACCGTGCCTCCAGAGTCCTCACCTGCTCGAGACGAGGAGGGGCAAGGCGGCTTTGAGTGTTGGAGCTTGCGTAATTTAGGCCTGATTTTTTTTGAGGACCTTTTTCCAGTGCATGGAGAGCCTCAATGAGGCAGGCCCAATTTAGGCCTTAAGGGTTTAGGGTTTGCGGGTGTTTAGGGCTTAGGGTTAAGGGTTTACGGTGTTTAGGGCTTTGGGTTTGTTTAGGGTGTTGGATGTATAGGGTTCAGGGTTTAGGGCTTATAGGGTTTATGGTTTAGGGTTTGGGGCTGAGGGTTTGGGGTGTATAGGGCTTAGTGATTAGCTCTGTAAGGCTTTCTAGAGATACATCTGGGCTGTGTAGGGCTGTGTAAGGTTTATAATATAGGGGGCCAGTGGGTTATTGCAATGTTTGACCCTAAACCCCAAACCGTTCAGGCTTTGTCAATGGCATTGGGTCTTCAAGTCTGCTGCTTGTCCGGGGTCTGAATAATTAGAAAACAGCTTTGAGGTATGTTGCAAGGCGCCCGTAGAAACAGTCACATATTGAGCTATACTCCAGTCGAGGGTCTGTGGCAATGGTTTTTTTGGTGTCTAGGGTATAGGGTTGTTGAGGGCGCGGGGAAATTCACCCTGAACCACCACAGAACAACTGACCATGCAACGCAGTCCACCACCACAGAACAACTGACCCTGCAACGAAGTCCACCAATTTGGGCCGTGCTTCCAGAGCTTCTGGAACTCCGCTCATAGCCGACCGCAACAAACGAGATCTCACGCCCAACGACGCGCCCGATGCGGAAACATCAGTGCAAACTGCATGCGTCAGTTGACAGAGCTCGGTATGATCTCCGAGCGACTGTGCGCACGTCTGAAGAGTTTGTTCCCCACCCTCGGTGCGGGGTTGTTACCCAACCCCACAGACTACCGTGAGAATCCCTGGAGTGCCCAAGCCCACAGACTACCGTGAGCATCCCTGGAGTGCCCAACCCCACAGACTACCGTGAGAATCCCTGGAGTTTAAGGTCTAGGCTTGGGTTCTGTAGGTCTTAGGATTTGCGTGTAGGAAGGACAAGGCGCTAGGGTGGGGATGTTCGAAGCAAAATCATGTTTCTCGTCTCGACATGATGCGCGCCCAATGAAATCGGCGCAAAGAGTTTGTCCTCTATCTCTCCAGAAAGAGTCACTAATGGCCCGAGACAGGGTCGCAAAATGGGGGCAAGGTCAGACGTTCTGCACGTGGTTGGCGCCGCATACGCTTCGGCTCACTGTCCAGCCAGATGCATCAATTCCCACTTGACTGTCAGTGTGATCTCCATTTTCTCAGCACAGCCTCGCGCCATGATTGACCGCTCAAAGTTGAAACATGGGGTGGCTTTACAGCATTTTGGGTTGCTGTAATCCCGAAATGATCAAAAGGTCCCCCCGCACAACAACATGTAAGAATCCTGTAGTCCACCCCATGATGCCTTATGAACTCTATCAACCCCCAAACTCAACCCCAAAAGCCCACATAAGCCCTGAAAGAGCCTTAAAACAGAACAAATCTTCCCTGACACCAAACAACCCCAAACCCCAAAAGCCCCTAAATTACTAAACCCCAAACCCTAAACCCTAAAAGCCCCTAAATCCTAAACCCGAAACCCTAAACCACCTTAACCTACCAGAACCTACTTTTTTGTAGGGTCCCTATAAATCCCATATTAGGGTTTATAATAAGAACCTACAAAAATGTAGGGTTTAGTAGGTCTAGGTAGACCCTGAACCCTAATCCCCCACGCTGACCTCAAAGGCCGCACCCTTTGGGATCTGACAGAGAGAGTCGAAGCGAAGGTCAAAGCGAAGGGGCCCCTGAAGAAGAGGGCTTTCGGGCTTTGACGGGTTTCGTTTGGAGGGGTTTAGGGGTTGTGGGCTGAGGGGTTATAGGGTTTAGGGTTGAGGGGTTCGGGGTTTAGGGGTTATAGGGGTCGGGTTTTGGGGGTTTGGGGTGTCGTAGGGGTTTAGTGATAAAAAGCTTCAGGGTGTATAGGGCTCTCGCATGCGCAAGTTGCTCAATGGGTATTTTGACGTACTTTGACGCTTGTGGCCACAGGATGCTGAATGCTAGAGGCCTTCCTTGTTCAGTGGGTAGGTTTTTATAGGGTTGAAGGGGCCCCCCACCCTGTTATAAGGATGAAATTTGGGCCCTATTATATTCCTATTATGCCACTATTACAGGGTGGGGGCCCCTTCTAATTTATAGGGTTGAAGGGCTGTGAATACAGGGTGTAATGCGGTTTTTTAAGGGTGCGGTGGAGCAAAATGGAGACCTTTCGACTCCTTCAAGCTTCCTTCGTTCAAGAGCCAGACAATATGTACGAGATGTAGTCTACTATATAATCAGGAGAATATAGACATATATTCTAGAATAGATGATATGAAAGAACTGGGCTTAGAGTTTTACTGTTTAGGGTGTCCAAGAATTTCCATCACTTCCGTATAGACCAAAGGTCGGAACCCCACAACTTTTTTAACGTAATGGGGATGCAAGAAATCACGTGCTAGTATCTGGTTAGAGCTGCATGTTCTGCACACAAAGGTTCTTTGGCAGAAGCAACTGTGCTCAACGCAGCCTCCGAAAGTGGAGTACAAAGTGAGGGATGTGGGGTTTTGGGCTTGGGATTCCGGCAATCTTGTGGGTGAGGCTCTTGCAGGTCTTGGCTTGTACTATGTGCTCTACATGCCCAAGATGGTACTGCTGAAGCAACCAAGACTGCGCGATGGAGCCCCGAAGCCAGCTGTCCCTGGGTCCAAGGGCCCATTTCGTATATGCTTGGCCCCAAAGTACCTACATAGGAGCCCATTGAATTCCAAAGTATATATGCTGTGGGTACACGAACCGGTGCTAAACAGCAATAGAACAAAATCCCTATAAAGCCTTCAAGGGACCCTGAATTGCTATACTCTGACCTATAACCTAAACTGGCGATTGAACCCTGGAGCTGCGGTTCTCGTTTTCTGTACGCACAGATCGAACTCTGAGAAAGCTGCGAAAAAAGGCTTGTTAACCTTCTGAAGGGTAACAGACCAGCATTGAAACAGTCATCAGAAATTGTATGGTTTAAGCTAACTTGCTCACATGTTCGACAAGCTTGAATGTTTCTTCAAATTCGCTTTACAGGGAGGACGTCGCATTCACATCTTGATATGATGTTGGCATGTCAGTCCGCATGCTGGGCATTACTCAGCTGTGAGGTCTGTCAACATGAGACTACAATCATCCTCTGAAGCTGGGAAAGCTACGGCGCATGAGACGACCATGTAAACTTCACGATGTGGCCCACATGCATTATAAGGAATAGTACTGCTTAAGGCTCGCGAGAGTCATGCCGGCAGCCTCTGGCAAACCGGCGCATTGTTCAAAATCGCTGCAGCAACCCTGAGAGCCCTCGAAGCACATGGGTTGATGATAAGGAAGCAAAAAGAAACCCGCGCATGGGGTGAGGGTTTAGGATTTCAGGGTTTAGCGTTTAGGGCTTAGGGCTTCAGAGTTTAGGGACCACCCTAAACCCTAAGCTGTTTTAGGGCTTAGGGTTCAAGGCTTTAGGGTTCAGGTTGTTTTGATTACGAGAGCTCGTCTTCTTTAAGCCAACGCCTTAATAAAATGACATGCCTACAAGCCCGGGACAATGAGAAATCAGTCCCGTCACCGAGCCCGCGTCAAACAGTAGGACGCCCTAAACCCTAAACCCGCAAGGGTGCAGGCCGCAGGCGCCTTATAACCCCGGAAGCACAAACTTTTAGAAATCGAACAGCTCCCGCGGACACGCCCTGATTCTCAACCACAAATATCTCAGCATCCCGGAACCCTGAATCCTAAACGCCTGGTTTCGGATGTAAAGAGCTGAGGGCTTTCTGTGCTGTCGGCGTTCAGCACTGCCAAAGCCTGCAAAGAAAGAGACGCAATACTATGAAAACGGCGAAAGGCGCAAATCCATATGCACGGATACTTTAGCAATCTTCGCTTGAGTGAGGGATGTACACATGAACGCAACTGCTACTTGTAGCAGCTATTTCCGGGCCGGGACAAGGTGTGATTTGTGCTGTTGTTGCCTGCCTTGCTCCTGCTAGGCGACAAGGACAACAAAACATCACTTCCTTGACCGTGATCTTAGGGGTTTAGGGTAAACCCTAGCTGAAAGCTCTCAGAGACTTCAAACTTTCCATCGGGATCCACAGCGGACCTCTGAAGATCCACGATCTGGGGGCTGCTCCAGATGAACGAGGGCTTAGGGCCCGGGGCCCTGGCATTTCAGGCTTCTAGACTTCGAGCTTTGGGTTTATGGGGCTTAGGGCTTATCGGGTTTAGGGTTTATAGGGTTTCTAGGGTTTAGGAATCATAGGGTTTAGGGTTTAAGGTTTATATAGGGATTTTTTGGGTAAGGCTTATGCGGCTAGGGTTTAGGGTTTAGGGATGTGCGGGATGTCCTTGTCAATCATGTCGGAAGTAGGTTCTTTAGGGTTCCACCTGCCTCATACCCGCAGGGAGAAGAAAGTCCCCTGTTCCGAACAGCCCAGACATGAGCCACTCTGTAAACTGCAGAGCTCAAAAAAGTTCATCTCAGCGATTGAAGGTAAGGGTCTTTTGTTGAACCTTTTTCCGCCGCGGTACGACAGCCGATTGCGCCTACGTCGGCTAGGGCTTAGCGCGTAGGGTTTAAGGTTGGTGCCTCTGGAGCTAGGCCGGAACATTTTGACGGAGGGGTCAGGCCAGAATGATGAGCCCTCAATCGTCAATCGGATAAAACTCCCGACCGAAACATGCCCAAGAGATCAATGTCTCTTGGATTGGTGGAATAAGGGTAGTAATAGCTAAAATAGGGTTTGAGGATGGTAGAGTATGATTGTAACCCCTCAACCCTGAATCCTAAACCCTGACGTGATGCATTTAACGACCAGAAAACCGCGTTGCGCAGACGATCTCCATTTTCAGCTATTCAGCCTGTACTCTTATGTCAAGTATAGGAACCTTGGGAATAAGATCCCGATCGCTTGCCTGAAGTTCTCGAACACAATGTCCAGATCCTAATGGCTACCCGAAAATCTAGTGATGACAAGGGAGAAGCCATGAAGCTAGCCGATACTGTCAGCGACGGCACGGGAAGTGCTCATCACAACCTGATGCTTGGCAAAACTGATCGAACTTCACTGGTTGTGCGGTTAACTCGTGATGACAGCAAAAATCGTCTCGGGCAGGTACCGCAAAGTGGCAAGCTACTACACTCTACACATTAACCCCTAAAACACCAAAGCTCCAAAACGCCAAGCCCGAAAATTCTCAACCCAGCTCTACACTCATTTCAAGAAGCACGCAATGTGTTCGTTGGAGACCCCGATAAAAGAAACCCCAGCCCGAACACCAACACCAATCAAGTAACCAAGAGCCTCAGGAGCTGTGAAACCTGAACACTGCCCCAGGATGTGACGAGTTCGGCTCAGCTTGCATAGTGTATGCGCTTTCGGCTGCGGTATCGCGGCGTTTTGCAAATCACGGCTTAGGCCGACAAGCTGCAAGGCCTTGCAGCCTGACACAAGCGCCCAAACACCACGGAGACAACTACGGATGGCAGACCTACGGTTGTTATAAGGTAAAAGCCAGAAAGTTGGAATATGATTATCCTAAACCCTTTATGGTAAATTATAGGGTATCCTACCCTGAAACCATATTCCAACTTTCTGGAGTTTCTTGAACCCTAAACCCTGGACCCCAAACCGAGGTCTCTTTTCTTGCGGGCGTTTGGGGCCCACTGAAGATCATGTCACGCTCGCCAGTCACCGGTGGCGGCTGAGGAGTCCTTCGTGCTTTTAGGGGTTTGGATTCAGGGTGTTAGAGTTTTGTTAAACTATGATGACGAGCGCTTCGGAGGTTTAAAGTTCAAACACTTTTAAGCGTTAGGGCTTAGGATGCAAGCTTTCAGATTGAGGGGCTGCATTTACCAACCCTCTATTCAGGCTTTAGGTGGAGAGTTCGGTGTCGGAAGCTTAGGACTGGAAGGATTCCTCGGTGTAAATGCCCAAGCCGATTTTTACCTTGTCATGGGCTTTGCCCATGTCAATTTCCGCACTTGCCGACACTCCTTCATGGAGTAATCTTCTTTCTTATGAGGTGAAGAACAGTCTTGATTAAGGGTGTGCGGGCTCTTAGGCTACAACATAGGCACGTGCAGAGTCCGGCATCCGTCTTGCAAACAGCCGGAGCTCAATGGCGGAAAGCCGACACCCAGTCATACCCCAACTCTAACCCCCAAACCCCTGGAAACCCGTGCGATACTACAACTGAGCCCATACAGACAAGTAGTGGTTCCTTGGATATCCTGAAACTCATCAAAAAAAGAATGACCTGCCCCCAAGCCAGCTCTGGAGGAGATCGCAAATCTCTGCTGAGAATTAAGCTGTGAGTGTGTAGCGTTTAAGGCTTCCGGTTGGAAGGGGCCCTAAATGCTTCCATCGTAAAGCAACAACTTTACAACCCTGGGTCACCGAAATGATGGGCTCTGCTTTGTAAGTACTTACCTTAACCTACCAAAACCTACTTTTTTGTAGGGCCCCTACAAATTCTATATTAGGGTTTATCATAAGAACCTACAAAAAAGTAGGGTTTGGTAGTTTAAGGTAGGGTTTGGGAAGAGGAGGCCCCTGAAGCCGTACACTGTACACACGAAGGTATGCATAGGAAGCTTCGCTGTGAGGGTCTGGACTGGGGAATTGACTTCTGGGCTCTACACACAGAATCCCGCGCACGAACCCGAAGCGACCAACTATGACTTCAACCGTCAGGTTAACCCACTCCCCCCGCAACCCTAAACCAGAACCCTTGTAGCCCTAGTTCCCCCCCCATTCCCCGAGCCCTACGCCGTAAGTAGACATTAAAGCCGAACTGAATGTCTTGAGGACTGATGGCGAAGCCCCAAAATCCCTGAGCCAAAAATCCCTGACTCAAAAACCCGAAACCCTGACCTCTACAAACTCTTCTAGAACCGTTGTATAATCGTGGTTGAGAAGATGATAAACTGCACCCCATCCATGACACCATTGTACAACCCTTATAACTTATAACGCCCTGTTAGAAACCCCAAAGGTACCACTAACCCTAAACTCTAAACCCTACACCCTAAACGCTCCTAAACCCTGCTAGAAACCCCTACGGTGCTCTAAACCCTACAAGCCCTTTTAGAGCCCTTTTAGAAACCTCTCTACAGTGCCCTTCATCCTGGGATGACTCTAAAAGCCGCCTCGGAAGCTTCGGCTACAAATTTCGCCTCCACTCAGATTCTCGGGGTTCCCCGAAGAAGCCTGCTTGGAGGGATTAGGGTTTCGGGTTTGGGTTTGACGGAATTGCGTCTCGTTGAGGGGCTTTGGGAAGCCATCCACATCACCTTATCATCATCATCACCATCATCATCAACGACAACGTCAACGTTAACAGCACCATCATCGTCATAGTCATTGTCGGCATAGGTGTCGGTGCTCAGGCAAGCAACCATCTACCGTGTTTGCATGCACTCATAAGCTGATCCATACACTTTAATGTACGTATACACAAACTCATGAAGCACATACATATCACAACAACCGTCTAATTCAATCAGAGTGTTGACGCGAACAACTGTTCATGAACTTGGCAACCACAAACATAGCAACACACCTTCGGCGTCGCTATATATCACCAAGACCTGCATGACCGTCGTTCTCGCATCACCATGACCACAACAGTGTCATCAGACCATCATCCTCGTCCTGATAAAAATACCCAGGCAGACCCTCCCTCCTCCCATCGACGCCTGAAGCGGGCACTAAAGCTGAATCGGTCGCTTGCCTAGGCCAGGCAATGACTCGTGTCAGTTCCCAGTTTAGGGTATACTTTAACCTACCGCAGCCTAGGGTTTTTGTGTTTTACCTGCCGGGCCCTAGTGTAGAGCCCCTACAAGAAAATCAAGCCCTAGACCTAAACCCTAAACCCTTAAACCCTAAACCTTAAACCCTAAACCCCTAAACCTTAAACCCTAAACCCCTAAACCTTAAACCCTAAACCCCTAAACCTTAAACCCTAAACCTTAAACCCTAAACCCCTAAACCCCTAAACCTTAAACAAGTATAAGGTACCTAGAACTTCAAAACTAAAAGGCTTCCCTAACCCTTGATATTGGAGGAGCTAAGGAGCCAGGGATGATGATAATCCCTATTAAATAAGGAGCTAAAGAGCCAAGGGAAGCCCAAGTTTAGGGTTTAGGGTTTAGGGTTTAGGGTTTAGGGTTTAGAGCCAAGGGAAGCCCCAAAACCACTGGTTAGTTCCTCAATTACGGTTGTTGTTGGCCCGACAGCGAAGTTAGCTTCCAGTGGCTTATTTGGTATGCACCGGTCGCTTGAGGATTCATTTTGTGGGTACAGCCTCAAAGCTACGCCAAAATCTGAACCAAAGCTTAAGCAAGCCAACATCGAGGATTTAGGTTCCAGAGTCCTCGGCTTCATGACTCAGGGTTTCATTAAGTGCCTTGGACCTGCATTCCACACACTAAGCCGGAAAACACAAATCCTCGGCAGCATCTCCTCTAGCTCTCTGGTAGTGATGCTAGCAACACACAACCTGTGCACGCAGTTCTCGCTCCTTTGACTAACACTTACATATAGTTGCGCATAGCTGTAGTTTGTCATGACTCCCTTTGAACGCCACACCTCCACATGCGGACGTGTGGAGTCCCCTACTCAGGGCCTAGGCCTTGGGGCTTGGGGCTTGGCTTCGGGTTTCTTATTCGCAGTTTCGTTCAGGCACTAGGGTCGAGCCCCATATCTCGACCTTGGGATGGTCCAGTCAGCTCTCCAGCGTCAAAACTGGCTTTGGGTTTGGGGTATACTATACTGAACTTAGAACCCCAGCAAAAATTGTAATTTTAGCTGTTTCTTAAGGGTTATAATAACCAAAAATTAAAAATATTTCTAAGTACCCCCAAGTATAGGGATTAGGGCCTGATCCCCAGCTCAGGACTTTAGGGCCCAGTGTTTCGGGGGCTAGGTTGCTATGGTCTGGGATAGGGCACTCGCGTCTTGTGGGCTCGCGGGGTTTACGGTTGCAGATCCTCGGCTGTCACAGCCTTGCCCCCACAAGGGTCGAAGTATTCCAGAGGGCTCTTATGAGAGTTCCTATAATGGTTAATGTAAGGTTCCTAGGAGGGCTCCTTTCAAGTATAGCAACCTCCTACAAGGATTGCTACGAGGGCTCCTATAAACTATACAGGTTCACAGAAGGGTTAGTGTGAGGGCTGCGACGACGACAACTACTACATACAGCTACTACTGCGTCCTACTGCTGCTACAACTCCGACTCCTCCTCCTACTCCTCCTGCTGCTATCTCTTGGGACTATTATTGGGGATTATATTGGAGTTTCTGAAAATGAGGGAGCCTACCCTAAATAGTAGGATCCTTATTATAAGGACCCCAAGATAAGGTACCAGCCCAGTCGCTGATGACATCTTGCAAAGTTGGGAGGGCAAGACTTGGGCTCGTAGGCTGGCTTCCTCAGTGCGAGGGTTTTGGCACGCTCGTCTTCATCGTGCGAGTAAAATCCTAAACCCCTTTCTAAACCCTACTAACCCCTCCCTGAACCCTAAACCCCTAAACCCCTAAACCGGTTTCTAAACCCTTCTAACCCCTCCCTAAACCCAAAACCCCAAAACCCTTAGAACCTTTCCTTAACCCTACTGAGCCCTCCCTAAACCCTAAACCCTAAACCCCTAAACCCCTAAACCCCTAACACCCTTCCTTAACCCTACTAACCCCTCTCTAAACCCTAAACCGCCAGCCCGATACTACTGGTTTACTCTCCGAGAGCTCAGCCCTGGTGGCCCGCATCTTCCACTTAGGAGGTTCCACAAAGCTTTATATAATGGGGCTTTAGGAGTATGAGGCTATTGTTATGGGGCTTTAGGATTATGCGGCTATTGTTATGAGGCTTCAGGATTATGAGGCTATGATTACAGGGCTTTAGGATTATGAAGCTAGTTCTATAGGGCTTTAGGATTATGAGGCTATCTTTATAGCGCTTTAGGATTATGAAGCTATTATTATGGGGCTTTAGGTTTATGAGGCTATTATTATCATGCTTTAGGAGTATGACGCTAGTATTATAGGGCTTTAGGAGTATGAGGCTATTTTTACAGGGCTTTAGGACTATAAGGGCTTAGTTTAGGGGCCTTAGAATGTAAAATGTAGATTAGGGGATTACAGGGTCTTGGGGTTGATAATGATATATTTACTCAAACAGTGGCAAAGAATAAACGCTGAAAAGCTGTACGAGCCGTTTGTGGAAAGATGAAGACGAAGGGAGTATACTGACAAAAGTGTGAGAGAGGCTAGGGAATGTAAACGAGGACAAGAATGAACCCCGAACCTTCAACTTGAGCCAGCACAACACCGCAATTTCACTGTACACCCCAAGTAGCAAACCTTGCACCCTGAACCCTTAACCTTAAACCTGTCTAGAACCCCTTATTAGAACCCTCCGAGTTTACAGTAGCTTTACGCCGAAGCTCGAGAGTGCACGGAGGCCAGTCGGCGTGAGCTGCGCCGGTCGGAGACGATTGAGCTGTTGGAGTTTTGGACCTCGGGCCAGGGTCTTGTGTTTAGCAGTTAAGAGGTATAATCGTTTACAGTTCGGCGTTTGGCGTATACTGTAGCCCGCATAAGCCCAAAATGAAATTTGATTCACCGCTGCTGTTTTGTGACACTAGCCTACTAGCCAGCAAAAGAAACACGGCTCAATGATAAACCCAAAAAATCCTTGCTTGAAGCCCGATACAGCCATACCGAGCCCTGCAGCCCTAGCATAGAAACCAAGTCTGGGGCATTGCTTAAGGGTTTATGTAGGGTTTAACGTTCAGAGTTTACAGACGCTTGACGCCATCGCTGCAGTGTGTCTTCCGTGATAGGGATCTAGGATTCTTGGTGAACGGGGCTTTAGGGTTTAGAGGTTTGGGGTTTAGGGTTTGCGTGCAGAGTGTTAAGTGTCATGCTGGCTGCAGATGGCGCTGGTGAATCACGGGTTAACCGGGTTTCGGACGATCATGCTCTTCGTAGGTTCAGGGTGTGGTTGTGGGTTGGGGCTTAGCATAACTAAAGCGCTAGGCCCTATTCCAATCCCTAAATCTCGAATCCTGAACACTTGGCCATCTTACACCCGGAACCCCCCAGGACTACGCCTTGAGCCTTGCACCCTCAACCATGAACTTACCCACAGGCCCTATAGTAGCTCCTTTTTGGGATTACCTTATAGGATTCTATATATATATATATATATATATATATATATATATATATATATGGGGCCTCGGGGTAAACCCCAGTACCCTTTACAGTAGCCCTTAAACCCCAAAACCCTGAGCCGGGTTTCCGGGCCACAAGCTCTCGAGTCTCCACCACACCTCAACCCTAAACCTCGAACTCGGTTTAGGGTTTAGGGTATGATCTCCGCTGTAGTTCCCTTTTGACTACCCATCGAAACCTAAACTGCCCCAGACTAGGCCGGTCCTGCTCGAAACCTCATCCTTTACACAGTCAAGGCAGGCTGCCTGCATGGAGGGCTGGAAGGCCACGAGAACGTTGAGGCCCAGCTGCGCCTTCCCAAACTTCTGATAGTTTAGGGCTTAAGCTCTCTTTGTCGCCTATTTTCGCCCTGCCAGAAGTCTCTTAGGTTGAAGGCCATGCTGTGGCATTGCTTAGAACCGAGTCACACAAGCCGAACGCATGCACTTTCAGTAGGGTTCAGAGTTTTTCGCGTCATTTTCAATACGTTGCAGACTTAAACAATCAAGTTTTAGGGTCTAGGTAAGTTGAACCATGAAAACAGTAGGTAATTGCAAGGGGACCATAAAGCAGTCGAGCAGTGCCTGGATCAAGTGCATGGTCCCGGTTATCGGATCCGGTGTCGTTCCGCCCAAGACTGCTGGCATCTCATCCTGACACAATATGGGAGTTTCCGAAAATTAGGGGTACCTGATTTTGGGGTCCTTATAATAAGGGTCCTACGAATTTAGGGGACCCTATATATATATATATATATATATATATATTGGGTCCCCTATTTTCGGAAACTATCATATGTGCATCACATTTGCGTAAGCCCTCAACTTTGCAACGAAACCCCGCAGCCCAAACCCTGAACCCCTACACCCTAGGTAAGGTTCAGCAGCTCCAGCTCAATGGCGAAAATTCTGGGTCCTTTGTGGGCAATAGCGGTTTCTTCGTGAGCAATGGCGAAAAATCATATTATATCTTAGTGTGTTAGGAGGTGCATATCGTAGTATAGGCTACTAACATGTACCATTACAGTATATCATCGTATGTCTTGGTATATCTCAGCATGTTGTATGCTGAGCCCCGATTTGGTATTCTTCAACCCTCGAAGCTCTGAAATCGAAACGCTTTCAACCCAACGCCCTCCGCAGCTTCGGGGCTCTGCCAAGAGAACTCGGGGTTAGGATTCGGTGCTTAGGGATTATCGGCTTATAGGGTTTAGGGATTAAGGATTAGGGTTTAGGGATTTGGGGTTTAGCAGGGATTAGGGTTTGGTGGCTTGCAGAGAAAAGCCTTGAACCGCAAACCTCAAACCTTAACAATTTAGGGTGAAGGGATTCGGGATTAGGGCTTACATCCTAAAGCCGTAATGCCCCACAACCCAACATCCCAGCCTGAACCCCAAACCCTAAAACCCGAGACCCTGATGCCCTAATACGCCTATAGCACCCTGGTAGAACCCCTTCAGGGAACTCTGAACCTCCAAACCCCCAAACCCCAAACTCCACACCCCACACCTCTAAGCTTACCTTTGGTTAGTAGGGAATGAAAGAATGGTAGTAATAGTAGTTATAATTGTACCCCATTCCTCCATTCCCTACTAACCAAGGGCAGGTAACTCTAATAGCTTTCTCATGGTACCCGTCAGAGTCCGTTTCACTTAAACGAACCCTTAAACCCTAAAATCTCCAAACCCTTACCCCCAGACCCCAAACGCTGATACCCTTATAGAACCCCTAAAGGAAACCGTCACTTTAACGCCCTACCTGGTCCCTAAAAAACCTACCGTTTTAGGGTTCCCTAATACGATTTCTTTATATAAGTCCTCAAAAAGGTAGGTTACGTGGGGTTAAGGTAACAGCTAACACCCTAAACCCTGATCTCTGCTTAGGATCGAAGGAGTAGATCTTCGACGGAGGCTGCTCCCCTGGGCAGGACGCGATCGGGGAGCTTCAGAAATCAGTCAAAGGTAGGTTTAGGGTTTAGGGTTTAAGGTTTAGGCGGGTTTAGGGTTTAGGGTGTAGGTTTAGGTTTTGGGTTTAAGGTTCAGGGTTAGGGTTTAGGGTTTCGAGCGGACTTATTGTACACCCTGAAGAGCAGGAATCATTATTACAAGGACCCCTAAACCGCAAACCCCAGTTTGCAGAAGCCCTCATGTACCCTTCTGTGCCAGTTGAGGGGACTGATGTCCATCGAACGACGTACAAAGAGCTCACATGCGATTGTCAGTATTCGATTTGGGGGTTCGGGGCTGGGGAGGCTTCTTAGGGTGCTTGCCAGCGGCCCCGCTCCAGTAGCAGCCGCCCCTCGCTATGGATTCGCTCCTGCATGCTGGACACACGAACAGGACAAGAACAACCCTAAGCGCGATGGTACACCCTACAGCCTATTTAAAACCGAGGTGAAGCCCTCGAAAACCGTGGCAATTGGCTACAAGCCCTTAGAAGCCCGTAAGATCAGTGAGAAAAATCCCCTAAACCCTAAACCCTACCTGGACCTACTAAACCCTACATTTTTGTAGGTTCTTATTATAAACCCTAATATGGGATTTATAGGGACCCTACAAAAAAGTAGGTTCTGGTAGGTTAAGGTAACCCTAAACCCTAAACCCCCTAACCCTTGAACCTGTCGATCAAGACAACGGCTGGGGCTCCAGAAGTTGCAAGGTGTGGGCCGCGGGAAAGACGTGGCTGGTCGCCGAGCCGACAAGGTCCTTCGGTTGATGATATAAATCCTGCATGACCCATAATAAGGAATATACCACAATTCCCATAGTTTCGGGTCCTTAAGGTAATGCAGGATTTATACCACCAACCGTTCCGACGGTGTTCAGGATTTGGCTTTAGGGTTTCTGTAAGGGCTCCTATAAGGGTTCTATAAGGGTACCATGAGGGTCCAGGGTTTAAGGTTTAGGGTTTGTAAGGTTTACGACTTGGGAGTTTCCCAACATAGGGGTACCGTATTTGGGGTCCTTGTAATAAGGATCCTACTATTTAGGCTACTATGTTGGGGTCTCCTATTTTCGGAAACCTCCATTTACATCAACCCTGGATAACCTACCTTTTTAGGGCTCCTTGTTATGATTTCCTTACATGTGTCCTAAAAAGGGTAGGTCATCCCGGGTTAAGGAAGGGTTTAGGGCCTATAGGGTTTCTAGGCTACTAGGGCCTATAGGATTGTGAGGGTTTAGGGTGGAGGGCCTGTGGGATTTCTTGGGTTCAGGGTTTAGGGTTTAGGGCCTTAGTAGATTGATAAGGATTAGGGCTTTGGGCCTATAGGATTTCTGAGGTTTAGGGTTTAGGGTCCCATTAGGGATTTTATGCCTTATAGGGTTTTTTGGGTTTATAAGGTTCAGGTCTTGTTCCTTTAGCTGCAAAGCGTACTACACGGTTTCATCTAAGGGCTTCTACGGGTGTAGGGTTTGGGCAGTTATGTCTTATAGGGTCTAGGGCTCAGGGGGAGCTACAGGGTATTTATGAGTTTTCTACAGGGTTTGCGGAGTCTTCTGCAATTGGTAAGGGGTAGTAGTTTCCCGTATTCTAGAGGGATTGGCCGAAAAAAGGAACCCAAATTAGAGAACTACCCACATATCAGCCTGCCAAGACTTGACCTCTCCATGCAAGTCCTCCTTGGATACCACGGTTTAGGGTTTAGGGTACGTGAAGTCAGAGTTCTGTGACGGCATAGCCAACACTCATGCCCACCTTCAACCGAAGCAGAACACACATGCTTCGGAGGTCCATATCTTCACAAACCTTCTGTAAGCAGCAAGCTTCATCCCCAACAAACCGACGAGCCCTAGCCCAGTAAGCAGGAAGAAACCCTGGTCCATAAGGGGCGCAGATGCCGCGTGGATGCATAACCGCTCCACATCTACATCCTCGGAAAGCACTGGGATCAAGTTGAAGGTATTGGGTCCAGGGCCGTTTTGGGTTTACGCCGTTGAGTCAGGGTTCGAGCCCCTACACCCCTAAGCCCTAAAGCCCATACCGACCATACGTAGTTTGGTGCTTTGGCACCCCTGCATGGTAGGATCGTGTCTCACCGACAGGCTAGGGGAAACAAGCGGTTCTTAGGGACTGGGGGGGGTGCCAATGCACGAGGTAAGAAGCACGCACCCCGAGCTCAAGAAGGGGTTTAGAGTCACACTCGAGGCCGTTTCTGACAAGGGTTCTGGGTTCTACCAGGGCTTGATCAGGGCTCCAAAGAGGTTTCGAGAAGGCTGCCACGGTATCGTGAACTCCACCATGAATCCATCCTTCATCTCTGAGCCCCATGCTGTGAGGTTTTGAACCCCGAAACGAGCCAAGTGTCCAGAAATAGCATTCCACGACCATACCTTGGCTTCTCTTGCAAGTCCAACAAGGTGTGAGATCGATGCTTAATATAGCGACCGGAACAACTTGCCATAGTCGTCCCTCCATAGCTTTTTGCAATTCTAGTCCGATTCACACCAGCAGCTAAAGAACGTGTGAAGGCCAAAATCTTACTCCTTCAGTTCCAAATTACATGCTACTTGAGTCACACAAAACTGAGTAAGAAACCCTGCGTAGACACTAGACCCTAACCCTGACCTACACCCTAAACCCTGGAATGAACCCTCGACCCTACACCCTATTCGGTCTTACAACCTCGTCCTTCCTACATAAAGGTCGTTCCAAACGGGGCCGACGAGCGATTCATGAGGCTTGAAAGGTATCCATAAGGTTTAACCGAGGGTTGCAGACATGGGGGGGGCCTTTATGTTAGACTTCTATACTTTAAGTATACTTTTGTCAGAAAGATAAATAGACAGACAGACAGGTTGATAGATAGATGGGGACTAGAAAGGGGTATCAGTACTAAATGGTCCAACCCGGTTCTGAGCGTTTTGCAGCTGCACCGGTCTTCGCAGGGTTTGGGGGGGTGTAGGGTTCAGGGGCTTCGGATGGCTTAGGATGGTTTAAGGGTTTGAGGGCTTGAGGATTTGAGGGTCTAGGGTTGGGGTGGGGGTGTGGGTTTCCCTGTTTCGGGTCTAAGAGAGTCGGGTTCAGGATGAGGAAGCTTGGTAAGCAAGGCATCAGAATCCGGGCCGTCGATTCTTCCAAACCCGAGCGAACCCCGAACGTCGCAATCGACAAGGGACAAACTCTGCGGCAGCCACTGCTCACTGTGTCGGGAGCTCGGGCTAATGGGGAAGGAGTCGACGCTCGCCAGCTCCTCCGCCTTCCAGCAGACTTTTGTATCTTGTTTACCACGGTTTCGGGTTTAGGATTTAGGGTTGACCCCAAACATTGAACCCTGCACCCTAGACCTCTGTACGGAGTGGATGGGTGTCCTACAAGAAAGAGGTCAAGCTAGGGCGCAGGGTTCACGGCGGTACCACAACCCTGCACCCTGGTTGTTCGAGAGATGTTCGGGTCTTTAGGGGGCTAAAGGCTTCGGGTTTCAAACGTGTCCCGAAGGTGCAGAAGAGATCGTAATCCGGAGCAGATCGCACTTTCCTGCTCGTTATGGGGTTAGAGGGTCTCGAAAAAAACTTTGGGATCCAGACTTTGAGGTCTTGAACATCCCTCATCCGCAAAGTGGGTGGAAGATTAGCATTAAGCGCCGGGTCCCAGTGGATGCAGACCTCTAGTGACTCTAGTAAAAAGGAACCCAAAACTCAGGTAAAAAGGAACCCAAAACTCGGGTTGAGGGTTTAGGGTGAGGGCTTACGGCTATGTAGACCAGCATCTACCAAACGCACATTCCTACACTTGACTCCTTGCTCCCTTCCTATGCAGACGCAGACGGGATCTAGCAAGGTTTAGGAGTTTTCGATTTCGGGTTTCGAGTCTTCAGGCCTGTCAGCCTATGCTTGAACCTGGCATCGCGGATCATGAAACCCCAAACTCTCGGTGGGCCTCTTCTCCATACCCTAAACCCTAAACCCTGAACCCTAACCCTCGCTTGGCCTCTTCTCCATCGCCAGTCGGACCCCTCGATAGGGCAAAGGGCTTGCTGTCCGTGAAGTCGCGCAGGCCCACGAGGTGGCAAGTTTGTCCATCCATCTTGGTGTACATGACCTCGATAAACCCAAAGGAGACCACACAAACCACACATCCAAGCCTGTAGCGACACAGGAGTAGTTGTCAAAATGATGGCCCTTTTTTGGGTACCCTAAAGAATAGGTGCCATATGATAAAGAGGACCCGAAACGGGACCAGAATTCTGACAACCACCCACATAATACGATCGATAAACAGCGAGAATGAAAGTCCATAACAATGGTCATCAAAGAATACTTACCCAACCTAAAACCTCACTGAATGGTTTCCTACAGCTGTTGGCACCCATCTTCGAGACCGGAGATCTTTACACCTTGACGCCTTGAAGGGCATTTGGGGTTTTGCTGTTGGGAATTAGGATTAAGGGGACCCTTGGGGATATAGACCCTCTCAATAATGCCCCTTTTAAGAAAGCCAGTTGTAGGGTTCAGAAGGGGTAGCCTTTAAAGGGTCTCCCTAGTAATACTACCTAGCTATCGGGCTTGGGGTTTCTAGGACTCCAGCTGCAGGGCTTTGAGGGTTTAGGGGTTTTAGGGTTTGGGGCTGAAGCCCCGGAGCCGCACACGGTTTAGGGTTTAGGGTTTAGGGTTTAGGGAACAACCCCCACCTGCAAAACCTCCGTTCGAAGTTTCGTAGACCAGCTGTCCACCAGGCGAGTGTGGAATGCGTGCGCTCGCACGGCCTGACGGGACTTACTTGCTTTTGCTAGCGGGCTTTGGAGTTTGAGGACAGGGTGGAGAGCTGAGCGAAATCCGGGTTTTGCAGTGGCTCAAGCTCAAGAGGCACCAGGATTAAACGCATTGTGCGCTCGGGAGGTGGAAGATACAAAGCCTGTACAGCAAGGATGCTAGCTGCTAGCACTTGCTGCATCACCGAAGCTCCACTCGACTATCCCTAATCCCAGTGCGTATCGTAAAACCCTCCTCAACCCATTAACCACGCCGACCTTAAAAGCACCCAAAAACCTTATGGCCACCCGGAAAATCCTATCTATACAACCTGAAACACCCTTATAACAAACTCTCTAATCCCTCTACAAACGAAAACCTCAGCACAGCAAGAACCCTATAGAGACCTTATCGGCAACCCTTGAACCACCCTTAAACAAAAAAACTCTAAACCCTAACGCCCCAAAGCCCTGAAACCCTGTAACCCGAAAACCCTAAACCCTCTACCCTATAGTGAACCCCCGAAGGTTAGAACATGGGTTTAGGATGATTAATGCTGGGATCCCCTATATATATATATATATGTTTTACCTTTAAGGCCATGAGGATATTGATCTTCCAACTTTCTGGCTTCCACTGTAAACTCTAAACCCTAAACTCTAAACCCTAAACTCTAAACCCTAAACTCTAAACCATAAAACCCTAAAACCCTAAACCCTCCACCCTAAACTCCTTAAGACCCCGAGCCTGAGCCGGCTGGCCGTGGCTGCTGCTCCCCGAGCTACGGAACATCGAGAGCTTCGCCTAGACTGAACTTAGAACCCTGGCAAAAACTATATTTTTTTAGCTGTTTCTTAGGGACTATAATAACCACAAAAATTTTAATTTTAGCTGCTTCTTAGGGATTATAATAACCAAAAACTTTTACTATTTCTAAGTACCCCTAAGTCGCAATGGCCGGCGGGGCGTCCAAAGGGGGCATCAGGTCGGTGAAGAGCACACCTTTCAAGGTACCCCCGCGGCCTCCTGAAAGGTTTAGGAGCTTGGGTTTAGGGGTTTAGGGGCATTAAGGGCTTAGGGTTTAGGGGTTAAGCTTATTTTCGGGTTTAGGGAGTTTAGCAGAGGGTTCACAGGGTAGAATATGGGGCAGAAGTGAAACGAGATGGCCACTGACATAGAGATAGAGATAGAGGAGGGGATGAAAAGACAACGAGACGGAGATGGAGATGTACAGATCCACTACAGAACCCGGACAACCGCGCGAACGCATGTGGATTCCTGGGCCCTGGCCATAGGCTTCAAACATCTTCAAACCGTGCTGGCTACCGGGCTGCGTGACTTTTCAGAGGGTCTGTATTCGAGCAACAGTTGGCCGTCGCAAGATTGCTACGCAGCCCCCCAAGAGGCCATATCCCTAAACTTACAGCTCGAAAGCCATGAACCGGAGACACTCCAACCCTTCAGCAAAGTCTTTCTAAGGCCAACAAGGCTAAACATAGACAGTCTGAGTCTGAGTGTTCAGTGTTCTACCTAGCCCCCCAACCCAAAACCGATGTCCTGAAGCCCTATCCGTATCCCCCTACTAATAGCTTTCCCCACATTCCCAAGAGAAGTCTGCCCTAAGTTTGGGGTTTAGGGTTGAGGGGTTTGGGGTTTAGAGTTTAGGGCTTTGGGGTTTAGGGTTTAGGGCTTTTGATTTTAGGGCTTATGGGAAAAAGGGTGTAGGGGTTTAGTAGTTTAAGACCCCGGTCCTGCCACAGAGTCTCTTAGCAGCATTGCAGCAAGTTCGTTGGAATGCTCGATCAAGCGAAGCTCCTCAAAAAGAGCGGCTCCCCGGCCCCTATATAACAGGGCAACATCCAGTCTCTCGTTAGTTGGGTCTTTTCGGTTTCTGGCTGTTGCGGTTATATAACATGGGGGGGCGCTGAATAGTCAGATGAGATCATGTCCAAAGGAATGATATTTTCAGGCTTGGGCCTACGGTTTAGGGCTTTGGGCTGAGGTTTTAAGTTCATACAGAAACAATGCATGCGGTGCAGGGGATGAGCTTGGGGGGTCTAGGGTGATGCATCTCATTGTTGCCCTGCAATATAGGGGCCTTAATGGGGATAGATTATACGTTAACTATAAAATGGAACCCCCCAGCTAGTATTGTTAACCATTAAAGCCCCTGGGCCCAGGGTGATCTATCTCATTGTTGCCCAGGATGCATTGACTTGGCCCACCCACGGATGTTCTGCCCCTGCCCGCAAAATGGAATAAAAGGCAGGCACAAGAATCAACTGCGACCACCTCGAGGTGTGGGGTTAAGATTCGGTTTGTAACATCCTTGCTAAACTCCAGAGCCTCAAGCCAAAACCAGACCCCGAAACCCAAAACCCCAAAGCCTGGACCTACAAAAACTTGACAACCCTAACCCTAAACTCCTATTCCCTACGCATTAGTCGAAGTCCTCGTCCAACTCAACCACTGCGTCACAGGTTAGTTGCAGCAGGGCAGAGGCAGCATTCAGCTGCGTTAGAGCATTCCCTTTCTCCATGGCGAGTTCCACTCTCCTGGGCTTTTGGTGAGCAGCTTGCTCAGAGCTCATGCTACGATAGCAAGGATATCTAGGTATGGTATGTATGTCCGTACGTACGCAGGTAGGTAATTATGCAGGTCTGTATGTATACCTGTGTAGGTACCTCTTGCGATCCTATGCTCATCTTGTTATGGTAACTTAGGTTAGCCCCTTTAAGTAACAGCCACCCAGTCTCTGAGCCAGATACGCATCGAAGACGTATGCAGCAGCAGTTAAGAGCATGAGGTGGAGGAACTCCATACCCAGCACCGCCGACAAACCGCCATACGTCTCCGTGCTCTCTTCCGTAAGAGCCCGATATGTGATTGTCCCGAGGAAGGGAAGGTTGCTGAGCAAGACAAGATGTGCTCTCCTTGCCATCACAATAGCTGGAAATCGGAAGAGGCTGAACACTATATATGCCACTCGAGTACCTCAGTTCCGAAGCACCTGCACAAAAGCTACAGACTTGACATAGCGAGCTATGACCAGAATCCGGAACCCTACACAAAAGAAAACATACCGTATGTACTCCTGCACCTTAAATCCCAACTTATATACGGTAATTTACAAACACAAACCATACAACCAAAACCATACAATGACTCAAAACCCTATGTCCCTTCGGAACAACGTTTAACCTTCATCCATAACGCAATGAAAATCTAACTTTGTTCTTAAACCAGACCAAGGTGCTCCCATCCAGGCTATCGACATAAGGCAACACATAGGCCACCAGCAGCAGTGAGTAGAAAGTGAACCAAAGGTCGTTTCCTTCGCTCTCAAGAGACAACTTACTGTAGGGGCCTTCCTTATTGCAACTATAGTATAATGGGCCCCAAAGCCCTACTCTAATTATGACGGCCCTTTTACTTATACTATAGATTCGTTCTGTAGATCCCTCATAAACGTCTTGTAAGGAACCCTTTACAGGAACCCTCTTCTAGTGATTAAAGCCCCTATACTATGAAAGCGACTTGTGTCGACGGCTCAGTTTATTGTCGGGATTAGGATTTAGGGCTTTAAGGTTTTAAGGTATAGGGGTTCAGGGTTTAGGGTTTGAGGTTTTAGGGTTGAGAGTTTGGCAAAATTAGCAACTTTACATACGGGATGCTCAGCACGACAGAGGAAAAAACACATTAACAAACTGCTGCAAGTAGGGCAGAACCAAGTTGCGTGCGATCTGAGGCACCACAAAAGCCTGAGCTTGCTTCAAGGCCTTTTGAGGTTGCAGGGCGTAGCAATACTTGAGCATCTTATTGGGGTTCAAGGGCAACAAAAGACCCTAGAACTGAAAACCCTAAACCAGAACCTAAACTCTGGCCCCTGAACCCTCAAACCCCAAACCCTTAACTAATTAACTAAACCCTAAAACTTAGGCACGGCCCCCACTCAGTAATAGTTGAAGAATATTCATAATATAGATATAGTAGGATCTTAATGGTAGCCCTATTATTGACTCTTACTGTATGGGGGCCGTACCTAACCTAAAACCCTTCAACCCTGAGCCCACCCGAAAACCGCTCTCGGCGCCTTCGGACCCTGAGCTTAGGAGTTCAAAGGGGAAAAGGAGGGACCCTTAATCGGGACCCCTACCCCTAGGGAAGAGGGTTCCTTTAAAGGGGTCTATAAGGACTACTATAAGGGGCTATATTGAGGGTTTAGGGTTTAGGGTTTAGGATATAATGGGCTATATAATGGGTATATAATAGCAATATTAAGCGTATATACCTAGGGGTCCTTATTAAGGGTCCCTCCTTTTCCCCTTTGAGGAGTGTTCTTTTCTTGTTTTGGTGCCTCCTAGAAAGGGGCTTAGGGTTTAGGGTTTCAGCGTTGCGAGGTTTAGGGTTTAGGCGTCAGGGCCGTTAGGGATGAGGGGCATCTTTTTTGGTGGATCCTTGTACTTCTGACTTTGCCTGTTGCTTTGACTACGGCTTGACGTTTGGAATATGGGGGCTTTAGTAGATAGAATAAGCCTTTGTGGCATCGCATTGGACTAGAGGGGATTTGAAGGGACTAGTGACTAGCAGTCCTACTTATTCCGGCCTCAACAAGACCTCGCGATACCCTCCTAAGTGCCCTCTCTTTCCACAGCTACAACGATCGCCAACCAAGATGCTCTCGGGTCGCTTGTGGCTTGTGTAGACTCCGGTTTCGAAACTCTCAAACTAAAACAGGTCAAATCAGAAACGGGTATTGGGGTGAAGTATACTTAAGTTAAATCGGGACTACAAGGGATAGTACTACGGTTTAGGCCCCAGTATCATACAAGATACTGCCTTTTTGCTTATGCATGGAAACGCCAAGACGCCACAGCCATCCAGAGAAGGTGGCCCACAATCGTCCAAGAGAGGTTAAAAGAAATCACAGGAGGCAAATCCGGCGTAAAGATCATCCGCAGCTGCATGGAAACCACGACGACGAGCCTGAGTCTGCTCCAGGCAATAGGCGTACTGTTGGGATAGTAAACCCTAAACCGTTTGATTGTTCAAAATGCCTGAAAGCCTGTTCTGAGCCCTCGACCTCGAGTAGCAAACGGCAAAGCAGTGCCATAGGCCCTAGGCGGAGCCCTCAAAAAGGGTGGCATGAAGCTAGGTAGGACTAAGGATCCCACTCTTAATTATTTGGGATTAATACAGGGGCCTTAATAATTAGAATAGGGTTTTGGGGCCCATTATACGATATTTATAATAAGGAACCCCCAAAATAGTATGGGTAATTATTCAGGTCCCTATATTACCCCACCTATCTTCATCCTACCCTTGGAGCCTTTTGACCTAAGCTGGGGCAAGAAGCAGTAGCGCGGTGTTTATTCCGACGATCTTGCGGCCGATGCTGTAGCGAAGCGCGAGAGCTTCTCTGCGAATCATGCCGCAGCCTGCATTGTTTAGGGTTCGGGTTAATGGTTTGGGTACCGTTTGGGGTTTTAGTGTTTAGGGATCAAGTGGGGGCTTTGTGAAATTGAACTTTTTTCGGGAGCCTTAGCCGATACTGAGGATCCGAATATTTCGAGGCCTGCTTCAGGCTCCGACATTCTCCGACATTCCCATGTACAGTCCTCTGGCCTGAATCCACAAACCACATCCTTAAACCCAAAACCCTAATCTCTAAGCCGTAAATGTGCAGTCTAGCTTGCAGGATTAAGGGTTCCCCGCACCCAGGGTTCGAATATAGAGTTCCCCGAACCCAGAGTTCGAATGTAGAGTTCCCCGGTTGACCTTTATAAACAGACAAGCACGGAAGTGTTCTAGAAAGCCGCGAAGTCGACTTCAAACCAGAAGAGGCCGCGATTATGTCGACATCAACAAGCTTGAGGCTTTTTATGTAACCAGAAAGAGAAAATGCACGTAAACTTCTATGTCAAAATGGTTCCTTTAAGAAAAAGTCTTAAAGCATGGTACGCCAGAGCTCAGTATTTGGGGAATGAAGACGTCCGTCCGGCACAGGAAGGCGAAGCCTTGACGACCACAATACAAATCAACCCTCGCAGTGGAACCCGATGGACTAAATCCAAGAACGGTTACACTACCCAAAGTGTTGCCTTCGGGTTGTGGACTAGGAGTCTTCTGGATGTGCTAACTTATAGTCATACAGGGGCTGTAGAGAAAAAATACTGCTGATAACCTCAACGAACCTCAGCCCTAAAGCCCAGACTGAATTATATAACCCAACATCCGTTAAAACTTCTAAATCTCGACAAGACTCTCTGTAAACAGCTATGGAACCCGGCTTAGGGTGGGGTCTAGGGTTTTGGGGTTTAGGGCTCCGTTTAGCGGGTGTTGGAACGCTAAACTCCAGGAAAAACCTACAACAACCACACTACTCCTTGAAGTGTTTGAAACTCTGAGATAAGCGTCCTAAGATACCAGGGCTGAATCTTAAAAAGGTTCAGGGACAGCTTGCTTGTTGGGTTGGTGAGTTTTCATGGAGCTGGACAAAGGCTTCGATGGAGGCGGGTCAGAGAAGACTCCATAGCTTCCAAAGAAGGGCTCTCGAACTTCGTGTGGGGTTTGACTAAGTTCCAAATGTTTGCTGAAGGCTTTTTCCTGAGACGGGTCTAGGGTCGAAGGCTCAAGGTCCCCCGAAACCCTGAAACCTAAATACTAGCTTAAGGTTTAATAAGGTCCCCTAAACCCTAAACCCTGACTTGAGGTTTAAGGTCCCCTAAACCCTAAACCCTAAACCCTAACTTGAGGTTTAAGGTCCCCTAAACCCTAAAACCTAAACCCTAACTTGAGGTTTAAGGTCCCCTAAACCCTAAACCCTAAACCCTAAGTTAAGGTTTAAGGTCCCCTAAACCCTGACTTAAGGTTTAAGGTCCCCTAACCCTAAACCCTAAACCCTAACTTAAGGTTGAAGATGCAAGGTTGCTGTTCTTGGCACCTGCAGACGCAGACTGGGGTGGACCCAAGATGAACCACTTCAGCGTCCACCTCGCCGGCTTGCACAGCTCGGGGTTCAGGATTGAGGATAAGAGTTCAGCTCGCACACGGCTCTATCTATCTATCTATCTCTCTCTCTCTCTCTCTCTCTCTCTCTCTCTCTCTCTCTCTCTCTCTCTCTCTCTACATATACATATGGATGGTTTACGGTTTAGATTTCCCAAACCTAACTCGATCAAGGAGGGTGACGGGTTTGGCGATCTCGGTCCTTCAACCCTGAACCCTAGACTCTAAGCCTCTAAGCCCTGAACTCTTAGGGTTTAGGGTTCAGGGTCCTAAACCCTAAACCCTAGACATCCAAGCCAAAGCCAGTGGACCTGCTAAACCAGGAAATGATAAGGGTACCCTTTGTCCTACTATTTGGGTTCAATAATAAGGGAGCCCAAACAGAACAAGGGCCAAAGGGTAGCACTGCACCCCTAGTGAAACCGAACCGAATCAATCGACAAAACCCCCGCTTCATGATCCTTCAGGTTGAAGTCTTCTGGGTTCTTGCTATGGAACTCGGCTTGAGTTGCACACAAACCATCTTGTCATCCCTGGCCAAACGCTTAAGCCGCCAGTCTTACAAGTCTGGGTTCAACGTCAGGTAAAAAGCGTTGAACCACCAGCGGTCATCATCGTGAGCTCCGCAAGCGCAGGACTGATACTGGAAGAAGCTTTCGGTGGCAAAAGGAACAGCCCAATCAGGAGCACGCAGCAGCAGTAGCAGCAGCGGCAGCGGCAGCAGCGTGAGTAGGTGAGTAGGTGAGCAGGTGCGTAGGTGAGCAGGCGAGCAGGTGAGTAGCTGAGTCGGTAGGAGTAGTAGGAGTAGCAGGCATAGGCGTAGGCGTGGGCGTAGGAGCAGTAGTAGGAGCATAGGAGTAGGAGTAGGAGCATAGGAGTAGGAGTAGGAGTGGCAGTGGGAGTAGGAGTAGGAGTGAAGTAGGAGTAGGAGTAGTACTACTACTGGTACTATAGTACTAGTACTAGTTCTAGTACTGGAACTAGTACCAGTTCCCCGAGTAGTACTAGTACGAGTACTAGTACGAGTACTATGTTGTTGTTGTGGCTGCTGTTGTAGGAGGAGGAGGAGGAAGAGGAGGAGGAGGAAGAGGAGGGGAGGAGGAGGAGGAAGAGGGGGGGGAGGAGGAGGAGGTGGAGGTGGAGGCAGGAGCAGCAGTATTTCAATGGGAAACGACCTTTGCATCACAACCCTAAACCATGAAGTCGCAAAGACTAGCCGGCGCAGTCTAGACTCAAACTGGGAAGCTCCCATATGAACCTCATCCTTTGTATAGGCTTATACCCTACACTCTAAAAAATCTGATACCCGAACACCTTCAAACCTCCAACGACCCCGGTACCGCGCCTCAAAAATCTCAAGGCCCTCCATAGCGGTGACTTCTGATTCCAGGCCCTGTACCTGCTGTCTGGCCGGAACATCAGAGATTGGGTTGTAGTGTTCGGGCTTACTTAGGGACTAAGGGTTAAAATTATTCGGGGTTAAGCGCTGTTAGGAGTGTTCGGGCCCGGAGTGGTATCCTAAACATCCGTAAATCCTTGTGCAGAAACGCCAAGCCGGTCCGCCTTAGGGCGTAGGGCAAGGGGCTTCAGAGTGTCTTGAAGGATCAGAGGGTGTGGAAAGTAGGTCGTAAATGGCACCATACACCCCTAAACCCTAAACCCCTAAACCCCTAAACCCCTAAACCCTAAACCGCCATACACCCCCACTGCCAACACCCCCAGACCCTGAACCCCCAATCTCCCGAAATCCTAAACCAAAACCACCAAGCGGTAAACACTCCCAAACCCAAACTAAACCCTTATGAAAGCCCCAGATTAACACCCTGTCAGGGCTTATAAGAAGCAGCGAAAAGACCTTCTACACCCCAAAGCATACAACGCATTTAAAGCACAAATTCCTATGCCGCAAAACCGAAACTGTACGCCTGAACTCCAAACCCACAGCCGTAACCCCAAAATTTGGCCACAGGTGCGCTAACCGGCCCGCGATCAGCGCCTCCCGGAGAGTGTTCGGCAGAGTTGGGTTGGGCTTCATGGGGTTTGAAATGGTTCTCATAGGATTCTATCGGGATCTACAAAGTTACAAGAATTTTTTCACACCGATTTTATGATGTCTATTATGGTTGCATAGGGTTTAGGGCTTGTCAGGTGTGTGCGTGTATATATATATATACACATATTTGTAAATGTATATGTATATGTATTTGCATGCGCATATGTATATGTATATGCATACGCATATTCATACTCATATGCATAAGTAAATAGTTACATACATACATACATACTTACTAACATATGTATGCGTGTGCTCTCTCTACATACACATAATCACGAAACTTAAATGGGGTCTTGCAGTCTCTGGGTGTCAGGTTTAGATGGAGCGGACGAAGCTTGCGGTGGGAAGTGCAGAGTCAACTGGAAGCACAGGTCCGGAGTGATCTTGAATTTTGGCTGAGGCTTCATCGTAGAGATCAGAAAACACAGCAACACTATCCCCTTGAAGTCCGTGTATAAGTCCTCTACAGCATATTCCAGAGAGCTGTGCTGCTTATCAAGGTCCATATTATGTTAGGGGTTCGTTCAGACAAGATGCAAGCGAGTTCATCTGGCCATGCTGGTTCTGCAGATTTCGACCGTCACTGTCAGTTGGTTCACTAACATCAGTTCTTCAAACGACCTCAAATAAGCTTCTAAGGGCTTTGACTCCGGCTCTCATCAGTACTAGCCTAAATTGAATCAGCTCTTCAGCGAGCTTTACCTAATGCTCCTGGAATGCGCTGCAACTGCAACGGATGATTAGTTGATTGCTATGGATTGCAAGATGATTGTACCTGCCTGTTTTAACGGTCCTGCGTCAAATCCAAAAACCCCTCAACCCTAAACCCTAAACCCCTAAACCCTAAACCCCTAAACCGTAAACCCCTAAAGCCCTAACCCCTAAACCCCTAAACCCTTAAACCCCTAAACCCCTAAACCCTAAACCCTAAACCCCTAAACCCCTAAACCCTAAACCCCTAAACCCCAAACCCCTAAAGGAAGAACCAAGGAGGTTGGGGATGGCGAGCACTTGTCAACAAAAAACGCTCACCGACAAAAACTGGGAACGCCCCTTCCGCATTTATCAGGGTTTAGGGTTTAGGGTTTAGGGGGTTTAGGATTGGGGGTTTAGGGGTTTCGAAAGTTTGCTACTCAGTTTCACGTGTTTTGACTCAGCTGAACTGATTACAACTGTTTCTTTGGCCTGAGTTCATGCTTCGATTGCTGTCCACTCGTGTTGCACTAACTGCCCTAGGATTGACACTCCAGGTACTTAGAGGCCCAGGGGACTTAGTAAGTAGGTTATAAGTAGGGTTATAAGTACCCTAAATGGAGTTACCGCAATAACCTACTTACTAAGTCCCCTGGGCCTCCAAGTATACTCTACCCCGGGATCTATTCTGGGGTCTACATAGGCCCGGACGTGGGCGAAGGCACAACGAGGACCCTTCACCTGAACACTCGACGTCGAACCATGACCCAAAAACAACACGACAGAATACCTCTACCCAGAGGCCCCAAAGTAGTTCCTTTTTGGGGGTTCGTATATAGAACCCTATAAGGTAATCCCAAAAAGGAACTACGATGGGGCCTCTGGGTACACCCAAACCATAACACTGCAAAGAAACCCAGCCTCAAAAGTCGCTAAGCTCTCACCCATAAACCCTAAGCCCTAAACTTGGAACCTCAACCTCACATCGGGGCCCTAATCATTGCCTATGGTGTGTCGGGGGTTCCTCAGTAGAATGATGGTATAACATACCCCAGAACGCTGTTCTAACTATTAAGGCCCCTATGTTAAGCCCTAAACCCTAAACCCTAAACCCTAAACCCTAAACCCTAAACCCTAAACCCTAAACCCTAAACCCTAAAGCCCTAAACCCTAAATCTGCACCTTAACCTAAGCCCTCAGCCCACCTCGACCCCAAAGGAAGCTGCAAGGAACGCTTGGGAAAGGCTGGGCGAATCGGGATCGAACTCCATCGGAGGATCCCTCTACACGAACACCCCGGACCAAATATAAAACCCCTAGAGCCTAGCCCAGGCCACGCAGGGCATTGAGGCTTTAAGGTTTGCGGTTTAGGCTTAGGGTGGCTTAGGTTTTAGGGCCTTGTTTCCTCACCTCCTTGGCTATCCTGGCCAAGAACCTCTGGCCACACCTTGCTCCGTAACAGCATCCACAACATGGTACTGTAGGGGCCGCAGTTCTCATTTCATTAGGGCTTGCCGGGGGAAACCGGACCCGCAGGCATAGTGTTCGAAATTGTTCCCGCCCATGTTGTACTTGGGCCCTAATTAACTTCCAGATCTATGGCGGTTTAGGGTTTAGGGTTTTAGAGACTCACAAAGGTGCGAAACCGGAGGCGCCGATATTTCGAGCCCAGATCAGCGCTGCGGGGGTCGCTTGAGCTCATAGCCTGAAACTCTACAACACTTCTCAACCCAAAGCCCTATCAACCTTATGCTATGACCGTCTTGCTATCATTACTATTGCTACTATGGTTGCTATTATTGCTATTTGTCACTTTGGCTACCAGGATTAATCTTACTACCAGCGCTGCCATTGTTATTGTGTGACTATGACTACTACGATTACGATTACTACTATTACTGACATGTCTACTGATTACTATTAGCCTTCTTCATCTTGAAAAACGGCCCGAGACTGCGAACCCTGCTGCGGATACGCGAGACCGAAGTCGTGGAATCTCAAACCCAGCGCCAAGCCCCAGAGATGCCTTAGGAGGAGGTGGTCGGGATTCAAAATCCTGAGGGTCCATGCCCCAATATACTAGGTCCGCAAGTGTCCCTTGATAAAGAGGGTACCCACTTCAGCTTTGACAACAAGGGACCACGAATATACAAAAGACAAATGAAGAGTGTTACTGGGGGGAACCTCGTAAATTGCATATACTTTGGACCTCAAAGTGGGTCCTCTATGGTACTTTAGGGCCACAGTTAAAACTTTGCATACTAGACCCTCAGGCCGAATGGATGCCTGCCCAAAACCCTACAGCAAAAGCCATGCGCCATAGCAGCACAACCCGAACAGTCCTTGACCCCGAAGCCTCACTGGCCTAAACAGACACACAACTCTTGTAACTCTCAAACCATCAGCCTGAATGCAATGTAGCGTGCTGTAGTATAGACCCTGCAGCACCAAACCTCGGGCATCACGCTGATGATGATAGTGATAGTGATGAAGGGAACATGATGGAGAGGCTGCTGATGATGATGACAATGACGGTGCTGACACGGATACTCATGATGAGGATACTGATGATGACGACGACAGCGCGCTATCCCTGTGCAGCATAGTTGCATCGGGAGCCTCTGACTTAGAATTGTAGAGGCGGTGCACAGAAAAGCACTGCTGAGCCCTTGGTCAGCAGACGTGCACAACACCGCTTGCGTGTGCACTGCGAAGCCTGCGCACGCCGGTACTTTCCAAACCCAGATCACCACAAGAGTCCATTCGCAAACAAGCCTTCAACCCGCCTCGACTCTTGGAATTGAAATCGGGGCAGGTGGGTGCGCAGTGCTACTACAATTATATTATGTAGGAGCCATTAAGCTACGAGAGCCCCCTACGCTCTCTTCTGAGCAAACCCTGGAAGCTGCCCGAAAAGATACTGCTGGCAGCCTCGTCGCCACCGAAGGGCAAGCGCAAGTTTAAGCCAATTCCTTGGCTTGGGGAGCTCTTTGGCGCGGGAGGGTTTAATCCTATACTATACTATTTTCTTATTATTTTTCATAGTACACGATATTGTATCAGATTAGATTCAACAACCCTGAAGCTAAACCTCTGAACCTAAACCTTAAACCCTAAATTGTGAAACCTCTGAATTCTTCTTCAGCTTCCAACGTGCTCCCCGTGGAAGCTCTCGAAGACTTCTTCCGTGATCGGAGCCTGTCGTGACGGCTTGGCATTTAGAGTTTTGTATGGGTTTAGGGCTTGTCGGGATTTTGGGTCTTAGGATTTAGGGCTTAGGGTTGGAGCTTGGGACTATATACAGATACTCAAATACATCTGTGTATATAATACACATATATATAAGGGCGGTTCTCGGGGAGCCGTTGTTTTCAGAGCTCCGGCACCGCTGCAGCTTCGTGCGAGGTGGCAGAAGGTCCGCTGACTTCGGCACGCGGGCACTCTGGATATATATATATATATATATATATATATATATATATATAGTCGTCGCGGTTTAGGGTTTAGGGCCCAGGGATGGCCTCAATCATCCATCAGATGTTGCAGCAATGCCTCCACTTCGATTTTGCTCAACCAACGGGCGCACAAGGTTCCAAGCTGTTCGGATGTCCAGTAAGTTTACTTCTGAAGACAACTGACCACGACTAAATTTTGAGGGCCAGAGAATCCGAATCATTAGGGTAACACCCTAAACCGTTTGGGGGGGAAGGTTTTGGTATAGCTATTGAAAGGACTCCACTATTTTCATCTGTTCAGACCTCTATACTGACGAGCTAAGGATTGAGGGTTTGAAATCCTCTGGCCGAAACCTCAAGCCGTAAACTTTAGTTTAGGGAGCTATGTGGGGTTTAGGTGTTCGTGGCGGCAGGCGGCAATGAACTGAGAAAATATCTGACATTTGATCACACCTCTCTAGAGGAAGCTATCCATACAAGCCCTAAATACGAGACCCCCGATGAAACTCCAAAAGAAACCGAAAAAATACTGGTCACAATCTTAAACAACACTCCCTTATGACAAAGCCGAAAAACATCGCATCAAACATGTTACACCTTGTAAAACCCGGTGAGAAAACGCCCAAACCCTAAACACAAAACCGCAAATGCTATACCCCAAACCCTGTACCATGAGTCGCGCCTGCACCCCATCAGCGAGCTCTCGCCGAAGCTCTTGGAGTGGCTTGATGAGGGCCATGGTCTGGTGAGTGTTACGGCTTTCAGGCATTTAGGGTCTAGGGTTTACCTTATACCCTTACCTTATACCGTTTAGGAGTTTTTTGGAGATTCTACAGGGTATAGGAGCTCATAAGGTTATTAGACGGTGGTATTCAGGGCTGAAAACTTTGAGCTTTACACAGCAGTCCTGATAAGTAGAACTAGGTGTGGGGCGTTGGGGCCTAGGGTTTAGGATTCAGGGTGGAGTATATTGCAATATACATAGTCTACTACAGAACTCTAAGGAGATATCTAGCCGCGATCTCGAAGATCCAACCCCGAGCATCGAGGTCGAAAAGGGGCGGAGGTAGAAACCGCCCCGTCGGCCCTGACTTTGAGAGCCCCTAAACCCTAAAACCCTAAACCTAACTAGAGCCCTACCCAGAGACTCCAATATCACTTAATTAAGGAATAGTCCTTAAATTATGGTAGGATTCCCCAATATGATTTAAGGTATATATTCCTTTATTAAGGGATATTGGAGTCTCTAGGTAGCGATTCACGGGTTTTGGGCTCTGGGGGCGCTTCCCGGCACTTAGGGTTTTGCTCCAGGCCGCCCTTCGCGCCCGACAAACAGAAGACTATGCCTCGTTTAGGGCTTAGGATTTAGGGCTTAATTCGGGTTTAGGGCTTAGGGTTTAGGGCTTAGGGCTTAGGGTATAGGGCTTAGGGTTTAGGGCTTATGAAACCCCGAAAGCAACCTACATCGATAATCCCTAGACCACCTCCAAAAACCCTTGTAAACGACCCCATGAAAACCAAACCATAAACCTCTGTAAGCCCCAAACTGAAAGCTTCGGGAGCCGAAAATAGAGAACAGCAAATGCATGAAGCCCTAGACCCCAAACCCATGAAACCGAAAGCACTGAGTCCTTAACCGCAAACCCCAAAATCCTAAACCTTAATATGCTTGTAATACCCGTGTACAACCCTTCTAGTGTCCTCATAAACCCCCCTAGATTAACTCTTGATGTACCCCTTGAAAGGAACCCTAAAGACCCAAAGGAAGGGAAGGGTAATTAACCCTAAACCCTAAACCCCTTAAAGGAATCCTAAAGACCCAAAGATTAACCCACAGTACCCCTTGAAAGGACCCCCCTGAACCCTAAACCCTAAACCCAAAAAAGGACCCAAAAGATGCGAAGAAAAGGCCTCCTTCACGCGCTGTTTGGGGCCGGGTGCCGCCAGGCAGGCGAGGAGGGGATGGAGCAGGGACGTCGAGAGTGGCCTTGGTGGAATGGTTTCAGGGTTTCGGGTTTTGGGCCTTTTGGGTTTCTTTTGAACTCCTTTTTACCCTCGCAGATCCAATCTACTAGGGGTTAAGGTTTAGGGTTTAGGGTCCCTTGGGACAGTTGCAAGGTCCAGAGTTTCAGGGTTTGGCGCGGTTTCAGATCTTGAGGACATTACGACTAGGTTCATGGTGTTCGGGAAACTATTTCAACGCTCTGTAGGTATCAAAGGCTATTTAAGTTCTGGATCGTCCAGGGCAATCGTTCTCATGATGAATTTTCGGTCTGTCCCCCACTTACCCCATGCGGCTGTGGACGTACTGCTTTGCTTCCCCCAGCCTCAAACCAGGCTTTATTTGGGTTTAGGGTATGGAACCTAGGACAGGGCATCCTGAACCACGGGGCGGTGAACCAGCTCGGGGCGCGGCAACATAAGTAATTAGTGACCGCATCCACCAGAACCCAAGGGAAGAAGCAAAGCACCATGTCCACAGCTTCCATGGGAAATGGACAAACATGGTGGTGACCATGCCACCCACACCACATCCACAAAAAACGAGAACGAAATCCAAACCGAGTGCGGGGCTTGGAAGCTTTGTCCTGCCGCGCCTCGTCCTTGGATCATTCTCAATGGCTGCCGCTGGGATGTACATTCCAGGGTTGTGGCCAATTGGCTTAAAATCGTTTAGGGATAAGGGCGTTGTCGGGCTTTCAAGCCTCCGATTTGCGTAAGCTTTTGTGGCTGGCCCGAATTACAAGAAGCTCTTGAATAATCCCTTGACTTCGTAGTAGAATGTAACACTGCTCCTACGGAACACCCAGCTTCAAGTTGAACAGCATAGTAAAGGCGAAAGGCCAGAGCTCAGCATCTGGGTTTAAAGCAACTTGACTGGACGGGCCTTCTCCCGCAACCCAACCCCCTGCCTCCCAACCCCCCGCTCACACACTAAACCCTAAAGCCTAAGCTCTAAAACCCAAACCTTCAAGCTCTAACCCCATATCCTCAGCCGCCACCATTTAGTTTCTAGGCTTCAAAGGGACAAGCGTAGTTGCTGAGGGGCGGGGGGGTTGTCGTAGGGTTTAGGGCTCTAGTGTTTGAGGAGTTCGGGGTTTAGGGTTGCCCGGTTTCCCGAAAAAGTGGGGAGAGGGAGGGGATACTCATCGCAGCAACTTTCCCAAGAGGCACCGTTTTGTTCTGTGAGGGATGGCGCACTGTAGGGACCTTGATGAGTCGGACGGTGTGTTTGTAGGGGTGCTATAAGGGTTGCTGCTAAAAGGGATGGGATAACGGTCTAGCATAGGCATTGTAGCACTTTAATTATATATGCATGATGCATGTTCCATAATGAATATGGGATAAGACGGAATCAGTACGAAATACTCAGGTAATCAGAATCATGCGAAGTGAGACGAGCGTCCACAAGAAGTCGGAGCAGTCGTGTTGCCACCTTGCTTCAGTCGCCAAAGGCTTCACTGGCTTTGGAGGCACGAATGTCCCGATAATACTCTCCAATTCACAGGAACATTCGCGTATATATTCAAGAGGTCTTGCTATTCAAAGAATAACTCGCAGAAACACTAACAGGGAGACAATCGCAGAAGGGCACCCTAAACCACAAACCCGAGATGCTAAAGCCACCTGAACCCTAAAACCCGAAACCTTACTACCTTAAAACCCCATAAACGATTTACCCAAAGCCTCAAAACCTTCACCCGAAGACCACATAAACACTGTAAGCCCTCAACGCTATAAACCCGAAGCCATCGTGAGTGTCCCTGGAGAAGGGCGGCCCAAACTGGCTAAGTCATAGGGATCCTTACTAAGAGGCCCAGGGGACTTAGTAAGTAGGTTATAAGTAGGGTTATAAGTAAATGGAGTTACCGCAATTATAACCCTACTTATAACCTACTTACTAAGTCCCCCGGGCCTCCAAGTAGGGGAGGTAGGGGCCAGGGGGGTAGGGGACTGCGCTTCCTTAAGTCGGCCTTAGTAAGTCCTGATTATAGGTATTAAGGCCCCCCTACCCCCCGTCCCCCTACCTTTGAGGGGGTCCTTATGACGAAGAGATGAAAGCAGCCTCTGGGTCTCTGACAGCAGCAACAAACTGGGTCTAGGGCTTACGGCTTAGGCTTGGAATGCGAGAATGTGGACCCTGAGCAAAATGTTTTAAGGACCTGAATAAGGTACCCCTAATCTGACGAAACTGCTCCCCAGTGAATTCGTGGATGTTGGTGAAATTCGGGGACCGGAACCCTTGTGGTATCCTTTCCAGCAGTCTTTTAAGGAACCCTTCTAGTACCATTTAAGGGGGATCCTTAAAGGAACATTAAAGGAAGCCTTAGAGGTTGAAGGAACCTTATAGAACCATTCAAGGCTTGACGGAATCCGTAAAGGACGCCAAAGTTTGGCAGTTGCCGCAAGAATGGCCGGATATAAAACTTCGACTTGCAAGAGCGACGCAGACAATGCAGCCAACGCTTCAACCAGGTTCAAGCGATAAAGGTCTCGCATTCGTCTGATGCAGCTGTTTTCACCAAGAATGCTTGTATCTTCTAGTAACACGCCAGGGGACAAATCCCATCGCCGTCGGCGCACCGCTTCAAGTGGGTTCATGATTCGATAGGCTGGAGCCTTTGAAGGAATCCTCAAAGGTTAAAGGAACGTTGTAGACCCCTTTACGGTTTAACGGAATCGCGAAAGGACCCCAAAGGAATCCTCAAAGGAACCCCTATGATGCATGGTACACTGTAAAGGAATCCTTAAAGAAACCTTTCTAGCACCCTTTAAAGGAATCTTGACAGGAACCCGAAGGAACAGACACCTTGCGCCCAAACCCTAAACCCCAAACCCTTAACCTAGATCCTAAACCCTAAATATACTAAACCCTAAACCCTCAACTCTAAACCCTATAAACCCTAAACCCTAAACCCTCAACTCTAAAGCCGACAAACCCGAAACCCGCAACTCCAAAACCCATAAACCCAAAACCCTGAACCCTCAACTCTAGAGCCTACAAACCCTAAACCCGCAACCCTAAACCCTACGTATAAACCCAAAACCCTGAACCCTCAACTCTAGAGCCTACAAACCCTAAACCCGCAACCCTAAACCCTACGTATAAACCCTATAAGCCCTATAAACCCTATAAACCCCATAAACCCTAAATCCTATGAAGGAGCCCCGAGACCCCCCCGGGCCTCAGCCCAGACCTGGCCGCCCGAGGCGAAGGCCTCCACAGCAGACTGCAGGAGCCTCGAAGCGGGACTTCGATTTAGAGTTTAGGGTTTAGGGTTTTGGGCTTTGAAGCTTAGGGATTAAGGCTTAGGGTTTAGAGTTTAGGGTTGAGGGTGTTTAGAGTTTAGGGTTTAGGCTTTAAAACTTAGGGTTTGAGGCTTAGAGTTTAGAGTTTAGGGTTGAGGGTGTTTAGGGTTTAGGCTTTAAAGTTTAGGGTCTAGGGTTTGGGGTTTAGAGTTGAGGGTTGAGGGTTTAGGGTTTGGGGTTGAGAGTTGAGGGTTTAGGGTTTGGGGATGGTTTAGGGTTGAGGGTTGAGGGTTTAGAGTTGAGGGTTTAGGGTCTGGGGTTAATGGTGTGTAACAGTATCCGTGCGGTGGGTGCGACTTTTACTTTAGGAATAGCTTTATAATTAGAGCTGGGTTCCTTTACAGGGTGCCTTTAAAGGATACTAGAAGGGTACTGTAAGGGATTTAGGGATGTAGGGGCCTTCATAATTAGAATAAGCTTCCTTTACAGGGCTAGATACAAGGGCTACGGAAAAGGCGATTACAAGGATATAATATAGGGGCCTTAATAATTAGAATAGGGTTTTGGTGCCCATTATACTATAACTATAGTAAGGAACCCCGAAAATAGTATAGGTAATTATTAAGGCCCCGGTAGTAGTTGGAATTGGGTTTCGGCGTACACCTTATCAACTAATTATGATACAGGTTTAGGGTTTAGGGTTTAGAGTTTAGGGTGAGGACTGTAAGGGGATGCCGGTGCAGCAGACTGCGAGAGCCTCGGAGCGGCATGTCGTCGGGGTGGAGGAGGGCGAATGGCAGGGCAGGGTTTAGGGCTTGAGGTTTAGATGTTTAGGGGTTAGGGGTTTAGGGTATAGGACAATTTTTGGAATAGTGATTTGAAACGGCTTTGAAAGGTTCGATCAGGCTTCAGCTGCTTATTTGCAGCCTTCATAGTTGGAATTGGGTTTCGTCGTATCATTTACTATGCAATTATGATACAGCGGACTGTAAGGGGATGCTGGTACTAAGCGGGTTGGAGGCTTAGCCGGACCCATGGAATTACAGCAGACACCAACGTGTGCATCCGATAACCCCTGGATGCTTACATGCGCACTCTGGGCCCAAACCCCTATTCCGATCCCAAAACTGTACAACCGATTTTTGCTGACGATCTACATCTCCTAGCCTTAAACTTCCGCCAAGCAACAGTCGTCCAAGAGCCTCCCCTCGCCAAACTCCTAGCGGGCAGGGCTGTGACTTTCGGGTCAAGGTTGCAGGACTAACAGAGGCCTTCATCGCTGAAAATTTGGGGTAGTCATACTACATTATACTTATCAATGGGGCTACAAAGCGAGACCATTGCCAGTTCTTCAACCCCACATTGATGACCGAAGCCCTAAAACACAAAACTCCAAACCCTGCACCCTATAACCTAAACCCAAACCCCAAAACCCAAAACGCCCTAAACCCTAAAAGCCCTAAAACCCAAACCCCAAAACCCTGAACACTAAACCCTAGACCCTAAACCCCAAACCCCGAAACCCAAGACCCTACACCCTGAGGTCCTTTCTCCGACAGAGTCAGGGCCAGGCTCGGAGGCACCCTCCCCAGCTCCAGCGCCCAGGCAGAAGAGGCGCTTGCGCCTTTACTTCGGGTTTGGGCTCTTTTGGGGGGAGGTACGGTTGATGATATAAATCCTGCATTACCCATAATCAGGAATATACCATAATTCCCATAGTTTAGGGCCCTTAAGGTAATGCAGGATTTTTATCATCAACAGTAGTAAGACTATAGGGCTTAGGCGGCTTAGGTTTAGGGTTTAGGGTTTGGGCTCTGTTCAGGGAGGTCCTCAGGTTCGCGGACCTTCGGGTTGGGGCTCTTTTCGGGGGAGGTACTACCTGGACCCTAAGGAACCTACCTTTTTAGGGCTCCCTAATATGATTTCTTTATATAAGTCCTTAAAAAGGTAGGTTACTTCTGGTTAAGGTAAGGTTTAGGGCTCAGGGTTGAAGTGCATCTTGTTTTTTACGGTTTGTTCTATCGAAAAAGCTGCAAGGTTTCCTCGTCTTCCTTGAGTTCACTGAAGAAACAGGAAAAAGGTTCTTAGAGCGTTGGGGATGCAGGGTTTAGAGCTTGGCGATTTGGGCTTGAGGTTCGGGCTTCAATTAGGGTCTGCACATTACGGACCGGGATCAAAATTGTGTAGGACTTGGTGGTCGTTGTTTGGAGGTTCGGGTTGAAGGTTTGAGGCTGTGGAAGTTTAAGGCTTGAGACTAATTACCAAGACGGAAACCACACAGAGGAATACCCTAAACCCTTAACCTAAAACCCTAAAACCTTAACCCTTAAACCTACACCCTAAACCCTTAAATCACAACCCTAAGCCCTACAAAGCAATACGAGGAATCCTTGGTGGCTGGCCTCTGCCGTCCTCCGACAGTGGCAAAGACCTTGGACCGCAAAGGCTCGTAGCGCCACAGCTTTGGGGGCCTACTATAGGGGGACAGCTGCTAAATCGTAATCATGTTTTGGTCTTCGCTAAAAAAAGTTTTAAGTGTATGTGTGTATATACATATATCTATATATATATATATATATTTGTATTTGTCTGTTTAGTTGTTTGTTGAGATTTATAATTTATACACATGCATGCACAGGCTCTATAAAGGGGACAGCAATACCAACTGATCAGACCCTGGAAACTACTTCGAACTTTGTGTCGTCACAGCATGGATTTAGGTCCCGGCAAAGAAAAGCATGTTGTCTTTTAAACTCCTTTTTCCAGAAGAAAAACATGTTTAGGGTCTAGGGTGCTTCCCTCCTATTTGGCCGGAAACCGGAATGCGGATATCGCTTGGGAACTGTTGGGAGCCCAGACCTGCAGCCCGGAACCATCTACCTCGGAGGCCTCAAAAGGTGGGATGAAGGTAGGTGGGATATTCCCAAACAAGAGTCCTTATATAGGGGATCCTTAATCCTACCTACCTTCATCCCACCTTTTGAGGCCTCCGACTACCCCAACCACACCAAAAACGGAAGGACTGACACGCCCAGCTTTAAGCGGCTACCAGCAGAGTTTTCGGGCAAAGTCCTTTCATGTGCGTCAACCGCCAGGGAGTGAAGTCTGCGAGTTTAGGGTTTAGGGTTTAGGATTTAGGGTTTAGGGTTTAGGGTTTAGGACTTTGCAGTCATGTTGGGCTATCGTTGAACCTGGTGCTGCAGTCCTGGCACTCGAAACCCTGAATCCTAACCCCGAAACCAAACACTAATCACGAAACCCAAGAACCTGAACCTGCGCTCCTGATGCCCAAAAGCCGAAGCGCTAAGCCTTGAGCCCGAAGGTCCAAACTCTTATCCCGACACCCTTAACCCCGAGCCCGAAACCCTAAACCAGCGTTCTTTGGGAAGCTGGATTGCAAAGCCGGGATGCGAGAGAGCCCGTGGAAGGAGATTCAGAGAGCGTAGCGCCGACAGCGCAGCGGCACTCAACTGCAGCCAAAATAAACTGATTTTCCTAAACCCCAAACCTTCAACCCTAAACCCTTAACCTTAAACCCTAAACCCCTATGAGCTGAGGATTTCAGTCTCCAGATTTGGGATTTGGGGATTAACAGGAATTCAGAGTTCATGCAGCACCGGGCTTTCATAAAGGAACAAGGTATTCGGTATGCCAGGATTTGATTATGTTCAAGTGCATGTACACCCTGGATCATGGTCTAGAGAATTGTGGGTCTCAATCTGGTTGGCTTCATCCAAGATTTATGTGCAACCCTACAGAATTGAATAGAAGGTGAGAGCCACCTCCAATCATTGTTGGGCTAAGGGTTGCGCGTTCGGCGTTTACGGTTCCCTCATGGAGAATGGACTCGACGAGATCCTGGGAAACAACTTTGAGAAGAAATGCCTATGCTGCGGATGGTCGAGTTCGTGTTCGGGGCCTTATGGTGGGTGTTTTGATTTTTGTTTTTGGAAGGGGCGAGGGGCGCCATGGGCATATTTCCCATTATGGATAATGCGAGCTTTTGGGCTTGGAATGTAGGATAGCAAAGAATCTAAAACTCCTTTGGTCAGAAGCAGAGCTCGGCGGGAGTCGGGTGTGGTTGCGGGCCGTACAGGTCTTTGGGACCGGTTTTGCATTGAGGGATGGCAGAACTCGCAGCCCGATTTCTCTCCGATGGGTTGCTGGCGTAGGGGCTGCTCACTTGGGTTTGCGCTGCGCCTGGCACCGAACTCCGTCGTTATTTCCGCATAAGGGCCGGGAGCTGTTGCATTGCCTGGAAACTCTAGTGTACGACCCCGTTTCATGACCCCCTCCAGGTCAAAGATCTTTCGTTTGAACCCTCTACACGCCCCAACGTGTGAAAGGAGGCATGGGGCAGTTTCCCAGAAGTGGTTCCCGGTTCAACCTCTATAAAGCACATAATGCCATTGCAAACCCTTAAGTTGTGCCCTTACGATACTGTACCCAGAGGCCCCAAAGTAGTTCCTTTTTGGGAGTACCCTATAGGATTCTATATATGAACCCCAAAAAAGAACTACTTTGGGGCCTATGGGTACTTTCTCCTTTCTTTGGTTATCCATTTTTATGGTTAGGATCCTATAGTAGAGATTTTGGTTAACCCCAAAAAAAGGGCTACAATGGAGACTATAGGTACTTCAGGATTACCTTATAGGATTCTATATATGAACCCCAAAAAGGAACTACTTTGGGGCCTTACGATACTGTACTTTCTTGAAGATACCTCTTCCACGCCTCACCCGCAGAGGCTGCGAGCCGACAGAGGGAGCGGCTGAAAGTGGTCCTGGGCATCGGTTGCGGCTCTGTTTGGGGTTTAGACCCGAAGCCCTACCTCTCCCTCGCCCTCTCCATCCATCCATCCATCTCTCTCTCTCTCTCTCTCTCTCTCTCTCTCTCTCTGTTTGTTGCTCTCTCTCTCCCTATTTCTGCCTGGCCTAGTCTTCTGTCTGTCTGCCTCTCTGTATAGATACCAAAACGAAGAAGAATACCAACTCGTCGAGGCACTGCAGACCCTTTGGCATGGCCCCTTGAGGGCCACCGGCGAGACCTGCCCACTCTTGCCGAAGCATCTACCCAGAGGCCCCAAAGTAGTTCCTTTTTGGGGTTCATATATAGAATCCTATAAGGTAATCCCAAAAAGGTACTACTATGGGGCCTCTATATATAGAATCCTATAAGGTAGTCCCAAAAGGGAACTACTATGGGGCCTCTGGGTAGACCCACAAACTCCAGAGCCCCCCCTGTGAGAACCTTCACCCTTCACCCTGAACCCTCAACCTCATTGATGTTTAGGGTTTAGGGTTTAGGGTCTGCCCCGTATGTTGTGTCACACGTAAGCCTTTCGTGCCAGAACCCTGGTTGTTTTGAGCTTCGGGGTTCAAAAATGCTTGATCCGAATCCGAGTTTACGGTTGAGGATTTTCATTCGGGCACAGGGCTCGTCATTCAAGACCACAGTAGCAAGAGGATGATTCTGACTGTCTGCTTTTGACTCAAGGAGCTTCGTAGCATCTACTTTGGGCCGCTGCCCGTAATCAAGCAGCCAACCCTAAACCCTAAACCCTACCAGGCCTTGAGGATGCCAGTACTTTTGCCCCTTCTCTGAATTAGGGCCCCGAAAAAGCACATAAGCAAAAATTAGGATAGTGATATCCCATATAACCCCCCCTAAGAGGAAGCCCAATAAGGTAGGGATATCTCGGTAAACCCGGTAAAATGCTTATGCTTATGTGCTTTGTGGGTCCCAGCTGAATGCTCTATCACGCCTGCCGCGGCCAAGAGCTTCAACAAGGGCAGTGCTAACCTGGGAGCTTGCTTTTCCCTCGGATTCTGTCGAAGTTGGGTCTTGGATTTCAGGGCTGGGTGCTAAAACACGAAACCGTTAGACCCCGAGCAAGGATCTACAGCAGATTGGAAATCGGAACTCCGAGAAAAAAAAATCAGCCCCACCTCCAACTGCCACCCAGAGGCGCACGGTCCTCACCTTCCTGGAGGGGGCTACCGGCGAGACTGCCCTGATAGGCAGATGCAGCAGGATCTGGTGGAGGAGTAGGCCATATATCACTGAATAATAGTAATAGTAATTTCAATTTTGGTGGCAATAATACTCGAAACTAGTACAAGTTAGAATAGTGGTTACATTGTCGGACATTCGTATTTCTGATACATTTGATTTGATTCTGAGATTGTCATGCCTCGTGTCATGGTTGAACTGATATTATGATGTGTCAAATTGCGCTCGGGGCTTAAACCATCCACGGTGATTGGTACCCACGTGTCATCTTACGAGAGTTCCAAAGTAAACTAACAAGCAGTAGGAATCGTAGACGATTCCATTTGGCCAGCGCCAATACTACGAGCATCACAACTCTTCGTTGTGTTGTTCATGTTGTCATGTCTTCTCTGTTTCTTCTCACCACTATATGTAGCACTTCATGAGGGCTTCTGGAATCTAGGAGGTGTCTACGGTCAGGATCGCGCTACTTCGGGTCTACCTTGTGGTCACGTATTCTGAAATCCCGTATAGACTGTCATCAATAACACTACCTACCTCGGAGCACAGGGATGGACCCTGGCTGCAACGCTCTACGGGTGCTCATAAGCATGTTAAGCGGTTCACTCTGGGGCTTTGGGATTTGGAGGGTTTAGGGCTTCAGGGTTTAGGCTTTAGGGCTACTTAAGTCGTGCTCACTGTTTACCATTCACAAGTCACAAGTCCCAGCAATTCAGGATACCCTCGCCGAGAGGAACATGGCAAGTAAATGAGGGTTTCCGAAAATAGGGGACCCCAATATAGTATATACCCTAAATAGTAGGATCCTTACTATAAGGACCCCTAAATAAGGAAACTCCCAAATATCCTCCCTCTGCAGGTCATCCAAACTCGTACCCTTTTGGGCTTCCATGCTCGAATCAAAAAGGGCTGTCAAAATTATGGTCCCTTCTTGGGTACCCTAAATAATAGGTGCCGTGTTATAGTAAGGACCCAACAGGGGACCCTAATTTTGACAATCACCCACATGAAGGTTCATGCGAAGGTATGAGTTCAGACCTTTGTGAGCACCTGAATTGGGCATGAAGTGGTTATTTGTGGAAGTGTGGAAGCATTGGCGTGCTGAGTAGCTGCTTCTCATGGACGAAACCCCGCGATATCCGTAGTCACGACCAGACCACAATTGGATGTCGTCTCATGATCCCCCTAAACCCTAAACCCTAAACCGCTCTACTTGCTCAAGCCCTCCGTCCTTCAGCTAAAGACCACCACAGAACCCAGAACCCTGAAACCCAAGCCTGCAAGCATAGACCCTAAAACCCCTAAAACCGTGAACCAAAGATAGAAACCTTCAACAAACACCTTCAACCCTTACAGCCTTACAGGAACCCCATCTCCCTACATGATCCTTTAGGCCCCGAGGTCCTAGGCAAAGACCCGACATCAGGGCTGATAAGCCGGAGCACCTCCGGTAGCTCGGCGACCAGCTCGGCCAAGAGTGACCAAGAGGCCTGCGAAGATGGTCGTCATAGCCTTTTTTCAACAAGTCCTGAATCCGGATTCTATCGCGGTAATATCAGGGCTCTATAAAGGTTCTACAGAGGGTTCCTCTAAGCGAGTTCCATCAAGGTTCTATAGCGGCATTCAGAAGGGCCGTCACGAACTAGATGCGGTTACGAGACACACAGGCTCCAAATGGCTCGGTGAAGCTTTGCAGAAGCATTGAAAAGCCTCGAAACCCCAAGAACATGTGACTGGAAAAGTCCTGATAAGTCCCTAAACCCTGAACCACTAAAGCCTAAACCCTAAACCACTGAAGCCTAAACCCTAAATCACTGAACCCTAAACCCTAAGCCACTGAAGCCTAAACCCTGTACCACTGAACCCTAAACCCTAAGCCACTGAACCCTAAACCCTGAACCACTTTCTTTCTGCCTTGTGAAGCATGTCCAACCCTAAACCACTGAACCCCAAACCCTTAAACCCTAAACCCTAAACTCTTGGGCCCGACGAAAGAGCTTTCAGAACTCCTCGCCAGGTGCCCCTCGAGGTCGCAAACTGAAAGCCTTCGAAGCTTCCCCCCCTGCGCCTCTCCGCCGACTGCCAGAGGCGCGGCGCCTGGCGGAGGAAGTCGCGAGGCTGAGGGCCTTTGCCTACTTGTCTTACCTTTGGTTAGTGGTTTAGGGTTTAGGGTTTAGGGCTTAGGGTTTAGGGTTTAGGGTTTAGGGTTTAAGGCTTAGGGTTTAGGGTTTAGGGTTTAGGGGTTTAGCGGTTTAAGGGTTTAAGGTTTAGGGTTTAGGGTTTAGGGTTCAGGGTTTAGGGTTTAGGGTTACTATAAGGGATCTATAAGGGTTACTATAAGGGATCTATAAGGGTTACTATAAGGGTTCCATAAGGGTACTATAAGGGATCTATAAGGGTACTATAATAATAGGGGCCTTAATAATCCTGCGTCTTACCTTTGGTTAGTAGGGAATGGAGGAATGGGGTACAATTATAACTACTATTACCAGTATCCTGTGAAAAGGTTAACCTTTGGGAATAAGTTGGGATTGCATAGGGGTTATAGTATCCCAAAAAAGGTTAGTCGCTACCTACTCAACAACTCGGTTTGGGGTTTGGGGTTTCATGGGGCTCAGAATTTAGAAGTACGGGGCTTTGGGGCTCAAAGTGTAGGGCCTTAACTGGGGCTCAGAGTTTGAATGTTTGGGCCTTGGCGGTTTTATTTTGGCTTTAGGGCCGCGGTGCTTGCGGTATGGGGTTAGACTCTGGGGCTTGCGGCTTTGAGTTTCCGGCTTGGTGGTTCAAAGACGGCTTAGGTTAAGGCAAAACCCCCACGATGAGTGTGTTTGAGGTTTGACCCCCCAACCCCCAGCTTAGGACTTTAAGGCTGCTGTTTTTAATTTAGCAAGTATGTACAGTAGAAGCCAGAGAGTTGGAATATCATTATCGTAACCCCTTTAAGGTAAATTATAGGGGATCCTACCATTAATCCATATTCCAACTTTCTGGAGTTCCCTTTATACGGTTCGGCTGGTTGGGATGTAGCTGGGGCTTAGGTTCAGGTGCAGGCTCGGGGCTTTCAATAAACTAAGGCACCGGGCTTGAAGAGCTAAGGAGATCGAATGAAGTCGCTGTAGCTGCTTGTTTGTGGGGCGACTGGCAGAACTCCAAACACTAAATCATGTGCCCTATAACCCCTAAACCCTAAATCATAAAACCTATTTCCAAACGCAAAGACTTTCAATATCCATCCATACCCGGAATTCCACGACCTTGCAGCAGCACAGCTCCTCCTGAAAGCCAGGACCTCAACGAAATCCGAAAAGTCAAAATCCACACCGGCCTAACACCCAATCAAAATTCCGGTTTCCGAAACCCTCGGCCCTACACCCGAAAACCCTGTACAACCTTGAAAAAGTGTCAAAGCTCGGTGAAACCAATACTTCCATGAAACACAAAAACCACGCCTTTACCGTAAACCCTGAAGGTGCCGACTCTTCAGAGGTCGCTGTTGCTAGGATACCCAGTAACCTAAGAATAAAAAGGCCTCTCTTTTTGGTATTGGGTAACTTTATAAGGAACCTAGGACTACGAAAAGGGAATAAGGGTACTACTGGGCATCCTAGTAGCAGTGGCCTCCGGCACATTCCGCGGATGCTGTGTGCATCACCTGAGGCTTCGTGGGCGGTTGATGCCCTTGTTGTTGATACGGTTTCGGGTTTGCGTGTATGCCATATACGGTTTCGGGTTGAGTGTATAAGTTTCTCTCGCTAGCAAGGACGGGAGTTTCTTGTAAATTTGTTCATGGGTTTCGCGAGGCATTGCCAGGTCGTTTCGCGTCAGGCACTGGCTGAAACTGCAACAACATGCAGTGGTTGGAGGTTTAGGGTACAGCACACAGGCTTGAGGGGTCTAGGAAGGCCTTACATCAGAATACCAAAACTCGGTTTCGGGTTTAGGTTTTGGGGTACACTCCGATGACGTGATACCAGACTCCTGTCCAAAGCACCGAATACTGAGGGATTTGGATTTAGGATAGCAGTTAGTTCTAGGCTAGTACTCCTGGAGTAGTGGTAGAACCGATACAACCGAAATGGTGAGTTCTGTAACTCAGAAACCTCTGAAACCGATAGCAACCCTCTACAATCCCCACATCGTGCGAAGACTCGGGTTTCGGGGCCTCTTCGAGTAAACTTGTTCAGGGACTGCTGCTTGAAATGCAGATCTCTATATACCTTAAGCCCTAAAGCTTTTAAACTTAAGCCACAAATCCTAACAGCCAAAAACCCTATGTGCACTAAACCCAAACCCTAAACCAAGTCGAGCCGCCAGATGCCGAAGGAGGGCTGCAGCCGTTGAGGCCTTCGCCGTCATGCCGGAGCAGCGTGCGCTGCCTGGCAGGGAAGAGCTTATTCAATAACTTCCTGGACCCTAAAGAACCTAGCTTTTTTTAGTGCTCCTTATTATGATTTCCTGATATCAGTCCTGAAAACAGTATTTAGGGTCCAGGTAATGGGCTGGAGTATCAGGATAGTCGTTCACTTGAGAAGTATATAACGGAAAGAATCTAGATCTCTTTTTCAGGGGCTGGCAAGAATAGAGTGAAGAGGTGGTTTGCTAAGGCATCTGGCGCATCTGGGCAGCGCGCAAGCAGGGTTTCGTGGAAAGCTCGCGCTAATGCACTCGTCACGGCGATTGGCCGAGGGGCTTCCTCTCCCCGTTTGGGTTTGCCCACAACTTTCCAAACGAAAGTCGCGAAGATTGCTTTGCAGTTCTTTATCAGTACTATGCAGGTCTGTTAAGTAGCACGGTATTATTAGGTTGTCTAAACAAAATCAACATCGTTCCTTACCAGGACCCCCAAGGCACCCTATAAAAGTATAATGAAGGGTAGTTGGGGTCTAGGTACGGTTTCTTGTCTTAGGGTTGAAGGGTTTCGCACTGGTGATCGCAGAGTTGAGAGTCCTGGAGCTGAGGGCGACGGGCTCAAGCTGAATCAAGGAATCTTCCCTAGATCTGGAGGGGGTTTTGACTGGATGCAAGTTCCTTAATCAAGGGGTGTTAAGCTCTCTGAGGTGTTACCCGCAACCTTGAGCCTCAAACCCAGACCTTAAACTCCAAACGCCAAGGCACCAGCTTAACCTTGAGCCTCCGAGCTCTGATCCTCAGGTGTCACGCAAGAATCTGAACCCCGCAATCCCTCAACCCCTAAACAAGCAATACAGGAAAAGTTTGCGAACCTGTTCTCTCCAAACCCGCAACGCCACGAGGCCACTATCGGCAGACTCCTTATGAATGAAATTTTGCAATGATCAAAGAATCAAACTTGCAACAACACCGAAAACACTGAAATTGCCAGAGAAAGCCTACAACCCCAAACCTCAAGCCCTAAAACCTATAACCCGCTAACACCCTACAATAACAACCGCCAAACTGTTGCGACAAACTCCTTGAAGACCGCAACCCCTCTAAAACTCCGCTAAGCCCCATGAAGCCCACAGAAAAACTCTAAGACTCCCATAACAACCTGACGAAACCATACATAACTCCTCTAGAAATCTTTCTCACGCCACCTAAAACCCTAGAGGATCCTTTTTCTACCCTAATCCCGAAGTCCTTAAGCCCTAAACCCCAAAACCCAAAATCTCGAAGCTCTTAACCCTCTAACTTTTTTGGGCTTCTTATTTTATAATAGGAACCCAGAAACCTGAAAGTAAAACAGTGTACCACTGAACAGCCTGGTAAAAGACAGCATCTCCAATCCCTTTGGGACCTGGATCACCCTTGTCCTTTTAGAAACAATAGACAGAGCCCTATACCTATATCCCTTAGCTAAGGGATATAGGTATAGTAGGAATTATTGAAGAAGGTCTACTAGCCGGTCTGTTTATTCTTTTGGGGGAACCATGAAAAAGGACAAGGCTGACCTGGATCTTCGGCCGCCAAGGCCGCCCAAGTCATCGGCTGCTCGCCTCTCTCAAGATCTTTCTGAAGGTTACATGCGGCGTGAGGGTCTAAAGTTACGAGTTTCGGGTTTAGGGTGTCGGGTTTAGGGTTTCGGGTTGAGGGTTTCGGTGCGGCACGATTCTGGAGGTGGTGCGCAGAAAACGTTCCGGGTGACTCAAATCATGCTCCTCGGGGTCCTTCCTGTGGACTCCTAATCCCATCAACGTATAGGGAACGATTTTGAGGGTGGTGCCTTCCTTCCTGCCCTGTTTGTACGTGATAGTCGTCCTTCAGCGTTCGGTGGAGTTTGAATGATGAGGAATATGCCCAACTGTGAAGATGCAGTGAAAATACCCTGACCCTGCACCCTAAAGCCCTGAAGCCCCAAAAAACTGTGCCCTGCAGGACAGAATCCGGGGTAAAGTTTAGCGCTCTCACACAACCTCGCCTTCCGCCGCCACCTGCCGCAGCCGCTCCAAGCGAAGACGCGCCGACGACTTTGCCTGAACGAGGCTCGGTCCAGGCCGTACAACCAAGCAGGGTTCGCGTATGACCATTCTCAATGCCAAGCTTCATTCCCAATATCTGCAAATTACACTACAGAACCACGCAGGTCCTAGACCCTAGACTTTCCACAACACTAAACAATAAACTCTAAACTCCAAATCCCCAAACCTTGAGATCCTTGACTGGATACGCTACACATCAGCTTCACACCGAGACACGGGAAGCCGTAGCAGAATCCGCCGCGCTGTGCCGCAGTGCCTTGTTATGGAAAAGCGCAGGCGACTCTCTAAAGTCTCCGAAATGCGCTAATTACATATCCGAGCACTGTGTAGTTAAACAAATTCCAACATGCCCTTCGTAGTCATACCTGTTCTTCCATAAACAACCCTAGTAAGCCGTCAGCATTCTGAAATCCTCAGCCATAAAATGTGAAGGGCCTCAACCTGCCTTGTCTTCTATGCTTTTTGGGCATGGGGGGATCCTTTTGTTTTAACTGGTACCTTGAACAGAAGGCGTGATGTGACGCCCAGTGTTATTCATTATTGTATCGAGCATTCCCCCACAGGGTCGAAATGCGACAGCCTCAGCCACTACAGTAACTCTACCCCATGCCAGGCCCTCAGCCCCCCCGAAGCTCTAGACACGAAATCCGAAAAACCCTAAACCCTAAATCCTAAACCCTAAACCTCAATCCTTGATACTACTCCCGAAACCCTGACCTCGCGGCCCGAAATACCATGGGGGTCGGCATAGCAACTACTCATATCCCCCCTTATATATCTATATATATATATGTATATAAGGAGGGTATACATATATATATATATACACACACAGCACTCTGGAATAATATGGCGCCAAGACCATATTCTAATTTGACAGGCCCCGAAGAATGTGGTGACCTTTTTGCCCGGCGGCCGAAGAGGTAACCGCCAGCAGCCCACCTCCAGGCCGTCCAGACCTGCGGGTTCAGGCTTCCTTAAAGGGTTTATAGGGTTTAGGGCTTAGGTTCTGGAGGGTTCTTGAAAGGAAGAAGGGCACGATTGAGGTTTAGGGTCGAGGGATAAGGGGGTTTGCCAAACATCGAACTTCAAAGCAAAAAGCATTGCCACCCGACTGCCGAACCGCCTCAACCCTAAATCCTGAACCCGGAGCCTGCCAACTCCAAACTCAAAGCCAAAAAATTGAAAAGTCTCAACCCCAAGCCATCAACCCCATAGTCAGTGCCCAAGCCAAAACCTCAACCCCGACACCTGAACCCTAAAGCAAGCCGACACGCAAAGCCCTGCACCCAAGCCTAGTACCATCCGGCTCAACTACAGCCCCGAAATATCATCGTATCACAATAGAGAGTTAGAGTATACCCCCAACGGCCTTGTCTAATTAGTAACGCCCTCTATATCTCCACAAGCGCTCCCCTCTGCCGGGTCAGGGACTCAAGGAGATCACTTGCGGCTTCAGGACGACGCCCAGCCTGGGCCGCGCATTCGGGGGAGGTTCTTGGGTTTAGGATCGAAGGTTGAAGGTTGCTTAGGGTTCGGGGTTTAGGGTTTAGGGTTGAGGGGTTAGGGCTTAGGGTTCAAGGTTTGGGGTTTAGGGTCGAGGGTTTAGGGCTTAGGGTTGAAGGTTTGGGGTTTAGGTTTGAGGGTTTAGGGGGTTGGGCTTGGCGGGTTTGGAATTTTTCGCATTCCGGGTTCTCGTCGGTGACGCTTTTGGGGCCTAGAGCTTTCACAAAATAACCTTACAATGATTCAACGTACCCGAAGGGTTCAAACACAAAACAAACAAGTAATCCGAAAAATTCTGGCTATCAATCGTTAGGCCCACCGAGAATTGCTGATCTTGGGGCACTGTAATTTGGGCTCTGAGCAGGGCATGCGTCTGGATTCCATGCCTAGCCCAGGCTGTACGATCTTCCGCAGCTTATCCGTATCCTGTAAAATTCGTTACTCTGATTTACGCAAGACATTGAACCACAACGAGATGCCTTTTTAAGACGATAGATAAGGAAGCAGAATGAGAGTTTCCAGTGCGTAGCGAGTCCACAAGTACATGATACTGGGCACTCTGGGTTTGGCCTAGGAACAGCAGTCCGGGCTTGTTCCAGATTCGGGTCGTTTGGAGTGTCATTCGAATAATGCACCCCCTTGCACACAAAACACGTTACGGCTTAGGACTCTAGGATTGTCGGGTTTAGGATTTAGGCTTCGGGTTTGAGGGGCTCGAAGGTTTGGAGGCGAGCAAACCCAACTTCAGAGAAGGCCAGGAGCCATGGTTACATTGGGGAACCCTCCAACACAGTACTAGTAGCTAATCAAATCCCTACAACACCCGTATAAAACTCCACGAAAGCCTTGTTAACCCCTGACAACACCCAATAAAGACTAATGAAACCCTACAAAACCCATACTGTGATAAACCCAGTAACACCCCGATGTAAACCGTGCTCAGTGAAGCCTCGATACGCCTACATATACCCGACTGAACCCAACAAAGCCTTTATGTTGGATTCACTGCACCAGTGCTGTCCAGGCACACGGATCCTTTGCCTGGGAAGCGAGGATTAGGCTCCAGGGTTGCGAGAGTTCAAGGTTGAGGGCTCACAAGGATTTTCGGGCTTGAAACCGCCAGGGCATGGGACTCTTTGGGGCTTTGGGTTTAGGGTTTAGGGTTTAAGGGTTTAGGGTTTAGGGTTTAGGGTTTAGGGTTTGGGGTTTTGGGTTTTAGCGTGCAGGGATGAAATTTGAGGTGTGGGCCTGGAAGCGAGTCCCAACGTCTCCCATAGCAACACGTGAAACACACAGGCATCAAGCCTCGTAAAGGACCTACAGACACTCACCAGAAACCCGAACACAACCCAAAGCTCATACCCAGGTCTCTAACCCTACTATAAGGGCTTTATTCATTAGACAAGCGTTCTGGTGTAAACAAACTCATTATAAAAAGACAGCCTCAGGAAACCTATCTTCAGGCTGCTGAATACGCGACCTTGAAGCCTGAACCCTAAACCCTAAACCCTAAACCCCTAAACCCTAAACCCTAACCCCTAAACCCTAAACCCCTAAACCCTAAACCTGAACCCTGAATCCTCAGCCTAAGCCCTTGGCCTGGAGATACCCTACAAATCCTAGTAGACTTTAGGTACGGCCCCCATACAGTAAGAGCCTATAATTGGGCTATTGTTAAGGTCCTACTATATCTATTATGAATATTATTCAACTATTACTGAGTGGTGGCCGTACCCAAAGTAGACTGATTACCCCAACAGAACAGCAAAAATTCACCAACAACTACACCCCAAAACTTGGGAACCCCGGCGGCAGGGGCCGATGGTGCCCAACGCCTCGAAGCCCTCGGCGGGCGTTGGCCCCCGTGGACCAAAACCTTGAGCTTTGGGCTTGAGTGGTTAAGGCCATGTTCAGGATCCCCCAATGGCCCTTAAATGGAGACCTAATGGTCCTGTTTGTGGTTATTAGAGGGTAGTTGGGGGGTCCAGGTATGGGATTGGAGCTTTACAGGATTAATGATCGGGCGGATAGCCCCATTACTGTGCACAGGATTTTACTACCTAAACCCTTAAACCCTAAACCAACCCTAAACCCAAGACTTGCCAGGCAGGTTCAGGGTTTACGGTTCCATACTGCGTGGTGAAGCATGAAGTGTAACTCTGACTGCCCACCCTTGAACCTTAATCCACCCGAAACACTAAGCATCCCTTAACCCTAAACCCGTATGCACTTCCCCAAGATCGTCTTCTCTGTAATTGCAAATCAGGAAACTTCCGACATGAGCCCTGGACTTGATGCACGACCCCTATCAACACTCCCAACAGCAGCCTAGCAGTGCCGCTTCAATCGGAAACCTGTGGCTATCACCTGTTCTGTTCAGACTTGCTATGAGCCAAAGAGGCCCAGAGTCCCGAAACCACAACCATAAATGAGCATCGGAGCCCTAAATCCTATGAAGACTGGAACTGGGCCACCCTGCCCCAAGCAAAGCTGAGATCCTCACGACATGGCTTCAGGAGGGTGTGAGTTCAAACTGTTAAGCCCTGGTGAACTACGGCTGTGGAACTGCTCCTCTACCAGGGGATTCGAGGGTTTCCAGAATCAGGGTTCTATAAAAAGGGCCCTACAAGATTAAGCTCTAGCTTCTGAATCCCGATGTCCCGCGAAACCTTACCTCAACCTACCAAAACCTGCCTTTTTTGTAGGGTCCCTCTAAGATCCACATTAGGATGGATCGTCAAAAGCATGTAGTTTAGGGTAAGAACCCAGACCAACAAAAAAACTTCAACAGAATGAGCCCCTAAACCTTGCATGAGCCCTTGCAAAGGTTCGAACTTAGAACATCCTGGACCCACAAAAACCGGCAAACCTCAACCCCACTAGGGCTTACGGTTTGGGACTTATAGGATTTGGGGTTTAGGGTTTAGAACTCAAAACCCTGCAAAGCCAGGCGAATCTCGAAAGACCCAAACCCCATAGCCCTTGGAGTCAGTGTCGAGCTCTGGGCGCTAGACTTGCAGGAACGTGTGGTTCAGGGCTTTAGCGCGGTCTCAGCCTTTAGGCGTTCGGCCGAGCTAAATTTTGAACCTAACCCCAAAACCTCAGGCCACGCATCCAGCCCTAACCCTAAACCCTCGAAAGACGTCCTCGGTCGCCACCCCCAGGAGAAGGCCAGTGGCCTGGCAGAGGGTCGGGCTTAACGGGGCATGACTGATTCGACCGGGGTTTCGGGGTGTGAGTCTTAGAAATAATTGTAGAAGTCTTATCATCAGGGAATGTCAGGGACTGTTATGACCCATCTTCCTTTCTGAGCCCTTCCCCAAAAAAGCGTCTACAGCCCCATAAACCCTCTACGCCCCGTGCCAAACCCTGCGATGGGTCCTTTCTTGTTGGTGTGTTGGTGGGCTTCCGAGGCAAATAGCTTGGGAGTTTAGGCTTCGGCCTACTTGTCGGGTATCATGGGGAACTAAAGGTTAACCTTTTGGGGTCTATAGGGATTATATAGGAACTATACTACCCAAGAAAGGTTAAAGGTTACCTACTCTACTACTAGGTCGGGTATTCGAAGATTTAGGGCGGTTCAAGGTCTTAGGGCTGAGGGTACGGAGCTTTGGGGTTTAGGGTCTAGGGCTTAGGGTTTAGGTGTTCAGGGGTTTAGGGTTTAGGGTTTACTGCAAAGGTTTGGGGGATCTCGGTGTCTGTAAAGAGGTGGCTTTTCGGATGCACACGGCCCATGACGTTGGCATAAGCTCTGAACCTAGCAGGGGCCTGGCCCGGGAGCCAGGTTGGGTTCATGGCTTCGGAAACCTTCGGAGGCCTCAAAAGGTGGGATGAAGGTAGGTGGGATACTCCAAAGAAGAGTCCTTATATAAGGGATCCTTGATCCTACCTACCTTCATCCCACCTGCTGAGGCCTCCGAAACCTTGGCAGTAAGTCGAAATCCCTAAACGCCTACAATTCCCCCGAGCCCAGAGACCCTCTCAACTCCTTCCTGGCGCCCTTGACGCTGGAGCTTAGAGCCTTACAGCCCACCTTCTCGTCGGGCAGGGTTTAGGGGTTTAGGGTTTCGGGTTTAGGGGTTTAGGGGTTTAGGGGTTTAGGGGTTTAGGGTTTAGGGTTTAGGGTTTAGGGGTTTAGGGTTTAGGGGTTTAGGGTTTAGGGTTTAGGGTTTTACAGCCCACCTTCTCGTCGGGCAGGGACAGCAGCTCCACCTGTCAAGGCCATGGAAAGCCATGGTGAACGAGCCGTGGCGGAAGGTTTAGGAAGCACGGCTGAAGTGCACAGAAGGACCCCAGATGCTTTCGGATGCTAGCCCTCATCTAGGACTTGTGGACAGAGGAGACTCTCAGGTTGCTAGCACTGAACGGCTGATGATATAAATCCTGCATTACCCATAATGAGAATTTACCATAATTCCCATAGCTTAGGGCCCTTCAGGTCATGCAGGATTTATACCATCAACCGGAAACACTCTTCTTCGCCGTTTCCCGCAGCAGGAGCTCTCCGGCAGCCACATAGCAAGCTGCTCTTCAGAGGAACTCCCCAGTTCAACCCCAGGCACCAAAACCGCAACCCAGCCCCTACACCCTAATACGGGTTTACGGGCTTGAAGGTCCGAACTGAAGCTGTAGGCCTCTAGCAATCCTAAGCCCCAAGCCCTCCACCCAAGTGGACCCTAAACCCTGCCCACTCAACATCCCCGAGAATCCTAAACCTAAACCCGACGCCCAAAATCCTAATAATCCCAACCCAACCCTTTCAATTTCTGAAAGGAACCCTGATGCTACCCTTTACAGTAGAAGCCAGAAAGTTGGAAGATCATTATCGTAACCCCTTTAAGGTAAATTATAGGGGATCCTACCATGAATCCATATTCCAACTTTCTGGAGTTCCCTTTAAAGTAAACCCTACCCTTAATATAGCTACTATATGGCCCATTATAGGGTAGGGGTCCCCATTTAGGGTTCCAACTTTCTGGAGTTCCCTTTAAGTGACCCTAGTATAGTACCCTAAATAGTAGGATCCTTATTATAAGGACCCCCAAATTCCCTAATCCATATTCCAACTTTCTGGAGTTCCCTTTAAAGGAGCCCTAAACTCCAAAGGCCCCAAGGCACCTCGAAGGCGACGCCAGCGGTTGGAGGCACAAGTGGTCGAAACGACTGAAACTCCATCGCTCCTTTCGGTTTTGGGTTTAGGGTTTAGGGGTTCGAGGGTTTAGGGTGTAGCGTTTTTTGGGTTTAGGGTTTAGGGTTTTTGTTTGAAGGGGCTTGGGGTCTGGCAGTTTAGGTTTTAGGTTTTCGGGTTCTTGGCTTCAGGGCTTTAGGGTTCTAGGCTTTAGGTTTGCGGGTTTCGGGCTTTAGGGTTGTAGGGCTTTTGGATGCTGTTTAGTGTTTAAGTTTGTGGCTTGGGGGGATTTCAGGTCTGAGGGCAAACAGCATGCTGAGGGTCAGGGGTTTTGTCGGAGTCAGCTTTATCTAGGGCGTTGGCCATCAATCATTAGTTCGTGTTTTTGGCTTGGCCAAGTCTGTGGTAGAGATTGGAATTCTTTACTAAGAAGCATGGCAACCAAAAAAGTAACGACAATGGACACTGTAGATAGGGTGTGCTCTATGATCTGCGGTTGCAGCTAAGACCCTAAACCCTAAACCCTAGGTGTGAGGGCTTGGGGATCTTGAGGCTTAGTCCTCGGATTACACAATGCCCAAAGCCGGACCGTGAACCCTTCAAGCCTGAAACCCGAAATTAAGATGCCTATCACGCCCGGTAAACAACATAAAGCGAGACATGCACGCCACAGGCGATACAAACCCTGAGCCACGGATCTCCAGCCATAATCTCGAAACGCAACCCTTCTTGTTGGAGGGCTAGAATCGGAGTCTTTAACCCTTAAGCCTTAGATTCAGATTTTCTTATAAAACCCCTAAAGCCTTATCTTGGACGCTAGAATCAGATTCTTCAACCCTTAATTGAACTACCCCTAAACCCTAGATTCAGCGCTTTAAAATTTGTAAACCCTGCACTTAGTCCTCGCCGCCGCTTTGCCAGGGCCGCGTTGACGGATGCTTGGCCGAGGGTTACGCTCTCCCAAGCCTGGCTTGCGGAGCCCGAACATTCAAACCCCGATTTAGGGGCCTGAATACATGGGTGGTTGTCAAAATTAGGGTCCCTTTTTGGGTCCTTAATACAGTACGGCACCTATTATTTAGGGTACCCAAAAAGGGACCATAATTTTGACAACTACTCACATAGAACAGGGTTGGGGTGGTACATTACAGTCATTACAGTATAGATATCAGTATAAACAGGACCCTTAAGCAACAGTATTGGTAGCTGTTCAAGCTTTTTTACATAAAGCGCTTTAGGGTTTCGTGTTTACTGTTTCCGGTTCGGTGTTCAGGCTTCGGGCCTGGGAGAGGGGGGTGGGAAGGCTATAGGCTATACGAATCTTGCACCGTACCCCAAAACCCGCCTCATGTGGCGAAGGTTGACTGCTTTCTTTTGACCCACCCCAGCTAGGTTATGTGCAACCATTCTCAAAACAAGCCTTGCCCGTGGCGGCCCAACCAAACGATGCAAACAGCTCAAATCCCCAATCCACGTCTTGCTGGCACTGCAGCCTCCGAACCCCGGCTCCAATCTGTCAACCCGTGCAGCCCACGGGAAAGCCAAGGCACAATCATGACGACATGGAACACCAGGACCGTCCAAATCCCTCTCCCGCACCGCTACTGAGTCACTACTGCTACCAGTACCACTGCCACTACCATGCCACTACCACGACACTCCCACTACAACTACGGCTACAACTACCGATAGGACTACGTACCACTACCACCGCCAGGTTTGGCAGCTGCTGCTGCTGCTAGCTCTTGTAAGGGGACTCCATAGCACTAAACCAGCCTAGTTGGGCAGCACGTGCGAGTAGGAAGAAGCTCTTTCAGGCTGTTTAAGGACTTGGGCTTAGGTCTGGGGTTCAGGGTCTGGGGTTTAGGGTTTAGTATTTAGGATTTATGGTTGGGGGTTCCCGTTGCAAGGCCTCTCTTTTGCCTGTGCCCTCGGCGCCAGGATTCCTTCCACAGGGGTGCACGCGCTTAAGCTCTGAGGAACTTGGGCATCCTAAACCCGAAACACGAGGTTCGGTATTTTTCGACGCTTGGTGGTGAAAGTTGCGGAAAAGTTCTGAGGGCGACATGTTGAGGTTGAATGCTTCGGGGCACAGCGTTTTGTAGTGAGGAGGTATATAACTATAGTAGGAATTCCACGGATAAGCATTATTACCTAGTCAGGCTCCCCTGTTGTTTATTATGCCGTCGGTCGCACAGGGAAGTGGGGGAAGCACGTGATCTTGCAAAACGCCATAAACAAGACCGCTGGAAAGGACAACAGACTATAGCAGAGCTTATCAGAGCACTGGCCTGCATATACAGAATAGGGCCAGTGCGGCGTAGTCAGACCTTTCACACTGAAAACCCTAAACGATAAACCCTAAACTCTAAAACGTGAAAACCTCACGAAGGAGTGCCGGAAGCGGGTTGCTCAGGCTTCCAAGGCTGCAGTTCAGGCTTGAAAGATTTGGGGCCGGTGTCTTGGCGGAATGATGCGCCCTGCAGACCCCCAAAAACGACACGAAATGGCTGGAGATCGAGGTATAGACGGAAGCTGTAGCATGTAGAGCCGAAGGATGTATATAGCTGAAACTTTGGGGTGCGGTGCAGCGGCTTTGTTTGGAACTCCAGAGACTTCGGTTTAGAGCCCATGGCTCAAGACTGGGAGTCTCCAACATAAGTCTCGAGCACCCACCCTGCAAACCCTGAACCCCCGACTTAGTCAGGAAGGGCCTCCAGGGACGCTGCTGGAAATGGCCAGGGCCCGCCAGAGCAAAGAAGTGCCGCCATATGTCCGAAAGCCTGGACTCGTGGGGTTCAATAGAGGGCCTTCATGGTTAGAGTTAGGCTGTCTATGAAGTTGTAGAAGGTGCCAGAACTCGACTTCATCTTGCTTATTAAACTCAAGCTTGCCGAAACCGTAGTCTATAGAGGGACTTTAAAGGGATTGTCTCACTAGCACTTCAGATCTCTCTATCTTGGGTTCAAGGTCGACCCAGACTCCCTCGAACCGCTCATCTTTGCCAGAGAGCTCTTGCCATGGATCTGGAAGCCCAGCCCCCAAACTCGAAGGCCAAAGCCCGGCTATGCCCGGCTCAAATCCAAAGAACTTATGGGCCGTCATGAGTAGTGAGACTAGGGCGTTGGGGGATATCTTAATGCGCTTACGAGCAGGGACTCTGAGCAAGAGCAACGGTGATTCATTCCGGCTTCCATACTACGGGTCTGAGACGGAGATAGGCAGCTCGAGGAGTCCGGAAGAAAAGGCAAAGGTAACTCCACGTGCCCCTTAGCCGTTCATTGAGGCATCTACTGTAAACTACGATGGTTTGGGATTGGGGTTGGGGATTTAGGGTCTAGCACTCGGAATGCAGGGCTGAGCGGCTTGAATAAAAGCTGCGGTTTCTAAGGAGGTTCTTCGGCAGTCGAGCAACGCACGGGCGTCGTCTGGGCCATCGTCACCTGACACAAAACGGCTTGGCCTACATGAGATTAATGGTCGAGGGTATGCGGGTAAGGTAGGGCTTAACAACCTGAGAAGGCTTTAGGCACTAGGCTTCTTGGTGGTCAAGGGTGTAGATGCGGGGTTTCTGGTTTCAGCTGTACAAGTAGCGTATTCGGGAGGGGTAACGCATAATTATAATTGGATCCGAGTTCCATATCGGCCATCCCGACTTGCAGCACAACCATGCACTCTAAAACGACTTTTGGAGAGAAAGGGACACAAACATAGACTGCAAGCAGCAGGCTGCTTCTCCCTGCACAAGTACCTTTTAATGGCCATCTACTCAGCTGAATATTAATCTAGTCCAGCTACTATCCTAAACCCAAAGACATACTTATCAGGAAACAGCAGGATGCAATCTGCGTACATGAGGAAACGAGGTGGCGTCAAGCGGTTGTCCCATATGGGGAAAACACGGTCCTCTATCTATCTCCCAAGCCCACACAAGTGGTAGCCGATCACTCGCGAAAAGAAATCTGCGCTTGACAAGCTCCTTGCATGATCCCCTGGCCAAATTAAACTTCCAGTGTGGGAGCATCTGGAGCCTATTGGAGGGAAGCTGGAACCCGATGTAGTTGTTGCGACCCTCGATCAACGATTCTCCACCAAACCCCGCAACTTAGCCCGAAAACCAGACCCGAACCCCATATCCTTGGAGCACACCTATAGAACCCGTAACGCTGAACCTTCCGCCCCAAGCCACACCAGCTTGGGACGTGCCTTTGCGGTTTCGGAGGAGCACCTCGGTGTCGTGTGAAATCCCAGTCGTTTACTTGGGTCGTTTGAAAGGGGTTTAGGGTTCTGGGTTTACGATTCGGAATGGCTTGGGGCTTATAAGGTGTAGGCTTTAGGGTCTAAGGTTTACGCTTCGGGGTATCGGATTGTGGGTGAGAACCGCATGCTTCAGAAAGCATGTAATGTAGGGCTTAAGAAGTAGAACAAGGTGTGGATAGAAATGAACATGTACTGACTAGACTGACTCTAAGGGGATACGATTACGATTGGTTGAGGCCGTGCTTTGATGTTCCGACTCCACGAAGCGGGTGCCCCACGCCTCTGGCTGCAACCAGAACAGCACCTCCTGCGCCTGTTCCGCCGGCAGCCAGGAGATGCTGTCGGCAGTGTCGCAAAGGCCTGAAGCCTTCGGTGACTTGGCGCAATTGGTTTGGCTCCAAACTTCCTTTGCAGGAAGCCATGCCGTCCTCCGACCTCTCCTGGAGATCCGCGGATTGGTGAACAGTAAGGTGGTTGAATAAGAGAGCCAATGCAGCCTTAGTGAAATGTTCATGTACCAGCCTGATAGCCAAAGCAAGCGCCGATTTTGGGACTGTCGCTTTCGAAGTCCATGCGGATGCTGCTGGAGTTGTGCCAGGAAGCGCCTAGCATGTCCACTAGTTGTGGCCTGTCTCCATAAAGCGCTCGGCCAGCGCCCACCTTTGCATTGCTCATGTCAGACCCAGTATAGGAGTCCACAACCAAACACCCTTCCTAAACGTGCCATGTGAACATAAATCCCACAGGCCGAAGCTCTGCTAACCCGGCGTTAGACCCTGAAGTCAAAGTCCTAAACTGGTCCTAAACCCTACCAGCACCCCCCAAGTAGCCTTTGACAGAGCCCTTTATGGTCCTCAATAGTGGGGTATTTAGAGTATTTAACAGGGGGTACTTGGGGAGTGCTGGTACATCACACTGAGCAGCTCTGAGCCCCAACCTCGGCGAAGCCCCTTGGCCTAAAGCCTTGAAATCTGAAACCCCACAGTCCGAAAACTCGGACCTGAAAGCCTAGAACCCTAAACCCCAAAGACGAAACACAAAGATCTGAGGAGACTGGGCTTTAGGGTACTGTTCAACAACAATGTACCAGGGAACAGTTTAGGGTTTAGGGTTTAGGGTTTAGGGCCAATACACCTTAACAGGGAACACTCCCAAAATGAGAACAAGATACACAATACACTTTACGGAATACTCCAGAATTTGAGGCTACTGGGCTCTCTGTGCACTAACTCCCCGACTTCATCAAGGACTTCTGCTTACAGCTCCAGCAACGAAAGCACGAGAAAGCACTACGAACTAAGTCCCGTGATAAAGGAACCCATAAAGGTAAGGAAACCCTTACCTGATCCTTTCTGGGATCCTGACAAAACCTGAAACCCTAAACCCTCAATCCTAAACACTAAACCCTAAAAATCATAAACCCTAAACCCTAAACTACCCTAAACCGTCCTAAACCACCCAGCCCTTGGTCCCCGAACCACTGCGCCCCGCAGCGCCGCCCCCGCGGCTCCCGCGGCCACTGCCAAGGCCGCGAGTCCTGCTCCCCGGTTCAAAGTCCCGTACTTTGGGTTGAGGGTTTATAAGGGCTCATGGGGTCTATGGGGTTTAGGGTTTAAAGTCTCTTAGTTTGGGTTTAGGGTTTATGAGGGTTTGTGGGGTTTAGGGTTTAGGGTTTAGAGGTTTGGGTTTAGGTTCCCTTGCGAGGTTCGCTTGAAACAGGTCTATAAGGACTACTCTATTGGGTTACCAAAAGGGAGTGGGAACCGGAAGCTGCGGCGTTGGGCTTGGGCTGCAGGACTTGGCATGCAGCATATGCGGTTTGAGCCTTATGGTTGAGGTTCGGGTCAAGACCGTCGCACCTTGTGGAAGGGAGTTCGCGGGTTCTGGTGTCTAGATCTCAGGGCGCAGGGTTTTGTCTGGAGATCCGTGCGGAGGGCTGACAGAATTGAGATTGAAGGGCCCACCCTAAACCCCTAAACCCCCGAACCCCTAATCGCCTAACCCCCTCAACCCCCGAACCCCAAAACCCCTAAACCCGAGCACCCTAAACCTAAACCCTAAATCGCTAAACTCTAAACCCCACACCCCAAAGCAGCCCTCACTCAGAACGGCGGCGCAAAACCCGACGCTGACCTCGAAGCGCCGGACCGCAGCCGCCCGGAAGCCGCTCCTCTGCAAAGCGCTTAGGGTTTAGGGTTTTAGGTGTAGTGGCGTCCCCTTTCCAGCAACAGCACCTGCCCAGTTGGGCGTATACATGAAACGAGAACCTAGTCATGTCAAACGGCAGGACCGTGTTCCGCAGCTGATCACCGGCTTCAGGGTTTAGGGCTTAACGTTTAGGGTGCTTCATACTTTACAGTAGTTTTGCAGATCTTGCAAGGAGTGTGTATGTTGCTGAAGGCTCTGTAAGAATGTCGAGGCACGCTGCCTGGGTTTGTTCTCCCAGAGGATTGGTAGATGAGCGTGAGGGCGTATTCCACAACATGCTAAGTGCTTGTTTGCGTTGCTATAGACACAGTTGAATCGGTTTGGCTTTTGAGTCTCAACCGGCTGTTGCAGCATGATATATTGACCGAGAGCCTGGCAGGGTGCGTTGTGAATGTCCAAGGCTTCTAAACATGTGTAGCTGTTGTTGCCAGCGCGCTTGCTGTTCCTGCGACTGTAATCATCAGCCTCCTGCGACGATGAAGAACACAGCCACTTTTACAATGACTCCTTCCATCATTTTAGCCAACGACAACAACGACGACGGCTCCCGGCACCGTAGTCCTGCTTCTCCTCGTCCTACGTCCTAGGAGGAAAACTACCGGCTTCTTCCGCCGCACTACACCTCAAATACGAAGTGTTCCTCGGATCTTAAGATGAAGCCATTATAGCTATAGAGATAGGCAGATAGATAGATGGCATAGATGGATAGATAACTTGCTGAACGCCCTTTACTTCAACTAGATGCTCAATTAAGGCGAGTTCGGCTCTCCGTCCGTGGTCATCTTCGGACAGCGAACTTCGCTAGCTCCTGAAGCTGCTCCAGCTGAAGAGACGCCGCGGCCGTCCAGTCTGCCTAAAAGCGGAGAGGCTTATCCGTTTAGGGTTTATTGTTTAGGGTTTAGGGTTAAGGGAGGCTTATCCAGATCTATTGGTCCATGGTGCAGGAGGTTATAGCGTTTAGGGTTAGGGTTTCGGTTTTAAGGGTTCGTGATTCACGAGGTATCTCGGCTGAAGGTGCCAGTGCATGTTGGGGTTTCGGGGCTGAGAGTTCAGGGTCAGGGGAAGTGCAGACGAGCATTTGCCGATTGTGCTGGATGCTTTCAGGTTGGAGTCCAGAAGTCCATAACCCTAAAATCTGATAAGGCTCTGGAACCGCAAAGGCCCTAAAGGTCCTAAAAGCCCGAGAAGACTGAAAAACCCTAAACCCCAAACCGTCAAAAACCTGGAAACCCTTGAAAAGCCCTTGACGCTCAAAGTTTGACCGAAGCCTCCAACAAAAAGAAAACCCCCAGCGAGAATCACAACCGTGCCTCGTTCTTCCCACTGCCCGAAGCCAGAGCAAAGGGCGGGAGAACCTCGCCCGAAGGATTTAATGTAGGAACCTGATTAAGAAACCCTGGGCCTATAAACCTAAATAGTACGATTCATATAAGGAACCCTAATACAGGCCCAAGGTTTCTTAATCAGGTTCCTACATTAGGGTTCATGTTAAGGAGTCAGGCTCTAGGGCTTGGGGTTCAGGGTGTAGGAGCTATTATTAGGGGTCTAGGGGCTTTGAGGTTCAGGGTTCGGGATTTAGGTTTTTGGTTTCCAGGGTCAGGATTTAGGGTGCCAGATTTAAGGTTTAAGGTTTGCAGCATGTCAGAGATTAGATGATACAGGGAACTCCAGAAAGTTGGAATATGGTTTCATGGTAGGATACCCTATAATTTACCATAGAAGGGTTAGGATAATCATATTCCAACTTTCTGGCTTTTACCTGAGGTCAAAGCTCTTCGGGTTTGGGTGCTTTATGGCTGAAGGCTGACAATTTTGCAGCGCGAGGCTTGTTGAATCTGTTCAATTGGTGTTGAGGTTGGAACAAGCGAAAGATTTTGTGGGTTCAGGCATATGCACTGTAAATCTTTGCTGGTACAACGCTTATAGGCTTTAGATTATTGGGGCATTTGAGGCATATCTTGTTTATGGCCTGTGGGTTTTGTAATTCTTCTTACTTGGTGCTGAGGGGTTCCATGAGAGAGCTTTCAAGCTTTCAAGTGCCAGTTTATAAACGCAGTCCATGCCGCTCCGCTGAAAGATCGCCCGCAAAACCTTCGTCAACCCCATCACGCTTGGTAAAAACTGCGTAAACCTCTTGCAACACCCGTGCAAAACCGCAACAAACCCTGATGAGGCCCTCAACGGGCTATACACAACCATACCATCAAACCCCAAACCCCAAACCCTAAACCCTAAACCCTAAACCCTAAACCCTAAACCCTAAACCCTAAACCCTAAACCATACCATCAAACCCCAGACAATGGCTCTTCGGGTGGGGGCCTCGAGCTCACGCAAAGGTGCCTCAAGGACGGCGGCAGCGCTGCTGGGCGCCTCAAGGAATGAAGTTGAAAGTTTCAGATGAAAGGGTTCTGCAAAAAATTTGCATGCTACAGAGCTCTAGAAGGGCTCTATACAGGGTTCTGCGAGGGTTGAACAGAGGCACAATGGCCTTGCTTGGACTCGTGCGATCGCGTTGCGGTGCTGCGGTAGGATGCAGAGATCGCGTCCAAGTCCCCGCTGCCACGGCAGATAAGGTCGATGAGGTCGGATTTCCGATCGTCATTGTTCCAGAGCTTTTGGAGCTCATCGGGGAGGCCTTGATCCGCTTGGAGTTGTTCCGAACTCGATTAATCAAGTTCGTAGCTGCCCTTCTGTTGTACCCAGACTTGCTCAGCTGCTGTTCCTTCTCAGGTTGCGCTACCTGACTTGACCGGCAAGCCGAGGGCGCTTGATCAGGCTCCCTCGCGAGGAGAGTCCCTGTAAGGGTTCACAAGTCATTGGGTAGTGAGTGTTCGGCTACTGCATTCCATAGCTTTCAAGGGCGATGCCGAGGACGAGGAGAAGGAGGAAGGAGATGCCGGCAAGGATGATGATGCTCAAGGCTCAAGCGACACCTCCAGTGCGATAGGCACACGGTCTTGGGTGGGGGGAAGGGTAGCTCTTCCTGCGAAGATCGCTTGATAGTCGCGCCATGGCGCCATCCAGTGGCGGCAGCTGCTTTGCGTGGGCGCAGCAACTGCTCAGCGAGTTCCATTCGTGGCGATCGGGTTCAGGCGATGGGAGGCTTCACTACCGGAGAATTCCAGACCGGCCAGCTGATGCTGTGGGTAGCATTACTGGCGACAATCTTCTTGAAAAAGGGCGTGTTACTTGGAGCGTGCAGAACCAGCCCATTTTGGGCGACAAGGGCAGCCATCGAAGAATGGCTGAAAATGCTGGCGGGCTTCCTGTCAGCCAACATTGCTCAGAGGACAGATTTGCAGGAGCAGGAGTGAAGCAGCTTTGTGGTTCGGAGCGACTTCCTCCTCTACACCATCAAGATGGCACCGGCAGGGGCCGGACACCATTTCGCAAAGGCAACTGTGGCCGCCGTGTTCGCAAACACCAAGGCCAGAGCACAGGGCAACGGACCAAGGAGACACCTTCTTCTTGCCTGTGCCCTCCGAGCCGCTGGCGGCGCGGCAAAGTGAGGCGGAAGGTGACCAGGAGACCACGGCATCGATGGGGCCGGCATGGCCAGGCGAGTGCTGTTCTTGGGCGACATCTTCGACACCAGACTCCGGGAGCGATCGACAACTTGCTTGCACGGGGCTGTGGACCAAGCTGTGCTGCGAATCCGTTTTCCTTCGCAGGGGAACGAACTCAATATGGACCTCGGGCTTGCTCTCAGGGCCCTTGCTTAGATGTGATCACTGGGACATGGGAGCCGCTTCTTGCTGCTACAAGTTCCATTTCGAATGCCTCCACCTGCCTTGGAGGGACCAACACTTCAGGATGTGACTTCGACCCAGCCCCTAGGAGCCGTGCTGCTGCTCCTGGTGGTCGGGTTGTTCCGAAAGGGCCGCGAAAATCCACTGGTGATGCGCAACTGGCGGGCAACTCCGAGATGCCTTTCTGTGATGACACTGACTCTTCCTTTCGAGCCGAACACCGTGTTGGGGCACACCGTGGTCGAGAGCTTCCGAAAGGGGCGAGAAAATCCACTGGTGTTGCGCAGCGGGTTGGCAACTTCGCTTCCATTTCTGCTGGTGCTCTCCGCGAGGGTGCTGGAGCTATGCAACAGGAGGACAAGGAGACTACTGGGACTCGGGAGACGCTTGCTGCTGTTTCGAGTTCCACTTCGAGTGCCTCCTCCCGTGCTTCGCCTTCACGGGCCTTGTGGACTGAACAGGGTTTGTCGGGTTTAGGCGATTGTGGTGTAGGGTCTGCAGTAGGGGACCGGACCCAAGAACCGAGAAGAAAAATACAAGATCCCGAAGGGGACCAAGAGTGGGAAGTTGTTGAGAAAAGAAATTCACAAGATCCCTGTGGGGACCAAGAATGTGATGATGCCACGAGCAAAAATGCACAAAATCCCGAAGGGGACAGTGTGTGGGATGTTGTTCCCGCCTGTGGTGACACAGGCACAGCACCTAGCCCATACGGGCTCCCTGATTACACGCCCGCGCGCTCTGCCATGGTGGGCGCTACGACCAGGCGCTGCGGCGGCACGACTTTTACCTCTTCAGCTTCTACGGCTTTGGACGGGGGTCATGGTTCAACTTCGGCTACAACTGTGGCGGACTGGGAGTGCGAAGCTTTTTGTGGCGACGATGGCGAACGACTGCAACATGCTGCCTCGAGGTCTGCTTTGACTCCTTCCACCTGTGCTACGACACCCAGTTCTGGCAGGACTGAGCGAGGAGTGTCGGGTTTAGAGGGTTTAGGCTTCGGGTGTGTCATTGGGGACCGGACCCCAGAACCGAGAAGAAATACACAAGATCCCACGTGGGACCAAGAGTGTGGTGTTGTTCGGAAAAGAAATTCCCAAGATCCCAATGGGGACCAAAAGAGTGTGGATCCCGAAGGGGACAAGGAGTGGGATGTTATTCCCGACTTCGGCGCCACAGGCGTCACACATAGCCCGCACGGGCTCCCTGATTACGCGCCCGTGTGCTGTGCCATGGAGGGCGCAGCGACCAGGCGACGTGGCGGCTCGACCTCTACGACTTCTACTCCTTCGGCTTCGGCGGCCTTGGGCGGGGATCGGGAGACAACTTCGGCTACAACTGTGGCGACTTGGAAGTGGGAACCTCGACTTAGCGGCCATGCGGCGACGGAACTTTTTCTGCCGCGCACTTCGTCTTCTACCACTTTGGCGACGGAGGGCGATGGCGATTACTGCAACATGCGCGCGCCTTTTGAGACCACCCTGGCCGGACGCACTCTGGTGGCGGCGGGCCGTGGCGACCCATGTGGCGGGACTTTATGGTCACGATCTTCGGAGTCAAGTTCGTCGGAGCTGGACGGCAGGACAGGACGCGCAAGCGGGGTTTTCATGTCGGTCATGTCATGTTTTCCGTTTGCTTCGCGCCTCATGACATGCTGTTGCACTTTAGCTTCTTCTGACACTGTTGCGACTCGGAAGTGCGAAGCTCGACTCAGCGACAGTGCTGGGACGGAGCTTTTTCTCCCGGGCACTTCGTTGGCATCCACTTTGGCGACGGAGAGCGACGGATTGCCCATCGTCTGGGCTACTCCGTCAGGCACCTCAGTTGCGGGTTCGTCGCATCCAGAGGGCAGGACAGGACTTGCAGACAGTGTTTTCATGTCGGTCATGTCATGCTGTGCTTTCGGTGTGCGTCTCATGCAGTGCATTTACATTCCGATGCGACAACTCAGTCACGATTGGAAATGCGGTGCGAGAATAGGTGAAGCGACAAACCCTGGACCTCCCTCTTCTTCTCCCTCTCCGGGTGGGCTTCTCGATGGGTTGGGGCTTAAAGAAATGATCCGGGAAATGGTCCGAGAGGCCGTGAAAGAGGCCATTCGGGAAGCTTTCGGGTCAGGCTTCTTGGCTCCACCGGAGCCGGCTGCTGCGCGAGCCAAGTCTCGTGGAAGAGGGGACAAGCCTGACAAAGGCAAGGGAAAGGGCAAAGACGTTGGCAAAGACAAGCCGGCCAAAGCGAAGGGCACCGACGACGCGCCGAGACGGTCACCGAAGCCTGGCAAAGGAAGTGGTGACGCGGTCCGTGAGAAACCGCAGCATCCTTCGAAAGAGGAGGGTGACGGCGAGTGGAAAACCGTCGAGCGCAAAACGAGCGGGAAAGAGTTCGTCCTGCGGCAGCAGGATTGGGATGCCCCGTTGACGCTGTATGGAGAGGTTTCGGCCGCCCTTGACAAGATCAAGCCGGACGAGGTCTTTAGGGCTGTAGTGCGATGTGATCAAAGTCAGCGAACTTTGTTGCAGAGGGTGCTACAAGGCTCCAGCCGAAAATACAGCGTCCTGACCGTGACCCTCGGCAAAGAAGAGGGCCAGGACCCGAAGACCCAGCAGAGGGTTCCTGGTCGCCAAGGCGATCTGTTGGCCTTCAGGGCAGCCACTGTGCTGAAGATCACGTCTGCGGAGCAGTCCGCGCCGCAACCGAAGGGCATGCATCAGGCGGCGGTCAAGTTGGTTAAAAAGCCAACAGAGGTGCTGGTGGTACGGGTCAGCAAGAACTTCGCCACCAAGGAGCTCTGGGACGCGTTCGTCAAGAGCCCGCAGCGTAGCGTCCAGCAATGGTTGGCCGACAGGCACGTGAACGCCTTGGACTCATTCTCGTGGAAGGACGAAAAAGGCGACAACCACGGCCATCAATTGTATGGACTCGTCCGACTCTTGCAGCCGGAGGCTCTTGCGATCCTGGGTTCGTCGGGACAGGATGGGGTGTTCTTGGATCCAACCAAGTCGATGGGCATTTCCGGCCGCATCACTTGGGTGGAGCGGAGCTCCAAGACCGAAAGTCACAGCGATTACCACGCCCGTGCCATCAAATGTGCCGGCGACCTCGGCTTGGTGGCAAAAGGGAGCAGGCTGGCGATTCGTTGCACCATCCAGTCAGGGGACATTGTTCCGAAGATTTGGATATTCGAGCACGTCCCGGTCTCCGTCGACCCTGAGCAGGCGAAGGCGATCCTCGAGAAGTACTTCAGTGACGTGACGATGATGCGTGCCAGAGGCTTTAAAGGGGAGAGAACCTTCTTCTTCAAGGCGGCTCATCCGAGTGACCCGAACAGCGACCTGGTCCCCATCAACCTGGACACCGGAGACGGTGTGATCACTACGTGGGCTCGGGTGGCACCGCCGAGGACCGAGAAGTTCAAGCAGCGGCAACTGCCAACGACTGCGTTGCCTTTGGAGCAGAAGCAGACCTTCAGGGCGGCGAACCCCGTCGCCGTTCCTGTGGCGACCGACGCGGACGAGGAGGATGCGGATCTCCAGGGGGACGGCGAGGGCGACGAGCAGACTGACAAGGATGGCAAGAGCCGAGACAAGCCTGCGGTCACCGCCCCTGCTGCGAAGCGCGCTGCTGTCGCGCCGGAGCTGCGACCGATCCCGGAGGGTCTGCGCAAAGAGGACCAACCGAAGGATGGAGCCTGTGGCTTCCATTGTTTCTCGGCGGGCCTCAAGCTGATCAGCAAGGGAAAGATCGAGAAGCATCCGCGAATCCTACGAGCTGAATGCATCGAGCACATGCAGAAGCACGCCGAGGAGTACAAAGCGGCATGGGACAGCAAGGGCCCCGACGGCCGAGTTCTCGACTCTTGGGACACCTACATCACGGCGGTCAGTTCCGAGAGCGCCTACATCAGCGACCTTGAACTGAAGGCGATGGCGCGGCTTTACGACGTCAAGGTGGTGTTGGTGCCAGAGATGGCCTGCTTCCCGCCGGTGGTTTTCCACTCTGGCCAGAAGTCTCCGAAGCGGTGCCTGATCTTCTGGTACTCAGGGCGTCACCTCGACCTGCTGCTGGTGGAAGAGGGCAAGAAGATCCCCAAGGAGATCGCCGAGATCACTGCCACGATCAACTTCGAGCTGCGGGTGGGTGGGGACTCTTCGTCGGCATCGGGATCGTGGGGACCAAGGACGGTGCTCACGAAGGCCAGTGACTCTTCAAGCTCTTGGCATTCGCAGGCGGGCACGGCTTGGACCAAGAAGTCAGGCACTGCTACGCAGGGGCCTCCTCCTGTGACCTCCGGTGGCCGACGCACGAAGGCCACTGCGTCTCAAGGCTTTGAGGAGGTGGAGGAGGCAGAGCCGGCTCTGCAAACCTCCACCCGTCGCGTTTTTCACTGGCAACAGCATGGTGTTCGTAAGACTCCTAAGTTCTTCAGGTGCCAGCTTTGTCCGTATGTCGCGCCTGTGAAGGATGCGACAGAACTCTGCTGGAAACGCAGTAACCATTGCAGGCGAGTCCACAACGGCGAAGGCCTTCCTGGTTATCGCAAGAGGACCGGCGAGTACATCACGCCGATCCGAGGCCCTCGGGACAATTATGCATGGACGTGTCCCCTTTGCCCCTATGGTTTGGCCAACAAGCTCCGATCGGCGCTGAATGCCACCACGGTGCTTTTTGCAAAAAGGCGCCATCGGGCGGAGCACCATCCCAAGATCACCCCGGCCAAGTGGCATCAGCTTTGTGTTCCACGTGGCCAAAGGAGGGCAGCGCAGAGAATCACCAAATTCAACTGCAACGTGGCGAAGAACCTCACCGAGGACATGAAGTGGCAGGCGGATGGATTCAGAAGATTCACGTGGCCTGTGCATAATCTTGCTAAGGGGACCAATCGGATTGCCGGGGTTAGGTTTAGGTCGGCTTGGTCGTGTGTTCGTTGTGGGATGTGTTTTCGCACTCGCACTGTGTTGCCGGCACACCGCAAGAGCTCACGACAACATCCCAACCCATGCTCTGGAGAGCGCGCTCGCAAAGTACGCAAAACTCACTTGCTCCGACTGGGGCGATTGGAGAAGTGGTGCCTAGGTGATCTCAGTCGTCATGGCTTTCAGAAGGACTCGCTCGAGAACATCTTCACGGAGGCACGAGCGGTTATCGGTGGTGACTATGTGCAACAATGATGGCGGCTAGGACACGGGACAACTGCAGTAGCCTGGGGCTCGCAACACTCAATGTGGATCGGGCTGGTGCTTCGAAGTTTTCTGTGACCAGGGATTTCGTTGAGCAGTTTCAGGCCGAGGCTTTTTCTCTGCAACAGCTCGACATTGCCGATGTGGAGGTGACGAGCTACACGACGGCGTGGAAGAAGGCTGGGGCTCAGCTGTTTCTCTCGAGGCCTGAGGCCCAAACGGGTCGGCGTCGAGTGGGCTTGGTCACCACCTTGCATGCTCGGGCTCTCCGGATGCCTCCGGAGTCCTTAGCTGCCACTCGTGTTGCTGCAGCCATTGTGCAGGTCCAGTCTGGTGGACAACCGGTGCCCCTGGTGCTTGGAGCCTTTTATGGTTTCCCCAGCGACTCGGAGGCCACGGACCAAGTGGTGCAGCAATTTTTGGATGTGGTGAGGCCTTTGCGGTGCATGTACGTGCTCTTCGGGGACTTCAACTGGCAGCGGGGCGAGGCAGGACTGATCGACTCTTTGTTGTCACTGGGGCGCTTACGGTGCCTCGATGATGACTTTGTGGGGATCCTTCCCAACACTTCACCGAGCAGGACGCGGAGGATCGATTTCGCCGTGGCCCATCCGGGGATTGCAGCTACTCAGGTATGTCATGTGGACGGACCGGCGGATCATGTTGCTGTCGGCTACACTCTGAACCTCGACCTCAACTTCAGCGGCCATCGACTTCCACTTCGTGCTCCGATGGATGCGGGGTTGAGCGAGGAGGCTATCGCGGGCAGGTTCAACCAAGTGTGGAGTGCCAGTGACTTCGACCAATGTTTGCAGCATGGCCGGATCGACGATGCATGGGGTTGCCTCTCAGGTGCTGCCGAACGGGCTCTGGGGGTGAGCCCTGGCGCCTCGGCGCCCAGGGCCTTTGACCCCACTCCGGAGTCCAACGAGGGCGAGCGACGACATCTTCGACGACCTCGACACTCACGGGGACTTGGTGGGCTTCGACGCCTTCTTCGACGACTTCGACAATTGGCGATGGAGCCCGAGGACTTTCGCCTTCGACGCTCCATCAAGGCCTCCCTTGGAGGACTGCGCGAACTTGTGCCCGAGCTGCCCTACTTTCCTGGTGATCTCCTGGAGGCTGCAGACGAGGTGGCGAAGCTCGTCCATCAGTACGAGGCCCAGGAGACCGAGGCCAGAGTGGATGCATGGCGCAACACCGATCGATCGTACACCACGAGTTGTGCATGGATCAAACGGAAAGCCGATGAAGCACAGGCGTGTTTCGGGCAACCAAAAGAACTTCGCGAAGCTGTGGCTACACATCCGACTCAGGTTCTACGTGAACAAGGTGCGATTTGGAGTGCTTTGTGGACCCGCTCCTCGGACACCCCTTTTAATCCCGAACCTTTGCGAAAAGTGCTCTCCGAGCTACCGCGGCCCGTGGACACCCAGGTCGACTTGGCGGTGTCCGCGGATGGCTTGAGTAGGGCGACGCAACGCATGGTGAAGAAAGCATGCGGCAGCGATGGGTGGCAAGCGCGGGACCTTTTGCGCTTGCCCGTCACTTTCTGGGAGGCTGCTGCCACTCTTTGGAATCGGGCTCTGGAGATCGGGGTGTTACCGACTACGTGGACTTCGGCTTTGGTTGTTTTGCTGCCTAAGGCCGACGGCCGTACGAGGCCGGTGGGCCTTCTTTCCATCTTGTGGCGAGCTGGGGCACGATGCCTCGTCAAGCAACTTCGTGGATGGGTTGGCACGTGGACCACGGCTCAAGCCATGGGTGGGGTCGCGGGTGTGGGCGTTGCCGACTCGCACCTCAGGCTGATGGGCGCACACAGGCGTGGATGCCGCGCCTTCGTGAAGCAGGACCTGTCGCACTTCTTCGACTCGCTGACGCTGGACGTGCTGCTTCCCTTGCTGGAGCACTACAAGGCGCCGGCGGCTTTGTGTAGGCTGGTGGCGGCCATGTACCGTGACTCGCGCCGGCTTTTCAAAGTTGAGCAGTTCACCACGGAAAGCTTCACTACGGCCAATCGTGGAGTGGTTCAAGGATGCCCTTTGAGCCCGGTCCTTTCCCTGCTGGTTGGTCAAGCCTGGGCCTCGTACAGTGTCCTCCACACGCAGGAGATCCAGTCGTTGGTCTACATCGACGATCGATTGCTGTGGCCAGTGTCGTGGTCGCAGCGTGCCACGGAGGCGATGCGCCAGGTGCTGCAGCGGTCCGATTTCTTCGACGCTGCCCTGTGCCTTCAGTGCAAACCCGAGAAGTGTGCTTTGGCGCATCACGATCAAGCTCTTGACCTGGTTCCTTTGATGCAGGAGCGCGGCTATCCTTGTTGCCACACCCTTGAATTCTTGGGCATCCAGTTTGATCTCACGACGGCGCAGTGCGTCCCGCTCAAGCTGAACCTAGACAAGGTGAAGTGGCGACTAAGGTACTTGAAGCGGGTTGGCGTGAACTTGACACTTCAGAAGCTGCTCTTGTCCTCTTTGGTTTCAGCGGCTTTGTTCTGGGCGGGGGGTGTGGCTAAACCTTCTGACGAGGACTTGAAGTCGGTCACCAACGAGCTCTACTTTTTCTTGCAGGGGAGTTTTCTTAGGGAAGCTCCCAAGGTCTTGATTCATGAGCTAATGGGTTGGAGATCTGAGCCACAGTTCGCTTGTGACATTGCTGCTTTTCAGGCTGTGACGCGTCACTTGTCTCGCACGCCCGAGTGGCGAGATCAGGTGCCGTTGACTGAGGCTTTCGACAACTGGCAAGATGTGCTCCCCTTGGCTGCTCAAGCTGTGGTGAGGTGCGGTTGGCAAGTGGTGCGGCACGGAAGGGCTCTGCAACGTGTCGACGACCAAGGCAGGGTTCGCACCTTTGAGTTCGGCTGGGACAACCTTGAGATCCTCGAAGAGTGGCTCCGTGTGGAGTACCGGCGTAAATTCATGGCTCGATGCGGCAGGGTGCAGCAAAGCTATCATCGCCCTGGCAACTTCGCAGGCGGCCTCGACCTTCCTGCACCTGGAAACCTCGACTACAGCTTCCTCGGGCACAAGAAGGTCTTCGAAGGTGCTTCTTCGTTACCGCAACGGAGGGCTGCTGCGGCTACTGGTGGCACTGTGTGGCATTGGACGGCCGGCAGCACGCTCGAGCACGGAGATCCTCGGGGTCTCTGCCTCTGTGGACAGTGGGCCCCCTCGCGAGCTCACTTGACGTGGAAGTGTGAAGCTACGGCCATGTGTCGAGCTGGAGTTCGACAACCCAGGCACAGGGCTGAAGAACGTCTTTTTGCTTGTGGTCTACCGCAGTGGCCGCCGGCTCCAGTGGCCCTGGACGAGGAGGACTTCGTCGAGGGCATCGCGGAGGCCGTGGGCAAGGCGGCTGTCGAGGCCGAGCAGGTGTCGGGCGGTGCCTTCGAGTTCCAGGACTTCTCGCTGCCGGAGAACACTGTGGAGCTGGAGGGCACCGAGCAGGAGTTGTGGATGGTGGCGGCGACAGACGGCTCTGCGAGAGATGGCGTCGCCGGCTACAGCGTCGTGTTCCCTGGTGGACGAGGCGGCGGCATGGGGGACGGGAGTGAGGACCAGAGCTCGTTCCGCGCTGAGCTCAAGGCGCTCCTCGTCCTTTTCCGGGCGGTGCTTTTGGCCAGTGACAATGGGCTGCCGCCGAGGGTGCTGTGGGTTGTGGTAGACTGCAAAGCGGCACTGGATAGCTTGGCTAATCCGGTCACAAGCTGTCTGCCGCTGCTGGCGAGTGCTGCTGCGAACCACTTGAAGTCCTTGCAGCGACGTGGCTGGCAGGTCAGGCCTTTTTGGTGTCCGAGCCACGGCAAACGACGAGAGTGGCAGGCTCCTTTTCCCCTTCGGGCTGACCTTTGCAGGCTTTTGAACGAGGCTGCGGACGGCGAGGCGAAGCGGGCCATGGAGCGACGTCGGACTGGCTCTTTGAGGAGCCGGTGGCAAGCTGAAGCTGAGCAAGTGTGCCAGTGGGAGGAGAAAGCCATCCTGGCTGCTGCCCATGCGGGACAAACTTACGGCGAGAGCGTCATCAAGGTGACCCGACTGCTACGTGCTGGAGCGCATGGTGACGGCTAGTGGCCGTCCCCCTGGTGGTGACCTGCGCAACAACTTCGTGACCTGTCCTCCTGCAGCGGGGGCTAGGCTGCACTGGCTGTGGTTAGCTGGTGGCGAGCTTGGCTTCGGCTGCGGTGCTGAACGACTTGAGCAGTGTGCACTCTCGGCGGCGGCGGGGCGCTGTGGCTGGCTCCACTGAGTTCGCACAACGAGTTCCGTTGAGAGTGCCTTAGTTTGAAAGGTAGTTTTCACGTAGTGTCCCTCTGAGGGCTTAGGAGTTTTGCAGCGGTGCATGCCTGTATCTGCTGCTGGTGCTCAAGAAAACCTTGAGCAGCGGGCCGTCACTCCACGGTACAGAGTGCTTGTGACTTTGGCCGGAGTTTCACGAAGTGACCGAACAAGGACTCCTGGCCTGCGGTGCGTGCTGCTGCGCGTGCCGAGGGGGTCGGGAGCACTCAGTGAGTCGAGCAAGGATGATGATGATCATGGTGGTGGGGACGGTGGTGGTGGTTGTGGTGGTGGTAGTGGTAGTGGTGGTGGTGGTGGTGGTGGTGGTGGTGGTGGTGGTGGTGGTGGTGGTGGTGGTGGTGGTGGTGGTGGTGGTGGTGGTGGTGGTGGTGGTGGTGGTGGTGGTGGTGGTGGTGGTGGTGGTGGTGGTGGTGGTGGTGGTGGTGGTGGTGGTGGTGGTGGTGGTGGTGGTGGTGGTGGTGGTGGTGGTGGTGCCGACGACAAAAACGAGGCCACGACGATTTCAATGCAGTGGACGACGATCATGCCCTCCATGTGTACAAAAAACCTCGAGAACCCATGTCAAGCCACTATAACATCACCATCACCGTCACCACCAAGACTAGCACCACCATCATCATCACCATCACCATACCCATCACCATCATCATCAGCAGCATCATCAACATCGTCATCATACTCAAACTGAGAGCAACAACAGCAATGATCGTAATACTGACTATTTTCTACTAGTGAAGTTTCAACCAGCCACTAATTCAATCAAGTCCTTGCGGGGCAAGCCTTGCCCAATCCTTGAATGCCTCAGCTCAAACCTCAACCCTAAAGCCCTCCAAGCCCTTCTCTTTAGGGGAAATCCCGCCGACCCTAAACCCGAAAACCCTACCTCACCATCACCGAGGCGCGAGAGTGTGCAGCAGCGCCCCAGCGAAGGCCAAGCCGCATCGAGCCAAAGATCCTCACGGCAAGCTTTCTGGATCATTGATATTGTAGGGTCTATATTAGGGTTCCTTAAAGGGGTCTAGAAGGGTTACTGTAGGGGATCTATAAGGGTACTATAATAATGTAGGGACCTGATTAAGAAGCCTTGGGCCTATAACCCCAAAGTAGTAGGATTCATATAAGGCGCCCTAATGAAGGCCCAAGGTTTCTTAATCAGATTCCTACAGTATGCGGGCTGTTGCCGTTTCAGGGGCTGCTGAAGCGAGCATTGAGGACACTCGCCGCAACCATGAATGGTCAGTCACTCGAAGCCTAAGCTTAAACCCAAAACTGAAAGACCCACATGGTTGTGGTGTCGCATCTCACATGCTTTCGTGCCACTCACGGCTTCAGTCACAACTTGCGGTAATAACAAATGTTGCACCGATTTTGATTAAGTGACCATCTTTAATGTGTTCCGGCCAGGCTAATTCAGAACACGGACCATTTTGGTATAGTCCACGTTCTTGCGCTCTGGAATCAACCGGATTGTCTTGTTTTGGTGCCTCAGCTGGAGCGCTTTTGGAGCCCGTTCTACGGGTATGGAAAGCTTGCCTCCTTTCCCCTGCACAACCGTTCAAAACCCCCCTAACCTCACTAACCCCAAGCCCCAGTCAGCCTCCCTAGATGCTTCATAAAACTCCCAACCCCCACAAACAGACCCTAAACCGCACTAGCCATTCCTCAACCCCACGAAACCACCCTAAACCCTCGAAGCCCTTCTACGGTACTTCTACTTCACCACTAATGCACCAATGTACTACGCAATTATCGTACGACCTCGTTTTTGGTGTATTGCCGCCTTTTTGTAGTACTGCTGTACCAATGCCGCTGTACTACTGCCGTACTAGGGTACTACGTACTACTGTACTGCTAAAACGGGGGACAAAAGCCTCTGCAACCTCAAGCCCTGCAGATTTGAAAACCTGAGCCAAACTCCCACAACCCAACCGAGGCCAGGAAAACCATGAAAGCAACAAAACAAAGAAACATGTATCGAGGGATTCTACCAACCTTCCTGCTCTTAGATCTTTGTCTATGGCTAGGATTGAAATTCAATTTTCATTGATTTCCCTTCTCTAGCCCCACAGTGGCACCTGCAACTGCTCCTCGCTGCTCAGCGCCTCCATGTGTCAGATCCTGCTAGCGGGAGAGTGAAACCCCGTCGAACCAAGCCCTAACCGATATCCCTCAACCCTGAACCCTGAACCCTAATGAGGCCTCCGTTTGGACATGACGTGGCCTTGCTCTATCTACGCTGAGTATGGCCGGGTTCGGTTTAGCTGTCCAGTGCTCAGAAATTTCGGATTGAGGGCTTGGATAGCTGTTACTTCAGGCTTGGGGTTTGGGTGTTAACGACTAAAAGGTATAATAGCCAAATCGAAAATATAGTGTTAAAATTGCTGGTTCTTCGGGCCTCTTTATTATACACTGGCCTCCTCATCACTGGTCTCGCCGAGATCTGTCTGCGAGGAGGCATCGTCCTGCGCTGACTGCAGCTACGCTGTTCGCCCACGAACTTCGGCTCTATAGTCTCTATTGTAATTGATTTTCTAGGACCCCATAATATCATACAGGGTAGTCACAACGAGCAACTACCGCTGAGTTATAAGACCTGAGCAGAACGCCTAGAAGTGCGGAACCCTGTTGCTCTTCGTCATATCAATGCGACCCAGGTACTCTGGGGGGCCTGAATGAATAATTAAAATAGGGTTTTGGTGTATATTATACTGTAAACTATAACAAGGAGCCGTCAAAATACTGTTGATGATATAAATCATTACCTTAGGAAGCCGAAACTATGGGAATTATGGTATATTCCTTCTTATGGGTAATGCCGGATTTCTATCATCAACCGTATAGGTATTTATAAGAACCCCACTAGCTCCGGCCTCGTCATCGCTGTCCGCCGAACCAGCGCTGTCCTCCTTGCTTGCAGGTTTCAGTAGTGCTTAGGCGTGCTTTTAGGGATTTTAGGCTTAATAGTTTCATGAGGGTTTAGAGCTTAAGGGTTCAAGGGTTCGGATTTAGAAGGATTGGGACCGATCTGCTTGGAGAGGGTTGAAGGGATAGTAGGGTTTGAGAATCAGGGAATTCGGGTTTAGGGTCTGAAGTTTGCGGGTCAGGGTTTAGGGATTAAGGTTGAAGGGCTCCTGCTTGACGGGTTTGGGACTCAGCGCTGAATCTCGTCTCAGGCTCCCCACCCCAAAAACCAAAAAAAATGAAGCTGGACGAACTCCTCCTCCGCTGCGCGAGGAGATTGGCCCAGCGTCGCCTCGTTCAAGGCTTCGAACCGAAGACCACCGAATTAGACTTACCTTTGGTTAGTAGGGAATGGAGGAATTGGGTACAATTATAACTACTACTACTACTACCATTCTTCCATTCCCTACTAACCAAAGGTAAGCGAATCAGACCCTGAAGCTCTGGATGGGTGGCCCCCACAGTACTAGTAATTGTGGTACCATAGGACGCTGGAGGAACTTCTATACATAACTACAACTATACCTTCAGGCTTGGATGGGGGGCCTTACCTAACCTCAAACCTGCAAGCAAACAAAAGTCACCTGAGGCCCCTAAACCCTAAATCCTAAACCCTAAATCCTAAACCCTTAATAGCCTCCTGGAAAGAAGGGTGCTGCCGCTTCTGCGCAGCCCGGGCACGAAAGCCTCGCAATCGGTCAACAGCTTTGGGGAAGAGTTTGCAGGCCCAGCACTCTCCAAAGGCTCATCCCTTTAGGGGGCTTAGGGGTTAGGGTTTAAAGGTTAAGGGTTAAGGGTTTAGAGTTTAAGGCTTAAGGGTTTAGGGTTTAAGGGTTAAGGGTTTAGGGTTTAGGGTTTAGGGGTTAAGGGTTTAGGGTTTCGGGCACACGCTATCCCTTCAACCCTCTCCAAAGAGATCGGTCAGAAACCTTCAAAAATCCTAAACTCCCCCACCACAAGCCTGCAAACAGCCGCTTGCGTGCCGGGTCGGCGCCGTGGGAGGCGATGAACTGGAAGAGCGCTTTGGCCTCACTTCCGACGGATTTTGGGTCTAGGGCTTATGGTTTAAGGGTTCCCTTTGGGGTTCCTTTCAGGATTCTATAGGGGATACTACAAGGGTTGGTGGTTTGGGGTTGAGGATTTCAGAGGAGTTTTACTTGCAGGCCCGTTTGTTTCAACATCAGGATGCAACAAGCTTTCTACCACGTGATAGGCATATGTTTGAACGGTATTCCAAGTTTGAAGAATGAAGAACATGCGTTAGGTACAGTTACTTAGGGTTTTCGGGCATCTGACACTGTAAGTATACGTGGATTCCATATTACCATTAGTGGCTAAGTGAAGTTATTCAAACCCCCTTCATTGCTTGGAGGCTCCTTTGACTTATCAAACAAGCTGAGTCATTGGGGATTCCATCGGGCCTTCGGGGATACTCTAGTAGGCTACCTAAACTCGGCTTGGGTTTTTGGGGCTTTGGCTTAGAATTTGGGGTTTCAGCGTGGACAGCTCTTTCGTCAACTCCCTCCTGCACCCGAATCTGTTTCCAATCCTCAAAGGCTCCGGCTTGAGGGAGGTTAATATAGGGGTCGGAAGAGTCATCAATGCCCTTCCTAGGGGAAAACCAGTAGTATGAGGTGGCTCAACGGTTCGGGGTTTAGGGGTGCGGTGGTTCAAGGGCTATGGGATGTGTTCAGCTAGCAGAGTTGGCACAAACGCAAAATCGCAAGCTAATCCCAACCACCACATAGCATAATATTCAGGAGAAGTAAACACAAGCCGCACCTTGACGAAGATCTTGTAGGACTCACGTCTAGATAGAGGAGTTAGGATCAGGGGGACCCTTGGGGATATCCTCTCAATAAGATCCCTCTTAAGAGAGCCAGAAGTACGGTTCAGAAGGGTCCCCTTTAAGGGGTCTCGCTAATAAACCTAAACCCTAAACCCTAAAACCCTAAACCCGAACGAACCCTAAGACCCTAAACCCTAACCCTAAGATCCGAAGACTCTAAGACGCTGAACCCCAAGCTCCGAGACCCTAAGGCGCTAAACCCTTATACTACGTAGGATTTAGCCGACCTCCACGGCAACTGCTCGAGCGATGCGCTTTGGCCTTGGCTCGGGTTCTTTGGCGAAGCTGTCTCACATGAGCAATGTAGGGACCTTATGCGTTTAGGGTTTCGGGACATGGGGGGGGGTGCCTGAATAATTGGAGAATTAGAATAAGGGTTTGGTGCGATGATGATAATAATTTGTCGCAAGACTCCCCAAGTAAGGAGACCTCCTGAAATTCGAGAAAGGCCGTTCCCAATTTGGAGAACTACAAACAAGTAACAGAGTTTGAGGTAGGGTTCAGGGAATCGGGTTCACCCTAAACCACAAGCTTACAGGGGTTATGTAAGGTTAATCAGAGACTCTATAGCACGTAAGCTTGTAAGGTTGATCAGAGCGTCTGTGCCACTTACGGTCTAGTTCGTTTGGGGCTCTTACATCCAGAAATCAGGCCGAGAAGCTCCTCGCCGGGCGGAGGCACAGCATCCGTGGACGGCGCACCTGTAATAACTACATGATGCTGTGTGAAACGATATGATATTGTATGGGCCTGATGTACTGCACTGCTATGCAATCTTTCCAAACACTAAATACTAGTACTGACTCCTACTGCATAATACTCTATAACTTAATAACACTAAAACAGAACAGTCTCTGATATGCTACTACATCTTACTATATAACCATGGTTGATAGTAGTAGTAACGATACTAATAAGAAGAAGAACAAGAAGACTAATAGAGCACCATACAATATAGTGCGCAAGTCAAGCAGAGTTTCGGTGCAAGGAGGTTTGACAACCCCAAACCCAAAAACAGCCGTAAAGCGAGCAAGAACCTGAACTCTGAACTCTTGCGCCCAGTATTGAGGGACCCTATTTTGGGGTCCCCATCTTCCCTAAACCCTAGGCGCTTTTCCTGGCAGAACGAAACCGTCATTACACCCCAGACCTACACCCTACACTCTAAACCCCAAACCCTACATCGTAACCCCAAAAACCTAAACTTTACCCGAAGGCCCCAAAGTAGTTCCTTTTGGGGATTCATATATAGAAACCTATAAGGTAATCCCAAAAAAGAACTACTTTGGGGCCTATGGGTAAACCATACATGTCACACATCTTGGGCTTCGACGAAGAAGGGCGGCCAGGGTCTGGCGCTGGCGTCGGGCCTTCTCCTGCCTGTTTAGGTTTGGAGTTCAGGGTTTAGGGGTTTAAGCGTTTAGGTAGGGTTTGGGGTTTAGGGTTTGGAGCTCAGGGCTTAGGGTTTAGGGGTTTAAGCGTTTAGGTAGGGTTTGGGGTTTAGGGTTTGGAGCTCAGGGCTTAGGGAGTTGGGGGTTTACGATTTAGGATTTAGGGGTTAGGGGGTTCAGGGGTTCAGGGGTAGGGTTTGGAGTTCAGGGCTCCGGGAGTTGGTGTTCAGGCCTTAGGATTTTGGATTTGGGGGTTTGGGATTGGGCTTAGGTGTGGATTTAATGCTCGGGAATTCAAGGTTTCGGGGGTTGGGTTTAAGGGTTATGCGTTTATGTTTAAGGTCTAGTAGTTTTCGGGTTTAGGGTTTTAGGTTTGGGGTTTTGGCTTTAGGCTGTTTCACAAAACGGCGGATCATCGGATCCCGTGGGGCTAGGCCTAAGGGCTTCGTGGTTGAGAGCTTAGACCCGATGGAATCAAGTATTGGTGGGCTAAGGATGAGGGTTTTACGCTGCCTCTTCTGTAGAGCTTCAGGGTCAACGGCCCGGGGGTTGTGCTCTACTGTTGGCGTGAACAAGCGTCTGTTGAGGAGGGTGGTCGCTTCAGGGTGGATAATGAGCCGTTTTCCGACCTGCAGGTTTGTCGGCTAAGGCTTCGCAGCTTCGATTGAAGACATAAGGCTTGAGCAGGGATCTACTGCCCGCACACTAAGGCTGAAGCTTCCTTATACATAAAGACTTTGGATGCTTGCAAGAGTACGCTTAGGTCTTTTCAATACTGCGCCCCAACAAGCTCGAGCTTTTCTTGGATTACATACTTCAGAAGGCGCGCCTGTGACTGCGCCAGCATTTCAACCCACGAGCTTCCTCCAAGCTTTTGAAGGAGGGCTGAGGGTTTAGGGTGAAAGGTTTGCAGCTTTGGACATTCTGCTCACGGTGCTCCGGTAGCTTCGGCACAGAACCGCCGCGAGACTTGCAAGCCGCCAATCACTAACTGTTTTCCGACCGTCCCATTTACCGACCCTCGCGGACTGAAGCTGCGGTCAGGTCCCGGCTGAACATCACATAATGCGGTGAGTCGTACTCCTGGCTTTTCATTGCCATCTCCCGGAATCCAATTTTCTTGAGAAACCGCTGCGATGTCAAGTTTTTGCTTCGGGTACAGGCCTTGATGCGGCGAATGTCTGCGAACAACTCCAGCACACGTATGCACATTTCCATCCCCAATCCTTGCCGCTGGTACTCGGACGAGACGACAAATTGCCGGGCCACCACATCCGTGACGAAGCATTGCGGCTGCACGCCAATATCAAGGATCAAGAGACCAAGAACGGTCCCAGCCTTACAAGCAGTGAGCCATCGATACCTGCCAGGGCATTCTTGCTGCAAGCGCAGCTCTTTCTCGGCAACTTCTGACAGCCACACTTGTTTTGGCTTCGACGTCCCAAGATCCTCCTCGGAAAAGGATACATAGTGATCCAGGAAGCACCTTTGCAACAAACGTAGAGCTTCATGCTGCAGAAGCTCATCGTCCACGCAGAATTCAAAGTCATCAAGGTGCAGGACACAAGAGACGTTGTCAATCAAACTTGAAAACTCAGCATTTGTTCGGGGCCTGAGTTGACGAAGAGGACAGCCAGAGCTGGCTAACACGAAGCACAAGCGTAATCCTACGAATAGCCTAGCTGAAACTTTAATCGCAAACGCATGGAATTAGCCTATTCACGGTTTGTTGCGGTGCAACGCATCAACTCAGCTTCGGACTTGAAACTGGGTTTTGGAGACGGGGATCTATGATATCCGGTTGCAGGAGAGCAATGTGTGGGCACTTCCATGGAAAGAGCGACATAGTGGGTCGTATCATACCCGCTCGTTGAGTCCTCGCGCTCCTTGAAGCCCAGCTTGGCCAAGAATGCTTGACTCTGCAGATTAATCTTGCGCGTTACACACGTGAAGCGTGCGATATCAGCGAATTTGCTTTCTATTTTCTTCGCTATGACCTTGCCGAGCCCTCTGCCTTGGAATTGCTTCGCCAGTGCGATTTGTCTTACGTGGCAGGTCCGGGATGATGTAGGATCGTAGGCGAGCAACTCCAGAATTGTCAAAGCCACCACGTTGCTTCCTACCCGTCCAATGAGCCACTCGTACTGGTCAGGATGTGAGGACTGCAGGTTTCTCTCTTCCTGGATAGTTTGCTTTAGCCACGCGGCCTTCTTCTCCTTAGTCAAAACGAAGAGGCTAGATGGCACAGAAGCTTTTGTTGGCGAGCTTGCATAGGCTTCTCAGCATCATTTTCTACTGTTGGCTCGGCACCTGGCTTTGGACATGCGGATAGCCCTTGTAAGACTAGCAGCAGTATTTGCCTGTGCGAATAAAACGGTATGCGTATGAGCAGACGCGTGCATCCCAAAGTGGGAAATCGCACAACCGTGAAAAACAATACATCTTTGTGTGTCGAAAAAATCACTTGTGCTCCTACGAGGCAGCACATACCACAGGCAGTCTACATGTTGTATTCGCTATGTGCCCACTTCACTAGCGTTTGGAAACCATGTGCCAGTGTTCAGTCTTGACATCCATCGGTCCCCTCATACCTGTCCCCCAGCTTAAGTTTGACTTCATACTTGTCACCACACACATTTCCAATGTGACTTATACTTGTGGTGCGAAACCCAATGTCCTTGTGGCCATTCTTATATGCCTCCCCAAGCCGTTGCGATCACACTGGCCCAACTCCTATGTTTATCCATATATCTATCTGTACGTATATATGTATATATATATATATTATGTTAGATACAGATACATAACAAGCCTCAGTACATATGTATATAACATATGAGCGGATATGACAAGATAGATAACTGGAACCGTAAATGCCGAGCACATAAACATATACATGGAGAGATGCATGTACATCTAGATCTACATGTTCGTATTCATATGCGTATGCATATACATATACTTGTAGCTAAATCCATACCTATACATAAATACGTACATACATACATACATGCATACATACATGTACATGTACATGTACTTATACATGTATCTATACATACACTTACAAATGAACATGCACATATGCAGATACAGGTAGCTTTGTCTCTATATAAACGCATAAACATATGCATATACATGTAGTTTTACATACACGTACACACAGACAAATGTGCATAGTGTATAGAATATATATATATGGTCACCCCCCCCCATGACAGACCATCCCCTTTAAAACATCGCTCCCACCGGCGTGTTCGTGCTTTTTCCGGAGTATCGAGTTTGAGCCCTCCGAACGTATCCCTGGAACCACCAAAAGACTGAGACCAGAAAGCAGCACGATAAGGCGCGCGGGTGTCCTACCAAGAAAGGAATTACAGAGCACACGTGTATGGATGAAGGTTGTGCTGACACACTACATAGTAAGCACTACACAGTAATCTTACTTGAGTCATATATAGAGCAGATTCCAGCATTTCCAAAATTTGAAAAATTTCCAAAATTCTCTCCCCTAACTTTCCAGATTTCCAAAATTTCCAAAATTTCCAAAATTTCCAAAATTTCCAAAATTTCCAAAATTTCCAAAATTTCCAAAATCTCCCGACCTAGTCGACAGGATTTTTCCAAAACATAAGGGCGGACTTTTTGGAAATTTTGGAAATTTTGGAAATTTTGGAAAGTTTGGAAATTTTGGAAATTTTGGAAATTTTAGAAATTTTGGAAATTTTGGAAATTTTGGAAATTTTGGAAATTTTGGAAATCTGGAAAGTTAGGGGAGAGAATTTTGGAAATTTTGGAAATGCTGGAATCTGCTCTACATATGACTCAAGTAAGATTACTGTGTAGTGCTTTTAACACTAACGTTGACATGTATATTAATGCTTTCATTTCGAATATGCACATTACTAATTCTATTATTAACATTAATACTCCTACGCCTACCAATAGTCATATTCATATTGATATTAATGCCAATACTAACAGACACCTGCGTATATTAATGTCCGCAGATATACATACCACTATCTGAAAAGCAAATATATCAATGCATTCGTGTACTAACGTAGTATATTCGTATTTAATTTGTCATATACCCAGTTTCCAACGTGACAATATACTACTTGTTAACGTCTGATTATACGGTATTGATATGCTAACTTGCTAAGACACGAATACTGTAATATGCAAGTACAGTGACACATGGCAATGGTATACTAACATATGAATATACCAAAAAAGTTGTTAGATAATATACGAATATGATAAATGAAGTAGCATACCAGGATACTCATACACTAATATGTTAATAATCGAAGATAATAGCACACCAATATACTAATGTACTCATGCACGAACGTACGCATGCATTAATATACTAAGAGCATACAAACATGCAGGTATACAAGCATATTACTGTTCGAATACATTATAATGTGTTGGTATACTAAGCTGTTTATGTAATCTACCAGTATACTAATATATCAAAACTAATTATAGTATTGATACGCATACGAGCACGTCCGCGAATATTACACTGATGTTTAATTCATCATTAAGACTGATTAAAACTGACATCGACATTGGCACTGGCATTAACACTAATTATCACTAAATATGCTAGTGTACTAATATACGAATACTGTAAAAGGCAAGTACACTGACATGTTCACATGCCATTATGCCAACATATTGATATACCTATAAGCTATTAGGGAAAATACGAATATAGTAAATGTAGTAATAGACCACTATAATAATATACTAATATACTACTACGTTAACATACGAATATCATGATACACCAATATACTAATGTACTCATGCACCAACGTACTAATATATTCGCGCAATCTTCAACTCTGCAAATATACTATTGTTCGAATACATTACTGTATTATTATATTAAGCTCAAAATGTACGAATCAATCAGTATATTCACATATCAAAACTATTTCTAATACTGATACTAATACCAGCACTTCTGTGAATAGTAAACAGATACTAAAACCAGCATTCAGACTGATACTAATACTAACACGAGTACTATTACTGACATTGACATCGACACTGGCACTAACACCAGCACGAACATAATCACGAGTTCATATTTACTATTATTGATATGTATACTTTTATTCAATACTAATACTAATACTGATGCTAATACTAATACTAAATACCAATACCAATACTAGTACTAAAGCAATACCCATCCTAATATCAATACTACCACAAAACTATTACTCATATGAACACTGATACCAGGATTAGGACTACTACAAACAATGACAGCAGTACTAAGAATAGAACCAAGAACAATACATATTAATCCTAACACTAATACTAGTACTAATACTAGCTACTAATTCTAATACTCATACTCATACCAATACTAATGTCACCACTACTGCTGCTACTACTACTGCTACTACTACGACTACTACTACTACTACTACTACTACTACTACTACTACTACTACTACTACTACTACTAGTACGCATACTTAATACTAAAACTAATACTGATACTCATACTAGTCACTAATACTAATAGTAATACTCATTCTAATACTAATACCAATACCAATACTAATGCTACCACTACTACTGCTGTGCGACAACTATTGCTAGTACGACGACTACTACTATTAACATCAATACACATACTTAATGCTAATACTAAGAGTAATACTAATTCGAATACTATTACTCATACTAAACATCCTAATATCAATACTACCACAAAACCAATACTACTGCTAACACTGATACAAGAATTAAGATCTACAAACAGTAATAGTGGTACGAAGAGCAGAATTGAGATTAAGATTGGGACTAGGAGCGCTGCATGCGTGTGAAGAAATTTCCAAAAATCGCAAACCATCTAAAAGAACATTTTGGAATTGAGTTTGGGAGAAGTGTCTGTCGCCTATCCGTTGACAGATCCTGCCTGGGGACGCACGCCACCGTTCCCCTTCCCCACGACGGTCTGTCATGGGGGGGGGGGTGAGCATATATATATATATATATATATATATGTGTGTGTGTGTGCATACACATGTACAGTTACATATAGCTGTACATAAACAGATAAATATACATATACATGTACCTACATATATACATATGCGCGTACATAAATGATCAGAAATGTGCGTACCCCACGCCTGCTTGTCTCGTAAAGGATTCCGCTGCTGCGAAAGGCAATTGCGCGTGAGTTTCTGAGAGATGTGGTTTGCTCTTGCTTTTCATGTTGACCCCCTGCTCAAGGATGCCAGCTTAGATCCCTAAACAGTGATAAAGCACCACGACGACCCTGCTGACCACGATGATCCGCGGCTACCACGACCATCAGCACCACGAATGCCATGCTTGGCTGCTTCCGGCTGGAATCCCTTTCGGGGAGGGACGGGCAAAAGGCGAAGTCTGCAGAAACTGGCCGAAGTTGTTCGTTCGTTGAATCGTGTGTGCTCTGACCATGTATTCTGCTCGGCGGAGTTATCGGGCGTTTTGCCTCGGGTCACCGACAGCAGTGGTAGTTTAATGTTGAGTTGTGTGACTGGTTTTCGGCTCCTTCTACATAACCGGCAGATGGACAGGTAGATAAGAATAAGAGCCAGTCGATATCATGATGCGGCTTCTGCATGCTGTCATATTGTGTAGCTGTTCTTGTCCAGGCCTGTTGTGAAGGGTGGCCGAGTGGCCTCCGAGAAGCGTCGAGGTTTAGGGCTCTTTTGTTTTTTTGTCGCACGTCGAAGCAACATTAAAGCCAAGGATCCTTGATGCCGAGACTTGCTTCTGAACTGTCCTGGTACTGCTGCAGGAATGTCGTAACAAAGAGCTCCGATGCGGAAGCAAATAGCTCGGGATCGGTATCTCGATCACTCCACGAGAACTGCACTTCTTCCTCGGCGACCCGCCGACCGAAGCGCACCTGGAGCCGTATAGAACATAGTAGAACAGAATAGAATAGAATGCCCGACTTGTCGGTAACACTCACAAGTACAATGTGGATACTAGCTGCAGCTCACCTGCGGCTAAATCCAGCAGAGGTGCCTCGTCGCTGTTATTGTTCAGGGACGGAACCCGCAAATCCGAGAACCCATGCGCGTACACAGACTCCAACACCTCTGCGTTGCTCTGCAAGAACACAATGTCGATGTGCGAAGACTGCGCGACTTGCGTCAACCTGGAAAACATGCCGCGCAGTAGCCTGGATGCAATGCCATGACGTCTCAAGTCTGGCTCCACATAGACGTGTGTCATCTGCAGTGCAACACCAGGATCCTCCTTCACAACCACGCTGCCGACTTCACGTCCGCAAACTGTGGCTGTTGCACGATGCCACGTGCTCGAGCCTTCTCGCTGTTGCATTGAGAAAGTGGTGTCTGCCAACCATCCGCTGGTCAGGATGCCTGATCTGTTCCAAAAGCGCTCCAGATAAAGCCGTGCGCAGGCCTCAGCTCCACCGACGAAAGCCAAAGGTTCGTGAGCACGTGCTCCGGTAGTCGTACTCATTGGCCGCCACCTTCGCTTCAAAGGCTCGGGAAACGTGGCCTCTCCTTTGGTGTCTTGCCTGGGTTCCGAAACACCCAATTTCACATATGGTAGTAAGCTAATTCTTCCAGAAGTGATTTGCTTTTCACAAAAAAGGCACCAACACAAGCAAGCACGGCACTTATGCGCCCAGTTGCATCCTGAGGAATACTTGAGAAAATGTTGGTTGGCAGTCCCGAGCCAGGGCATCAACGTTCACGGCACTTTGAACATCTAGACTCGGAATTTGCAGGCTCAATGCCAGAAGTGGCCACTTGCCACTGTAGCAGCAATCCGAAACGATTATGCACCGGGTCTGGAAATGTTCAACATGCCCGTACTGAAGCCACGCTGACACCACATCCCAGAAAGATATGTCGCCATCTGCCATTTCCCAGTTGCCGCAGTCTTCTTTGCCATGTCCCATATAAACTAGGAGAAAACATCCGGCAAAGAAACTGAAAAAGGACCTGATGCGGTCCAATGCATCAAGTCGTTTCAATCTCGAATCGCAAACGCTCCGGGCTGACACGCCTATGCCCTTGTTCACGAGGTAGTCCTTCCAGAGGCTGAAATCGCTCACGACCCCGTTCAAGTCAAGTTCTTCTTGCGGACCATCCAGCCCGAAAATGTTGTCCAAGTCTGCTTCTTTTGTCTGACCAGGGTTCGCCAGCAACAGTGCGACTGTCTCCATCTCTCCAATGCTCGACTAGGCCATCCCAGCATCTCTAGCACTCTAGGATAAGCCTTCACCTCGGCCAAGCTGACAGTGGCGTGGATATCTTAGTCATGTTTAACGCCTACAGTAAGCCGGAGTTGCTCAAATGCCCCCTTTAGCCTCAGCCACCTATGAGCACAGCATGGACATCGAGAATTGCATCGTTACACAAGCTGGATGAACCCTCCAACCCGAAATCAACACCAATTCCCAAGCCCTCCCACCTGTACGATGGGGTCGGCATTGAGTCGTCCTGCAAGCTACGGCTTGGGGTTGAAAGTTGCGGGTGCGGGTCGGAGGTCTTCTATAATGGCCGTGGAATCGTGATAAACGAAACCTGTTCAAGGGATCAACGGTTAGGGATGCCTGTAGGAAGGTTAGGGCTTCATGCTTTTAAAATGTGGTGCCTGAACTCTGTGCGGCGTCAGGCAGGTTTTGGGATGGTAGACTCCGGGCGTAATCAGGTTTCGCGCTTGCGCTCCTGGTGTCGAGGATGTAAATGTTACCCTGACATCGGGAGTTTACTTTCAACCCGAAGCCCGGAGTCCAAACTTTGCACCAGCTCAGCCCCGGTCAGCAGAAGAGAGCAGAGTCCTCAGGTCTCATGAACCGCGTCGCCGCCACAGGATCCTGCCGAACCCAGAGTTGAGGGCTGTGGGTTTACGGAAAGAAGGGAGTTTGAGGATTGGGCTTTAGGGTTCAAAACCTTAGGATCTTAGGGGTTCGTCAGGCTTCAAAGGCTGTAGGCTTTGGGTGAAAAGCCGTGAGGTCGCCAGCTCGTGTAAACGAAGCTGCCATGTTTGCCGTTTACGAGGCTTGGAATTTGGAGTTTAGGGCTTAAGGTTTAGGAATTAGCGTAAAGCTGATTGTGATAGATAGCTTAAACGGCATGTTTTCTGCGGATGGTAACTTGAATTTGCTCCTGAACAGACACAACTCACGGCTTGGTGCCAAGGGTGCGGAAGAGAAAGGCTTCAGAGCATGGGGGTTGTGTGCGCACAGATTCTACACACCATGAACAGTACGTCCGAATGAAACATCCGCCAGTCATGTAAGGATCCTAAACCCAAACAACCCTGAAGCACCAAACCCCAGCCTAAACTCTGAATATTGGAGGTCTTTTTAAGCCGTGTCTGTTAAGGACCCTGGATCCTGGAGCCAAGACAAACCCGCATCCCCTGAATATCGCACAGCTGCTGCAACAACAATCAACTGTCGTCGTCGTAGTAGTAGTAGTAGTAGTAGTAGTAGTAGTAGTAGTAGTAGTAGCAGTAGCAGTAGCAGTAGCAGTAGCAGTAGTAGTAGTAGTAGTAGTAGTAGTAGTAGTAGTAGTAGTAGTAGTAGTAGTAGTAGTAGTAGTAGGAGTAGGAGTAGTAGGAGTAGGAGTAGGAGTAGGAGTAGGAGTAGGAGTAGGAGTAGGAGTAGGAGTAGGAGTAGGAGTAGGAGTAGGAGCAGTCAGCCTCTTCTACTGTAGACCCTAAAATGAAGCCTCAAACGAGGCCCTAACAAACCAGAGAAACTGAAACCGAAAGCTCGTTCACCCTTGTGAAATCGTGTAGTGCCTCGAAGGCCAAGGCTTCTGGAAGAGCCCAGCGCCTCAGCCAAAGGTTTAGGGTTTGGGCAAAGTGCACGGCCTTTGAAAGGCTCGCAGCTAGTGCCCAGGAAAGCTTTCGGTTTCGGGTCTAGGGTTCTATTTCGGCGAGAGAGATGCGAACTGGCGTCGTGGGCTTGGGGCTTCGCCGGTGTCTTATCGACGGCGTCCGACTCGATCTCACGCGCAAGTCCGTCCCCACCTGGCATTATGCTGGTGGATCTTCATTCTGGCAGTGTAGGATCCTGCCTGAAAGTGGACACTCCCAAGCTGTCGAACCGGTCGATTGCGCGGAGGTACAGTGTGGGCACGGCTTGCTGAGGCCGTGTTCTACGTAGCTCCAAGACCCGACTCCTCTCAAACCCTGAACCCTGTATGTTAAACCACAAGCTCCTCCCAGACCCCGAACCCCTAGTTCCGAGGCGCCAAACCCCAAACCCCTAAACCCTAAACCCTAAACCCTAAACCGTGGCTCTAAACCCCAAACCCCTAAACCCCTAAGTCCGAAACCTGTTCCGTGAATCCTCAACATTTCAGCCCAATCCCTGAACCCGAAGCCTGCCAACCGTTGCCTCTGGCGTTTCGGGGCTGGGGGTGTAGGGCGGGCTTAGGGCTAAGGGTGTAAGGTTTGGGGTTTGGGGTTAGGTTTTTGCATTAGTGCTAGCACAAGAGGTAAAGAAGCACCTCTAACCACAGGGTCCTTGCCCTTACAGCGGGTGGGAAATCAAGGAGTGAGGCTCAGGCTCAGGGAGCAATGAGAGAGTTGAGGGTTTAGGGTTTGTGGTTTAGGGCTTAAGTAGGGTTCAGGTGCTTAGAGACAGACTAACTACCTACAAACCCTACACCCTACAAACCCTACACCCTGATCTCCAAAGCCTAACCCCAGCGCAATCGGCACCTTAGCAAGGCAAGCCGAGAAACTCAGCAATGGTAAATCAAGTCATATAGGGGCTGCAGTAAAACTAGGTCTGGCGGGGTGTAAACAATGAGGACTAGTGGGGATACTATGACATAGTTGCTCAACCCTACAAAGTCTCAACCCTATGAACTACCCGTAAACACCTTATTGGAACTCCATATAAAACCTCCCATCAAGCCCTTCAAGACCCCAGCATGACCCGGCAAAAGCGGTTTGGGGTTTAGGGGCTGAGGGTTCAGGGTTTAGAGTCCAGGGTTTAGGGTTCAGGGTTTAGGGTTTTACCCTTGAAGCAACGAGTAGAAGGCCGGGGCACCAAATCAGAGCGCAGCCCTCGGAGCATTCCACCATGAGACTGCCGTCGGCTTCCAGGACGGTGCGGACTCCTTTGGTGCTGTGAAGATTCTTTGGGGTTTAGGGTTTAGGGTTAGGGTTTAGGGTTTAGGGTTCAGGTTTAGGGTCTAGGGTTAGGGCTTTGGATTTAGGGTTCCTTTGAAAGTTCCTTTGAAGACTTTTTCCGGGATTCCTACAATCGAATTTAGTGCTAGACGGGTCTGACAGGATTTCAGAACGCCTTGAACCATCCTGAACCATTGCTCATTGACTCATTAGTTCTGGCATTTGTTGGGTTCGTTCGGATTCCCGCATATCTTTTCTCTATCGAAACCCCCACACCCCGACCCGTGACTTCTACTCATGGTTTTACATTAACCCTTGACCCTAAAGCCAAAAGCCAACCACTTCAAACAATGTCCCACCCAACCTCCAATCCCCCAAAACCCCTGCCCACACACCCGACAAAAAAACAAAAAAGTAACTCTCCCCGAATGCAACATCTTCGCCTCAGGCGCCCGAGGTCTGAAGTGTGTTGAGATCCTATAGGGTTTCGGATTTCAGGGTTTTGGGGTTCAGGGTTTTGGGTTTAGGGTTTCTCCAAGGGTAATAAGGACCCCTAGGCATATACCCATAATATAGCTATTATATACCCATTATATAGCCCATTATAGGGTAGGGGTCCCCATTAAGGGTCCCTCCTTTTCCCCTTTGGGTTTCAGGTTTGGGGTCTCCGAAGTCAACGAAGCAGCCTGCAGCCCGAAACGCGGAATGGCAATAGATGTGAGCTCTAAACCCAACCTGTAGCCGCAGATCCTACGTGCATCAACTCTAAACCCCAAACCCTAAACCCTGAACTTTAAAGCATAAACCCTAAACCCTAAACACCCTCATGACTACTGGGATATACCGGAATTGTCGGCGCTGCGAGCCATCGAGCAAACCCAGAGCCCCCAACCGCGACCCCGCAAGTACCCTTCAAGAGAGGTCTTCTGGGCTGAGGGCTTAGGATTTAGGGCCGAGGGTTTAGGCTATACACGTTGTCAGTAGATGGTTCGGTTGAAGAATACAGGGTGTTGGCGGGTCATGCCACGGACTCAAAATCTTAAACCCTTCATCCCAAACCAGGCAACTGTCTCCGTAAGCCTTGAACCTGAAAGCCCTAAGCCCGAGATACCGGCCGTTATAACTAGAATAGTGTTTTGGGCCCATTATACCATGACTTTAAAAGGAACCCCCAAAATAGTCTAGGTAATTATTAATGCATAATCCTCTTTAGTACTCATTCCTAGACTCTTCTGGCCAGGTGACGCGCGTACCGCACGGGCCCGGACGAGATTCCAGGAGCATCGCCATCGTCAGTCGCATACCTCGAGGGCTCCGGGTGTTCGGGCTCCGGGCTCCGGGCTCAAGATCTGGGTTCTTGTGGATTCAAAATTAAGCTAACATAATCAGGAAACCATATTAGTTACTATGGAAACCATATTATTTACTATGGATGAGTATTCTGGTGGCTTAAAATAAAACCCTTAACAAGAACCCAGAGATCGGGCTTGGGCTTTCGGGCTCGGGGCTTGGGGAGTCGGGCTCGGAGAGTGCAGGGACTCGGCAAGTAGGATATGAAGCGATGAAGGCAGTGCATACTGTTGATGATACAAATCCTGCATTACCTTAAGGGCCCTAAACTATAAACCCCTAAACCCTAAACTATAAACCCCTAAACCCTAAACCCTAACCCCTAAACCCTAAACCCTTGGGGGGGTGTTCTGCTTGCCCAGCGGCAGCGGCCAAAGATCGTCGTCCGTCGCAATCGCAGGGCTCAGCGCAAGCAAACCTGGGGAAGCCGAAGCCAAAGTCGGTGTTGGGTGTGGGTTTTTGCGGTTTAGGTGTTTTTTTAAAGCTTCTTTTTGGTGCCTGCTTGCCGTCCCAAGGTGTTTAGGTTTAGGGTTTGGGTTTACGGTTTAGGGTTTGGGATTACGGTTTAGGGTTTAGGTTTAGGGTTTGGGGTGTAGGGCTTAGGGTTTAAAGGGTCTTGGTCGTTGCTGTTGTTCGTCTGCGGGCGGCTCGCGGCTTTTCGAAATTGCCCAGGGCGCCAAGCTTTGCGGCATGTAACAACTTCTCCGGTTTAGGGTTTAGGCTACTTCTCCGACAATTACCTGACGATGTGACCGCCCGGAAACCAATCTGAACCAGAAATGACCTCACCCACCCTAAACCTGCAACCTGAAGCCCCCGATTGGGCTTCACCCTAAACCCTAAACCCTAAACCCTGAACCCTAAACCCTAAAGGGTTCGCTGTAGACGGAAGGCTGTAATCTGCGCAAACTACCCATGGCAAACACTCCACTGGCTTGTTCTCAATTACGACGGATCCGAAAGAACGTGATCCTCATAAGCCCCTATATCTTCTACACCAAAAACCTTAACTTCGAGCTCAAATCCCCAAACCGCTACGACCGATCATTTCGGGGATCCTGAGTCGTTCTATCCGTATCTGTGGCCCCCAAAAAACCTGCCTTTCCCAAGGAATTACAACAGCCCTGAAAACCCATGAAGGCCCTGAAGCAAACAACAACCCTGAACCCGAAAACCCTCGGACCTAGGCTAGCGTCGAGGGTTTAGAGTTTAAGTTTGGCCTGAAGAGTAGATCGCTAAACTGGTGTTCTTTTCTAGGTCCCCAAAATGAACAACGAAGGCACCCTCAATTTATCAAAATAACCTTAAAGGGGGCCCTAACTTAGCCAGGTTGCTGAGTAGCCCCATAATGATGACGGTACCCTTTCTCCTAGCCGCCAGGGCATGCCATGCTGTTTTCCTAATACTCAGTCTTGATGAGGAGGCCCCAAACTCAAAAGAGCAAAAGGCTACTATTCAGGAATCCTAGTTTAGAGAACATCCCAAACACTAAACCCTAAACACCTGAACCCTTAATCCGTAAAAGCTACCCTAAGTTAGTAAACTACCTAAGTCCCCTAAACCCTAAATCCCAGCAACACAACGAAAATGTTGGCCGAGCCACGTCCGCCCCAAGCTCCGGCTGTGGTGGCCAAGACCTGTGCCTGCTCCGGACTCGCTGATGGTTGTGTTGTTGTTTTTGTTTTTTTGTTTTTTTTTTGGGGGGGGGAGGGGGGGGTGGTTTAGCGCTTAGGGTTTAGGGTTTAGGATTTAGGGTTTAGGGTTTAGGGTTTGGTGGTTTAGGGTTTCGGGCTTAGGGGTTTAGGGTTTACGGGTGTCGTCCGCCTGATGTTCGACTTTAGAATCCGCCGGTTCTGAAGGCTGAAAAGACCCCCCAGAACCCTCGCTTCATCACGGCTTCAACTGACTCGGTTCTTGACTGACTTCTCGCTGATGGGTTTAGGGCTTAAGGCCTAAAGTTTAGGGTTTAGGGTACTTCTTCACCAATTGCTGATGGGAGCTTCTCTGCAATCAGGGTGATGGGTTTGAATGAGGCTTCTTAGCGGGTTTCTTTGCAGGTTTTGACATTTAAACGAGGGCTTACAGGCTTGTGTAGTTGTAGGTGGGGACCGTCATTTTCTGATGCTCCCATGTTTTTTTTGGGTGGGCCGGGAAAAGAAGCATGTCAAGTTAGCGCTTTATTGTTATGGGTCTAACTCCAGGGCTTTGAACTGAAGGTTTGGGTCGAAAATTCTAATCGCAATGGTTCTGGGAACATGAGCTCGAAGACCGGATAAGCTTAAAGCCTCGAGCCGCTCCCAAGCGACTCCACAGTCACGAAGCAGTAACAGTAACTGTGTGCGTGGAACAACAGCAACACAGTTTACGGTTGCAGTGATGCCACTGGCAGCCACAATCATGGCAAGTTTATGAGGAAGATGGTGGCAATGATGATGATGATGATGATGATAATGATGATGATGAGTAGGAGGAGGCGGAGGAGGAGGACCATGACGACGACGATGATGACGACTACGAGCATTTTCTCTACGGTGCTAAGAACACCGGCACTTTAGCAGCAACAGCAACAAAAACGACGACGACCCTCCTCCTCGTCCTCCTCATCCAGCTGCTGCTGTGACGACGACGACGACGACGACGACTATCACCACCACGGGTATGGTTCAGAATGCGGCAAGGCTACGTTGTTCGAACTGACACAGGTCGGAGCCATCATCGTGGAGGGCTTCTCGACTGCGGTCTTGTCGATGGACCAGTACTGGCCCGGCAATAAAATTGAATCTCCAAACCTCCATAAGCCCCATATATCCCATCTAAAGCCACGACAAGCGTCCAAAAACGCCGAAACTCTATAACTCCTGGACCGTCAACTGCTACGAGATCCCCAACCCTAAAACCCTAAAGCCCTCTGATTATCCTGAACCCTGTGATTAGTACAGCCCGAAGACCCCAAACCCTAATACCCTTAAAGTACCCATTTAGAACCCAACGATGGGATCCCATAAGAGTGCCCTTAGTTTCAAGGAAGGCTCAAACCAACTACATCTTGTAATCCTGAACCTTGATACCCCTGTTATAGTAACTTAGTACCCCCTCATGGCACCCTTCAACTTTAGAAAAGCTAAAACCTGAACCCTAAACCCTAAACCCTAAGCCCTAAACCCTAAGCTCTAAACCCTTAACCCTAAACCCCCAGCCTCTTCGGGCGTCTGCGGGGCCCGTGCGAGGAGCCATGAGGTTGGTACACGGCGCGGCCCGGCGTGCAACGCCCTGCGTTGAGGCGCACGGGTGAGGTCTACCTAAACCCCCCCAAGTAGGTAAAATAATGGCCCAATACCCATAAAAGGCCATTATTCTAGATACTTTTGGGGTCGAGGTAGGGCCTGGTTTAGGTTTCTTTAGGGTTAAGGTTTAGGGTTTACGGCTTGGGGCTTGGGGCTGGGGTTTTGGGTTTGAAGGGGTTGCGGCTTGTGTTTGATGGGCCCGTTTCTTCTTGCCACGCTCACCAAATGCCATTAACTGGCAGAGCCAGGTTGCCACTGCACGACCTATACCACAACACAACCACCACCTAACCCAAGCCCCAGTACTCTCACAACAGAACAACCCAGGCACCCCCTTCAATGCGGCAGACCTGGGCAACATAAGACTGCTCAAGCAAAAAGCAAGCGGTTTGTCGTCCAGGGTTCGGGGTTCAGGAATTGGATTAAGGTTTTGGAGTTTTGGGTTTCGGAAGGGAATGCCAGCGAGCCCTGCAACCCTCCTACATACACTCAGGAGTGTTGCTTGAAGTAACTATACAGGGCTCCTTCTGAGTTTATGCATGTACCCGAAAATCATCACGAAATATGCTAAATTACCTATATGAAATAGGGTTCTTATTCCTCGTGGATCGGACTCCGAATCATGGGCGCGCAAATGCAACCGAAAGAACAGACCACTACTCCTAAAGAGCAATCAATATGTACCCTCACCAAAACTCCAATACGTAGCCTACTTCAAACAATTTAAGGCCCCAAACCCTTGACACCTAAAACCTAAACCCTGCGTGCTCTGCGCGGGCCTCGTCTCGAAGGGCAGAGAGCCGTCCAGGGCGGCCAACTGTACAGTGCGGTGTTCGCGAGCCTCGGAGAGAGGGTTCACGGAAGCTCGGCAGTACGGACCAGAGGTCCAAATCCGTTTAGGTACAATGAGTCAAGACAGAAGCTCTTCAAGCCAAAATTACTGGAATCTTGGTGTCTTTGGGTTGTGGAGTTAAGAATCACAAGGGCTGGGGTGCAGAGGATTGTTGGGAAGACGGTTGAAGACTTTTGGATGGAGTCGTCCATGCCATTGGCTTCCCTTTGGGGATTGTCATCTTCTGCACCGTCATATGTTGCCTGCACCAACTACGTACGTTCCGGGACACTGCATTCTTGATGGATTGTTGAGTTCGAACTCGATGTTGGGAATTGGCTGTGACTTTCCCATGGGATTTCTGACGTCTGTGAAAACGAAGACACCGTCTCTGGCACCGGACAGCATCGGCACAGTAATGTGGTGGCCTAACAACCTACACGTATCGATCCCGGATTGGGATCCCTAAACCCTAAACCCAGTAGACATGTCGAATATAGGGTTCTTCTTGCTTAAAGTACCACTTTGGGGAGATACGGCACCGAAGTGTTGCCATGCTAACTATGCATCATGGAGGAACATCTTGAGCCCTGAAGCCCCTTGAAAACCCATAAACCCTGTACAAAAAAAGACGCGTATGGCAACCCTCTAAGGGCATGTCCCGCTTCAGAAGATGGGAGACGCAGGGCAGTTAAGGGTTTGCGGCAATTAGATCCGAAACCCTTGATTTAAACCATCAGCCCCTAAACCCTAAACCCGAAACACGATCCTGCTCCCGCTGTGCACGTTTGGACTGAGGCCAATGCGCCGTCTGTTTCAACGCTGCTCCTGCGCTGCTGAGGTGGAATTTTGATGGTTGACGCCTTTCAGGAACTCTGTAAGTAAGGGTTCCACAAGCGCCCCATACGGGATCTACACGGATTCTATGGAGGTTTCATAAAGGATCTATGAGGGCACGATATCACAGGTCGGGTCTATACGTTAGAAGCTGCCCCCACCCTGTTATAGTGACTATAAGGATTATATTAGGGCCCTATTATATTCCTATTATACCACTATTACAGGGTGGGGGCCCCTTCTAATCTATACGGCTCTTGGTTGCGGAAAAGTTCGAGCCGGGGCTGGTCCTAAGGCTCAGAGCCCGGGGGTCACGTAGGCTTCAGGCCAGGGAAAGAAGTTGGGGACCCAAAATGCACATAAGCATAAGCATTTTATGGGGATATCCCTACCTTATTGTCCTTCCCTTTAAGAGGATATATATGGGATATCCCCATCCTTATTTTGGCTTATGTGCTTTTTTGGGCCTGAGCGCGAGGTGCTGCAGGGGTTCGGCCGGAGCCAGAGGTTGAATGTACTGCGGGTGTTCGCACAGCTGGAGGCAGAAAAGGTCCGGAAACGGCCACCACTGAGGCCGGTGCCAGACGCCCGCGGTGGTCGGCGTGCGGATGGAAATGCGCCACCCTTCGCGGGATGACCACGGGGCATTCTGTAGCTGCGGCGGCAGCGACCGTGGACAGGTCGCCGGCCTCTGCGACCTTCCTTCTCTTAGCGTTGCGCTCGTCCGAGGATCGCAAAAACTGTCGGCGGGCTTGGAGCGCGGCCTCGTCTGGCATCAAGAGGATGCTCTGGAGCCCCAGCTTCATGCTGTGGAAGGCCTGGAGCCAGGCCCACACTGCCATCTGACTTCAGAAATGGCTTCGGCCGCCCTGTGAAGCGCTTAGGATTTGAGGTTTAGGGAGTAGAGCTTAAGGGTTTTTGGGGGGACCTTAGGGCCTTAGGCCTTAGGGCACCTTATGTTATTTTTCTACTCTACTGTAGCTGTAGGTGAGATTGACGATTAAGGTGTTAGGGCTTCTGAGTTTAGGGCTATAATGTTAAACCTGGGCTCATGGCTCCACCATGCTAGGGCCTAGGGCCTAGGGTCTTTCCAGTTTTCGAAGCGGGGGAACCTCGAACTGCCCAAAGTTTCCACACACAGCGGCTTCTTGGCTTTATTAGGAGTGCCAAACGCTGCCGACTGTCTTTCTGTACAACTGGAAAATATGTGAAGCGCGCATAGGCGCAGTAATCAATTTTTTGGCTTTAGGGTTGTAGGATTGTGGTTGTAGGGCTGCAGGATTTAGGACTGAATCGACGGGGAAAGAGAAAGTAGAAATCAAAAGAGAGCGTAGGTACACCGCTGGGCCTTGTCCTCGCCGGTCCGAGAAAGAAACTTACTAAGGCATAATAGAGTTTAGGGCTTATAGGGTTTAGGGTTTAGGGTTTAGGGTTTAGGGTTTAGGGTTTAGACCAACCTAAGCCACCCAGACCCTCAAAAATCACAGATCCCACACCCCCTACTTTCCCAAAGCATAAACTCTACAAAGCCCGAACCCCAAAACCCGAAACCCAAACCCCTGAACCTAAACCCGACACCCCAAACCTTCAACTCTAAACCCCTAAACCCCAAAACACCCAAAAAACACCCTAAACCCTAAACCACTAAACCTTGGACCCTAAACCCCTACACCACTAAGGCACCTCGGGTCGATCGGCAGCGGGGCCAGCACCGTGAACTGCGCAAGGTCCGGGGCCCAGGCAAGAACTTTGGAGCCTGGCTTTGGGGCATTTCGCGCTTTAGGGGTTTATGTAGGGCTTGGGGTTTATATAGGGTTTAGGGTTTATACAGGGTTTAGAGTTTAGGGTTTGCTTGGGCTTGGGGATCGAGGGTGAAGAGGGCTTGGCTGGATTCTAAGAACGCCAATCTAAAAAAGAATCGTATACAATCTCTACAAGGGTCTTCGAAAGCCTTTTACAGACCAGTACAATAGACTCGAATTCAAACGTCTGTTTGTTTTCTTGTGTGAAAGCCTCTAGTCGCCTTTACAACTTTTAAACGCCCCACACAACCCGCGTAAGCATTCTCTAAGGCCTTGTTGCGAAACCCTTCCAAATCATTCTTAAACCCTGCCAACACCTCTTGCGACTCTCGTCTATTCTACATCCCCATAAACCCTTCGGAACAAACACAAACTGAAAACCATAAAAACCACACAAACGTATAAGAAACCCCTAAAACCCTCACAACACCTTCATGTAAAAAGAAAAACAAAACCATATAGCGCCAGCATAAAACCCTTGCAGACCCCTTAAATCCCTTGAAAAACCTTTTGAAACTGCGTAGACCTTTTCAAAGGCCTACAAAACCCTTACAAACAACCCTATGAAGCCCTTCTAAGGCAAGATGTCCCCAAACCCTAGTCTAATTGTTAAGGGCTCTTTTTCAAATCTTTACAAGCAGGGTTTAGGGTTTCCAACAACTTTTACAGTGCTCAAAACCTTAAAACCCCAAAACCCTCTACCTCAGAACCCTAACACCCTAAAACCCTTAACCCTAAACCCCAAAACCCTGAAACGCCAAGCCCCCAAACCCGAAACCCTAAAACCCCTACCGCACCCTGGAAGAACACCCTTTACAGTTAGAGAACAAAAACTAGAACCCTAAACCCCCAAAAACCCTAAACCCTCAAGCCCCAAGCCCAAAACCCCCAGACCCCTAGACCCTAAACCCTTAAACGACCCCTATAAACCCTAAACCTTATAAACCCTAAACCCTATAAACCCTATCCCCTACACCCTAAATCCGAAACCCTTAAATGCACCCTAAAACCCTAACGCCGGACGCCACGCCTCGGAGCTTCGACGGCAGCAGCTGCCGAGGCGGGACCCTGGAAACCCGCAGGGCCGGCACCGCGGTGACCTCCCCAAGAAGAAAAAACAAGAAGGGTTTAGGGTTTAGGGTGTGTGAGTATATACAGATATACATTTATGCATATGTACATGCATGCATGGGCTTATGCACATAGATACGTATATATATATATATATATATGCAAACAAGCAACCATGCATATAACATATTGCATACATAGACAGCCAGCCAGCCAGCCAGCCAGCCAGCCAGCCAGCCAGCCAGCCAGCCAGGCGAACACCAATGTCTAATGGATGAACACAAGATCTATACTGGGTCTATAAGAGCTTATGGTTGTAGCGTTTGGGGGAGTAAGGCTTTACGACTTTACAGGGCTCTGCGGCTGTAGCGCGATACGTGTTTAAGCATTTCGAACTTTAGGGTGTAAGAAGAAGAAAACCAAAACAGGACATGGATAGATGTACCAACGATGGCCATCCCAGATATACACATATGTATATATTTATATATACATATATATATATATGTGCATATATATATATATATATGTGCATATACAATGGGGACTGAGACTTGGATTGCGGATTTGAAGCCCTTCGTGTCGGCGTGAAACAGGAGCCGGAGCCCTTGTCAACACACTCAGACATGTGAGGGTGGCATGGGAAATATTGTTACAGATCGCAGATCCCATGCTAAACGTTTATACAAGGCTCCCAGGACCGGGAAGACGGTGGACAGTATATATAATAATAATACTAATAATAATAATACTAGAAATAATACTAATAATAATAATACTAGTAATAATAATAATAATAATATTAATAAGAATAGTAATAATAATATGTCCAGATGCCCATCTGAATCCAGGAAGAAACCACAAAAAGCGACTGGCCGCGGTGTTCGGGCCAAGAAGGGGGTCTGGGCCAGCCACCGGTGGCTCGGCCAGAAGAGTGGATTCAGGACCCAACGGGGAAAGAAGGGGAAGGAAAAGAAGGGAAGGTCAAAGCACCATGAAGACAACACAAGTTGGAAACTGCACTCTATGAGCCTGACAGACCCCTTGTGTGTAGAGCCCTCAGCCCTAAACCGTCTCGGGCGTTCGTCGCCTCCTCTTCAGTTGTGGTTCGGAACCATTGGCACGCCTGGCATCTGGTTTATGCACACTGTCTGGGGATTTAAGGGCGGTTTACGGTTTTTTAGTTGCGAGGTTTTCGGGCTTGGGAAGTTGGGGCTTACCGTGCCCGATTTGGGTTGAGGACCTCGGATCCAAGGGGCGTGCGGTTTGGCGGTTTACGGCGTGGTAAGTAAGGGTGTACGTGAGGGTTCTAGATTTAGGGAACTGAAATGATAAACACATATATCACAAACCCTGACAGAAGTCCTTAGCTTAACTCCTTCTAAAACCTCGTGAACGTCGTCTAAAGCCACAAACTAGGTTCCCCAGTGCCCAATGTCCCCCGAATAATGAGACTACCCTCTTTTCCAGGTATTCAGCTTTACGAAGGGAACCTAAAACGAGACGCTAACGTAGAGCATGCTCCTGCAACACCCTTGGGAGTTAGGATTAGGGGGGATTCTTGGGGATATAGACCCTCTCAATAAGGCCCCTTTTAAGAGAGTCAGAAGTAGGGTTCAGAAGGGGTACCCTTTACGGGGTCTCCCTAATCATTCTACCTAAACATAACTCCGAAGGGCGTTTTGGGAGGTCCGGGCTTGGCCCCGAGCTTCTGGCGATTTTGGAGGCCTCAGAAGGAGATGAAGGTAGGTACTACAGGGGCCTTAATAATTAGAATAGGGTTTAGGGGCCCATTATACTATAATTATGATAAGGAACCCCAAAATAGTGTAGGTAATTGTTTAGGCCTCTATAAAAAAAGTAATATGTTGCAGCACTGTGCGTGTACGGCAAGGCGATCAGGCTCTGCAACAAGTTCGCTGCATCGGTGTCTGGTGCAGGCGGTGTCGCCACCCGGAGATGTAAGACGGCTTCGCAGAGCATCTTTTTTCATGAGGGTTGTCAAGACCCAATCTTTACCAGTTTCGGTAGACAGGTCAATCTCTGGCACCAAGCGCACATAAGAGCCATCCTCCTCTATGCTCCGTACACCCCGTGTTGCTCGAGTTCAGTGCGGAACGGCCATGCTGCTCCCGCAAGCACACCTGTGAGCTTTGTTGATGTCGGAAAACTCCACCTGGAAGGAGAGGGTCTGCATGCCTGCCGGCGGGGCCGGCGCCCAAGGCGACATTCCCAGCCCGCCCGTCCCTATATTATAGTACACCATAGCACATTATAGCAGAATTGATCCCGCTTACATCAGGACACTAATTGGGATGACCCCACCTACTTTCATCCCACCCTGTAAGCCCTTTGACGCTTCCGGCCTGAAGTTGCTAGGAGCTTGGCATTGGGCTTAGGTTCAGAAATCGTGATCATCAGGGATCAGCTTCTCACACAAAAATCCTAAACCCCTGCACCCGAAACTTCAAACTCTGCTTTAAGGCAGAGGCCTCCGGATTTATGGGCATAGGGTCTAGGGCGATTTAGTGCTTCTGCCAGGGAGATCGGAGGCCTCACAAGGTGAGATGAAGGTAGGTGGGATTAAGGATCCCGTATATAAGGACTCTTATTTGGGAATATCCCACCTACCTTCATCCTACCTTTTGAGGCCCCCGAGGAGAGGACGAAAGAGGCACTACTCGCCGCGCTCGTCTGCGACGAAATGATTTGGGTTTGGGGGTTTAGGGGTTTAGGGGTTTAGGGTTTAGGGTTTAGGGGTTCAGGGGTTTCGGGGTTTAGGGGTTTAGGGTTTAGGGTTTAGGGTTTAGGGGGGCTCCGTGTTTTGGAACTGGGGCTCGGGGATACATGAGACTCGCTGCTTCTGAACCGTTCTATAACCCAATCCAATGGAAACATTTCTGTGCTGAACGCATGCAAGTCCCAACGTCGCACTGCTTAGCATAAAGGCCGATAGGAAGAAAACGCTTTTGATGGTCTGATACCGTAATTATATAGAATCGCCCAGGGTTAGTACACTGCTTCTTTAGGCCTGCATTGGCCTACACTGAACCCACTGCTAATTCCGAACCCTAAATCCCTACACCCTAGAACCTAAAGGGCTAAACCCTGAAGCCCTAAACACTGAGACCCTGAACCCTACAGTGAATCCTCCCTTGTGGAACCCCATAGGACATACTCGAAACGAACATTGACACATTGATTGCAAACTCTTGTGCGAGAAAAATCAACTCAAAAACTCCCAAAACTCTACTCTCCACCCTAAACCCTAAACAGGCTTCCTGGCCTCGGGCGTCGCTTCGCGACCCACGAAGGCGTCCCCGGGCAAAGTCAGGATCCCTGAAGCGGAGCTTTCTACGATTTTACGTAGGGTTTAAGACCTATTGGGCCGCGGGGTTTAGGAGTTTAGGGTTTAGCGTTTAGAGAGGGTTTAGGAGTTAAGACTTCGATTTTAGGCCCTCCGAGTGCTAAGGATTTAATTATAGTTTATGGCTGTCACACAGCTTGTCGTTTGGCTGCGTAAAGACCCACCACAAGCCGTAATTCGATTTCCCAATGTGTAAATGCCATTCGCTGCGACATGGATACCAACCTGGAGACCAGACCGCGCCCCGGCGTCAACCAGTCGCGAAATCCTACACCCCACAAACCCTCACCGCAACCTTGCTCTCTGATCTGCTGGTGACCTCTGATAAACCAGGCCAATGCCTTCAGCCTACACCAGCAGGGCCCTGCAAAACGCTTCAACACCGTGTCGCAGCTGGAAGAGACCCCAACAACAAACGGTGAAGGCAGCCAACAACAAAGTTCAAAATTCCCAAGTGCAATTTCTAAACACCCCTATGTAGCATGAATCCTACATAAGTTTCTCCACTCTACAGTCGAAACCTCGAAACCCTGCACACTACTCCGCTTCACATGCAGCCGCTGCATCCCACAACTCCCGACCAGAAGATCCAAAGCAGGCATAGCTGGGTGCCCCCACAGGAACCATCCTCCTGACGGCGTCTAGCGTCTAAGGGTTTTGCATTTTAGGATTTGTGTGTCGTAACCGGGCGCTTGAAAGTGCGGTGCTGCATGAGTGCTGAGCGGTGCCCGCAGATTTTGATCACCACCTTTATGGCCACGCTCGTCATCGCTATCAATAGCATTGCGCCAGCTGCAGACAGGAACTACGGTAGAGGCCATTCTGCCATATGGATGTTGCCAGGCATACAGTTCCTCGAGGAGCTACAAACCCTAAAAGGGTAGGGTCCTGATGACGAGCTTTGCCGAATTTGTCCCCAACACGGGTGGCAAAGGCTGAAGTCCTGCCATATGCTGTCTAACCCAGCCTCCTGAAAACCTTACAGTGCACCCCATAAAGTTGGAAACCGAACTAAGGCCAAAGAGTGCTGTGGTTCCCTATACAAAACTCGGCTTCTACAGAAAAACAAGCCTCATAGACCCTAAACCATCGACTCCTAAATTCCAAACCCTGACTGCCCGTCATTCGGATTTCGAGTCAAATGGGTAGTTGTCAAAATTATGGTCCCTTCTTGGGTACCCTAAATAATAGGTGCCGTAATATAATAGGGACCCAAAAAGGGACCGTAATTTTGACAACTACCCAAATGAACCCAGAGACCTTCCCGGAACTGGCGCTGGGGTTGAAGTCTCGAGGGGCTAGGGTATTGAATTTTCGGTTCAAGGTTTAGTCTTATCAGTTTTCGGTTCGGGGTTTAGGGTTTGGACTTTATGCTCTTTGATGCTTTGGGTGTTGATTTCACGGTTTGGGGTTTAGGCTTCAAACTTCCTGAAGTGTTGGGCTCTGAAACTTGCAACCCTGCATGGGAAGGGAAAGACTGGCAATGGGTGCCAGCCAAGAGAGTTGCAGCCCGTAACCCTTACGCAAGGCATTTACGGGGTTTCAGCGTTTCCAATGCATTTCTTGTTCCTCAACTTAGCATGCCACGATACTGAAAGCCTATGAGTGTAAACTACTGCGACAACCCCTACTAAACCCTAAACCCTACCCTCTAAACCCTAAACCCTGAACCTTAAACCCTGAACCCTAAATGAGCCCTCAACCCTGGACCCTCAAGCCTATATAATCCTGAACCCTAAACCCTATAACCCCCTCTTATGGTAACTTCCCCTCCGGACGTCCCTCGCAGTCGCCTTCTGCTCCAGCTCAGAAGCACTGCCGATGTAGCGTGGCCTGGACCACGCTTCGTAGGAATGTAGGGGCCTCAAGAATTCAAACAGGGTTCCTTTAAAGGGGTTCTTAAAGGGTTACTGTAAGGGATACAAAAAGGTACTCTAACATAGGGGCCTTAATGATGAGAGTAGGGTTTGGGGGTGGGGGGAAACCTAAAGCTAAGCCCGAAACCCGAAACCCTAAAAGGAGGAGGAGTAGCAAGGGCAGTAAAGGGAAGTATAGTGACGAAGGTCCTAGCGTAAGCCCTAACGGGCACAAGGAAGCGGAGCTTAGGGTATGGGGAATACCGGGCTTTGGATGAACTGGGCCAGGGTATTAATGCACTATATTACAATCTAACTACGCTTCTATGTCATATGATACCCTATTGTACTAGAATATATGATGTTCTTGTATATTATATTATGGTATGGCAGAGTTCGAGTCTAACGGAAACTGAAGCACTGGCATCTGCTGATGTCAGTGTCATGCCTCCATCCCATCACTCTCGTTGTCACCGCTCTTTGTCCCCCTAAAGCCGAAACCCTAAACCCCAACTCACTAAACCAGGAACCCCAACCCTGACCTTAAGGCCTACCCTTCGCAGCGGCACGTGCGTGCGAATTCGAAGCGGCAGCTCATACTTTTGCTGCCACGGTTGGCAAAACAAACCAATCCTTCCCTAGTTCATGGTTTTTTTGATTCCTTACTGGATTTAAGTACCAATAAAACTGAGAACCTACAGGGTTTAGGGCTTTCTGGTTGAACGGGCCTAAACCCTCCCTAAATCTAGGGGTTTAGCGTTGGATTGAGAGTTTTGGGCCCTGAGTCGACAGCGACATCACCTTTAATTGGGCCACGGACCCACAGCTGCTGCGAGTTTAGGGTTTAGGGGTTATGGTTTGGGGTGTACGGCTTAGGGTTTAGAGTTGTGTCTGGGTTTATGGTGGGTCAATGTTGAAAAGCTGTTCCACCCTTGTCGACTGTAGTTTGGGGTCGAGGGTTGAGGGCGAGGTTTGGGTTTGTAGTTTTGGGCCCGGGGTCAAGAGTTGAGAGTGCTCACGTCAAACATGCGCCCAACATGGATGGAGCTTCGCATGGAGCTCGCTTCTGAGCCGCTGGGGCCACCATGAGCTTGAAGGGCGATTCTGATCTTCTCTTCGATGATCAGCTGGTCCGGACTGGGCACGAACTACAGGAAGCTGATCTCTCTGTAGGACGGTGTAGACTCAGCCTGCTGCAGGTTGTCCGGGATGCGCGGCTTCACCACACGTTGGCCGCGCAGGACTTGAAGCCGTAGCCGCTCCTTAAGAATCTCCCAAGAGATGGCTTTATCAGTGGACGGATCCATGGCTGCAAACATCATTGTTTCAAATCGGATCCTGAAAGTTGTGACTGTCGATAGGAGGTGGTCAACGCCAAACCAATCCAGGCATGGTCGTGAACTACCAACCAGTGGTTTTGGGGCTTCCCTTGGCTCTTTAGCTCCTTATTTAATAGGGATTATCATCATCCTTGGCTCCTTAGCTCCCCCAATATCAATGGTTAGACTATGCACTATGCAATGACCTGGGGTGCAGGGGTGAGGCCTGCAAACACCCAGACCCAAACCAAAGCGACTGAGCAGTCAAACCCTAAGCCCTAAACTAGCCCTCAACCCTACCTATCGTCTCCATTGTAGTTCCTTGTTTTGGGTTTAACCAAATTTGTATTAAGGATCCTAAAAGGTAACCCCAAAAAAGGAACTACAATGGAGACTATAGGTAAACCCGAAACCCAAGCTCCGGCACCTTAAACCCCAAGCCCCGGAAACCGAAAACCTGAACCCCAACACCTCGAAACGGTTTAGGGTTTAGGGTTTAGGGTTTAGGGTTTAGGGTTTAGGGTTTAGGGTTTAGGGTTTAGGGTTTAGGGTTTAGGGAACCCTAACAACTCCGAAACCCCAGACACCAAACACGCCGAGCCTCTGTAGTACCCCTACAGAACCCTTACATGTAGATCCTTCAAAGGAACCCCTAAATAGCAACCCTTGAGCGAGACCTACAAGTAAATGGGAGTTTCCGAAAATAGGAACCCTGATATAGTACCCTAAATAGTAGGATCCTTATTATAATGGCCCCAAAATACGGTACCCCTAAGTTTCGGAAACTCCCAAATCAGAAACCCTCCGTAAGCCTCGCAGCTCCAACATCAAATCGCAAGAGAGCCGGCGAGGAAGCCTCGGAAACACCGGGACCAGGACCCTCCTTGTACCCTCAAATAAGGGTATATGATCCCAAATAATGGGTACTTAGGGTCCAATAGAGGGTAGATGGAGGGTCTAGGGAGTTTCGGGTGTCTTCTGCCGTTAGGCGGAAGTTCAGGGCTTCGGGTCTAGGGTTTAGGGTCAGGGAAGCTTTCCTCGTGGCTTCGGGGCTTCGAATTCGTCGTAACCTAACGAGAAGCTGAAATCATCGAAACAGAACCCTTTTTCATAACTCACAGGGTTTGAAGCTGCGGCCACTGCAGCAGGAAAGCCTTAGAGCTTGAGCACCAGGGGTCCACAGGCTCCAGTAGCAGAAAGGTTGAGGGTTCCGGGCTCCGAAGGGTTTAGGGTTCCTAAACCCTAACCCCTAAACCCCTAAACTCTAAACCCTAAACCCCTAAACCCTAAACCCTAAACCGTTGAGGGTCCCGGGCTCCGACTTCCCGATACGAGCCGGCATCCTCATGCAGCTCACCCAAAAGAGTCTGTAGGATGCTGCGTAGCCCCTTTAGAGTAGGGGTATCCTTTTTCCTGCTACTCTGTTTGAATATAAGGGTGCCCAGAAAGTATGACGTGCTTCTGAAACTGCCAACCCCCAACCAGACTCCCTCAAATCATCGAACCCGCAGCCCTAAACCCTACCCGAAGCCCTCGAACCCGCAGCTCCACGCCCCAAAGCCCTAAACCCGCCTGGACCCCAAAGCCCCAAACGCCTTCCTTCTTCCACAACCCTTCGTATAGACTCCTTTTGCAAGAACCTTTTTTCTAGGTTCCCCGGCGCTTCCCTTGATAATAAGGCTATCCTTGTTCCTGGAATTTAGCGTAAATAACAGAACCCTAAACTGACAAGGGCAAAGAAGTACTGCTGGGAGACCTACACCCTCGACCCTAAACCTCAAACCCTGAACCCGGAACCCTGAACCCTAAACTCTGAACCCTAAACCCTAAACGCTGAACCCTAAACCCTGAAACCCCAAAATCCTAAACCCCACAAACCCTAAACCCTTACAGACCCGACACCCCACAGGAGGGCGAAACAGGGTCTCCGGGCCCCCAGGATCTCGATCACTGTGGGGAGTTGATCCATGGCTCAACCAGGGGCCTAAACTGCTGTAAAGGTTTTGGCACTTTAACTGTAAGGGGTACTCTGTGGGTTCCTTTCAAGGGTTCTACCAAGGTGCTACAGGGGTTTAGGGCTTTAGGGGTTCTGGGGTTTAAGGGTTTCGGGTTTCGGGTTCAGGGTTTACAGCTTTACGGGTTTTGAGTGTAGGGCTTTAGGGTTTAGGGGTTTCGGTGTTTCGGGGTTCGGGGCTAAGGAGTTGAGGGTACAGGGACCTCAATCATTAGACTTCGGTTTGTGGCACATGCTATGGTTTACTACACAGAGATACCATTACGAACTTCTAAATATCTTGGAACAAAGGCCTTGGGGAAAATGATAGGCCCCTGGCCCTACATTAAACGTTCAAGGTCCGCTGTGCTGGAACATTGGCCTCGCTCGCAGACGTTTTCCTGTCCCACACCATTCGACTGACATAAAATAGGAGCCTTCGAAAGTTAGAATCCGAACAGGGTCTGGGCATGTATCACACTCTATCACACCATTTAGAGTTCAGAATTTGGGGTTCAGAGTTGAAGGTTTCTAGTGCAGGGTTAAGGGTTAGGCCCCGAGCATGAACCCGCAAAAGGCATCCTAAGTTCCAAACCCCCTAGACCACGCAAAATCAACATAGGCCCCTTTGTAAATCCTGTAAAGGGAACTCCAGAAAGTTGGAATATGGATTGATGGTAGGATCCCCTATAATTTACCTTAAAGGGGTTACGATAATGATGGCTTCTACTGTAGACCCTCTAGAAAACTCCTGCAAAGACTCAGACAGCCGTGTACAACCCTGGAAACAGTGCCTCTTGATTCCTCGATCAACCAATGCATCAAGGAGCGGAGGCATAGGGCTTGAGGCTTGTAGGGTTCAAGGTTTAGAGCGGTTGTGGGATTGCAGGGTTGAGATTGCGGGGCTCAGGATCAAGTGTAGGGGACTTATTTAATACTAATAATGCAGGGACTATAAGAGGATTCTATTTCTCATGTCTCCGACCCGACTCCTCGTGGGTTACATTGTAGGACTTCCGTTTTGGTTGAAAGCTCACGTTTTTTTCAGCGCTTTGTGAGTATTCCCCCTAGGCCTGGAATCCTTCTCTCAAGCCCTGCTCATACCCTATAGAACCCCAAAAATACGACCCTATGATGAGCCTGGCAAAATCTTTTTCAATCCATCTGCGGCTCCCCTGAGACTCGAGCTGATCTCGCATCACGCTGCCCTTAACCCTAAACTCTAAACCCTGAACCCTACGCTGCCCGTTGGCAGCGTGTTCACGCGCGAGGGCTCTCAGATCATCGGGGACACCCGCTCCAGCATGCGCAGCCCCACCGGGTACCCGAGTTTGCCGTGTTTTGCTGTCATTGCTATGGGTTAGAAGGGGCCCCCACCATAGGAATATAATAGGGCCCTAATATAATCCTTATAGTCACTATTACAGGGTGGGGGCAGCTTCTAAGCTATGAGGTTCGAAAAAAGTCCTTATGTAAGTGCTCAAAAAGCTCTTTCAGCAGGAAGCCGGATCCCAGCTCGCCCTAAACCATGAACCCTAGACCTTAAGCCCTGAACCCTAAGCCCTAAACCCTAAACCCGAAACCTGCAACCCTAAACCCTAAACCTTAAACCCTAAACCTTAAACCCTGAAAACTGAACACAAACTAAACCCTGCTGAGGGTCTAGGATCCTAGTGTGTTCGAAAACGTGGCTCGGGAGGCCACCCCAGGGTTCCTTTAAAGGGCTCTATATCCGGGCTTACTAAATAGCGCTGTGATAACGATATAGTGTAGGGGCCTTAATAATTATTAGTATAGGGGCCCATTAGACGGTAGTTATAAGAAGGAACCCCCCAAAATGGTACGGGTAAGTACTTAGGCCCCCAGAGTAGCTATGAACCACAGTGTTTAAGCCCAGTGGTTTGCTGAACTTTATGGGAGTTAGGGTTTAGGAGGCCGGGCTCGGGGTGCAGGACGGAGGGTTTGGGGTTTAGGAATTAGGGTTTAGGGGTGAGGGCTTAGGAATTAGGAGTGTGAAGCATGATATAACCGCAAAGGAGTTTATAGGTTTGTTGAGATTTTGCAGGGTGTCATACAGGTTTGGGAAGAACTAATAAGAATAACCTCCCCTTGACAGCACCCATACAGTTAAATCGTCTTTATACTAGAATATGCCCGAAGCCTTCCGCAGCCCTTTTCGAACCATTTGGTTGAATGACATATAAGACCTGCATAGAAACCCTGACTTTGGTACCCTTTGCACGACCCGGTGGTTGCCGGAGCTTTGAGGTGTCCCAACCCCCAAGGAAAATCACACAACGCGCTTCGACGCCGGAAGCCAGAGAGCCCCAGTTGCCCTTTGTTGGGTTCTTGCTAAGGCGTTTGATTTAAGTTATCATAATGAAGAAACCAAATTATTTTCTGCAGATCCCTATTGTGGGTATCTTAAACTGAAATCCTTAAGAAGTACCCAGCTTGTGTAAAGGGGGGCTTACGGGTTGAGGGTTTAGGATTTCGGGTATAGGGTGTTGGATTTGGGGGCTTGGGGTGTAGTCTAGCGTCCTTAATGTCAGGAATACCCATGACGTCATGGCATATGACTTAAGGGTTCTTTCAAACCACATAGCATGGTCAAACGAACAATCCTCATGTATCAGAAGTGACGAAATTCTCCGTAGTTGCAGGGTAACCCGGGCTCTCTGGAAGCTGCAAAACGCAGCCGGTTTTGGAAACAAGGATATTGCCTTTTTCTTGTGGTCACGCGTATCTAGCTGTCCAAGTAAACTTCAGATTATGGTTTCTAGGGCCTAAAGCCTCGGATTCTGAAAGCGAAAGCGTACACACGTTTCATATAGGGGCCTTGATAATTAGAACGGGATTTCGGTTGTAAACTTATTCATACTAGAACTGCCCTGAACCCTAAACCCTAAACCCGTATAGGGATCCCCAGAGCCGGGCCCCTGATCCCCAAACTTTTGAAACCACAAGCCCTAGGCCCTAAACCCTGGCTACAATCCTTTCTGTTCTTTGCTCCTAACTAAAGGGCCCGAAAGCCTTCCAGCCCGGCCCTTCGCCGGAAAAGGTCTCTAGGGTTTAAGGTTTGGGGTTGGGTTTAGGCTTTTGAAGTGCAATGGGTTTAAGGCTTCAGTGTTTTAGGGTCGAAAAAGGCAGATCCCTGCAGCAGGGAAACCTACAAAGCCACAGTTGGGCCTCTCTTCTCTCCTGCCTTGGGGCGCTGAGTAGGCGCGGGTATGATTCAGCGCAGATCTACACGCAGATCTGGCAGGGCCCTAGCTGCAGTCGGCTGCTGAGCCCGTATTTGCATCGCGAGTGAAAGACTTAAGACAACGAGAGCTGCTATTGCCGTTGCTGTTGCTCTTTCATGAAATAGTCACACACAAGATATGGATGCGCCTATGATGACTTATGCTAACCGCCACCACCAGTGGGATGACTGTCTCCAGAAACTGTTATTTGCGTTGTGTGTACTGTACTGTTTTGCATCACAGCATCTGCACCTGATACTCAACCACTATACCATAAAGACTTAGTGCCGTGAGTCTCGCTGTACCTGATGCTTCTCGGCCTGCTGTTGCTGCTGCCAAGGCTTCATTTTGTTCAATTTGGCTTTTCCGGCGGCTACTACGATTATTGCGAAATCTTCCCTTGCTGGGAAGGCTGCTCTTGCAATCACGAGTGGTACAAGACGGCGAAGAAGAAAGAAGGGACAAAGTTTTACTATACCGTTGCCACGATGGGGTAACAGAACTAGCCTACCTTTGCAACGAATCTTCCACGTCTCGAACCTAGAACTCTTCAAAAGCTTCTTCCTAGTAAACCACTATTACAACTGTTGCTACTCTGACGTTCATAAATACCCTGTTCGGTTGCAGACACCACAATGACTATTGGTACTTTTCCTCTCGTGTTGCTCGATCGCAAGACTGTCTAACTACTGCTGTGCAAACGTGTCGTCAATCGTAGTCGATGGATAATCACGACCCAAACCCTCGAGCCTGAAGCCCACACCTTGAACCCTAAAGTGTTCAACGTGTTCCGATCAGTATTGTTTGCTGCTACATGCCTCCGCACACAGCAGGGGCTTGCCACGGGGTCAGAAGGAACCCCATGGAATCGAACTTGGACATGGAAAGTAGGGCTGTAAGGATTTGGGACTTGCCTGGCTTGGCTGACACGCCATAGGCTTGCGGCTTATGTCGGCCTTGAAACCCTAGACCCTGAATCCATACACCTTCTAAACCCAAAGCCCTAACTCTCTAACCCCTGGCTTCATGTTTGGGAAGTTAAACCTTCCGAGTCTGTGAATCTGAGGTTTGGGGTTCAAGGATCGGGCTGGGGAGATTCAGTCTAGAAGAGGGTGTCGGGACCGACAAATCACTTCAACTCTGCTATATATATATATATATATATATATATATATATATATATATATATATAGCTTCCTTCTTTCTTGAGTACACAGCGGCTCACGATTCGGAGCTCAGGTTTTGGAATTCCGTATGGAAGCTTCAGGAGACTCTGTTCGGGCTTCGGTGGGGATCCTTGCGACGGTTCGTCGGGTTCGGCCGCATCTGCCGAAAGTCACAAGGCTTGTCTGCCCTGCACCCTGAATCCCTGTCTTGAAACCCCTAGCTCGTGTCTGTGTTGCAAAAATCGCAACCTGAACCCTCAAACCTATATATGTGTATGTACACATACATACATACATACATACATACATACACACACAGACATACATATATGCATACATACATACATGCATACATACATCCAGACAGACAAACATAAATACATACATGCACACATACATACATACATACATACATACATACATACATGCACACACACACACACACAGAGACACTCTCTGTGTATCTGTGTGTACATGTATATGTGTGTGTGTGTGTATGTTTATATAATATTTATATATATATACATATATATATATATATATGCGTGAACACATACAAACCTGCATATACACATACATATACACAAACCTACACCTATGCCTATACCAAGGCCATACCCATCGCCATTCCCAGACCCATACCTGTACCCCAACCTGCACCCATATCAAGTTATGCAGATACAGATGAATATACACATACATACATGCATGCTGCACACATATGTGTATGTGTATATATATATATATATGCATAAATACATGTCATTACGTATACATATTGACATGTGTGTGTGTGCACACACACACGCATACACAACACCATTGATGTGTGCGTGCATGTATGTGCATATATAATTCGTACAAGAATATCTATATAAATATATGTGTGTGTGTATACACACACACACATGTATGGACGTAGTACGACGTTGCTCGTCAGGTCGTTCGTTTCTATGCAGATTGGACTTTCTGCTGTCGGCCGCGCCCCTACTCACGAGACGAGCCGAGGCGGAAGAGCTCCCGTACTTCGTCGTCGTCGTAGTCTGCGATCCAGTTCTCGCCTCGGATTTCGGGCTTCTTCAAAGGCGAGCAAAGGGTTCCTTCAAGGGTTCTATAAGGCATCGGTGGGGCCCTGAGGTTCAGATTTACGATGTAAGGTCATGGGTAGATGTAAGTAGGGTTATGAGAGCCTTGATTGAGGCGGTACAGGTAGAAATCCGCTCTAGCTGGTACCTACCACGCCCATCAACCCCCATCTGACGCTTCCCGTAGAGTTACGGGCTTTATACAGGGGCCTTAAGAATTACCTCTACTATTCTATTTTGCTGGTTCTTTATTCGAATAGCTATAGTATAGTGGGCTCTGCAGCATCCTCCTGTTCCTGCAGCTCCGACCCAGACCGGGAAAAAGAACCCCTCACCCTTCGGCTCCTCCCCCATACAGCTAAAACAGTCTATAAGGGCTGATGATATAAATCCTGCATTACCCATAATAAGGAATATACCATAATTCCCATAGTCTAGGGCCCTTAAGGTAATGCAGGATTTTTATCATCAACAGTAGGGCTACCATTAAGGTCCTAATGTATCTATATTATCAATAAAAAAAAAGAATCCTCAACCCTGGACCACATTGACTGCCCAATTATGTTTCTGTTTGGTTTGGAGATTTCGGGTCTACCTAAACTCTCCGGTGCAGTCTTTGTTTGGGGGTTCTCATGCGTTGAATTTATAGGATCCTAACTCTACCCATAAAATGGCTGGCCAACGAAAAGGGGACGAGGGCTCAAGGTACAAGGGATTCCGTCTTGAACGGCCCTCAACCCTAAACCCCTTGCTTCTGCAGCTACGCCCCAAGACGCAGTAGCTGAGCCCTCCGCTGGAACTCGAGGTGATGTCAGAGAGGTGCCGCTTTCGCCTAGGCTTGACGGCTTCAGGGCTTCTTCCGAAGGCTCTACAGGTTAAGGTTTTACAAGGCGTTAGCGGTTTTAGGGTTCCTTCCGAAGCTGGAGTTTGAAGTATCCAGGAAGAAAGAACCTAGATTTTTAGTTCATAGTGGTTCCTTTGAGGAACAGGTCACAAAAAAAGCATTCAGGTATGGTACTCCAGCACCCAGAAAGGCTCTATAAGGAATGTAGGGTTCTAGAAGGCTTTAGCTGCTTAAGGTTCTATCAGGGTTTACAGTGAACCCCATAAAGTTGGAAACCGGATTAAGGCCAAATAGTGCGGGGATTCCCTATATATGAGTCTTAAGGAATGAGGCTATTGGGTTTCCAACTTTTAGGCTTCTACTGTAGGGCTACGGCGTTCTAGAAGAGCGTATGGGCTTTCGGGCTCATAAAGCTTGAGGGGATTTAGGGCTCTATAAAGGGTTTTCAGCTTTCGGATTCTATACGAGTTCTTTTAAGGCCCGGGTTAGGGCTAGAGGATTTTGGGTCCAGTGATCTGGGACTTTGGGGCGAAGGGGCTTTTGGGATTGTAGTGCTTGGGAGTTACTAAATTAGTATAATCTTCCTTATGGGAGTCTGAGGACCCGATTACCTAGGATTTAGGGTTTCGGAGGGGTCAGAGTTACCCAGTTGGGGCTACGAAGCGCTTGAAGGGTGGAGGGTTTGGGCCTAGATTGGGAGGCAACGGGCATGTCGGGCATGTAGGTCTAGAACCTTCTGGTTTAGGGTTTAACTTCAGATCCACAACTCAAGCTGCAGGTCGTTTGGTATAGGCTTCATGGACCAAATTTCCGGCCGGAAGCCCTGCATTGTAATTTGCAGACCAAACCGGAGGTCCCAGGCTTCAAGATGCAGGGCTCCGAGAAGTTCTCAGGACTAAACCCCATAGACCCCAGAAACCTAAACCCTAAACCCTCAAGCTCTTCTAACCCTCTAAACCCGAAACCCTGAACCCCAAACCCTAAACCCCTAAACCCTAAACCTTAAACCCTAAACCCTCTAAACCCTTAAGCATGACACCCTGCAGCCGAAAGCCGTTTTCGGTTTACGACAAGCTCTGAACGTTGGAGTATATGATGGCATAGTCTTGGAGAAAGGCGCACGTTATTCGTGAAGCTTGCTCCAGTTCAGGGTTTATGACGTTGGGACGAGACTTCAGGTTTTAAGACTACAAACCCTAAACAGCAGAGCCCTGCTAGAACCCTTCAAGGACTCTTAAAGGAAGCCTGTTACAACCCGCAAGCCCTAGAACCCAGGGTTGAGCCTTCAGGTCCGGCTTAGATTCTTGGGAGGACGGATTCGAGTTGAGGGATGTGGATCCGGAATCGCTGCCGGCACTTCCGGGATTCCTAGGATGTTTCTTTTGGGTGGTGTATGGCTTCATGGTGCCTTCTACGGTTTTGCATGGGTTGAGGATTGAGGTTAGGGTTGCATAAGTTCCAATGCGGCTTTGTTTCGGACCTCTGTTTCCCGCCTCCTTTCGAGGGCTTCTGCGGCTTGTCGCCTTTCTCGCCCTCCCTGTGTGACCCCGGAGGGCCTCGTGGTGCCGCCAACTTTCTCCGAGCCTCCAGGTAGGTCTCGCGCTCCTTCAAACGATGCATGAGCACTGAGACCCATCGCACGTCCACGATCTTCGTTCGATGCTCTTCTCCCGGCTCCGGTGCCCGATGTTTGGCAAAACTGGCCAGAGGCGGGGCTGCTTCGAGGTGCATTTCCTGGGCTAGCAGCCAATTCCCTCCGTCCAAAGAGCTTTGATCCAAAGCGCACAGCATCTGGCAAAGTCTGACCTTGCATTCCTCCGGCCGGCCTTGCAGGAGAGCATCCAGCACTCCGGCTGTCTGCCATCCCCATCTCACCGGCCCCATGTACGTGGTAACGCGACTACTTTGGGAATTTGGGTTTCTTGTAGGCTGCTTGCTCGAGCCGCTGGATTAAAACGGTAATCCTTGCCCTAGGCAAAAACGTCCTTAAGCCTTCAAACCTAAATTAAAACCGAACTCGGTTTTTTTCTGATCTGCATGGCCGGGATGCTGCATGATCTCGTCCAATCGTGCCTCAAAGCTGTCCTGCGCTGTTGGGTAAAGTCCGGCTCCTATGGTTGAGGTTTTTAAGGTCTAGGTCCCATTTTCCGAGCTTCAATTCAAATCTTTTTCGCGAAATATTGTTGAACCCCCATAGAGACCGCAAAAGACAACATAGGCATAAGAATCCTTCTGTCGCATTGTTAAAGCGGTGCAGTGGCCTCTAGGATTCCCGAAAACCTTCTGAGTCTTGTGCTTAGGGCTTTACGGCTTGGAGTCCAGGGGTTAGGAGTTTGGGGTTTGAGGCTTAGGTCTCCGCTTATTGGCATTCCTGGCCGGGTGACCCCAGACACAACGGTGAAGGCTTAAGGTCTATGGTGAACCCCAGAAAGTTGGAACATGGCTTTAGTTGGATCAGTGCTGGGATCCCCTTACACTTTAACTTAAAGGGCATGGGGATAATGATGTTCCAACCTTGTGGGTTCTACTGCAAGTTGATATTGCGTTTTCCTGGACCCTTGGCCAGCACAGAGTCCACAACCCTGCCAAATGCCCCGAAACTCTACATGCCAAGACGCACCAGATCAGAAGATCTTGTATGCAAGGTTTAGGATCCAGGCGTTTAGGGTTGACTCGAAAACTATGGCTCGGGTCGGACAGTCTTTTCAGGTTCGGCGCAAGCTGGCTTAGCTAGGCATGTTTCGGAAAACTAACCGTCTAACATGCGGGCCTTTGTATTTTGAATAGCGTTTCCGGCTAACTTCTCACACTTTCACAACTTGTCATAATGAAGAACCTGCTAGGTGTTCAGACTTGTGGATTCGGCGCTCAGGCTCCAGGGCATTGGCATTCTTAAGCTGCGCTAGAGGCAGCATGTGCGCTTTTGCCCAAGGAGCCCGCAAAATTACATGAAGCAGCTCCACAATCCCGAAACTGTGCTTCCCACCTCGAAAGCTCTATCTCGAAAACTCGGAACCCCCAGCCGCTACTCCGTAAACCCCGACTCTCCCGCCATGGTACCCATGTAGTTCCCTACAAGAAGAACCAGTACTAAGTGCAGGGACCCTTGAAAGGAAGACTAAAACCTCAAAGCACTGAAAACCTGAACTCTGCACTCCAACAGCCGCGAGTCAAGAACCTTAAACGGTGCATATTTTAATGGGCGCTTAACATAGAGGCCTCAGGAATGGTGTTACAAACTCTAGAGTCGTCTAGAAATCCTAAAACGCTTACAAATCCCTTCTGGAACCTTACAGGAACACGCACAAGTCCCTTTTACAGGAACTCTGAAGACCTATAACATTCACATGTGTCCAATCATACATAATCGGTTATTAAATATATGTGTATGTATATAACAATGACTTCACATCCAGTCCTGAGCACTAGACCCTTCACCCGAAACCCTAAACCGCCTGGCTGGTCAAGGTGTGCACGGTCACGGTCCGGTGCTGACCGATGCGATGTGCACGGTCGGTGCACTGGCGGCAGAAGGAGCTGGCTATCGACTTGCATGGGGAGTTCGTCACGCTGCACGATCCAAGCACGATGGCCCGAATACACAGAAGCTGATGCAAGCACTGGGAACCTGAGCATCCAAGGTTCGGAAGCAATTCAACCTGCAACGCAACTACACCCTCCTTGAACATCCACGTCCCTGAACCTGAAACTCTAGACACAACTGCCAACCCGCCCACCCACCAAGCGCCTGCGCTTCTTTGGCGGGATTGTAACATCGGTCATAATGCCTCAGGGTTGGCAGATGCTTCCTCGGAAAGGAGGCGGCTCTTCACCCGAAAGCCCCAAGCCCTCACCCGAATCAGGGGCGTGCTTCGAGCATAGGTAATTTCAGGGCCTACGGATTTCAATTACGGCTTAGCGTTCGGGCCTCGAGGCTCTTAGGGTGTCGGGATCAAGGCTCAGGCTTTCGGAGTCATGAGGAGGCAGCTTCTGTATTGCCTAAAACCCCAAGCCCTAAACCCTGAAAGAAATCATGACTAACCGTGACGAACCCTAGCTATGGCCCTGAGAACAACCCCGAAACACCCCAAGCCCTCTGTGGTCTCAAGCCTGCATTCCCCGACCCAGAAACCCAAACTGCCTAGCCCCAAAAGATGTATAGATATACATATACATATACATATACATATACATATACGTATATATATATATATATATATATCCGAAACTTCGTGGCCAGGTACACCACGTGCGTGGCCGCAGTCAAAGTGAGGCCAGTGCCACCGACCTGGCTTGGTTCTTTTCAACGCCTGAAGAAGACACGCCCTGCCTGGCAAGCTCCCATTCTAATGCTGTGTTGTAGTTTTGGGGCTCTGAAGAGTATTTATGAATAGGTACCTCTTTAGGAACCATAATGGAAACTAAAAAAGTTTCCCAAATTGCCACCTATAATAAGACTGATTACAAAGATGCTGTTGAGGAATTGGGATGGTTAGTGATGAGAGTGAATCTGCAGCGGCGTCACTACTCGGAATTCAAGTTTCCACACAGCTTTGTTGGCCTGAAGAAGGAGTGCTCTGGAATCGCGCAAAAAGTTGTCAAGGAGCAATACTAACCTAAACCCTAAACCCTAAACCCTAAACCTGAATGAATCGTTCAACCGCTGTCGAGGGCTGCCAAACAGGCCAGGCCCACCCCGCTCGAGAGCAGAACTGTGCAGCGATCGTCGGTTTGAAACTTTTGCACCAAGGCCTTTTGGGTTTCGGATCTGGGTTTTGGGTTTAGGGTTTAGGGCTTTTGGGTTTAGGATTTGGGTTTAGGGTTTAGGATTTGGGGTTTAGGGCTTTTGGGTTTAGGATTTGGGTGGTTGTCAAAATTAGGGTCCCTTTTTGGGCAACATAAATATTAGGTGTGGTATCATAATAGGTACCCAAAAAGGGACCCTAATTTTGACAACCACCCATTTAGGGCTTGAGAGTCAACTTACCTTTGGTTAGTAGGGAATGGAGGAATGGGGTACAATTATCACTACTATTACTTCCATTCTTCCATTCCCCACTAACCAAAGGTAAGTCAAGGGTTTTAGGATGTTTGGGGTTTAAGGTAAAAGCCAGAAAGTTGGAATATGATTATCCTAAACCCTTCTATGGTAAATTATAAGGTGTCCTACCATGAAACCATATTCCAACTTTCTGGAGTTCCCTTTAAGGGATAGGGCGTGTCGACTAGAGGGTTCGAAGGACGTTAGGGCTGCAGTCGCTCGTTCCCAGCGCGGTGGGGCTTTGGGCTCGGCCGTCCAACATACGGCATATCAAAATCTTTTTGTGAGTTTTGTAGGGGTTTCATGAAATCTAAGCCTTTCGGGTTTGGGGGCTTCAGGGCATCACGACTCTCAAGATAGATCTAGGTAATTTAGGAGCTCTGTGTGAAGGCTGGGACTCGGACTTTAGGGTCGGATGAGGTCTCAGACACTCGGGGGTTAAGTGTCGACGCTTGCAGCGGGAGCTGGGAACGAGAGTTGCACCTCCTGAGTTGCACTTAGCCTAAAACCTACCTATCTATCCCTAAACCCTAAGAACCCCTTTACCTGTGAGGTTGGTTAAACCCCAAGCCCCCGTAATCCAAATCCAAGCCCTGTCACTGTGAACGAAGCCACGTTTCAGGATTCGATTTTTAGGGCTTAGTCTAGGGCGAGGCGCATCCCTCTGCTTCTGCGAGACGTCGCCCTGCAAGACGAGCCTGACACCACTCTGAGCCGCTACCTTACGAAACCCCTAGGCACCAAAACCCTAGATTCTGACCCTAGATGCTGCCCTCAACTGAACCCTCAACGTCTTCATGCGCCTGGAGTTTGCTCTTCAAACCTGTGGCCTCCGCCTATCCAGGCCAGTTGTGAACTCCAAACTCCGACTTTGTGGTTTGGGATATCAAGCCCGGTAACCTCGCAGGGTTAGTGAGGGTCTAGAGTGTTCTGGCGTGTGGTGCAGTTGCATGGTCGTTCCGCAGAGACAAGAAACGGAAACTGTGCGAAGTATCCAGGCTACTAAATTAACTCCTGCATCATGCAGCGTCACATGCGTGTCTCCTGAAAGGCACGGAGTACCTTCCGAAGCTTGACATGCTAGCCCGCAATCATCTACGTCTGAAACAAACACATCCTGCGTTCCGTATGCTTGGGAGCCCTTAGAGTGACCTCTAGATTATCAGTCACAGATCCTTTGGCCCGGATTCAAGCGTAGCATCTGCAGAAGAACCCAAAACATCCGACGTCCTGAACCTGCCCTTTGAACCCTGACCCGAAAATACCGAGTTTAGAATTAAGCATTAGGCCCCAGGCCCTGAACCGTCAGTTACCTTTCTCTTAAAACATTCCAACCTCTATGAGCCTTCTGAAGGAGTAAGATCCCCAATGCAACGGCGGAGAAAAACTCGAACCTTTCACCCTCAAGTCCGAAACTCCGCGCCAAGGCACATGGTTTCGGGCCCCCCAAACCCCAAAATCCCTACAAAAAGCAAGTGTAGACAGATCCTGATTTTCGGGTCCAGAGTTGCAGCTGCGGTAAACCCTAACCCAATCCGTAAACCTTGGCCCTACACCCCATGTACCATAGCCCTTTCAATCCCTACAAGAGCTAACGCACTTTTGAAAACCACTCTCCTCCTCCCTTCAAAACACAAACGAAGCTAAGGCAACCAAGGAATAAGGGGCCGAGGAACGGCTGAGTGTTGAAGCGCCGCTGAATCTGCTTGGACAAGACGTCCTGGTTTAAGCGGTGTAGGGCTTCTTCCAGCCATATGATTTCGTTTCTTTAACGAGCTTGTCACAACGGCCGGGATCAGACTTGCTAGGCTTTTGTTCACAGGGTTGAGGAATCTGGGGGTTCAGCGTTTAGTTTTGGAAACGGCAGCGTTTAGTTTTGGAAACGGCGCCGGCAAGACGTTCCAAGAGAGCGCGGCTTATGAAGGATCTAAGGCTTAGTTCGTTTTCCGTTTCTGGTTTGGGAGTAGCCGTGACTTTGGGGCGTGAACTTCCTTAAATCACGCAGCAGTAGCCCTTGAATAGATTGCACCGCTAGAAGAATTGTCCATATGTCACAGTAAGAGGCACTATTGGGCTTAGTGTTTCCTGCTTCATTCGTAATAAACTGGGTTGGCCTTTAAACACCCTGAACATTTTTTATATATAGGGTCCCTTGTAAACCCAAATACGGAAAATAAAAAATGTCTCAAAGTCCAACCTAGTAAACTGCAAGCCTTCCCAGGCTCGGATGCGGCTGGTATTCGGAAGGGGGGGGAGGGGAGGCATCCCCTATCCTCCTAAACCCTCCCCACCCTAGACTACGGCCATATAATATAAAATAGCTATATTAAGGGTATATACCTAGGGGTCCTGATTAAGGGTCCCTCCTTTTACCCTTACGTACACCCTTGAACCTAACCTACGGCCCCTGTGTCAGCCCTGCAATCTAACACCCCCCCAAAAGGCGTCGGAGAGGCGATCGCCGAGAGCGAGGTGCAGAAAATGAGCACCTTCCTTTGGCGCTTGGGGCCATTCAGGGGTTTAGGGGTTTAGGGGTGTAGGGTAGGGGTGTGGGGTTTCGGCTTCAGTGTTTAGAGTTTCGGGCTTAGGGTTCAGGGTTTAGTTCAGAGTTTGGGGTTGAGGGGTTCGGTTAGGATTCAATTTCAGGGTTCAGGGTATTGGTCTTTTTGAGCAGCAGCGCCAACCAGGCCTGCCATGCCTTCATGGTCGCTGCCATGCTGCGAAACTTAGAGTTTAGGGCTTCAGGGTCTGGGGTTCAGGGCTTTGGGTTTAGGGTTTAGGGTGCTGCTTCGAAAAGCTAGAACAAAGGTCCACAAAACCCCCCATACCAAACTCAAAGGCAGAATGTTCATTGTTTGGGAAGACCCTAAACCCTAAACCCCCGATACCAAACTCAAAGGCAGGATGCTCGTTGTTTGGGAAGATGGTCTCCTCTAAGAGTTGGTGGAGCTTCTCGCTCTTGCCGCTGGCCTGCGAACAAGAGGCCCAATATAGTATATTATAATATAATATAGTATAGTATAATATAATATAGTATAGTATAATATAGTATAGTATAGCATAAGATAATACAACATAGTATAGTATAATATAGTACCAGTGCAAAGACAAGCTGGTTTCCGAGCTTAGGGTTTTAGGGTTTAGGGCTGAAGGTCGCGGGTTCAGGGTCCAGGGTCTTCTTGAGTGCAGCCGAAACTCTGAACCCTAAACCCACCAAGCCCAAACCCAAAACTGAAAAGCCATTCTTTTGCCCACTATGGGCCATTGCGAAGTAGTTGAGGGGAAGTCCAAAGATTAGGTGTATTGCGGACAAAAAACAGAATGCTAGACCGAAGTGTCTTTTGTGGGCGACCCCTCAAAAGCCCAAGCCCTAAAACCCCCAAACCCCCAAACTCCCTGAAAACACCAAACCCCAAACTCGCGCAGAAGGCATTGTACCATCGTAGGACCCTTATGATCACGCTTTTGGTACAAGAACACCCTGTCTGTATACATGCATATGTATGGGAGTTTCCGAAAATTCGGATTTCGGGATCCTTATAACAAGGATCCTACCACTTAGGGTGCTCCCTATATATGGGTGGTTGTCAGAATTAGGGTCCCTTTTTGGGCCCTGATTATAATACGGCACCTATTATTTAGGGTACCCAAAAAAGGGGTACCATAATTTTGAGAACCACCCATATGTATAACAGCGGCCTTCTCTTTCTCGGCGGCCGGGTAGTCTGCAGCCGCGACGTCGGACGGCCGCCGCTTCTGATCGAGACCTGGGCAGGAGGCTTTGGTTTTGAGGTTTAGGGTTTCGGGGGTGAGGGTTTACGGCTTAGGGTAGGTTTCCTGCTTTAATAATTAGAAACGCGTTCTTGAAGTACATTCATAGTGAACTGTAGTTTTAGACGGACAAAAACCGAACAGTACTACCAACCGTTCCGACCACCTACGTGATGAGTTGAGATTTAGACTGTTGGGGTTAATGGTTAACGGTTCATCAAAGTTTGAGGTTCATTTGAGGGCTTCTTCGCAGGATGCTTTTGAGGTTTCAGGGTTGAGGCTTTAGGTTGCTATGGAGTTGTATACCGTTGCCGGTGTTATGGCGCCTCTTTGGGGTTTCATGAGGGTTTCATACAGGCTTGAGGATTTTGGGGCTCAGAGTTCAGGGTGTTAGCGTCAGACCTTAGGGCGTTAGGGTTTTCGGGTTTAGGGACCTTACACAAGCAAGCTGCCCGAAACCCTACAAAGAGAGGGCGGTCAAAGGTTCGGTAAGAGTGTTGTTCTTGGTTCTAAGGACTGTCCAAGCTTTGATGCTGAGCGAAGAGGGTTTGGGGGTTCGGGCCTTTTTGGGGCATTGACGGAAACATCGAACCAGTGCCTGCAACCGAAACCTCACGTCAAAAGCAGCACCAAGCTATCGCACTAGCAATACAGCCTGTGCGCCCAAACCGATCATGAACCCCAAACCTACTGCGTGGGGACAGTGGCTCAGCTTTTACGACAAAACCTCCGGACTTTCGGGCATGGGGCTGTATGAATCCTGACTCCCAAACCGGGCTTTTAAAGTTTCGAGTCGAGGACTGCTCCGCCATTCAGCCCAAGAACCCCTAAACAACCCTCCACGCCCCCTCTTCGGGCCGTGATGCATGACGGATGGTTGCAGATTTCCCTCAGCCCCTGCAGCATCTTGAAGATGGCGCCGCCTTCATTATTTTGGGGCTCTGGGTCGAAGGTTTGGGATTTTAGCTGCATAGGTGCTTCGCACATGAGGCTTGAGGGTCTCGGCTGGAGCTTGGAAGGAGGAGGCAAGCGAGGTTAGGATTTGTGGGCCACCACATGCATAGATCCTAAATCCTAGAACTCCTGCAAAGCATAGGCCCTAAACCCTAACCCTACCATTGAACTCCTGCAAAACCTCCGTAGGGCAGCAGCACACAGTGCTTGTGTGCTTTTTATCTAGAGTGTTGGCCTCCGAAGACCCTTGTACCTTGGCACCCTGAAGAACAGACCCTGAAAACCCAAACCCTAAACTCTGAACCGCTGCACCCTAAACTCTAGGACTCCAAAATAATGGAACGGCAAAGCCCAAACGCCCCAAACGCTCAGCGCATGCCAAGCAGCTTCGCGCGAGCTTGTAGGAGGCAGCTGAGCGATCCAGCTGTGCCTCGGGTCAGTGGAGGGGTTTTGGGGCGATACATAATATAGGGGCCTTGATAATTTGAATGGGGTTCTGGGGCCCGTTATACTATAATTAGAAAAAGGAACCCCCAAAACAGTATAGGTAATTGTTGAGGCACCTATATTAACTACGTATATCAAGGGTTTCACAGGGGTTGTATTGCCACAAGGGGGCACCCTGCCCAAGTCCCCCAAACTAGCCCCCGTTCATGCTTAGGCGTCCAACACCCGGGACCGCGATGGTTTGGGACTCACAGGTTTGCAGCTCAACGGCTTGAACCCAAATGTGGGAACTCAAAAATTTCATGAAGCAAGAACTTCCATAAAGAAGATCACGGATTGAGCTCGACTGCAGATTATACCCCTAAGGAAGAAGCTTTACCAACCACCTGCCCAGGTCAATCCCATGACTGTGGCCATTGCGGGCGCACCCCGGCACCCGGCATCCCATGACTGCGGCTGCGGGCTCTAACCCAAAGCCCCAAAGCCTAAACCCCAAGCCCTACTCCCCAATCCCTAGACCTCAGATACTCTACCTTAAACTCTAAACTTTGCAGAGTCCCTACGGGCTTTGGCTAGGATGATTGACCAGGTTGTCGTAACTTCGAGCATCGCACGACTGATGCCAGAAGGAGCACAAGTAACAACACCAATACAAGACTGGTACGAATGCAAACAATCCTCCTGACGCAACTGAACGCACTGACCATACCAACAAACATTACCCATAATCGGCCTTGCACTACCGGCACTCCTCACCCTACACCCTAGACGCTGAACCTGGAAACCCTGAGTCCAAACTCTTGTAGAAATTCTATAGAAACCTTCTTGACACCCTTGCAGCCACCGTTGAATATACAGTAACCCTTATAGACCTCTTATGGCAACCCTTGAACTCACTTTCATTCTAGTAACCCCCTGTAAAACCCTTCCGGTAACCCGTAAAATACCCTAAACCCTACACCCTAAACCCTAAACCGACCCTTAAATATGGCTTGAATTATAAGGGGCCTCATGTTATGGTTTAAGCTCAATTAAGGGGGCATTGAGTTCTCTGGGAAGGGATCTATAATGGTTTAGGGTTTAGGGTTCAGGGGGAGTCTTTAAGGCCAAGGCGCCCGATCCCTCTCGTAGGCCTCCTGAACCGCCTTGTAAAGCTTCCGCTGGAAGGCCGTGAGCTCCACCTCAGGGTTCAGGGCCTAGGGGTTTAGGGTTTTGGGGTTCAGAGCTTTGGGCTTAGCGTTTATTGTTTGGTGGTTTAGACTTTAGGGTTTAGGGCTTATGGCTTAGCATTTAGGGTTCAAGGGTTTAGGGTTTAGGGCTTAGCGGGTCTAGGGTGACCTCCGATATATAAGGTCGCAATTTAGGTTTTATGGTCTAGGGTTTGGGGCTTCAGGACCAGAGCTCAAGGTTTAGAGTGTGGGCATGTGGAGTACGGGGACCCCAGAATGGAATTTTGTCATAGAGAAATCCCCAAACCCCAAGCCTGAACCCCCAAACTGACACCACAAGCCCTGAAGCCCAAACCGGAAGCCCCCAGCCCGAAACTAAACTCCTTCACACCCCTGATTCGCGGGCCAGCTAATACTTTAAGCCCTAGCAATTAGAATAGGGTTTTGGGGAATATCATACTATAACTCTAATAAGAACCACCGAAATGGTATAGCTAATTGTTCAGGCTCCTACATGGGAGTTTCCGAAAAAAGGGGACCCTAATATAGTGCCCTAAATAGCAGGATCCTTATTATCAGGACCCCAAAATAAGGCACCCTTACATTTCGGAAACTCCCATATTAGACCTTCAGCTCCTGAACCCGAAACGCGTGAAACCGCTGCCGAATCTTCAGAGTCCAAGATCGTCCCAAAGCTGGTCTGTAGTTTAGGGTTCGGGTTTTGGGGCTTGGGTTTTTTCTTTAAGTGAAGCTTGGGGTTCAAGCCTTGGGGTTTAAGGGTGGTTTGGGCTCGACCGCTTGCGGCTGTTTTAAGTGAAGCTTGGGTGTTAAGCTTTGGAATGAGGGGTTTCAGGGTTTAGGTGTACATAGGGCTTACTTAGCCCTAAACCCTAAACCCTAAACCCTCAACCCTAAACCCTATGCTACTACAAGGACAAGGCCTCGTGGGACATCTCCACCTTGTCTGGAAGGTCCGGAACGATGTCCGGGTCCGTCTTCTTACCTTTCGGTGCGTGGAGGCTGCGGGTACAGCAAGTGCTGAAACTTCCGGGTTATCCTGGAGCACCGAAGGGTTCAACCCGTAGAGTTTAGGATTGAAACATCAGGGTTGAGGGCTCAGGGTGCGAATCCTAAACCTGCAGCCTCAAACTTAAAAACCCCACCTACTTCCTACATCATCTCTACACTCTCTCAGCCTAAATCCCTGAACCCTGAGCCGCAAGCCCTAATCCATGCAAACCCTAAGCCCTGAACCCTGAGCCCGAATCCGCAAAGCCCTCAGACCCCAATGAAACCCTTAGGGGTTAGGGTTTAGGGTTTAGGGTTTAGGGTAACCCTGAACAACCCTAAACCTGAACAACCCTAAACCCTAATCTCACAACTTTGGAACCCTTTGAAGGATCGCTACTATAGTACCCTTATGGTACCCTTAAAGAGACACCGACACGAACGCCCACGGAGCTGAGCCCCCCACGACGGAGCATAAATGGGCGGATGATCTGCTGCAGCTTCTCCTGGCAACAGGGATCTTCTCAGTGTACCTATAAAGGCTACTATCATGGTGTCGTCCCTTCAAGGTTACGATGAATGTACTATAATGGGGTTTCTTTTTCGGGTTCCAAAGTTGTGAGAATAGGGTTTCTGGTTGTTCAGGGTTTAAGACTCAGGACAAAGGCTACCACAAAGGTTTAAGAAACGGGCGTTAAGCGTTAAAGGAAGGTGCTGGGGTATATTGTTACAACATGATGAAACTACGGACTCTACCTCTAGTAGTCTCAGGGCTTGAGAAGGGCTGTTTAGCGTATCTTCATGAAGAGACGTGTAATACCCTATTCAACGTTTTATAGGAATCCATTAAGGGTGCAGGGTTTCAGGTTTTTTTTTTAAAGTGCCATAGGTTTACGGCTCAGGGTTTGGGGCGGCGGTTCAGGACCCTTACTGGGCTTCGGATGTATGAGGTCGAGGTCCCTTTTTCAGGTTCCCCGAATAGCACTGCGTCCTTGTAGAAAGAACCACCTCAAGGCACTCCAATTCTACCATTCCTGAATTCGTAAGCCTCTAAAACCCTAGATCCTAAAACTTCAACCTTTGACCCTGAACCCTTGGACCCTAAATCCTCAAAATCCCACAACCCTACGGCAGGGAGGCTCTAAACTGACACCTTGGCCGTGACGGCAGCGTAGTTCGGGAGCGCAGAGCGTCGCTTGCTGGCCATCTGAAGAGGCCTGGCAGATTGAGTGTTGTTGAGTTTCTGGTGCTTATAGACTGGCTGTCCCGGGGTTTTATGGGGCTGTGCAGGGTTTATGGGTCTTGACGGGGTTCTAGGCTTCATAGGGCTTTTGGGCGTTTAAAGGGTTGTATCAGGTTGTATCGTGGGTTTTTATGGCTTCGGAGCTGGAGAGCTTTGAGGGTTTGGAAATCTGGAAGTGATAGCTGAAGGTCCAGGCTTCGGGAGTTTCGGGCATAAGGACTACCATTATCAGGTAATAGTACCGCGAAGGTTTGGGAAATCCGGGCTGGGAGTTTAAGGCAGTTTAGAGTTTGGGACTAATCCGCGCATCAGCACGGAGTGTTGAAGCAAGTGCATGAACCCTCAAACCTGCATCCCAGAAGGGGTTAGGATCTGGGATGTTGCTGGACCCGCCTCTCGTAGCTTTTCTGGAAATCGGCCCGGCTCGCGGCGAGATATCCTTCCCATGTGTGGCAAAAGCACAAACAAGCCCTCAATGACAAGGGTCGAAGATCTGCAGGTAGAAAGGTTTTCTAACATCCAAAGTTCTTGCCGGGTTTCGGCAGGGCTTCATAATCGCTTCCGTAGCGCTTAGGAAACCGTGAAAACCCACAACTAAACCCACTAGCTAAGGAAGGCTTGGGCACCTTCCTTAAGAAACACCCCATGCTTCCCTCTTCTCGGAGTTGCATGGTTGAGGGTAAAGGGCTTGGCCGTTTTTTTTACAGGGCTACTATAAGGGTTCCTTAAAGGGTTAGGTTCCTTAAAGGGTTACTGTAAGGGTTCCTAAAGGGCTACTATAAGGGTTCCTTAACGGGTTACTATAAGGGTTCCTTGACGGGTTACTATAAGAGGCGGAGCTTTGGGGGTTGGGGGTTTGGAGTTAGCCCGGCACCCTACATCCTCAACCCTGCACCTCTAAACCTCGGAACCTCTTGTGCCTTTTGGGGCAGCGCAGGGTTCGCGGGTTACCCCAAACCCTACCAAATAGTATGATTATGATAGAGATCCTGCATTACCCTAAGGACCTTAAACTATGGGAATTGTGGTATATTCCTTATAATGGGCCATGCAGGATTTATATCATCAACCGTAGTAGGGTTACGCGGGATCAGCCCCAGAACAGTCGGTTTCTGCATTCCCCCGGTCGGGTGGAGGACTTGGTCTTTCACAAGATTACGAGGCTTTAGAGATGGCTTGGAAGGGCTTTGAAGGTTTAGGGTTTAGGGTTACTTTGTATAATTGAAAGGGTTCTATAGGGGTTTAGGGCTCAGAGTTTCGAATTTGGGTTGGAAGCATCGACGACACCCTGAACCCTTTTCCGATGGAGGCTCTTCGGGTAGCATCGCGACTTGGAGCGGGGGTGTAGCATCAAGGGGTTTAGAGTTTAGGGTTTACGGTTTAGGGGTTTAGGGGCTTAGGGTTTGGGTTCAGGCGCTTCGGTTTAGGGTTTAGGGGCTTGGGGGTTTAGGGGTTTAGGGGCTTAGGGTTTAGGGTTCAGGCGCTTCAGCGTTCGTGATCTTAGCATCGTCAACGACCCGGCGCAAGCTCGAACTCCTCAAAGGGAAATGTCGGCAAGCAGAAGAGTCGACTAACCCCTAAACCCCTAAACCCTAAACCCCTAAACCCTAAACCCTAAACCCCTAAACCCTAAACCCCTAAACCCCTAAACCCTAAACCCTAAACCCCTAAACCCTAAACCCTAAGCCCCCAGACTCGTCCTGGCAGAATAAACTCGAACTGCGAATGCAGGTCTGCCATCTTGTTCCTTGAGTTTGGTGGTGTCAGGTGTCTTTAGGTGCTCACGGGTTGTTGGAGTTTAGTGCTTCCTGGCCTTTCTTGTGGCTTCTCCAAAGGTAGTGAGAGCAAGGCTGCTAGTGCAACTTCTACTACAGCTCCGCGTCGCTTGAATAAACCCTGGCAGTTGCCCCCGCTACTGCATTTAGTTTCGACTGGGTTATGTGGTCTAGAAACAAGCTCGTTCGAACCCCGAAAACCCACAAGTGTCGGGATCTACTGCGTCAGCTCCCATCCAACAATGAGAGAAACAAACACTACAAAGACCCAAACTCTTTACAACCCACGAACCTCAGCTGTTCATTCTCGAGAAACCCTAGAAAGGACCCCGTCTTGGCCAAAACTGCTTCAGAATGAAGCTAAAGTCAGCTAAAGCTCACCTAAGGGCCATAATAAGTAGCCCATGGTTAAACTATACAAAAGCTAGGTCACCGCACACCTCGAGGTCACCCCTTGAGATGCAAAGATCTTTGTTGGCACCGGGGGAACTGCGTTCGTCAATTTCACCCTAACCCCCCTAAACCCTAAACCCTGAACCCTAAACCCTACAGCCCAGCAACCCTACGCCCCATGAAGCCCCACACCTTATACTGTAAGCTCTACAGGCCCCAAACCAGAAAGCCTAAACACAGAAGCCCATCAGCCTCGTTTAGGGTTTACATGGTGGTCACTTCCACTTTGTCTGAGAACACCCGAAACTCTAAACAATGAAACCCTAAAACCTTAAACCCGAAACCCAAACCCACCCCGCGAAGTCTGACAGGGATCTCCACTGGTGTGCCGGACAGGGAGACCTGGAAAGATGCAAGGTGGGGGTTGGAGCTCCGGTATATGGGAATTTTTTAGATGTAGGGGTGCCTGATTTTGGGGGTCCTGATAAAAAAAGGATCCGACAACCCCTCGATGGCTCCTCGCTATGGCTTCCTTATGGGAGTTTCCGGAAATCAGGGGTACCTTACTTTGGGGTCCTTATAGTAAAGATCTTTTCTATTTAGGGTGCCCCCCTATTTTCGGCAACGCCCTCAGAAGCTTAGCAACAGGGAGGTGTTGAGGGCAGAAGGCCAGGATGGCCGGGGAGAAAGGGTTCCTGGGATGAGGTATAACTAGCCAATGCTTTGCGGCTTATAGTATGACAAAGCCGCTAAACCCTAAACCCTAAACCCCCCAAAAATCCCCCTAAACCCTAAACCCCAAATCCCCCAAAACCCTAAACCCTAAACCCCCAAAATCCCCCAAAATCCCCAAAACCCTAAAGCCGTAAACCGGGTTGATGGATGCCTCGAACTCCGGATTTCGGAGTTCGATTTCCGGGCCTTGCTTCCTAACTGTCGGGTCTCGGCGGTCGTGGGCTGAAACGGTTTTTAGGGAGTAGGGTTTTAAGGTTTAAGGGTTCAGGGTTTAGGGTTTAAGGGTTAAGGGCTTAAGGGTTTAAGGGTTAAGGGTTTAAGGGTTAAGGGTTTAAGGGTTAAGGGCTTAAGGGTTAAGGGTCTAAGGGTTTAGGGTTTTGGGGTAACTGCAGGGTTTAGACGGGTTGGCGGGTTCTGGCCAGCTGAGGGTTTTTAGGCCGAGGCATTGGGCTCAGACATGGGTGTCTTGAAAATATCTCCTGCCATTTGCCCGCTCAACTCATCAACAGCAAGCTACTTGTACAAACATCAACCAGACAACATCTTGACAGTCGCTAGACCCTAAATGGCTCTCCACACTACTGTACACCCTTTCAAGCAGCCAAAATCAGAGAGGGGCAAGGAAACACAAAGGGACGGACACACACACACACACACAACCGGAAAACGCAAGACCCCAGGCCCTATACCCAGTATCCTATGCACAAAATCCCTCGTAGAACCTCTACAGGCTCGATTGCTTCCCGAGGCGCGCGGACTGGACCAACCAACTCCGCAACTCGCTTGACTTCCTGTGAGGCCGGGGCATGGCTCAAAGTGGGTCGCCCCCTCCCCCCCCCCCCGTGTCGCCAAAATTGCCGCTGTTGTTACTGCTGTCGTGTCTTCAAGAGCAAACGCATTGATGATGATGATGATGATGATGATGACGATGATGATGATGACGATTATGACGATGATAATGGTTTTGACAATCAGGGTGCTGATGAGAACGGCGATGATGCTACTGCTGCTGCCGGTGATAGAAGGAAAGAAAAATTATGATGACAGTGACAATGCACATGGCGACGAGAGTAGCGAAAGCGGTGGTGATGATCACGATGATGATAATGATGATGTTGCTGCTGCCATCACTGGCGCTGTCACCACTAACCTAGACTTGAATATGACTAGCCTACAGTTCGTGCTGCTGCTTTTGTCGCTATTACCAGCACGGCGACTGCGGCTGCAGCTGAAGCCTCAGAGACGACGACGAAGACGACAATCATGACTGCGACCATGACTGCGACTGGCGATTGCTATTGCTGCTGCAATTGTTGCTTCATGAGGTTGCTTCTTCTGCTTCTGTTTGCATTTGCTGCCACCATGACTGTAGTGACTGAAACTACGACAGCTCCCACTTCAAACATGCGGAGAAGAAAGCAAGAGCAGCTCAGCCAGAAGATGTATATAGCACTCCTGGGAGACATTCGCTCTTGCGTTGTCTGAATAGCATCGCAGCGGGGGAGGTATGGTCTGACATTGCACGCACTGCCCGACGTCTGAGAGTTATGGACCTGCACCCCCAAAACCTCAAGCCTCTAGACCCTCAGAACCTCAACGAAGGGCACAGGGAGAGAGGACCTGCGAAATCTTGGTGTCGTAGTTCTTGATCTGTTGCGCCTCATCCTTGGTCGCTTGTGGAATCACCCCCAAAATCAAAACTAAAGCAGTGCTTGAGCAGGGGACTTGTATTAAGTACACTGGCTTACATATCTGGATGAGAGTTTGAGAGTACTATCTACACCATAGCGAGTTTGGGACTAGAGGGTGGTACGAATTTCCATTGCTGAGGCTCATGTGACACGGTCGGCACTACACCTGCCACATCTCATGCGAGTTTAGAGTTTATAGTTTACAGGTTTGGGTTTAGGGTAATTTTCGATCCAGATCCTAAACCCCAAGCGCTGGCCAGTCATCCAGCCCAAATCCAAACTCCTCGTTCCTGCACGCTAAATTCGCTAAATAGTGATCGCTAGATGCTCCAGAGGGCCGGCACACTTAATGAGGAAGCTGTTGAAAAAATAATCTTGGTCTCAAGAATCCGTATTATATAGCTTCAAGGATGTCCCTGAATAGTGATTTAAGGCTCTAGAACCCTCCTCCACCGAGAGTCCTAAACCCTGCTGCCAAAGCCCCCAACTTTCAACCCAAAGCGAATGAATGGATGAACTTCGATCACAAATCATGTTAAAAACTTTCAAACTATCTTCATGGCAATGCTAGCCAAAAACCCTAAAAACCTCTGTCATAAACCCTCGACACACCGGAACCTGACCCCTTGGCTCCGCCGCGTCACCAGGATCATCCCTCCGAAGATATCCTGCGCTTGTTTGGACGGCTTGCGCTTCTTTGGGAGTTTCGTAGGGCTTCCTCCGGCTCCAACCCTAAACTCTAAACCCTAAACCCTCAACCCTCAACTCTACACCAAACCCTAAGAACTCCTAGCAGATTTTGGCTCAGGGCCTCGGGATGGGGCTCGGCTCAGTTGGGCTTCACGGTGAGATTCTGAGCAGAGCATGGTGGGGTTGGGTTTAGGGTTTCTCGTGTAGGGCTTCTGCTTTCGGGCTCAGGGTTAGGGATTTAGGGTTTAGGGCTTCGGGGCTTTAGGGTTTTAGGGTTCAGGGTTTAGGGCTTTGGGTTTAGGGTTTAGGGCTGAGGGAGGAAGACTATATAATTCCAACATTGGAGTACAATGCAATCGCCGTTCAACCACAACCCGAAAATCGAAAAGAAGCTATGAAGCCTAAACCCTAAACCCTAACCCTAAATCTTAAACCCTAAACCCTAATCCCTACACCATACACCCTAAACCTAAACCTTAAACCCTAAGCCCTACTTCGGAGCAGCATCTTTCAGGCCAAAAGGGTTTAGGGTTTAGGGCTTAGGGCTGAGACTTCGAAGCCCTCTAACACTACACCTTTTAAGCCCCGGATCTCTGACGGCAAGCCCCTAAGGAACCCTTAGGAAACCCTTCAGGGAACCCCTAAATCGAACCCTTAAAGCGAAAACTTGAAGCGAACCCTTAAACTGAACCCTTAGAAAAGCCCTTAAGGGATCTCTAGGGTTCCGTTAAGGTTTCCTTTAAGGGATCTCTAGGGGGTTCCTTTCAAGGAGCCCTTTTGAGGGATCTCTCTATTGCTCCTGTAAGGGGTTCCTTTAAGGGGGACTAAGGTTCGTTTCAACCCGCATCCTTCTGGCTCAATCGTCGTGCAGCATCCGAGCGGAAGACCTGAGCTTCGGTTTAGGGCTTAGGCTTCATGGTTAAGTATTTGGTTACGATTTAGGGTTCAGGGTCGATGGTTGAGGGCTTAGTGTTAATTACTGTAATATTGACTACGGTTTCGGATTTATGGTTGAAGGTTTAAGGCTTGGGGTTTGGCTTTTGTGGCATGAGGGTTTAGGTTCAGGATCTAGGCTTCGGTGTTGAGGGCTTGGGGTACAGCGGAGCTGCGCCGTAGGACGTCAGGAAGACATCCGTCTCGACGTGCTCCTATCGCAGGGAGGCTTGGGGTTGAAGTTCCGGGCTTCCCCGGCTGTTTCGGGGTCACTTGGAGGGTCGGGGGACTTAGTAAGTAGGTAGTAAGTAGACTTATAAGTACCCTAAAAGGGACCCTAATTGGGGTTATGGTACTTATAAGTCCCGAAAATAACCAGTTACTAAGTCCCCCGACCCTCCAAGCAGTCGATCTACTGGGTTGTGAGGGGCTTGTAGGTCATAGGGCTCGCGGGTTGAAGTCGAAGCTAAGCTATTGCGATGCATTGAGCTTTTTCTGCGACCCTGAATACTAGGATACCCAGTAACCTAAGAGTAAAAAGGCCTCTCTTTTCCGTATTGGGTTACTTTATAAGGAACCTAGGACTACAAAAACGGAATAAGGGTACTACTGGGCATCCTAGAATACCTCCATATGGGATGTTTCTAAGAAGCCAGATCATAGCAGTGGTGTGTGCGATGCTTGTTGAGCACCCGCGCCCAGGATCTACTTTAGGCTTTAGGATTGGCACAGGGTGTTGGGCTACAGTATGATCTACCATGATCTTACTGTGCACGATCCAGGGATGCTTTCTTCTTCTTCTGATGGAATCTGGAGCCTCTGTGGGTGCGTCCGCAGAGATACATCGTCCAATTATTCAGATACCGATATCGCATGTCCCGAAGACACTCTGGCATGTTGGCTTGAGGGGCAGAGGGCCTAGAAATCTTTGGTTTACGACATGGTTTTAAAGCATGTGGAAACCACGGAATCCCGACAAACCACGTACAGTGCCCTGAAACCCCAACTCCTAAACTCTCACCCCCTAAACTCCCGAAACCCCCTAAAAACCTAAAACGCTCTATCATCTGGAATGCCGTGCCACTTCGAGCGGGGCCCTGGGGGCACTTACATCCACACACACTGTCTTTTCACCCTCTACATCCTCTACCACAAACCTCTACTAACACCGTTCGAAAGCGGAAACGTGTAAGTCAGCTTGTAACAAGTCCGAGAACCCCCGCCGAAAACGAAACTAAAGCCCAACGACTAGAGCCCCCTAAACCCTGAGCCCCATAAACTAGGGTTTAGGGTTTAGGGTTTAGGGTTTAGGGTTTAGGGTTTAGGGTTTAGGGTTTAGGGTTTAGGGTCATAAACCCCGCTAAGCCTTGAACCTTTAGTCCCATGGACCCCCTAAACCTCCAGCGTCCGCCTCGGACTTCTTGACCCTCGTCTGCTTCTCCGGCACGGGTAGATAGGCGGAAGGAGCCTCAGGGTTCAGGGTTTCGTGCTTTTTTGCGGGTTTGGGGTTTAGGGATTTAGGCTTTTGGGTTTCATATTTGGGGTTAGGGTTTAAGGCTTGGGGTTTAGAGTTTAGGGCCATCAACAACCTGACGAACCACGAAAAATTGAGGACAATCTTCAAACTATGCCCTGCGGTTTACAGTCACAGCGCATCCAATCCTAGGCCCTGCGACTCAAGGAGATCGCTGCCGAAACTCTGAACTCCAAGCCCGACAGAGGCAGGTTCACGGGATGTCTGGAGGAGGACTCGTGCTCTACTGCTGTGGGCCGTCTTGGTACGCATGGGGTTCAGGTCTGCCATAGTGACTGGTCAGCACCACTTTTGTCACCAGCCTCATCATCATCATGAGAACTGGTAACCAGTGTTAGCAGCGACCATAAATTGACACGACTCACGACAACACTGATGAACAACAAAGTGCCACTATCGATGGAGAGCATCGCTGCTAGGTTGACTGCCAATGACAATGGAACACCCCAAAGTTCCGAATTCCCTCCTCAAAAAGATGATACCACCCACCCTAGATCCCGAACACCCGCCACTCTCCACCGCACCTTCTCCACCATCCCTCCCCTCAAGAACACAAACAAAATAGCAAACAACCATCATCATCATGACAATATAGGCTAACCCTAAACCTTAAACCCAACATAGTAATAACCCTAAACCCAATATAGCAATAAGAGCTAAAAACACTAATGTCAGCCCTGGCGGCCGGCTGCTTTTGGGACAACTTTCGGCGCTTCGGCGCTGGAGGCTCGTCCTGCGAAGCCGTAGGGGGCCCTCTTGGAGGTGTTCGGCTGTAGTCTTTAGGGTTTTGGTTTAGGGCTAGGGTTAGGGTTTAGGAACTCTGGGGATCTTCAGAAGAGGTCACGGCAGTGCCAGTGCGATACCAGTGGCAGCGGCAGTGGTAGCGGCACTGCTAGTGGTAGCAGCAGCAGCAGCAGCAGCAGCAGCAGCAGTCGGTAGCAGAGGCACTAGCATTAGCAATAGCAGACCAGTACCAGTACCGGACACAAGGAAAAGGAGAAGAGGAGGAGGAGAAGGAGGAGGCGGAGGGCTTTTGGACAGCATGGGCTTTAGTTAGTAGGTCTTGGAGATTAAGTTAAGCTACGGGTTGGGCTTGAGGTTGGAGGGTTGGGCTCTTAGGGCAACTTGATTTCTTGGTTGCGACTTGAACTTAAGGGTTCCAAAACTTGTGGCGTCTTGCCTAGGAGGAGAGGAAGGCAACCAGGGTTTGGGGATTTCGTGATTGGGCCGCCCGCGGCCGCGGGTGCTTTGGGACTCGCCTGGGCCGAACGCCGCTGGCGGTCGCGGGGCCGGTAGTTGAGAGAGTTTGGGTCGGCTCTGGTGAGGCTTTATGACAGCTTGCACAGATCTGATCACTCATCCATCATCTCCCCTAGAATCACTAAGTCCCAAGGCCCTTGTTCAACCTCATACGCGCTCTGACAACCCTCAACGACATGACCCCTCATCCCTGAAAAAGAACCCTTCAAGTTCCCAAACGCTCAGCCCTACACCAGGAATCCTGAATCTCAAAACCTAAACCCCAAGCCCTGTACCTTTGGTATCGGAGCGGGCTGATGTCCGTGCTCAAAGTTCGATCTTCCCAACATGGCATCGTACCATCGTGGTGGTCCTACTCCGTTGGGAACAGTCCGCGAGTCATAGGGCACGGGAATGAAAGAGTAAGGAGCGGATAATCGTTGCTCGAATCCACCGTGGCCACGCCAGGATCGAGTATCGTCAACGTTTCTTGATGCTCCAGGAGTTTCAGTCGCGGGAGCAGCGGAGGTCGCTGCAGGAGCATTCGACTCGAAAACGAATACTAACTACAATCTAAACCCAAGTCTGAGGCCCTAAATCCACAAGCAACTGCTACACCCCTAAGCCTGCATCGCAAACCTAGACCTACCTGACCCAAGGACCTGCAAGCCGTGCCCCTTGCCATGATCTCATGCTGTAACGCCATAAACCTAGCAAATCACTTCAAAATTCTAATGCCCCGAAACCTAAACCCTAAACCATCCTAAACCGTACCATACAAACACGGCAAAAGCTTCAAAAACGCACCAACCCCAAACCGCATGGACTCCATAAGCGCTATAAACCCTGTAAAACCCTGTTTGACCCTATAAAGCTTAGAAACCTGACAAAATCTAGAAACCCAATGAACCCTATGCCTATAGACCTCAGTGCCCATATCACAAGCCCCATAACCTCATAAGTCCTTAAAGAGGTGGTCCAGGGTACTCTTACAGCCCCCCATAAAAACCCCTTACCCATAAACCCCTTAAGCCGTATAAAACCATTTAGACCCTCAATGCCCTCAACCCTTGACCCTAAACCCTACAAACCCTAGAAACCCTATGAAACCTGAACCCTACAGACCTTAATACCCCCCTGTGGGCTCCTTATTCTGGTCTCTGTGGTTTTTGTTCCTGAAAGAGGTATGCTTTTTGGGCCGCCGTAAACCCTGCATCCTAAACCCTACAAACCGCATGCCTGTGTACATGTTCCGCCGGCCTTTGGCCTCTTCTTCTCAACTTCGCCCATTCCGGCGACCGCCTGCCGAGAGCTTGGGGCTGCCAGGGCTCGGTACGTCGGAAATGGGGCCATTTTGTTGCTGGGTTTCCTCGGGTGTTGAAAGGCTGCGTAGTGGGAAAGGAGATGTTTAGGGTTAAGGTTTAGGGTTTAGGGTTTAGGGTTTTGAAAGGCTTTGTAGTGGGTTTGGTCGGGTTCCTCGTTGGCGTAACCTACTTCTCATTGGGTCGAAGCGGTCTAGGGTGGTTCGAGGCGGTAGAATGCGAAGCCGAAAAATGCACAAACTCTCTTGACAACCCTAAACCCTAAACCCTAAACCCTGGACCCTGAAATGCACAAACCCTCTTGAAAATTAGGGGTACCTTATTTTGGGAGTCCTTTATTATAATATAAGGATCCGACTGTTGAGGGTACTATATCAGGGTCCCCTATTTTCGGAAACTCCCATGTTGATCATGTAAGGATGCTCTCACGAGTGGTCGCATGCTGAACATGAGAAACGGGCCTTAATGAGTAGAACGGGTTTGGAGGTTTGTTTGCGAAAGTTTGAATAATGTATCCTGAGAAACAGTGCTGCTCGTAGCTTCAGGCTTCTACAGCGGCCTCGAGGCTTTTTGCGATTCCGCGACTTCGACTGACAAGTCCTTTCTTGGCACGGAATGGCACGGATCTATCAAGCTCGAAGTCATCGAACCCACCACTCCAAAACCAGAAGATCCAGCACTCAGGAACCCCAGAAATCCCCAGAGATCCCTAAGGATTCCGGAAAGAATCCTTAGAAATCTCCTAGAAAAAACACCGGAAACCCTGAACCCTAAACCCTCAACCAAAAACTGAACCCTACACCTCTAAGCTCGAGGACAACCAGAAAACCCAGGCTCCTTCCGCTCTTTGCCGAAGTAGAGGTTCACTTTCAGGGTGTCTCCTAAGGCTCTTTCTCTGGGGGGGGGGGGTGTTCGGGTTTAGGGTTCTGGATGTAGGTTTCAGGGTTTAGGGTTCACTCTCAGTGTGTCCCCTTAGGCTCGTTCAATGGTGCTTTATGGCATGGGCTTTTAGGAATGTTATACATCTATATACATGTAAAAGTTCTATCAGGATTCAAACACGGTGTTTTCGGAGGGTAAAAAAAGTCATGCAAGGTTTCAAACTGCAAGGAGTCACAAGTGTTCTACAAGGCCTTCAAACAAGGTGTGCTTAACGGTTGTTATCAAGGAATCGAAAAAGGTTCTTTGAGGGTTCTACATCGGTTTTACGGCTCCTCACAATTTGTTACAAGATGATTGCTTAAGGTTCACAAATTTCACCAGGGTCTTGAAGGGCTTTATAAGGGTTCAATACGGAGGTTGCATAAGGATTTAATCGCGGCTGGGACGGAGCTCTATGAGAGTTCGACAACGGCTCATAAGAAGGAAGTACCAAGGCTCCAAAACAGCTCTGCAAAGGTTCTGGAAGGATTCTTCATCAAAGGGCTATTGAACATCTGTCCTAATGATACCCTAAACCCCTAATGGCTCTATAAGACTCTATGAGGATCCAGAGGACTCCTCTCGAGAGAAGCCTTATTTAAGGAATAGGCGTTAAAGTATGCCAGGTCTTCTTTGTAGAGAACCCTTGCTCAGGGACTGACGTCTCTGGGCACAGGCGAAACCAAACGGCCTAAACCCCACACAATAAACTCTGAACCCTAAGTCCTAAGCCATATACAACCCTAAACCCAAACGGTCCAAACCCCACACCTTAAACTCTGAACCGTAAGTCCTAAGCCATATACAACCCTAAATCCTAAGACCCAAAAACTCAATTCTAAACCCCAAAAGCCGAAAACCTCCACTCTAAGCCCCAAAGACCTAAACCCCACACCCTAAGCCATAAATCCTAACCCCTACCTTAACCCTGAAGAACCTACCTTTTTAGGGTTCCTTATTATGATTTCCTTATATATATATATATATATATCCTTAAAAATGTAGGTTCTTCAGGGTTAAGGTAAACCATAAAGGCTCTGCCAGAGAGCCAGCCCACTGCTTCAGCTCCCTCTGCCAGGTGCCCAGTAGGCCTCCGCTCAAGTCCCCTAAGAAGGGTCATAAGTATAGTTACCTTATAACTTATAACCCCACTTATATAACTACACATGAACCCTCAAGGTTTCAAGGACCACTAAGACACCTACATGCGAGTTTCCGAAAATAGGGACCCTCATATAGTACCCTGAATATGTAGGATACATGGGAGTTTCCGAAAACAGGGACCCTAATACAGTACCCTAAATATATTTAGGATCCTATTCATAAGGACCCCAAAATATGGTACCCCCAAATTTTCTCGGAAACTCCTACATCCCCCAGGCTTACTATGATTGATTCCTTTAGTTACATAAGTCCTTAAGAAGACAGCGGGTAAGGAAGGTCAGGTTGAAAGTTCAAAAGCCGCGGGTTGTACCGTGAACAGAGGGAGAAGTTTTGGCTTGCTCCTGTTTCCCTCGGTTTGGCGCTCGAGGGGTTTGGGGTCCAAGTTGTGGGAGCGCTTGGGGCTTAGAGGCTTAGTGCGTAGGGTTTGTGCTTAGTATTTACGTTTTCGGTGTCTAGGTTTAGGGTTCGGGTTTGGGGGGTCAGGGGGTAGGGTTAGTGTTTGGGTTTAAGTTTTTGGGCTTCAGGTTTGGGTTTAGGTTTGAGGGTTGATGGCTGCGGGACTCATCAAGCTCTTACCTGCGCTTCAACTAGGGCAACCCGGGTTTGTGATGGTAGAACCTCCTCTAGACCCCACGCCCCAAACCCTCAATCCCATCCTACAACCTTAAACTCAATGCCCCCAGAAGCCCCAAACCCTAAATCCCATAGCCCTAAACTCGAATTAGCCGCGAAACCTGTCGGAACGACCACCAGCATCGGTTTGGTGAGCAACCCATTCCTGAGCGCGCTTCCGAGCATAAGGTTAGAGGTTCGCGTCTCGGGTGTAGGGCTTAGGGCTTTGAGGCTAGGGTCCAGGATTGAAGGTTTCGGGTTAGGGCTGGGCTTTCGGGTTTATGGTTCGGATTGAAAGTTAGAGGCTTCGGAAAGCAACGTACCAAACGGCCTTGAGGGGTGTATTCTGGGGTACACAGGCCCCAAAACCGCAAGAATGGCTAGTAAGCCTTTTGCCAAGAGGTACCATGTATAGCACTATTACGGAATTAGGTCCCCAAAACCATAGTAAGGATAGCATCTTAGGACCTGATTCCATAATAATTGCAGTACATATGGACCCTCTGAGTTGGTTCATGCTACAGGAAAAAAAAGCCGCTTCTAAGGAAACCCCTGGCCCGACTGTAGGGCCGTTGACAAGATGACAGCGTTACAAAACGAACCCCAAGGAACAGTTATAACTACTATTACTACCATTCTTCCATTCCCTACAAACCAAAGGTAAGTAAGGGCTCAGGGGTTTAGAGTTTAGTGGTCATTGCGTAGAAATCTTCAGGCGCGTACTACACCAGACGTGAAGCTGTCAAGTGTTCTTCCTTCGAGCCCTAAAACCATGAAGCCCAAAGCCGCCCCGGCAACTTAGGGCGTCGGATGGTGCAGGCTTTGAGGTTTTATGATGTAGGATTTCGTGTTCAGGGCGCAGGATTTACGGTTTGACAGAGGTTCACCTTGTGGGCATGCACCCTACCCCAGATGCAAACTGCGAAACGCTTGACCTAAATCTAAATCTACAACGAACGTAAACTCAGATGATTACCGTCGTCGCGACCCTAAACCATGACCCTGAACACTAAACTCAAACCCTAAACCCTGAACCCAAAAAACCAAGCGTCGACTTGAGGTAAAGCATCAGCGATATCGCCTGCAGTGTCTTCCCGAGACCCATGTCGTCGGCCAAGATGCATCCCAAGCCGTTGCGTGCATTGTTCCTCGGCAATGTAGTAGGGAAATACATGGGTTTCTCGGCATTATGATGTGTGCCATATTAGTCTGAATTGGGTTCGGCTTTGTCTACATGATAATCGTCTCCGAACATTGTCTTATCTCGCGACGTTTTCTGATCGCTCGGACCTAAAAGGCAAGTCCAAGCATGGGCTAACCCTTAAATCCACCCTCAACCCTGAACCCCAAACCTGAAACCCGAAACCCTGATCCAGAGCATTTTACGAGCCCGAAGACCCCACATCTGTATCTCCAACCCCTTGAACTGAAAGCCCGAACTCCGCTTTGCCCCCACAGTCCCAAAACACCCAAAACCTAGGCTGCAAGATCTGGGGACCTCGGTGGAGCCCCAGGTGAACCTGCATTCCCACTGCCATGAATCCCGCACCATCACGAAACCCTAAGCCGTAAACCCTAAACCCCAAACCTTGAGGCATGCTGCTCGTTATCGAGACTGTCCCTAAACCAATCCTAAACCTCAAAAAAAAATTCAACAGGAAAAAACCAAACCCTGTAGAACTCGAAAACCCGCAACCCTAACCTCTGAGCCCCGACCATCCGACCCGATAAAGGGATTTGGTAAACGCGCCAGGGCACCTACAACCTTGACTGCATGATTTGCACACCCGTTCCCCAAGGCCTGAAACCCTGAGACCCTGAGCTTTCAAGTAGACTGAGCAGACCTGCCACCCTGTACCCTGAACCCAAGCACAAAGCCCCACTTGTCTCAACTGCCCCTGAGCCACACCAGCCAGTGATAGCCGGTCAGCTGATAAGGCCTCGCCAGAGGGAAGCCCAAGCAGGCAGCTACAAAGACTTGCCGGGGTAAGGATGTGCGCTTATCCGCATATTATGAGAAGGATGAAAAAGCAGATGAAGATAGACATCATGCTTCTGATTATGACGATGATGGCGCTGGCACAACCTGACCCGACGCGAGGTGATGTGGCACGGTAGGATATGACATCCTAAGATTGGATTTGACATAGAAGCCAGAGATGGTACAACCCAATCAGAGCCCAAATAATCCTTCCCGAAGCAACACAGGAGCGATCTCGAAGTTGAGGAATCGATTCACAACTCCAGCCAACCAAGGAAACCCCAAACCCCCAAAGCCACACCCCGAACCGTAGCATTCCTCATGTTCCTTCATTTAAGGCGCATGGGCCTGCTGAAAAACTATAAGACCGAATACCACTCTGTAAAGCCTCATACATGCCCTATGAAACCGTACAGAGCCTTAGAGGCTTCATTTATAGGGTCCTTAAGGGAGGGTGGTTCAAGGGGGGAGGGTACAAGGGAGCCTTAGGGAGCACTGGAGAGAACTAGGGATTAGTAGGTTACCTACCCCCCTTGGAGCCCCCTCCCATAAGGATACTATAATTCATGATTCGAAAATCAAGGGTTGAGTTTGGGGTTTAGGGCTTAGGGGCTTTGTCGCCCTTGGGGTTTGGGCTTACGCTTGTGTTTAGAGCTGTTGGGGGTTTGGGGAAAAAGGTATATTCCCGAAACCTTCGGCCTTCACCGTCCTTGAACCGAATCCTGGACCCAATCCCCAAACCCCAAACACGAAACCCCTATGCAATTTTTGCTTGCCTTTAGCATGCTTTGTTGAATTCATGAGCGCGTCGAGAGACTCGAGCCGCAACCGGAAAAAAACACGAAACCCCTAACGAAACCCCTAAGCCCAACCTGGCTCCAACGAAATAAGAATAGCAAACGCTGCCAGGTAGTTGACTCGGGTTCACGGAGACCCTATGCATTCAACTCTCTATCTTCGGTGATTCAAGTTACCCTTAAATTCACAAATACTCAATCCCCAAAACCCTATATAAACTGAAAACACAAAACCCCTGGATGAGAGTTTGCATACTCAGAACAGGGCTGGTGACAATTTGACTATACACTTAAGGTTCCTTCTTATGGCTTCTATGATAGAAATTCCTAAACAAAGGTAGTGCTAATAATCCCGTACGTGCCTTCTTATGGCTTCTATATCTATATCTATGCATAACTTTTGAAAAGGGTAGGTTTAGGGGGCCACAGGTAGTACTAACCCCATAAATGAATCCCCAGACTGCCTCAGCGAATTCGCGACGCAATCGGGCGGCGGAACCTCCTTCGCAGTTTGAAGGGCTCTCGGTGTACTTCTGGGGATTAGGGTTCATGGTTTATGGTTTTTGGTCTGGCGTTGAAGGTGTAGGGTTTAAGGTTTAAGGTTTAGTGTGGCGAGCGTCGGTTTTAGGGTGTAGGGTTTAGGATTGCTACAACGTGATCCTAGACTGTAGAACCTATGTTGGGGTCTTAGGACTGGTTTTATACCTCCCATATGGGACCTGTAGAAAGTTCAGAGCCAAAAAATCAACAGCCCCCAAACCTTAAACCCTAGACTACTAGGGCTTACAATAGTAGTTGCAGTTTCAGTAGCACTAGCAGTAGCACTAGCAGTAGCTAGTATCTAAGATACTATTCAGGATACATAATTTTTTCATGTTTCAGATGTGATGTATAATGCTGCAGTGAGCTTGCGCCCACTCGCCTCCCTCCGGCTGCAAGCTTTGGGTCTTTGCTGCCAGGTTCTGCATGAGCCCAAAGATGCACGCGAGGTTCTTGCGCTTTGGCAACCGCGACATGGCCTTCAAGGTCACGTGCACCCTCCGGAGACTTGCAACCTCCAAGATTGCCGGCGGCACGCCGTCCAGGAGCGCCACGAAGGCCAAAGAGAATCAGTCCTTCTTCTTGTCGAGGGTCGTCGCCATAGGAGAACATCACGTCTGCCTGCAGCCCATTCACGGCGAAGGCGGTGGAGGCGCTGCTCTTGCAGCTTCGGGTTCGAATTCAACCCTCAAGAGTTCTCCCTGAGGTTGAAAACCTACTGCCTGCCCCAGCCCGCTATCTCTGGTCCTAAAGCCGAAACCCTAAATAAGCAACGATCAACCAAAACCCTACACCCTGAATCCCTAAACCCTTCGATGAGCCCCGAACCCTCGTAGAAAGAATCGTGGAACTCCAGCTCAACATCCCTAAATCGGGGGTCCTCTCGTATCTGAGAAAAACCTTATTATCATTGATCCCTAGGTATGTTCGATGCAGTAAACAGGGAATCCCCGCAGCTCAAACCCAAGCCCCAAACCCTGAACTCAACACCTAAACCCTTAACCCTACACCCTGAACCATACCACCCTAAACCCTAAACCCCAAACCCTGAACCCAACCCTAAACCCTGAACCCTCTACCTAAATTTCGTGACCCATCCTTGGCGCGGATGATTCCAATCCTGGGAGGCATTTACTCAGAATGGAAACAAGGCGTTTATCAGGGCTCCGTAAAAGTGAGAATGAGGGTCTAGTATAGAGGCATGAAGGAAAAAGCAGGGGCACATTATGTGCAATTGTGGAGGGATTAGGAAACGTTTCGATCTCTGTATCAGCAGGATTTGGCGCTACGAGCACCATGCGGTTTTGGTCGTACAGGCTTGAGGGTTGAATGTGGCTTCGCATCTAGAATTTCAGGTAGAGGGGTTGGGAGTAGGGAGCAACTGTTCTTATTGGTGCTGGAAAGTTTGAGGCGTTGGGAAAACCGGGTGGCGAAACCCAAAACCTTGCGCCGGTGTTGACAGCCTTTGGCTTTAAAGGGAACTCTTGAAAGTTGGAATATGGTTTCAGGGTAGGATACCTTATAATTTACCATAAAAGGTTTAGGATAACCATATTCCAACTTTCTGGCTTTTACCTTAGCATTTGGAGGTTAGCAGGGCTGATTCTTCCTCAATCTCATCCAGCAGGATGCTAAACGGCCGCTGGGAGGACGCAGACGAGCCTTTGTCATTCTGCGAGGCTTCCCGAGCTTCCTTGAATTCTATTCGAAGCTGTTGTCCTCGGCGTCGGAGACTCCAGGCTCAGTTTCACGCCATCGTTGCTCGCATGCGATATCCAGAGTTTCGCGCTGGTCATCTGTATACCGGGAAAGAGCTCCGAGAGTGCCTTACGGGGTTCTGCATGTGGGGCTCAAGGCCTATGGGGAACCCAAAAAAGCTTTGTCATTTAGGCCGCCATGTCTATGGTGGTTGGAAAAGCTTAGCCCCAAGCTCTAAACCCTTAACCCGAAAACCCTACACCCCAACCCGCCACACCAGGTTAGGCAAACACCTGCTTGACGTACGCATGTAAGAAAGTCTACCTTCCGGAAATCCGAAACTGCCGTTTGTATTCCTCTTGACATTCAATTATCATTCAGCTGTTTGTGTTACTCTAAAAAACACGGAGTATCATCGAAGTGTGTTGGGTCGGTAATCCCCGACGATCCAACATTGATGTGGAAGCTTCCTGCAAGTCCAGCCCACCTAAATCCTGCCAAACTTTGTAGGTTTCATGCAGTGGCCTTGACTGTTAGAACAGGATCTGGAGCCGTATGCCAGCATAAATATATGCAGGCAGCAAACATGGTGCTGCAGAGGTAGGGGATCAACAAAGGGGCTTCGCCGCCTAGCCTGTGCCCGAGTCATCGGAGATACACTCTCCGATGACTTCTCCGCATCAATGCTTTCGACGATGGCCTCGGTTTGAAACCTGGACCTTCCCAAGGTCGCCGTTGTTTCTCATGATAAGTTTTTTGAGCTCCTTGGTTGCCTCGGGATTGGTCGAAAGAACCATCTCTTTGAGCTTGTCACCCAGCTGACACAAACGCCCCTTGCTCTTCTTCAAACGGTTCAGGAGCACCGTCGCGGCCCGGAAGGTGCAGCCATCCTTCGCAGCATCTTCATCATCCGCCTGTGCACCCTGGAGATTTGCAGAAGGAAGTCCTTCTGTCGAATGGGCTGGGCTCCGGTCAAGAGCAACCCCACCAGGAGCCCCGGCTTCTCGGAGGGATATGGGTCGTTGTCAAAATTATGGCCCCCTTTTTGGGTCCTAATATAGTACGGCACCTAATGTTTAGGATACCCAAAACGGGGCCATAATTCTGACAACCACCCATATTACTGCGAAGTAGTCCGGTGTTTGTGCTCGGATGCAGGGTGTAAGACCTACACCCACAAGCCCCGACCATCAGGAACCAGGAAAACTGCAGATGCCTTCTCAAGGTATTCTAGGATACCCAGTAACCTAAGAATAAAGAGGCCTCTCTTTTTGGTATTGGGTAACTTTATAAGGAACCTAGGACGACAAAAAGGGAATAAGGGTACTACTGGGCATCCTAGTTTTACTCAAGGTATTGCGCTTCGTGGGCAACCATGGCGCTAAACGCGCAATAAACCCTACATGGGATATGTCATCCGAGAAACCTCAAGCAATCAACCCCTCAGACCTAACCGCCCGGAAACCCAAGGACGAAAACCACTGCTAAAACCTGATCAAAACCCTATGAAAACCTGCAAATCCCTCTCATAACAGCCCTTATCAGCCATTATCCTGAACCCTAAACCCTGAAACCTGAACCCTAAACCCCCAATCCTGAAACGGAAACCCTGAAACTTTCCCAAAACTTCTCAGACGAGGCACTCCGGGGAGTCGAAAAAGGCCTGGACCTGATCTGTGGGATGCCTAAAAGAAATCGAAACTACCAGTAGGGCTTGTTTCGGGTGTAAGGTTTAGGGTTAGGAATTAGGGGTGTAGGGCTTTAGGTTTGTTTCGGGTTTAGAGTTTAGGGGTTTAAGGCTTTAGGGTTGTTTGGGGTTTAGGGTTTAGGGGTTTAGGAAGCCGAAACTACGGTTTGTTTCGGATTTTGTTTGCTTTGCACATGCACGGCTCAAGGTAGGACATGCACGGCTCAAGGTGGGACGCCTGGCAAACGTGTAGCGGTAGCTTGTTTAACCTGCGATAGCGGGCTTTTCGACAGCACTTGCCTGGATTGGGGCACCCAGGGGGGAACATTAAACCCCAAACCCTAAACCCTTGAACGCCGACGCCCTTCAACAGTTTGGGGTCACGAGGGTCCAGGTTTTAGGCTTAGGGTGTAGGTTTAGAGAAGAGGTATTCAACCCCACATTACCTAGATTACGGTCTTATGCTTCAACCGTAGGCCCCAAAACGCTAACCCCCTAACCTCGCAGCCCGATAGCCAGTCAGCCGTCATGCAATACTCGAAAAGATTTTCCCGCGCCTCCGCTCCTACACAACCTCGTACTAGTATCCCCTGAGTGCCGATATAACTGCACTCCGCTACACTCTTCTAATCATGCAGGCCCCTACCCTAAATCCAAAACCCTATCCCTTTAGCCCCCGAAAACCGAACTCCGGAGGTGGGTGCGGAGTTGAAGCCTTGGGGTGCAGGGTAAGACGTGGGGCTTAGGGTGTTGTTAGGGTCCGTTTAAGGGGCTCTGTAAGAGTGCTACAAGGGCACTGTAGGTGTATTCGGGTTTAGGGTTTAGGCTTTAGGCTTTGGGCTTTGGGGGGTTGCGGTATGGAGGTTCTGCCTACGGGATTGTCCTTCCTCTCTAGTGCCGGCCTCGTTGGGTTAAAGAGCTGCTAAGACCCAATGCCGTCAAGCGGCAGACAACGTGGCTGTCCAATTTACGTACTCTTGCTGCTCCAGCGTATTGAGAGGCTTAAGGTTCAGGGCTGAGAAGTTTTAGGGGTTCGTGCTACAACTTATAGTATGAAATACGTCAAGCCCACCATCGTATGAAACGCTCCAAACGCTTTTTGTAGTCAGTAGGTCCCATATTCAGATTGGAAAATCCGTATAAGGTCCCATAAATACGCGACACTTACTTCTTGTGTCATCTAACACACCTTTGTGCCAAGAGGAACCTTTGTGCGACATGGCTTAGATTGTACGAGTGAGGCTTTCGGGATCTGAGGGTTTAGGGTTTAGGGTTTAGGGGTTTTGGGTTTAGGGTTTAGGGTTTAGGGTTTAGGGGTTTAGGGTTTAGGGGTTTTGGGTTTAGGGTTTAGGGTTTAGAGTAACCCGAAAATCGAAAAGATAACTCCAAAAAACCCTCAGGGCCTTGTCGCTGAGCACAATGTTCTCCTGCTCCGGAATGTCACAGACTGCTGCCGACGTAGCAGGTAAGTTTTTACGAGAGTCTACCGCTGTTTATGGCCACTTTACTAAGTGTCCAACTCCTTGGAGGCAGCATTGGGCGGACCGGTGTCGGGCTGAGGGTTTAGCGCTTAGAGGCTTGAAGGTTTAGGATTGAGGGTTTGGGCTTAGGCAGGTTTTCGGGCTTAGATTGTTGAGGGTTTCATCTACTAAGAGCCCGAATGCACAATTTGGGGCAAGAGGGGTCTAGGGTTAGAGCGTAGAGTCTTAGGGTTTAAGATGGGTTTAGACACAAGGCTACCATTGGGTTTCATGGTTCCGGCTAGGCTTCAGGGTACACAATAAGAGACTTGTTGGCGACAGTTGTGGGGCTCTCAACCACTATAAAACCCACTAACCCCTATGAACCCCGGGAAAAAAACGAATAAAGCAACGCAACACCTTCTAAAGCTCCTACTATACGCTTTGGGGTTTAGAGGTTTGGGACTTGCAGGGCTCAGGGTTTGGGGTCTGGGGTTTAGGGGTCGGCAAAGCCATGAACCGGAAACCCCTGAACCCAACAGCTCTGATCTAGTGCCTTCCTTTGTCTGCCTCGTATGTTGTACTCCGGACAACAGGAGGTGGGAACATAAGGAAACACACGAGCCTTCGTCGCGTGCCCCTGTGCTCCGCGGGTTACAAAACTTCGCGGAACCTGATCTTACACGAGAATGGCAGGGGTGGCCCACACAAAGAAAACACCGCAAGACTCAACGATTGTAAAACAAGCGATACAGCCGGATGCCCTCAACATGCAGCCGTGCCTTTTGCAGCAGTCTGCACATCCACCTGTGGGCATACCCCCCACCCTACACTGGTATGATAACGTAGTAGAAGTCACGTCCGGAACGTCTTGTAATTGCAATAAGAAACTCTATGACATAGTACTGCTAAATTTTGTGACCCCTACATATTACGTTTATAGCGCTGTTAAAACTCACGGCGCATCTCACCGGTCGACATCGCCGGATCCCACGCCGACCACCCGAGCACCGGTTGGGTAGCTCACATCGTAGAGGATACCGCAGGTACCGCAGACCTCCCAAGTTCAGGGTTTAGGGTCTCGGTTTTAGGGTTTCGGGTTCAGTGTTGAGCCAAGACGCCTTGATGATTGGAACATGACTTGCGGGTACGGTAGTATAGCTACATAGGGTCGAACAGGAAGTTACTTCTAGTTGTTCAAACCTCTATGTAAGATCCAAGCCTTCACCGGGGTATCTGGCTCGTTCTCGCACGCACTGCCGTGATGAGGCGTGCTGTCCATGCCGCAGTAATTCTGGTCGTTCTGCCTGGCGCTTGCTAGGGGCTGTAATACAGGAATCACTACACTGGCCCCCATATGATGAAAGCATAATACACCCCAAAACACCATTTGAACAATCAAGGCCCCCAATGTAACGGTTGATGATATAACTCCTGCATGATCCATAGCAAGGAATATACCACAATTCCCATAGCTTAGGGTCCTTAAGGTCATGCAGGATTTATATCATCCACCGAAGGACTTTAGGATACTTGGTTCAGGGTTGTGGGTCTCGAGGCCTCAAGACCTCAAGCTTCGGGCCTTTGCAAATTTCCCGGTCTCGGAGTTTGGGTTTTCGGGGTTTGCTGCTTTGTCTCTTGAAGTCGAGGGTTTCGGGTTTAGGGTTCAGGGTGAGGTTTAGGGTTTAGGTTTAGGGTTTAGGGTTTAGGTTTAGGGTTTAGGGTAGGGCTTGGGGAAAAGATTTCGGTATCGGATAGGTCTCTTGTCAAGGTTTTGAGGGTTCTTCTCGGCATTGGCCCATGGACAGTCAAACTCAGTGGATCAGAGCACTTGGTGAAGATGTCATACGGGGCCTGAGTGTGGGGTTGCCCGAATATAGTGGCCTTCAGTTCTCGAATAAGGTTTTTGGGCATATCTTACTCTGACTATCATAAGGAACCCTGAGAAATGATTTTGATAATTATTCTGACCCCTATATTACGTAGATCTCTTGTTTTGCCCTCTGATAGCGCAGTACCGGCAAGAAGAGCTTGGAAGAAGGTCTATGAGATCCATGGGACAGGAGTTGTCAAACTGACTCTGTTTATGCTGCTTAGTTTTCAGGGCTCCTCTTGCACCTTCCTTTGTAGAATCAAGACACACCTAAGTGTAAAAGCCATGCTACGTACATAGCCAAAAAGGCCAAAAAAGCAGAAGGCTCTGAATAATCATACTCATCTGTACAGCATTACTAGCAACAAAATCATGAGCAAACTGTGTTCAAGAGTTTATGTTAGAAGCAATCACAATCAGAACACCAACGACAACAATTACAGTCGTCCTAATAATGAAACATGATACTTATCTGCTAACCGACACGGCAGTATGCAAAATGACAACCAGCACAATAATGAAACCAATACCACAATCTATAATAATGTTCATACAAACATTAACAACGACCAGGTCATTAACAACAGTAGCAATACCAACTAGCGTAATTAAGCATAGCAAGATCGCAGAAAATGAAACGACCAAGCTTGATCTTCGAGCTATTGCCTCTCCAGGCGGATGTAGCCGTTCTCTCCCCACGTCGCACCCCAGGAGTTGCGAACGGTCCAGTACAGCCTCATGCAAACCCCAACAAGTTCAACCCTAAAAGGCGGTTCCCTACACCCTAAATCCCCAAACCGAGGTACATAAACTCGGGGAGTTTTGGGTCTAGGGTTTAGCGGTTTTTATCATCGTCCCCAAACCAAGCATATAAACTCAGAGAAGTCTAAAGGTCTCCTATTGGCTGAAACAAGCTTCTTCCCATCTTCCTCGCCGTAGCCCACGAGCCCCACAGCATGATCCTGGGTGTTGAATGGATTTCGGGTTTAAGGTTGAGGATCATAGAGGTCGGGATGTTTACTCCTGGGACTTCCCCATTGTCTGTGCACATTGTTACGACAAAATAACCCAAGCCTGTTCCAAACGAGGAGGCCCTGCCATTATTGAAAGGATTAGGGCTAAATGCGAGGGTCTAGCAAACTAGTATTACTCTACCTATGTAGTTATACCATAACATATCCCAAGCCCTGATCTACTACCGCCTCAGTATGATGGGCATAAGGGCTTAACACAGCGGCCTGAGCAACCTCTACTACTACTCCCTTATCCTTACCTTTGGTTAGTAGGGAATGGAGGCATGGGGTACAAGTATAGCTATCGGCCATAGCAACCCTCTAGGGCTCCAGTAAGGCTCCCAAAAAAGGGTTCCAAAAAAGGCCTCCTTTAAGGGTGCCTGAAAGGGGGCTCCTTTAGAGAACCCTCTGGGAACTAGGGTTCGGGATGTCGGGAATTTCTAGGCTGAGCATTTTGGGACCTACAGGATAAAGGCTTTCGGAGTGTGGGCTGCATAATAGAGTTTGGGGGTTTAGGATTTGGCTCAGGGTTTAGCTTGTGTGGTTCCAGGGTTTAGAGTTCAGGGCTTTGGGTTTTGGGTTTGGTCTTCAGGGTTTGGGTTTGGTGAGGTACTGGATGTTGTGTTGTTTGGGTGGCGGCGTTCAGGTTTAGGGTATCGAGCTTTAGGCATTCAGGATTTACGCTTCTATACTGAACTTAGAACCCTAGCAAAAATTTTAATTTTAGCTGTTTCTTAGGGCAAAATATTTCTAAGTACCCCTAAGGCTTCAGGGAGGTTGAGGGCAGCATCCGGTGAAAAGAGCCGAAAAATGCTGCATCCAGCAGAGGCCAGGCATCGATGTCGACGTTCCCCGTGATGTCGCCTTGGCGCTGGTGCTTGGGAATTCCGAGGCCGGGGGAGTAGACATTGTAGTTCCTTTTGTTGGTTTAACCAGTTTTATATTAAGGATCCCAAAAGGTAACCCCGAAAAGGGACTACAATGCAGACTATAGGAGACCAGGGCTTCGTACTTGGAGGGTCGGGGGACTTAGTAAGTAGGTAGTAAGTAGACTTATAAGCACCCTAAAAGGGACCCTCATTGGGGTTATGGTACTTACAAGTCCCTAAAGTAACCAGTTACTAAGTCCCCCGACCCTCCAAGTAGTGCCCCCAAGGTTTGTAAAGCTGTGCAGGGTTTAACAAGAGCCCGAAGTGACTCAATGACGGCTTTTGCACTACACCCTATACCCTAAACGCTGAACCCCTAAACCCTAAACCCTGAAGAAGCACGTATGGGGATCCCAGAGCAGCTGCAGCGAGAGCTCCGTAAGCCCAGCAGAGTTTTCAACGCATCGTAACGCCGTACCGGTTGAGGTTTAAGGCTTAGGGTTTAACCAAAACTCGCAAGTGACTCAAGACACGAGGCATACTCCGTGATCAACACGAAGAAGCTCGGTGTAGTTTGAGTTCAGGGTATGATATATGATTTTTATGCCTACTTACCCGACTCCTACGCCTTGAGCTTCCGAAACGTTAGATCAAAGTAAGATGCCCAACCAAAGGAAAGGAATAATGTAGACCCCGAATGACCAACCCACTCGCCTTAATATCAGGGTCATACTAGGAAACATATCTGAAGGGCCCTTCAAGAAGAGTGGTTTATGAGAAGCGTCGGAAAGCAAGGCACACTGTCGTTTGGGTATGTTCCCTGACTTCGAGGTCCCATCAGAACTCAAGACACTCCTCAACCCCAACCGTAAAACCCTCAAACGTGTAGCGTTTCGGACCGTCGAGTCTACGGTCTTCTTGGACTTAAGGGTTTAGAGACGGGGGGGGGGGGTGTTGAGGGTCTTACATTTGCTTTTTGGTCTCGAGGGCAGAGCATAGGCTCTTCGAGGACTGCGGTAAGTGAACAAGTAGGGTGTAATACTCGCATTATACATGGAATCCCCTATATGTGGTGTTGCGGTCCGTGGTCACGATCGTAAGGGCTCACTTGAGCTTGCGGCTTTAGGGTTCGAGTTAGGCGTTTCTTGAATTCCCAGGCCCACGAACAACCCAAACCCTGAACCTGAAACCCTAAACCCCAAACCAAAAGCCCTAAGCCCTAGACAAAAACCCTAAGTCCTACACAAACAGACCCGAAACCCCCCTAAACCCCCCTAAACCCCCCCAAAAACCCTAAGAGCCCGGTTGCAAGGATTGGCGATGCCGGAGCTGTAGGGGCTCCAGCCGGAGGCATCCACCGAGATGGCGAGAGGGCCGTAGTTCACAATCGCGTGCATGACATCCTGGAATAGACAGGGCTCCATTGAATTTTGTATGGTTTAGGGCTTAGGGTTTAGAGTTTAGGGTTTAGGGTTTAGGGTACGACATCCTGGAATAAACAGGGCTCCTTTGAAATTGTTAGGGTTTAGGGCTTAGGGTTTAGAGTCTTTTGTTAAGTGCAATGAGGCCTTTTTCCGCAGAGGTCCAGCCGATTACCGGCCTGCACTATCACAGATCACTTAGGGTTTAGAGTTCAGGGTATAGGGTTTAGGGTTAGGGTTTACGTTACGACATCCTGGAGTAAACAGGGCTCTTTTATGGCTCCTTAAGGATTTAAGGTTGAGGGTATGACATCCTGGGGTACACACGACTCCTTTCATTTTAGGGTTCTGGCTTTGGGGCAGAAAGGGTTCCTTTCATAAAAGGATTCTACAAGGGATACCATAGGGGCTACTACAAAGGTTCAGTACAAGGATCTCGTATATGGGGCCTTCATCATGTCAACAAGATTTTGGGGTATAGTCTACTGAACTTAAAGAAGGAGTCCTAACGTAGTTCACAGTCGCGTGCATGACATCCTTAGGTAACTAGCGGTAAAGCTTCCGTCAGGCTGTGGCACGGCACAGGAAGTGCTAATCATTGGTTTCTGGAAGCTTGTGTAGCAAAGGGGCCGTGTCCGTTGTTTATAAGGCTTACTGTGCTTACTCTCAAGGCGCCTCTGGGGCTCATGGGAGGGCTGGTGGAGCACATCGAAAAGTCGTATATTGTTTATAAGGGTTGTCTGGGGTTTGCGGTTACTGGTGTTGCGAGACTCTTGGGCCTTGGGCCTTTGGGGTTTGGCGTTTGCTCTCAGGGTTTGGGGATTCATGAGTACATACTGTAGTAGGAGCATGGCCACGCGCACGACATGGTGACCATTTACCGTTGTTGGGCCTGAATCGGCCATTTCACATCATAATCCTGAAAAAAATGCAGATTTCAAAGCAGCATAGGGTTTTAAGTTCAGGATGCTTTAGGGATGAAGGATCGGCATTCGGCATGAGGGGATGAGGCCAGAGTTTTGGGCCATGGGCTCTAGGTTTTTAGGTCTCCGGGGGCTTCAGGTTTAGGGTTTAGGGGTATTGAGTTTAGGGGTTTAGGGGGCTTAGGGCATTCAGCTTGTCTTCTGTGTCATCTGGATGTGACACTTCTCAGTGAAAACCGACCCCCGTGGTCTCCTAAACTCCCCATTAAACCCTCAGGGAACCCTTCGAAGCACCCTGTAAAAACCCTTATACAGAACCCTTATATAGAACACTTGTAAAAGCCCTTGTATATCACCCTTATACAGAATTATTAAATACAAATTGTATAGAACCCTTAAACCGAACCATTATATAGAACCGTCATTCAGAACCCTTATATAGAACCCTTATAGAGCCCTTCTAGAACCACTCTTCCTTGTTGAACCCTTACAAAACCTCTGAAGAAACTGCTCCCCGAGGCTCCGAAAGCAGATTCGTCTCCGTCTTCACCCAGCCAGTGATGGTGACCATCCTGGGATCTTCTTCAGGGATCTATATTAAATGATAAGCCTTCCTTATTGTGGTCACTTAAAATGAGTTCCTCAGCCCCTAAACCCTATATTGAACCTCATAGATCTCTTAAACCAACCCTACATAGTGGTAACTCAAAGTAAGTTCTTAAAGAAGAACCCAGCATCTTATAGGCGGCGGCATGGAACTGCATCTCCTGAAGCAGGGGAGCCCCTTGAGGGCTTTTGCTTGATGTTTAGAGCTGAGCCTTTAGGATGTAGTGTTCAGGCCTTCAGCTAGTAGTTAGGGTTTAGGGTTTCGGGTTCAGGGTTTGGGGTTTCGGGTTCAGGGTTTAGGGTTCAGGGTTCAGGGTTTAGGGTTTCGGGGTTCAGGGTTTAGGGTTTCGGGTTTCGGGTTCAGGGTTTAGGGTTTCGGGTTCAGCGTCTACGGCTACGGTTTAGGGTGTAGCGAGCGGTAAGTTGCGGAGCTAGCATTGAAGGTCTGGGGTCTGAGGTTTGGGATTTGATTTGGAATCGCGCTGTTTTGTGGTGCAGCGCTTTTGGTGCCTTAAACCTCCAAGCCTAAACCCCCAAAACCCTTAAACCTTCAAACCTAAAACCTAGCCCGAGAGCAGGTTCTTGAGTGGAAACAGCTCATGGCAGGCTACCAGCCTCGACCTGAAAAGATCCAAGCCAAGACCTCTTCTCTTAGGGCACGGGGCTTGTGGTACAGTCTGGGGCAAGCCTGTAGGAGTTTTCGCAGAGGAACTTTGGGCTTGGGGCTTAGTAAAGTTTAGCAGGTATCCATTAGAAGGGGCCCCCACCCTGTAATGGTGGTATAATAGGAATATAATAGGGCCCTAATATGATCCTTATTGTCACTAGTACAGGGTGGGGGCAGCTTCTAAGGTATCCAGGATCCGCACTTGAGGTTTGAAGTTGTGCATGCATGCTGTCTGCAGCCCCTCCGTGCTGCACTCGACGTGATCGCCGAAGAAGGACTCGTACGGGATCACATCCTCGTAGGTCATGCCATGCCTGATGTACATTCGGAAGTCACCAAAGTAAGCAACTCGAGTTCGCGTGCCGGCAACCAGGGTAAGCAAGGCAAGAATACTGCAAAACATAACGTCGCACAGAACCTCCTGAACCCTCAACTCCAATAAAACACAAAAGTCCTGAGAAATCTAACTCATGTACACCCTAAAACTAGCATCCTGACGAAAAGCCTTATTGAGCCCCAGATTCCTAGTTCATGGTTGGGATAGGATTAAAAAATGTAAATCTTTATTCCTTATTGGGTTTAAGTACCCATAAAAATGTAAGATGTAACCCAACTATGACAAAGATTCTGCATGATGTAGTTTTTAATTTAAGACTTTTCTTAATTAAAAACAGTATTTGAGCCCCAGATTCTGCTTGATGTAGTCCATGGCAAGCTCAGACGTCGAGCCATCGCAGCCGCCGGTGCCGCCGCAGTGCTCCGGGTTCTCGGCACAGGACACCAGCTGCTGGGGAGACAGAACCTGCGGTAGGGTTTAGGATTTAGGGTTTAGGGTTTGGGTTTCGGCGCCAAAAGTGTCAAGGGTTAGGGTGTGGGGAATTCGTGGTTTTTGGGGGGGCTTGGGGTTTAGGGCTTTAGGGGTTTTGGGTTAAGGGGGTTCAGGGTTTAGGCTTTAGGCTAGGACCTGCAGGGCGTAAGGTTTCAAGGGTTCTGCATCTGAATACACGGAAACAAGAGGTTTAGGGTTTAGGGTTTAGGGTTTAGTGCTTAGGGTTTAGGGTTTAGGGGTTTAGGGTTTAAGGTTTGGTGCTTAGGGTGGATGCCGGCTGCTGGAGAGACAGGACTTGCACACAGGATTCAAGCTGCAAAGTCTTTCGAAGGTTTTACACGGGTTTAGGGCTTAAGGGTTCAATACGACGGCGGCTTACAAGGTTTTGTAGGGAGTTTGGCAAAAAGCTCGGGGTTGTGGGGAGGTGGCGGGAGAGCGTTGGAGTTCGGATGTAGGGTAGGGTTGAAAGCTTGTGGCTTACGGGTGTTGCACTGGGAAGTCTAGGATGCATGATTAAGGGGTTTTGATTGTGAGCCAATTCGTTCGACGGGACAGAACCCTCGTTTCGGGGAATAGGTTTCGATAGATATGCTTATGCGATGATGAAGCCCATCTCCTCAACACATAAACCCTCCCTAAGCCTAAACCCCACAAAAGGAGCGCACCGTCAAGACGCCGGAGTGGATGGCTGCGTGGCTCTCCACCACACCCGTCCTCAGGTCGACTCAGACTTGTGGTTTAGGATTCAAGGTTTGGTTTTTTTTTGGAAGCCCTGTTTCCGTCTGCAAACGTACTTTGCTACAGAAAGCCCGGTTTGGGCAGTGTAGGGTACAGGGTTTCAGGGCCCAGGGAAGAAGAACCTTGAGACTTTGGGTCCTTACTCTGGGGACTCCGGGCTCCCCAACATGGTTTAGGAAATTCTATGTTCTACGGTAAGAATGCACATTTGTTTGTTGTGGGTGCTTTTTGCTGCGCGTGCGCGGCGCGTTTTTTTTTCCTGCGGGTGCGCGGCGCGTTTTTCGTGCTGTGGGTGCTTTTTTGCTGTCGGTGCTCCGGGCTGCAGCCAGCAAGTGAATGAGCGAGCTCGCGCACCCGCAGCAAAGAAAAAAACGCGCCGCGGACCCTGGATTTCTTTCTGCAGTGGATGCTCGGAGGGTGCGGGCAGAAAGTGAGTGAATAAACTTGCAGCGCACCCGCAGCGAAAAAAGAAAAAAAACACACACCATGCACTCGCAGCAAACAAAAAACGCGGCCCACGCCCCATTGGATTCCGCCCGCGCCCGGGGCTGGGGGTCGGCGAAATCCAATGGCGCGCGGGCCTGCCAGCCGGAGGGCGCGTTTTTGTTTTTTGCTGAGGGTGCGCAGCGTGTGTTTTTTTTTGTGCTGCGGGTCCGCGGCAAGTTTATTCACTCACTTGCTGCCCGAACCCTCCGAGCATCCACTGCAGAAAGAAATCCAAGGTCCGGGGCGCATATTGTTTTTGCTGCGGGTGCGCGAGCTCACTCACTCGCCGCCCGCCGCCCGGAGCACCCACAGTAAACAAAGCACCCACAACAAAACAAAAGCACGGGTTCCCTATGTTCTATGAGTCACATGCCCACACCCCGACCTCTCCAAACCTTAACCTACGGTAGGCAGGGTCATACTCGAAGCACTAACACCTAAACCTAATCCCGACCCTGGGGCCTGGCGCAGCGCAACTCCAACGCTTTCCATGAAACAACAAGCCCCCTAAACCCTAAACCCTAAAACCCGAAGCGACATAGTATACGGGTCTTGACAGTTAGAATAAGGGTTTTGGGGTCTACGGTACCATCACCATACCAGGGACCTCCGGAAAATTCTGCTAGTGATTGTCCCGACCCCCACCCTAAACCCTCAGCCCAACCCATACTGCTGATGGACAAAATCCTGCATTACCCAGTATAAGGAATATACCATAGTTCCCATAGTTTAGAGTCCTTAGGGTCATGCAGGATTTTGTCCATCAACAGTATCTTTCAGCTCTGGCTTCGTGGCAAAGGCCCAGCAAGATCCGCAGTGGCCCTGATTCTTGGCCGGCGTCACGACGGTCGGGAAGGACTGACGCAGCTTACCGTTGGTTAGTAGGGAATGGAGGACTGGGGTACAATTATAACTACTATTACTACCATTCTTCCATTCCCTACTAACCAGCGGTAAGGCAGACACGATTCAGGATTTACGGCCGCTGAGAGTTACATTCTAGGACCCGTCGCAGGGCGCTAAAGCTTCGGGGTGTGGTTAGCTACAGTTTTGAATCCCTAACACCCGAAACCTGAAAAACCCGAAACCCTACCAGCACAAACCATTAAATTATGCCTAAAGCTAAAATCCCCAAAAATACCCGAACCCTAAACCCCCAAACCCTGAACCCGAGTCTTGGACTCGATGAGTTCCGGGACGCCTCGCGCCAGTCCACCTTCTGTGGGTACTCCTCGTCCTTGCTGAGGTGCCTCGGGCTGTAGCTATGTGATTAGGGTTTAAGGATTAAGGATTAAGGTTTAGGGTTTAGGGATTAGGGATTAAGGTTTAAGGTTTAGTGTTAAGGTTCAGAGCTCAAGGTTTAGGCTAGCGCCTGAAGTTTGAGGCTACGTCTTGAACAAAGACGGACACCTGCCTTCAGTCACCTCGAGGAGTATTTGGGAGACCACGGTTAAAGTTCAGAGCTTAAGGTTTGAGACCAAAAAAACCAAACAAACCAAAAAAAACAAAAAAAACAAAAAAAAAAAAAAACAAAAAAACCAAAGATTTCCGCACTAGTCTGAAGGATTCCGACTAGTGCGGAAATCTTTGGTTTTTTTGGTGTTTTTGGTTTTTTTGGTTTGGGTTGTAAGGTGTAAGGCTTGTGCTTATAACTACGGCTTGCAGGACTTCCAGGGGTCCAGAGGGCCTTCCGAAGCATGCAAAGCAACCCCGAACGACAAGCACCGAACAACAAGTAGCGCAAAAAGTGCAAAACACTGGGTATGCAAAAACCCAGGCCCCATGGCAGTCCCTTCTGTAAGGTTTAGGGTGTAGGGTTTAGGGATTAGGGCTTCGGGTTTCTATGGGATTTTGGAGCTCCAAGCCTTCTTGGGCTGTAGGGCCTATGGATGTCCGGCGTAATTATCGGCATTTAAGGCTTTTGGGCTTCAGTCGCCGGGGCTTGAAGGCTTTAGGACCCATTCAAACAACCCCCGAGGAAGGAGATTTTAAGAAATGAGCACTGTCTCCGTAAACCCTATTGACCCCAAACCGAACCTAAACCCCTTAAGGCCCTAAACCCCTACTGGTGACTTAAGGAATCAAACTGGCGAACTAACCCCGACCTGGACTTTCTGTCAAGAGGCGAGCCGCCTGTCTAACCAAGTGATCTTCCGAGAACCCTACTAAAAGCCTTCAAACCCTGAGCGCTAAGCCCGAAGCCCTAACCCCAAACCCAAAGCCCCAAACCCTAAATCCATCCGTTCACCCGACATCCTAATCCCTAAACCCGAAACTTAGAAGCCCTAAGCCCTAAACCTTAAACCCTAAACCCTAAACCCTAAACCCTAAACCCTAAACCCTGAACCCTAAACCCTAAACCCTAAACCCTAACCCTCAACCCTAAACCCCCAAAGATACCAAAAAAAAGGGCAAGGCCCAAGCGGCAAGGACTTCACCTTGAAGGCGGAGGCCTCGCGCTTCATCTTCTTCAGGCCACGGAGGGATTTCAGCTCCTTCTTTTTTTTGCATTTAAAGCCTTTTCGGGATTTAGGGCATTAGGGTTTTTAAGGGTTTTAGGGCATTAGGGTTTTTAAGGCTTTTTACGGCTCAAGGCATGTTTTTTTTTGAGGGCCCTTTTCCTCCCTGCTACAGTCGGAATACCTAGTAGGTAGAGCCAGGTATGAGGATTTCAGCTCCTTCAGGCTTCAAGGCATTTAAAGCCTTTGCGGGTTTTACGGCATTAGGGCTTTTAAGGCTTTTACGGCTTTTAGGGGCTTTAGGGCGTTTAAGGCTTCAAGGTGTCTACAGGGCTTTTGAGGCTTTTGTGGGCTCAGATTTGGGGTTGGGATTCGGGGTGCTTAGGGTTTAGGGCTTTTAGGGCTTTCAAGGCTTTTAAGATTTAGGGCTTTATAGGGTTGAAGATTTAAGCTCTAGGGCTTCGGGCTTAAGATTTAGGGTTTAGGGGTTAGGTCTTACGGGGTGTTTAGAGCTCAGGCTTTTTGGATTTAAGTGTTCTAGGGCTTTAGGGCTTCAGGGCCTACGGGCTTTAGGGTTTCAGGGCCTACGGGGTTCAGGGCTTCAGGGTTTTAGGGCCTACGGGGTTTAAGGCTGAGTTTTAATATAGGGGCCTTAATAATTAGGATAGGGTGTGGCTGCCCATTATACCATAGTTACAATAAGGAACCCCCAAAATAGTACGGGTAATTATTTGGGCCCCTTTTTTAGGGCTTTGGGCGCTCGGATCTGAGGGAGTCGGGGGTTCGGTTTGGGGCCTTCGGAGCACGGGTTTCGGGCTCAAGGGGGGGCATATGCCGGAGCTAAAGCTGCCTGAGACCCACCTTTGGAAGACCCTGATAGGGTTTAGGGTTTAGGGTTAGGCCCTTATAGTGTTTAGGTTTTGGGCTAGGCCCTTGTCATAAGATCCCTATAAAACCCTCGTACAACTCGAAAAAAGCAAGCAGCAAGGCTTGGAAAAACGGCTCTCCTCCGCCGTCCAGTCCGAGTAGACGTTAATGGCAACCTGACAACTCGCGGAAGAGATAGAGGGATTCCCTTCAATAATTCCTTAACGGGTTTCATGCTGGGGTTAAGGCTCGTCGGGCTGTAATGTAAGGTTAGGGGTTTAGGGGTCAGGGCCCAAGAATGAATGCTTAAGGCTTTATAGGGCTTTGTAGGGGGCCTTCCATTTTCATTTTGGCGAGCCTTGTCGGGTTTCCAAAGAGTTTTTGTCAGTATTCCGGTGTTCGGGATTGTGCTTCAAGGGGTCAGGGATGTGGGGGCTGAGGACTGAAGAGTCTGAGAATTTTGAGATTTTGGCTTCGGGCTCTGACCCGAAAAACCACCAATCCCTGAATCCAAGACATCGAAAAGCCGCCAAAAGCCGTCCGACCTTGTAGGTCTTGGAGGCATCCGCGTTGTGGGCCTGAACCTGGGTGCTTTAGACTTAACTTAAGGCTTAAAGTTTGGGTCATGCAGTCAAGGATGCATTGCATAGACAAGAGGATGCTTGTCTTACCGCGGCAGGTTAAGCTACGTTCCTTATCGAGCGGCCCGAAATCAAAACCCGTATGAACCCCACAAGCAGCGCAGAAAGCGAAACAACGATCGAACCCAGGCCCCGAACTCAAATCAAACCCCAAAGCCTCCTACAGGCACTTCACTGAGGAGGGTTTAGGGCTTCTATACTGAACTTAGAACCCTCGCAACCATTATAATTTTAGCTGTTTGTTAGGGATTATAATCACCAAAAATTAAAAGTATTTCTAAGTACCCCTAGGTCCTTAACAAGAGCCAGGTAGCGGCCGACAGGGCCTCCTGGAATGCCTTCTCCCTCTCGGCATACTCGCTGGACTTGGGGTCGTACTTCTTGCCGAAGTCCTGTAGAGCTTTTGGGTTTGGGGTTTAGGGTTGTGAGGCCTGGTATGAGTCCCGATGCGGTTCCTATAAGGGTTCCTTCAAGGATGTCTTATAAGGATTCGTTTTCGGGTTTTGCAGCGGTTTCTGCAAAGGCTCCAAAACGGGCTCGTACAAGGGTTCCTGCTTTAGGGATTAGTACGGGTTTTTGGGTATTTTTATCAGATTCTGCTATCCGCTGTATAGGACTCGCGGGCCCTATGGGGTTTTGGGCTCAATGCTTGCGGTGTAGGATCTCGTTCGGGCTTAGGGTATACCTTAACCTGCCAAACCCTAGTTTTTTGTAGGTTCCTAATATAAAACCTATTGTGAAGTTAGTGGGTTAAGGTACACGTATAGGAAAAACTACACCCTGCGACAACCAGAGAGAGTCTCCTTGACGTACTGGTCGAAGCTGTAATCTTGCGGTGGCCGCTCGAAGTTCATCATCTTCATCACGTGCTTGGACACATTGGCCTGGCGACTCCAAAGGGGTGGGGTTATATAAAGCCAGAACCTCTTCTGGTGGACTTTCAGGGGTTTCAGGGAGTTATGAAGCCTCCTCGAGGCTTTTCTACGGCAAAAAAGCCGACCTTGTGGAGGCGAGTGTGGAGAAGGATGGAGTTCTCCTCCTCCCGGTCGCGAGTGCAAGCTCCCGTGCGTTCGCACAGCAGCTCGGCTGCTGCCTGGTGCATCAAAGCCGCCGCGAGGAGGCATCGGCGCATCATGGCCTTTTAAGAGCGCTGACACAAGGGAGATAAAGTTCGGTATTTCCCGGCACTCAGGGCTTCAGGCTCGAGCGAGAAACGGCCCGTCGGTCGAACATTCATGATCTGACTTGGCTGAAGCAGCCCCTGGAAGAGTCTAAACTGAGACTAAGCCCTGTAGGCCCTCCCAGCTAAACCTTTAAAGGCCCCTCAACCCTGCATTTTGAACCCCAAACACCACAGACCGCGACTTTGAACCCGAAAGCTAAATCCTCCGACCTGTTGATGTGATGAGTCAAGGGCTCCAAGCGTGCGATGAAGGTAGGTGGGGTAATCCCAACATTAGAGTTCTTTTCTAAGGGATCCTTTACTTAATCCTACCTACCTTCATCCTACCTTTTGAGGCCTCCAAATGACATGACATATCCCAGCCTCGGCGCCCAAGGCTGCCTTGAGGAGAGCGAAGCTGTGGACTTCGGCGGGAGCCGCCGCACCTCGAAGGCGCCGACGTTCAGGGCTTAGGGTGGCGTGCTTAAGGTTTTGGGGTTGGGGGTTTAAGGTTTAAGGTGTGGGGTTTAGGGTTTGAGGGTTTGAGGGTTTCGGGTTTTGGGTTCGGTTGTAGGGTTTCGAGTTTCGGGTCTAGGTAGGGTTTGGGGTCTAGGAAGCCGTGAGCCTTTACGTAGGCTGTGATTAGCTTCTTTTGGGAGTTTGATGTGGCTGCTAGGGGAGTTCCATGAGGTTGCTCACGGTGCTTTACTGGGTCTTTCTTTGGTTTCGGGCTTATAGGATTGTCGGAACGGAAGGTTCAAGGTGGGTAATACAGGGTCCTTAATAATTACAACAGGGTTTTGGGGCCCATTATGCTATCGGAAGGTATAAGAAGGAACACCAAAAATAGTATAGGTAATCATTAAGACCCCTATGTTAAGCAATTGAGCTTAGGGTTTACGGGCATAGGGCCTCCACTGAAGGATTTCAGTTAGCAGCGGGTTGCAGCAGGAACTTTTTGGGACTTGTGGTTGTGGTTTCGAGTTACCCTTGCCTTTGCCCTGAAACCTTAAAGCCTAGACCCTAAGCCCCCAAGCCCAAAACCCGCAGATCATTCTGGTTCAGCCCTAGGAGCTGGCTGTAGCTTTGGGACAGGCTGAATCTGGGAAGCTGGACGATTTACGGCATTTTACATGTTCTTCTAATGCGGAAAGCCTTTTTTGAACAAGGCAACCGGTAGTGTTGGTTCTAGGGTTCACCCTGAAACCCGAAACCCTGCACCGATGCACCCTACCCCCTAAGTCCCGAAGCCGCCCTAGCCGCATGCGCTAAACCACACGCCTGGCTTCAGCTTCTTCACAATACTCTTCGCCAGCTTTCTTTTCATCACGAAGTTCACGGCCTGTCAGCAAGATCGTTGACACACTGTCAGTGTCAGCAGTAGAAGTAGCAACCACACCAGTAGCAGTAGCGGTAGCAGTAGCAGTAGTAGTAGGGGAGGAGTAGTAGTAGTAGTTGTAGTAGTAGTAGTAGTTGTTGTTGTTGTTGTGGTAGCAGCAGCAGTAGTAGTAGAAGTAGTAGTTGTTGTTGTTGTGGTAGTAGCAGCAGTAGTAGTAGACTAGCAGTAGAAGTAGAAGTGGAAGTGGAAGTAGAAGTGGAAGCAGAAGCAGAAGTCGAAGTCGAAGTAGTAGCAGTAGTAGTAGTAGTAGTAGTAGTAGTAGTAGTAGTAGTGGTGGTGGTGGTAGCAGCAGCAGCAGCAGCAGTGGCAGGAGCAGTAGTAGTAGTAGCAGCAGCAGGAATAGTAGTAGTAGTAGTAGTAGTAGTAGTAGTAGTAGTAGTAGTAGTAGTAGTAGTAGTAGTAGTAGTAGTAGTAGTACTAGTAGTAGAAGTAGTAGTAGTAGTAGTAGTAGTAGTAGTAGTTGTTGTTGTTGTTGTAGTTGTAGTAGTTGTTGTAGTAATAGTAGTAGTGTTAGTTTGGTTAGTAGTAGTAACAGCAGCAGCACCACCACGACCACCACCAGTAGTAAGATCAGCAGCAGTAGAAGTCGCCATCGTGCTGACGCTGACGCTGGCGCTGGTGCCGGTGATTAGGGTTTAGGGTTTAGGGTTGTAGAAACAGAAATTGTGCACCAGAGACAGCAGTCCCACAGCGAAGGCAGCGATGGAAGAAGAAAGAACGAGGCAGGATTCAGGACTATCTGCGGCATCCTCCAGTCAAGGCACTCTGCTTACATGGACCCATAACTTCCCAAAAGTTCGGAACCAGAAGATCTGTATATTGCCCTAAATGCTGACAACCTGAATCCAAAGTCCTTGAAGTCTCTGCGAACCCTTAGCCCTTTGCCCCGACAACCGTGAAAATTTCCAAAATCCTCAGAGTTTCGGATATCGGGTTCAAAAGGACCATGGCGGAGGAAGGCACGTGGCAGTGGGGGAGTTTTTGGGGTTTAGGGTTTAGTGATTTAGGGCCAGCCTTGTTGCGGCCCTTTCGCAGAGCCTCCAGTGCCTTGCCATTCACACTGATGATGTGGCCACCTGCGTGCCGTGCACGAACCCGGGTGTTTAGGGCTGGAGGCTTTTAGGGTGTTGATTTAAAGCTCAGGATTTGGCTTTTCGCGTTTGCCCCACAACATTCCACCCACGAGCCAAGCCCGTACATCCAAAAGGCTACATCTCCAAACCGTTCAACCCTAACCTTAAGCTCCTAAACACTTAAACCCTAAACCCTATAAACCCTACTCCAAAACCTTAAATCTCTAAACCTTGAGACCCAAACGCAGACCCGATTCTGAGTTTGGCTTCCTGAATCTGGGCTTCTCGGTTTTTGCGTTGCGGGGCCGTGGCACGAAGTATTGGGAGAAGGCTTCACCGTTTCGACAGTTTAGGGTTTCGGGGTTCAGGGTTTCGGAAAGAGTGCTGGTGATCATGGCAGGTAAAGTCCTTAGCCCCACGGTACCTTCCGCTACAGCGCAACCCCACTGAGGGGATCCACTACGATGGATAAACTCCGGCAGTACCTGTCCGGTGTGGAGGGACAGAATTACACACCCGACAAGCATCCCAATCTGGGAATTAAACCAACAAGCGCTTAAACGGTGGCTGTTGGTTCCTGGTATCAGTCGGCTTTATTGATCGCTTCTCACCTGAAAGACAGGTACCACCAAAATGCTCTCAATTGCACTCTGCTGTTCCCTTTCGCTCGCGTTTACTCCCTGTTGCTCTCTGTTGGTCTCTGCTGCTCCCATTCGCTCTCTCCTCCCCACACGCGTCCACTCAACTCACACAGTTGCTCTGAAGCTCTCATGCTTGTAGCCAAATTTTAGCAGGATGACGGTATGTTCGGCTTAACGTATCATGCCCCGTAGTTTGTCGACCCACAAACCCTCCAACACCCGATAAACCGAGTGCGGGACCCTTTGTGCATCAGCAGTAGAACCCTACTACTAGCTACGCATGGAGCCCTCCTGACGTTTCTGGCCTCTGGAACCCCAAGCTAGAAAGCTCAAAGGTTTGGGGTTTCGGGAGTGGGGATCGTGCTTCTTTCGGGATTCGGGCTTAGGGGTCCGGGTGTGGGAAATGAGACCGAAGAACCTCAAGGCCCGGATCCTTCGTTCTTCGGCGCTGTGCAGCTAGACGAGCGGGGTTCTATAAGGTTTGATCTGGCTTTGAGAGGTGTCTATGGCGTCGTTGGCTTTCTAGGATCCAAAACTCTTCCCTCTGACTGTACAGCCACCTGCTCCCCAACGCACATCCAAGACGTTGCACTTCTTACCAGTAGGATAATCATCCTATGTGCGACCCGGGTAGGGTAAAGGTACACTGGGTTTCGAGGAGATGAGGGACCGTAAAGGAGAACCCTAAACAATCCTTATCACCAGAACCCCTGTGCGAGGTATCCCTGTGCCTAAAGAAAGCCGTACGAAGCCCCAGCAGCCTAAATCGTAAACCCTAAAGCCTAAACCCTAAACCCTAAACCCTAAACCCTTAAACCCTAAACCCTAAACCCTAAACCCTTAAACCCCTAAAGCCTACCTGGTTCCCACACGGGAATCCTTACGATAGAACCCTCAAGAGCTGCTTGAAGGGGCTCGGCCGAGCGGCTAGAGCTCTCACCCCGCTTTGCCGCAATGGACTTCGCAAAGCCTGCACAAGGAACCCTTATAGATCCCTTAAAGGAGCCCTTATAGATCCCTTGATGGTAACTTAAAGCTTCAACCCGAAAGCTTTAAAGGGCTTCGACAAGAAAAGCAAGAAAAGGGCGTCAGTCGTGAATAATTAACAGCAGCATTCCCTTCTGGTCCCTAGTAGGGGTAAAGTACGCATACTATACTCCCAAAGGAGGCATTGAGGACTTTGGCACCAAGAACGCAATCCAAGACTCGAAGAGAGTCTATGGGACGTTAGGATATAACTTAAAAACACACAGACAGACAGACAAACCCTTATCTCCCCCACCTCGCCCTCACACCCCCGACACTCTAATCGCCTAAAACGTCAATTAAACCCCAAACCCTGAATAGAAAAATCCTGAAGCCCAAACTTTCCAAACCCGGTTCCGGCTCAAGTCTGGGGACCGGTGCAGAAACGCGCTGCTCTAAGCCCTGAACAGAATCTGAAGGGACCTTCTTCGGTGGAAAAGTGGGTATTGTTATTATAGGAACCCCGACACCTATTTACGATCTAACATGATAAACGCCCTTAAGCCTTGTGAATCCTTGATTGACGCCTTCAAAGAGTGGCCAAGTTCAAACTGAGAGACATCCGCTTTAAAGCCCTCAGCCTCAACCCGGAACGGAGCCGCCCGCGTCCGTAAACTCGAAACGGTGTAACCATAAACAGTAACATGACAAACCTGAAATAATTCTGAACCCCGGACTATTAAAACATTACAGTAATCCTGAACTACCTATTCCAGCCTCGTCCTCAACTACTTGTTTAAAGCCTCGCCCGTGCTGTAGCGTCACTCCACCCTACGCTGCGGAAATTCACAGCCCCAAGCCCTGAAACCCTAAACCCTAAACCCTAAACCCTAAACCCACACTAAACCCTGACCACACATCATTGCATCCCGAAGGCTCCAATAGCCAAAACCCGAGTATGGTTCTGGGGCTCAAAGCCTTTTGGGGTAAATGCCACACCCCTAAGCCCGACACCGAAATTAAAGCTAGCAAAGGCACCCTAGAACCTTCTAGAACCCCACCTAAACCCTAAAACCTAAACCGCGACCATCCTTTCTGGAAGCCTGAGAGAACCCTTGTAGAACCCTGCGAGCACCTTTCATGGAACCACTATAGGACACCATTAACATAAACCAGAAAATAGTAATAGTAATAGTGGTTATATAGTAGTGATATGGTAGTGATATGATAGTGATATGGTAGTAATATGGTTATGGTCATAATGTAAGTCATCGAACAGCGTTCTTTCAACTCTTCCTGGCCTTTGGCGTCCCCCAGCGCAACCAGAGTGGGTCTCCCGGGTAGGAGCGAATTCGTCTCCAGATCCTCTGTCGGCGAGAGCTTTGCCGGCCTGATTCAGGGTTTAGTACAACGACTTAAGGTTTAGGGTTTAGGGCGTAGGGTTTCGGGCATAAATATATGCAGAAGCTCTGAAACGAGCCCTGAACCGCGGTCCCCTGATGCTACACCCGAGGCCCGAAAACAGGTTCAAGGAACTACGGTTGATGACATAAATCCTGCATTACCCATAGTCAGGAATATACCACTATTTCCATTCTTTAGGGTCCTTAAGGTAACGCAGGATTTACATCATGAACCGTAGGGGCTTTGGGGCTTCGGGCTTTAGGGATGTGGGGCTCTAGGCTTTTTGCGCTCTCGAAGGTTCTAGAGGTTGAAGGTTTGGGACTTAAGTGACTCAGATCTATAGGGCTTGGAAACGGGGACCTAGGGTGCTTTGGGGTTTGGGGCTTCATGGGTGGTTGTCAAACTTAGGGTCCCTTTTTGGGTCCTTATTATGATATGGCACCTATTATTTAGGGTACCCAAACAGGGACCATAATTTTGACAGCCACCCATTTGGGGCTTCATGCATTTCGGATTTTGGGCTTGGGAGGGCTTGGTCTTCGGTTTTTCTTGCCACCTTCGCAAGGCGCCTTTGGTGTGAAAAAAGGCGGTATCCTTACGCGTGCGTGCTTTGGGGTTTAGGCTTTAGGGCTTAGCGACAGATCCGGGGACTTTAGAAGTAGGCTACCTAATGAGGGTACTTGCTGCAGGTCCATCTAGTGTAGCATACCCTGAGCCCTGAACCCAAGCCCTAAACCCACAAGCCTTCGACCTTAAGAGTTTTACTAAGTGCTTTGATCCCTCTTTAAGCATACCAAAACATCTATGAGGACCTACAAAGCCCTCTAAAACCCGTACCACCGCCTTGTGAAACCCCTCTTGACAACTGCGCAAGTCTCTTAGAACCTACGGGCCCAGCGAAACCGAAAAAAACAAAAACAACTCTACGAAATCCCTGCAAAACCCGAAACCCTAAACTTGCCCCTGGCAACATCCATACGTCCCAAACAACTCTGGTGGACCCTCGGATCGCCTGGAGAGTGCCAGGGCCCAGTGGAGGTCCACGTACTTCGACACATCGCGCCAGACCTCCAAAATGACTCCAAAAGGCGGCTTAGGGTTTGGGGCTTTCGGGTTAAAGGCTTAGAGTTTGGGGTTTGGGGTTTGGGGGTTTAGGGTTTAGGGCTGAGGGCTTAAGGTTTAGAGCTTGGGGGTTGGGGTTTGGGTGTTCGAAGGGTTTGGGATTTAGGGTGAAGGAAGTGCAAGGAGTCCTGCATAAGAGTTCCTGCACAATCATGGCTCTTGTTGTTCTGGGGCTTGATGAGGTTTTCATAAGGAATTCCAGGACCAGCCGGCCTCGATCTTTGACAGGCTTTGGGGGCTATCATAGACAACTATGCATGACGTAAGGGCTTGTGGGAAGGTGCAGGAATTACGCCGAGGCCCCAAAAGTCAACTTTTAGTTGCTTGGGTTTAGGATACTGGGACTTGGACCTTCAGGGGAAAGGGTTGAGGGCCTAGGGTTGAGGGTTCAAGAATTGAACCCGAAAACCCCAAACCCAACACTCTGAAGGACTAACTCCGGCGAGATCCTGATAACCTCCAAGTTCGATAGTGCCTCGGTCAGGTGTTTTGTCTCCTCGCCCTGCACGACACTGGCTCTGTCGAAGATGATTCTCCGATTACCATCCTCATTTTTACAGCCCCGCAGGGAGAGTCCAAAACACCCCCAACAGCAACATTCCTCAAAAGCATCGCTTATGTAGATCAACGACTCATCAACTCGCTTTGTTGACATTTTTAGGAAACCCTACACCCGCACAAACCCTGCTGTTTCCACATTCCCACCGGAGAAAAAAGAACAAAACAAGCCCTAAAGTTGCACACATTCTCCCCGAAACTCCTAAAAGACTAATCTTGAAAAGAAGGGGGGCAGAGCCCCCAATGGCCTGAGGCACCTGGTCCTTCCCCTTCACAGTCCTCGGGCCACAGAAGGGCTGTTCGGGGCCTAGGGTTGGCTCACGGTTTCGGGCTTGTAAGCTGGAGTTTGGGGTTTCGGCTTTAGGTTTGAGGGTTTGGGGCTGGGTTCAAAGGTGTGGTTTCGGAATTAAGGCTGGGGATTCAGGGTTGAGGGTTGGGGGGGTTTTGCCGGGGGGCGTATCTGTGACGACAGTCGCAATCTTGAATGGTTTATGACCAGGTTGGTAAAGGTGACTGAAGGATTCCGGTCTTTTTCACACACACACTATACTATGCAGCTGAATGGCATGATGCCCAGTCTAACAGGCTCTGCATAAAGCTCCGAGGATGTAGCTTTCTTCCGTCGTCAGGAAATTATTATTGTTACAATAAGGATTAAAGTGTGGTTCTTTAAGTTCTTGGCTTCGGGGTTTTTTGCCGTCAAACACCTCAAAGTATTGCCGTGGTTTTGTAGGCCGTCCATACAAGCCTATAAAGTTATGCATCCCTGAAGGAAGGCCCCACAACTGCCGCACAACCCTAAATGCCTGAATATCGATCCTGAAGCCCCACTAAACACCAAAACCGCTGGCCCCAAAACCCCAAAACCATTAACCAAGGAACTCTTCCTAAATCAGAAGAAGAAGAAGAAGGCTTGCAAAGTTTCAAAGGGGCTTGTAGCTTACTGGGTTTAGGTCTTAGCTTGTAGGGTCAAGGCTTCAAGCGGGCTTAAAACTTGTCATTTCGTGCTTAGAGTTTTACGAGTTATGGCTTCTACCGCACAGCTTGTTGGGCATAGTGTTTAGAGCTCATAGGGTGTATAAGGTCCGTAGTTGATGGGGCGTAAGGTTAAAGATTATAGCTTATAGGGTTTAGGCCTTGCGGTTCACATGGGGCCGGAATAAGCATTTAGGATTTGGGGCGTTCATTAATTCTTATAGTGCGGGGGGCTTCATGCAAAGCCCAACAAGCAGGCTTCGCATCTGAAACTGCTCAGAAGCTGTACGTCCGAAAATCCGACCTTAAAGCCTACACCATCCATCAGGGCATCAGGTGTATGGCTGCATCATACACTTTAGTGTTGTGGGTTTAGGGGGTGGGCATCGGGAGACTCATCTAATCTTCACCTCAGTCTCAACCTTTCAGCGTTTATTGAAGGCTTCGGATTCAGGGATTGGGTTCACGTTTGGGTTGAGGGTTTAGGGTTTAGGGGTTTGCAGGTTTAGGGTTTAGTGGTTCAGGGTTTAAGGGCTGAAGGGTTTAAGGTTTAGGGTTTGGGGGTTTGGGGGTTTGGGGGTTCAGGCTTCAGGTTTGGGGCTTGGCATCTGAGCGGCTTGAAGAAGACCGCTGTGACCATGCGGATGCTCACCAAGTTCTTCTGTGCTCTCTTCACCGCCTCCATGACGAGCTAAAACTAAACCCTCAGTCCCAAACCTAAACTCCATCCCTAAGCCCTGAACCCTGTATCCTAAATCAAGGCTTCGGAGTGAGGCCCAATTAAGTGAAGCAAATCCTTCTAGTGGCTTTGTAGGGTCTTTTACGGGCTCTTCTGGGATTGCTGCTGTCTGGATATACGGGGCTTCATCCCGAAAACTTGGAAGGGTGTATGCATGTGTATGTGTGTGTGTGTGTATATATATATATATATGTGCACACATCTGTATGTGCAGAGACTCTGTGGTTGTTCTGAAATGTCCGTGTCGCGGCTACTGCACGAAAGAGCCCACGTTCTACAACAACCTGAAATGTGTTGCCCGACTCGCATCCGAACGACGATGCGTTACGTGTCCCAACTGGAGACGTGGCAGAACCCTAAACCCTAAACCCTAAACCCTAAACCCCTGCCGGGGAAAGTGTTCATGGCTGTAAAGGTTGGGCGGCTTCACGACGAAAAACAATACCCAAGCACACGCACAGGCCCGAAATCCTTTGTGCTTAGCAAGCACACCATCTTCATCGTGACACCACGATATCCCACAGCTCTATCACTGTTATCATGAGCAGAACATAGTTATCATCACCGCAATCATCGTCAGCACCTCTTTCATAGTCGTCTTCATTGTCACCTGCGTCAGCATCCACTCTGCCTCCTAGCAGCTATCTCGACACGGGCTTATGTACTCACAGTCTCCGCGAGACCCGTCAAAGGATGGCAACGGAAAAAAGGTGTGTGCTTTTGTGTCAATGTGCACTGCTGGTGCTTCGGCGGCAGTCATGAGCATGGTGCAAGGTTCTGGCGGCGACTGGTGCTGATACGGGCAAGAACGATGCTGATGCCGATGCCGATGCTGTTAGCGATGGTAGTGATATGACCCTAGCGATGGCGAATGATGGTGACCTACACAGCATCGTCGACAAGAACGAGGAATAAGAGCCAGCAGAACGCTTCTGGTGATCGTTCGGCCTTCGCGGCACTCGTGGAGGCCTTGCTCAGTGCCTGGTCTCGTTACCACTTTGGAGTTGAAAAAGGAGGGATTCTTGGGTGTTAGGATTTGAAGAGGTCAGTTGTCTAGCCCAAAGGTCCAATAAAATCTCAGCTTGGAAGTAGATAACCAAGTCAGCTACTAACACAGGGTCGGTTGATATCTAGCCGGATGTGCTCGGAGCCCTCTGCACTTGACACCTCAGAGCGCCCCACGCTCCACATATCCGCCCAAATCATGGTCCTGAACCCTCAACCCGGAGCCACTGTCCGAGCGAAGAACCATAGAACCTAAGCCCTCAAACCCCTAAAACCCCAAACCCTAAAACCCCTGGGCCCTAAGCCCCAAACCCCAAATGCTTCCTAAGCACTGGCAGGGTGAAACGTGCGGACTCTGAGCTTTTTTGGATCGGGTGCTGGGTTGAAGGGTTTTGGGTTTTGGGTTTAGGTTTTTAGGGTTTAGGGTTTAGGTTTTTAGGGTTCAGGGTTTAGGTTTTTAGGGTTTAGGGTTCAGGTTTTTAGGGCTTAAGGTTTAGGTTTTAGGGTTTTGGGATTGTGGTCTGGCAAATCCGACGAAAAGGGCCTGGCCAACCACCAACGGATGAAAGCTAAAGTAAGGGCTTCAGCACCTTTAAACAAGGGTCTTTGCAAGGGTTACTAATACTATAATTGTTACTCCCTGGGACTGATGTCGGGCCTTTGACAATTAGAATGACAGGGGTTGGAGAAGAGGGGAGGGGTGGCACCAGAGTCCGACAGGGGCTATCAGGGAAGATTCCCACTTCTTCTTCTGACCGCCGAGCACCCAAGCATTCTAAAGCCAGAAGTCTACAGAAATAGTGCTTCCCCTGACCAGCCCTGGGAACACGTTCAAGCCCCAAACGCTTGCACACACTTAACCCCTTCAAATCCTTACCTCTTTCAGCCCCAAACCCCTTCAAACCCTTTGACCATTTCAGCCCATGGAGAAGCGGGAGTTTCACAGAACAAGGGGCCTTCACGTAGACCCTGGCATACCCTAGAATGGCACCCTAAGCAGTGAGGAGTTGGTCGCAAGGACACATAGACCCAACATTTCTACCATAAGGGCCCTTTGAAAGGAGCTCTGCTGTTTCAGAACTCCCAAATAAAACCCGCCAGAGCTCCACCTCGAATCCCAACATGGAAACCCATAGTAAAGAGCCCTGCAATGAAAGCGTGGCTTGACGCTTAGGGTCTCAGGCTCCTAGGGCCTTACAAGCACCCAAAACCCGAAGAAGAACATCCGGGCCCTAAACCCTAAACCCCCAAGAAAACCCTAACACCCGAAACCCTAACCCCTAAACCCCTAAAAATCCCTAACCCCTAAACCCTAAACCCCTAAAAACCCCTAACCCCTAAACCCTAAAGCTCTAAAAACCCCTAAAGCCCTAAAAACCCCTAACCCCTAACCCTTGGAGCCTAAACCCCTACAGCCCTAAACACGAAGAGTGGAAGCTCGCAGCCTCCAAGCCAGCTTCCAGCTCGTTGTAGCGAGCCGTGTGCTTGTCCAGCTCCTGCGGCGAAATATAGGGTGCTGGGTTTCGGGGTTAGGGGTTTAGTGGTGCTTTAGGCTGTCGGGTTTGGGGTTTAGGGTTTCTTTTGGGAAGCAGTTCGGACTCTGATGAGTGCACACGCATGCATGTCCAACTCACAAAAAGCTAGCTCCAGCAGTATGCCCACTCTGTGGGCAGACTGGAGCGAAGCTCATCCCACAGCGGAGTTCTCACGCTGTGTGGCCTCAGGACCAAGCGTCCGACGCCAGAGTAAGCGGTCCATAGAACGCCGTAAACAACGGTCGCGCTTTGCACTGACCCCCCTACCGGATCTGCAGCCTCCAAACCCAGAGTGACTCGCAGGAGTACGTGAATCAAATCACGTCGGGAAGGGACAAAACTGAGGTGTGTGACGGGCAGGTATTCTTGAGAAATGCCCGCAAAAGCACGAAGGTCCATGGCCTTGCGGACCAGACGAGGCCGTCAGGCGGATGGCGATGGTGCCCTGTGCTGTGGTAACCTGAAGCTGTGCGCCTTTGACACAGAGCCAGTCCTGTCGACAGCGTCGAGGTCCCGGCCCAAGGAAGACCGGCAGCAACTCTGATTTTCCCCGGGCAAGGTTAACCGAGATGCCGAGAAGGCGCAGCTCCGTTATCACGGTGGACAACACAGAACCGGCAACAGTCATCAAGGCATCCCCACAACCTGCTTGAAGCGGCACGCACAAGTCATCCATCCAGCTGGGTGCCGGAAGCACAGATTGTGAAGGGTGGCTGGGACAGTGCTGAGTCTGTGCCTCCAAGCAAGTCTCCTGCAGAAGGTCCTCGACCTTACGGCCCTTTGTGGCAAACACAAGTTGGAACTCCACATCCGCGAGAGGAGATCCTGGGGAAGTGCCAGTGCGTGTGGCAAAGCAATGGCGTTGTTGATGGCCCGTGGTGTACCAGGTGTCCCTCAACGTGGACAACAAGACACGCCAGGGTTTCGGGTTTAGGGTTTGCCTGTGTTTTTGTACCATGCACGGACTTCAGGCATGGGCTTCGCAGTGTTGGCCTTCAGGTTTAGGGTCCAATATCCTTCAAGTACTTAGAATAGGGCTGGGGCCGGTATATTCTACAACAAAAACACAAAAAACAAGCCACATCCCAATCATATTACGGCCAAAACCCTTGGGACTCTGGGGTGCGGGATTGTCGGTGTGGATCTAGGGCTCTGGTGCCTAGGATGTGGGGTCAAGGGTGCGGGACCTCTAGACCTGCAAGGACTGCCCCGGACCCAGACTTGCAAATGAATCAAAGTGCGAAGAAGCAGCAGCCACCAAAGACCTTCCAGATCCCGTTTCGATCCTTTCCACACCTTTCTAAGTCATCTATGGACTATCGACCAAGAACCGTTCTCGATCCTGTTTGGAATCCTGGAAAGCCCTCATATACGGCAACTTAATCATTAGGATGGGGTTTTGGGCTCATTATACTATACTTATCATAAGGAATCCCCAGAATAGTGGTGGTAATTATTTAGGCCCTGATATTACGCTGTGAGCTGAAGACCGAACCCCGCGCCGCTCCTTCTGGAGGTGCGTCTCGTCCTGTCCATCGCCGGGTTTAGAGTTCATGAAATTTTGTGCTAAGGGCTTTTTTTGCACGACCCATTTTTAAGGTTTTGGGTTCCAGGATTCGTGGGATATTGGGCTAAATGTTTAGGGTTTAGGGGTCGGTTTGGTTTACGTGGGATGCCCCACCGGAACTATGCGACACTTTGAAGGCCATCTTCCTGGACTCCCAACCCCGCCGCACCGAGGACCATCAGGGTGCGTCATAAACAAATCTTAACATATTCGGCAATTCGGGCCAGATGTCAATCTTGAACCCTGCACTGAAGCAGACCTCTCGTGACTTGTCCACGACCTCGCGCGAGCTCGCTGCCCGCTTGCGCCAGTAGGCCTGGAGCCACTGCACATGAAAGTTAAGGTTTAGGTTGGATACTGCCCCCATACAGTAACAGTCTATAATAGGGCTACTATTAAGGGCCTAATATATCTATTTTATGAATATTATCCAACTGTTACTGAGTGGGGGCAGTATCCAAGGTTTGGGTTTTAAGGCAGCTGGGCTCTTGTTAAGGAGCTTATATAATTGAAGTTACCATAATGAAGAAGGCATAGTATTTATTGTAGATGCCTATTCTGGTAGCTTAAATTTCTTAACAAGAACCCACGTAGAGGTGTTAGGCTTGAGTTCTGGCGATAAGGGCTGTGGGAGCGCTAAGCCCAATCGAGGCCTTGGGTGCGCTCGTCGCCCAAAGAGCCTAAGTTCATTGTCCGGATGTGCGGACTTCATTGCATGGACACTAAGGGTTCTTCTAAACGATGGGCTATTCCAGGAGCCACGAAAACGAGACTAGAGAAAAGTAGCTTAGCCATGCTTGGGTTTAGATGTTTAGCCATGCTTGGGTTTAGATGAGCCCCAGTGTCGCTTCCGCGACGAAGATGCAAAACTCAAGGCAGGAGACCCTGAATCCGATAAGGCACGAATACAAATACGGGGGCCGTGAATGTAAACCACTGACTATGCACCCCCCTTGCTAAGTCAGGGTTCTGACAGGTATGCGAATGACAACGGGTTTAGATACGAAGGGTCCGCATTGACCAAATAAAACCCTGAACGCGGAAACCCTCTAAAACCCTAAAGCCTTAAAACCTTTTATCGGCAACTACCCCACAAGGCCCAAGCGATTGCCTTGTTGAGTAGGTCCCACAGCTTTTGTCCTGTTACTCGGCCACAGCGTGCAATGAGGCGTCTGATGCAGCGTCATTAGTGGAAGCTGCTATTCACGCCGCCTGCGATGCCAAAGCTCCACGTAGGACTGTGGCTGCTGTGGCGGCCGCAGCAGTGTCGGCCGCTTTGTCGGCTGACATTGCCCGGCCTGCCAAGCAGTCACAGGACCCGGTGCCTCGGCGCGCTCCTGCTGACTCTTCTGTTCGAGCTTGGCCTGAAGCTGCGCGAGCGCAGGAAGGCCAAGCGGCAAAGGAAGCGACAGGCAAAGGCTGCTGCTGCTTGTCGCCAGGTTGCACATGACACGATGCAGCATGACATGGCAGACGTCGCTGGTGGTGAGTGTGAGGTCGCTGCCAATCCTCTCCATGCTGTTAGGCCGACAGCCCTTGATGACGACTCGTTGTCTGCACCTACGGCCGTGTCTCCCGACGCCAAGCGGAGCCGGTTAGATGGCGAGGGTGCAGGTCGGCCAGCAAGTTCGTCGATGACAGCTTCCACGGTCCAGTTTAGTGAGCTCCCATCTGCGGCTCCTGCCCCGGGATGGATACCTGAGGCATGGCGCCCCAACTTGTTGGTTTTGTCGATTCAACGCCTCCCAACGCATTCATCGATACTCGAGGGCGTGATGTGAGGATGAAACCTTCGAAGACCCCCTTGCCAAGTGAGCCCGTCAAAACTGGGAAGGCGCGGGGAAGTTAATTCGCTGGGGATGCAGCCTCCCCTTACATATTGTTGCATGTTTTTGCTCGCAGGCAATGCCTGTTCAAACTTACACGTGCTCTAAGTGGCCATGTGCAGGCCTGGCAAGCCTGTTTCAGCTTACCCGACCCAGACTTCGATCCGCAAAGCAAATACCCCGAAACCCAACACCCCCAACGTTCTAAGCTCTAAAGCCAGGCACGCCCAAAATCCAGCCTCCTCGGTCAGAAGCTGATCCGCTTGGTAAAACCTCGCTTCGACAAACACACTTTTGGGGGGTCAGGGGTCCTTCGTTTAGGGTGGTTACTCTAAGGGTACTATAACGTTCCTTCTGAGGCTTGCTGCAGTGGTTCCTTTGGGGCTTTAGCGTTTGGGGCTTTGGGCTTTTAGCGTTAGGGTCGGGGGAGGTTTAGGGTCTTGGGGTCCGGGTGTGCAGCCTGAGGGCTTCATACTGTTGATAGACGAAATCCTGCATGACCCTTGCGGACTCTAAACTATGGGAATTATGGTATATTCCTTATAATGGGTAATGCAGGATTTTGTCCATCAACAGTATAGTTCAAAGTTAGCCGATTGGGGCTTCTGGTTTCAGGCTTCAGGACGCGAAGTTGAGGGGCTCGATACCTGGGCTTGGGGTTTTAAGGGTTTGTGTGGGGTGCTTGGGGTCGTCAGGGTTGTTGGTTTTCGGGGGCCCTTAAGCATTTTAGGAGTTGCGCGTGTTTTGGATTGTTTGAATTTTTGAGGTTCTAGTTTAGGTTTCGCATTGTAGAACTTAGGGTTGTTTGGGGGTTGATGTTGCCCTGCAACTTAAACAACACCTTTCAACTCCTTTTAAGAGTCAAAATGACATTCAAGACTGTTTCCTCAATCATGATACGAAGCTGCATGATGAAACTATGGGCTATTGCATAGGCTGAGCATAGGTCTCTAGTCTTTAGTCAATCAGGGTTGAAATGCTCCAACAATCCATGAGATAGTGGGCCGTATCAAGGAACAACTGCTCGCGCCTGCTCACGGGAGCTTATCACCCATGCTTCAACTGAAATTGCGAGTATTTTTCCGTGTCTTCCTCCCATATAACTCAGAACCGAAAGAGCCCCCGTTAGAAGGCCCTGCTCCAACTATTCTTGGACCCTTTTTATCATAGGGTTAGGGTATAGGTTTAAGGTTTTAGTGTAGGAAAAGGCAGTCTCCGGGGATGCTTCGAAGGGGTTTCAGAGTCTAGTTTTTCGGGTTTTTGGAATTCAGGGGACCCTAAACCCTAAACCCTAAACCCTAAACCCCTTCATGGTATGGTTTTGGGAGGTTTTGGGGGCTTCAGGGTTTTTGAGCTTTATAGTGTTCGGCCCTGGGAGTTGTTGGGGGCTTCAGGGTTTTGGGGTTTCAGGGTTTAGGGTTTAGGGTTTAGGGTTTAGGATTTAGGGTTTAGGATTTAGGGTTTAGGGTTTAGGGTTTAGGGTTTAGGATTTAGGGTTTAGGGTTTAGGGTTTAGGGTTTAGGGTTTAGGATTTAGGGTTTAGGGTTTAGGGTTTAGGTTTGGGGCTGTAGAGGCGAACAAGAACTCCTTCAGGCCTTGTGAGGCAACTACAAGCCCCAAATTGAGCTCGAACCCTCGAAACGTAAACCCTAAACCCCTAAACCCGTAACCCCTAAACCCTGAACCACTAAAGCCCTAATCTCTGGGACAACGCCGAGGCGCCTCTCAACGCCCATGGTATTGATGTAGGCATCAGATGCGGCAACCTTTGGCAGGTAAGGGCTTCTTTACAGGAGCGGAACCCTTATAGGAACCCGGTGGAGGAGCCCTTAAAGGAGTTTCTTAAAGGAGCCCCATTCTTAAAGAAGCCCATTAACGGTTCCTGGGAGGCCAAACCCCAAACCCCAAACCTTCCCCGGATTGCCCAAGTGTGTTCCCGTTTGGGCGCAGCGCTTCGCAGTGGAGATGAAGGCTGATTGGGATTCATCTCAAGCTTCCTCTAAGAAATCAACAAGTCTTTTACGGGTTCCTAAGGGTTCTATATAGGGTTTTCCTTGAAGGGTTTTATGGGCATTTAGGGTTCTAGGTTTAGCATTGACGGATTTGGGTTTGTGCTTTGGGCCCGGGTACAAGGTTCTCGGGCACCGTCGGGATTGGAAACGGCTTTGAAGTTCGCACTATAACAATCACCAAGGGGCTACCATTGAATCAATGCGGGGCTTCTCGCGTCAGCTAGGTGCACACCAAAGCTGCGAGAAAAAAAGGTGTAAAACACAGTGCCGAAGTGAGCCTGGACCTGAGATCCTAAACCGTAAACTTCTAGCCTTAGGCTTGCACCCCTATTGAAGCACCAAACCCAAAATACCAGTTGAAAGTGCCGGCTCTGATCTTGTAGCCCTAAAGGCATCTTCCCCAGCTGCTCAACATAAGAAGTGTTGCTCTTCTCTTTGGGGAAGGAACTGATTCTACTTGGGAGCTACATGGGTGTGCGGATTTTGGGGCATCTTCAGAAAAAGTACCGCAGTATGGTCAACTAACTAGCCAGCCGACGAACCGACAGACATTATTCGGCTCCGTCCACCCAGCTACGTTCATGTCGTTTCATCTCATGCCATGTCATTTCATGTCAGCTCAGTTCTTTCCAAAACATTCTGCGGCATACATACATGCATACATGCATATCCATTCATTTAAAATTATGTACTTCCAATCCGTTCCGCTCGTTCCACCCATGCGGAGAGGAAAAAAACAAAATCAGGGGATGTTCCTGGTGTCTACGGCGGAGGTGTTCTCAGTAAATAAGAGGATGCCTCCGCGATGTGATTGCTTCGGGAGCAGCTGGGGAGAGCTTGGGGAGTGGGTTGGGAGTTATGTAGCTGGGGAGTGGGTTGGGAGCACTAAAGAAGATAACTGCTGAAACCGGCACTTGGCCCCTCCCGAAGCCGACCCGGATTCTTAAGGAAACCCGAACCGCCCTCCCGAAGACGACCCCGCTGCTTGCCCAAAAAGAATTCGGACCTGCATCCGGAAGAAGGCCCAGTTTGCAGAGCGAATTTGGCTTGAGGTGTGTCTTGGAGGGCGTTTGGCTTAGACTGGAAGGTAGTGAGTAGGTTGGGAGTGGTGGGTTGGGTAGAGGGTTGGGTAGAGGGGTAGAGGGTGGGAGAGGTCGGGAAAGGGTTGGGGGTGGGGGGGTTGGGAGGAGGTTGGGGAGGAGGTTGGGAGTGGGTTGGGAGGAGGTTGGGAGTGGGTTGGGAGGAGGTTGGGATGGGAGGAGGTCGGGAGGAGGTTGGGAGTGAGGAGTGGTTGGGAGTGGGTTGGGAGGAGGTTGGGAGGGTTGGGAGGTTGGGAGAGCGGGTTGGGAGGAGGTTGGGATGGGACTGGGAGGAGGTTGGGAGTGGGTTGGGAGGAGGCTGGGAGTGGGTTGGGAGGTTGGGAGGGTTGGGAGGAGGTTGGGAGTGGGTGGGAGTGGGAGTGGGAGTGGGTTGGGTTTGGGAGTGGGTTGGGAGGAGGTTGGGAGTGGGTTGGGAGGAGGTTGGGAGTGGGTTGGGAGGAGGTTGGGAGTGGGTTGGGAGGAGGTTGGGAGGAGGTGGAGTGGGGAGTGGGTTGGAGGAGGGTTGGGAGGAGTTGGGAGTGGGTTGGAGGAGGTTGGGAGTGGGTGGGTGGGTGGGAGGAGGTTGGGAGTGGGTTGTGGGTTGGGAGGAGGTTGGGAGTGGGTTGGGAGGAGGTTGGGAGTGGGTTGGGAGGAGGTTGGGAGTGGGTTGGGAGGATTGGGAGTGGGTTGGGAGGAGGTTGGGAGTGGGTTGGGAGGAGGTTGGGAGGAGGTTGGGAGTGGGTTGGGAGGAGGCTGGGAGTGGGTTAGGGGGAGTGGGTTGGGAGGAGGTTGAGTGGGTTGGGAGGAGGTTGGGAGTGGGTTGGGAGGGGAGATTGGGAGGAAGTTGGGAGAGAGGGTTGGAGTGGGTTGGGAGTGGGTTGGGAGAGGGGGAGAGGGTTGGGAGAGGGTTGGCACCCAACACCACGCTTACGAAGACGACCCAGAGAAAGCTGTGACCGAACACCACACTTACGAAGACGACCAAGCAAATATGCATACCCCAACACCGTTTCTTATATAGTGAGAACACCTACTTTGCAGACACCTGAAGAATGCGTGGACAAAACAGTCCCGAACCCCCTAAACCCTAAACCCTAGAACCTTGAACCTGACTCCTACGCCCCCCAAGCTGCCAAGCCCTTAGACACCTAAGCCTGAAGGCAACCCCAAAACCCTAACATAGAGGCCTTCATATTCCAAACTAGTACAAGTAGTTATTTAGGCCCCTATTTTTAAAGCCCCTTGTAGGCAGCTCGCCTTGAGCAAGTCAGGGTTCTCTTCGCTGGTGCCGGCAACCACGCCTGCTTCATGCTGTTGAGGGTTTAGGGTGCAGTTTTTATGTTCTGGGTGACAGGATCAGGATTATCAAGATCGTAGAGGCATTGTTCGTTTAATGACTAGCGTTATGAAGCAACTGCTACTACTTCCTCTTCGACTACTACGACGACTACGACTACGACTGCTGCTGTCGTTGCTGCTGCACTCAATTGCGAAATGCCATCGTGCAGCGCCCAGAACTTCCAAAGAACTCCAATCCGAATATCCCTGCACCCTCGGCTCTAAGCCACAAAATGCTGAAGATCCTTACCGCGGCTAGTCAACATGCACCTCTTCTGCAAGCTCTACACAACTCCCAGCTCCTGCAAGGTTCAAAACTGCTGATGTCCGCCATGAACACAACTGTTAAGGTTTAGGGTTCACGGCTTAGGGTTTAAGAGTTGACTAGTCCAGGCCGTTTTGTCGGCACAGGTCCAGCGCAACCAACAGCGCAAGCCACCCCGAAGCCAAGAGAGGCAAATGCGAAAAGCCCGCCGCGCCATGTCAGCCTACCATTCAACTTGGATCCATGCGCCGCAACGCCAAAGACCTTCAAAACCCCGCCTCACGATTCCGACACTTCAACAACCTTAAGCACAAAACTACAAGGCTGGATAGACACCCGCACGGCCCCAAATCCCCAAATCTTTACAATTCCAGAAGCCAAGTTGCCAAGACCCCGAGGCCACTAAGCCTTCCGAACCCTAAAGTCGGCCTGCCAAGCCATTCTGGTCTCGAACTTTGTCGAGACGGTGGAAGCCTCCAACCAAGCCTCCAAGGGCTTTGGGGGGCTTGGGGCTTCAAGGCCTAAATCAAGGGGGTTCTTTCACGTGGTCATAGTATAGCATTCCCCAAAACCTTAGTCTTATCAGTAAGGCCCCTATATTACGGGCTCAGATCTGAAGGCTCAGGTTCAGGCTGCAAGGCTTCGAAGGCTCAGTGTTCAGCCCATGAGGTTGTAAGCTTTGGGGTTTCGGGGCCTGGGATTGAGGTTGAGGCCTCGTTGGGGCTTAAGATGTTCTTGGAATTCAGACTTCGCTATAACAACAACTGCAGAAACTGCAACTTGGCGATTTCTGCCGGCCAAACAGCAAAGCGCCACAGGGGGATAACATGGAGACTGACAGAGCAACGGAAGGCTTCCAGAAACAAGGAAGCAGAGGAAGCAATGAAATAAGCTGGGGAAAGACAAAGTTCACACAGTTGCAAGGAAGCCAGCAAGCCAGCAAGCCAGGCAGCCAGCAAGACAGCCAGCCAGCAAGCAAACAAGCAAACAGAAAGAAATGCACACAAGGAAACGGAACCACAGGCCGCTATGAAGCGTGTGAGAAGATGCAGGAAATGTAGTCGTGTGGAAAGAGTGTTGCATTTCTGGTAGGTGTGTTCAAAGAGAGTGTGCTGAAATTCTGGACAGCAGTTTTCAGGGACACCGAAAGAGCTGCGTTTGCAGGGACACCGGAACAGCGGCGTCCAAGGCGCTACACCCTGAAACCTTATGTAAGCACAGGAAGCTAAACCCCAAACCCTAAACCGTAAAATACTAAACCCAGAACGCAAAAGCACTGCACCCTAAAACCTCCAACCCTAAAATAACCCCAAGCCCTAAACCCCAAACCCTAAAACCCCAAGCCCTGAACCCAGGATGAAGTTGCCGAGGGGCTTTCCAAGGCAGCAGGAGCTGGGGTCAAGACGACATCCGGCTTGGGCCTCAGAGGCTGTGGGGATTGGGCTCGGGGGTTTGGAGCTTAGGATTATTAGGGTTATATAAGGGTTTCGGGGGGGTTATAAGCTTTCAAACGGGTTTTAGAACGTTACAAGTTTAGTTTGGAGTCTGTGTTGGGCTGTAGACTTTAATCTCATTACCCTAAACCCCCAAGCCATGAACGCCAGACTCCAAAAAGGACTGAAACCCAAGACCCAAAGACCTCAAAACCTGTTTCAGGTCTGGGACCCGGGATGAGAATTTATGGTTGGAGGATTGGATGTGTGGCATTCGCAACAACCGCTTTGCGAGGACTTCCTATCAAAACGCCAGCGTTCGGGGGCTCGGGCTAAGCGTTGAGATCTTGAAGGCTTTCAGCTTGGGATTCAGGACTGAAGGTTTAGGTTTTGGATTTGCGTGGTTATTCTGGAAGTTCACTCGGCTTTGCTGCGTCAACAGTGCCAAGTTCTTCTGGCTGTACATTGTGCTCGATATGCAAAGGCCCCCATCGGTTCGACTTGACATGGATAGAAGACCACACTCCCGGCCTGAAACTTCGATCCGGGGCCTTAAAAAGGGGTCTATAAGGAATCTATAGCAGGGATCTACAGTATAAGGGCCTTCATAATCAGAGTAGGGGTTTTGGGACCCATGAAACTATAAATACAAGAAGGAACCGCCAAGGTAGTATTGGTAGTGAGTTAGGCCCCGGTACTAGCTTGAATGCATGAGCATTTGTGGCGTTTGGGAGCTTAAGGCTTTAGGGCTGGAGTGCTCAGTGTAGGGTCGAAACCCTACGCCTCAAACTGAGCTCTAGCCCTAAAGCCCCCCACCCCCCCCAAAAAAACTCTAAATCTCAAACCCTCAAACCCCAAGCTTCAGTCACCCTAAACCCCAAGCTTCAGTCACCTTAGCGCCTTAGCCAAAATGCCATGGAGTCTGCAGGCAGTTGTCCGGCAGTTTGTAAAAGCTTCCACGGAACCTTAGTTGATCAGTGCCTCTTCCAGAGTTTGGGGGTTTAGGGCTCAGAGGTCGAGGGTTTCGGCTTTAGGGCTGTAGTGTTTTTTTTTTTGGCTGTAGTGTTTAGGGTTTAGGGTTGACGGAGGTATAGCAGCCGAGGAGGAACTTTGAGCGCACGAAGCTCAGGGTTTTGTTTCACTAGGGTCCTGGGCGTAAACCTTCGGGCTTTGGGTTTAGGCTGCATGGTAAGGGCCGTCATAACCAAGCAGAAAAAATTAGCATCTTCGGAGTCGTGGCTTTTGCTATAGTCCTGTGTCTGGGGCTTAGGAGCAAATCCCCCAAGCTCTACGCACCAACCCCTGAACCTAGAAGTACCGAGGGTGGACTACCAAGGATGAGCTCTAGGCCAAGCGTCTCCACTTGCCAGTAGCCATTCGGAAGCGCGTCGTAGAGGGTGCCTGGCGCAAGTCGAAGAAGCATAAGGAGCTCTTAAACCGTTAACCCCGAAACTTGCCCTGAACCCTAAATCCGACCCTACGCTCAAGGGACGGTTGCGACTGACAGTCAACAGGACGGTGGCATGCTGTAACGACCGGCTCAAGCTCATGAGCTCAGCGATAATCCTATCGTTTACGATTCAGATTCGGGGTGCACAGTATGGGGTTTTGGCGTGTAGCCGTGTAGCCCTGAGAGCCTGAACCAACAAATCAGAACGACCCAAGCCCGAATCCCTCTGCACAACAGGCCCGCAACATTGGCAGAAACACCCTTTCTCCCTTCCTGTCCCTGTCCCTCACCACCCCAGTATCGTCAAGGCTCCAGATCCGCAATCCTCAAGACTTCAATCGGTATGCTGCGCAGCTCCTAGATATCTTCCACCAAAACCAACATACATGTATTTGGCACACATCTGTGTATGCATGTGATATATATATATATATATATATATATATATATATATATATATATGTATATATATATATATATTATATATATATATGTATACACATTTATATATAATATATATTATGTTATGTGTGTATGTATGTATGTATACATATATATATATATATATATATATATATATATATATATATACATACACATATATGCATACACCTGTTTACATACACACATGTACATATATGTATATATGCAGAGAAAACCATTCACTACGGGTCCGAGTTTTTGTACATTCTTAGAGTGCACACAAGCAAGTAAACTACCATGACGAGCGTCAACAAACGCTCGTGGTGCTGACGTTGTCAAACCGTTCAATTAATTGGCGATGGGACTTTAGCATGTATATGGGTGCTGCTCTAACCCTAAACCCTAAACTAGGTCCCCACCTATCAGTGCAGTGCTATAGCAGGTGCGCTTCGTGAGGACCTCAACCCCCGGCCCCTGTCAAACCTGTAAACCCCTTGTTATACCCCGAATAAACACCCTGTGTACCCGTTTTGACGCCCTTGCACCCTTATAAGACCCTTATGATTCTGGGGCCCTTCTGGAACCCCCTGTAATGACTCTCCCCCAGAAGGGTTCCATTTAACGGCTTTAGTTTTCAGGCGGTTCCCTTAAGGGTTCCTTCAAGGCTTCCCTTCAGGGTTCCTTTGAGGGGCAACACCTGCGGGTCGGCCTTGTACTTGTGCCGCAGGGCTAAATGGCAGTGTATTTTGGACCTCGCAGGGTTTCAGGGTTTTAGGGCTTAGAGCTTTAGGATTCAAGGTTTTAGGTTTTAGGGTTTAAGATTTGAGATTTAGGGCTTCAGGTGCTGAGGCTGGGGTTGGGATTCCAAATTTTAAAGTGTCTTTAAAGGTTCCTTTACGCGATCTATCGCAGTTTGGGGCTTCTGTGAGAGGAAGACGTGCAAATCTCCAAAAGCTCCTCATGCACAAACGCGGACCCCAGCATCGACTCCTCTGTTCTTTGGTGTTTTTGGTTTGAGGCTTCGGGCTTAGGGGGCTTAGGGGGGTTACTTGGAGGGTCGGGGGACTTAGAAAGTAGGTAGTAAGTAGACTTATAAGTACCCTAAAAGGGACCCTAATTGGGGTTATGGTACTTATAAGTCCCTAAAATAGCCAGTTACTAAGTCCCCCGACCCTCCAAGTAGGGGCTCAGGGCTGAGGGCTCTAGGGTCGGGGTTCGGTGCTTGAATCAGCGACAGCAGGACCTGCAGGCCTAGATGCTGGGGGTTTAGGGTTTAGGGTTTAGGGTTTCGGGTTTCGGGTTTAGGGTTTAGGGTTTAGGGTTTAGGGTTTTAGGGTTTGCGGTTTAGTAATTTAGGGCCTTCAAGATTTGGGGCTTGGTTGGTGTAAAGCTTTCGGGGAACTACATGTTTCGAACAAGCAAAGCTCGTATATAAACCTCAACCCAACCCCAACCCCAAACCCACCCTAAACCCTAGACCCCTAAACCCTAAACGTAAGAAACCTTGAAGGCCCTTCTCTGCTTTGTAGCTCAGTTCCGACCCACGGGGCCTGCTAAGCCCGACCCCAAACCCAAAATCAAAAATCCGGAACACTCTACACTCATGTAGGGGCCCTGTATGTCTTAAATAGGGCTTAGGGGTACATTATACTATACTTATAATAAGGAGCCCCCCAAAATAGTATTGGTAACTATTGCGGCCCCTATGTTAAACTACCCCAAACCTACCCTAAACCCCTGAACCGTCTAGCAACCCAAAAAGCCTAGCACTCTCATGTCCTGGGAAAGCCAATCCCCTGCAGAGCCCCTGGCATTCCAAGGCCACTTCGCAACCTGCGCCACTGCGTTGAAGTTTGGGGCTCTAGCCCAAACCCCGAAAGAGACGCCTCCGAGAGACTACAAAACCTCTACGGAAGGACCCTTTGCGGCGTCTGTGAGAGAGTCTTTGAGGATTCTTGGAGGATTCCTGCAGGTGGGTGCTACAAGGTTTCCAGAGACTCCAAAACTCCTCAAGACAGTCACCACATTCCTGCATAAAGTTTAAGGGGTTTCGCAGCCTCTGGACTTTAACGGCTGAGAGTATTGAGGTACTGGGGTGGTTGGGTTTATGTTCTACGACTGTAAAAAAGAATGACCCTCGCCGCCATCACTCCTCTCGCCATGACTTAAGAAAGGGTTTCGGGATTTGATTAAGGTATTTTTGAACTCCTTTTTGATGAGGGTTTTTTTAAGCTCCTTTTTCTTCGATTAGGGTTTAAGGCTAAGGGTTTAGAGCTTAGGGGCTAGGGGCATCGATGTCACTCCGTTGGTTGGAGGGCTGCGTGCTTCGGGAAAGGCATGGATCATGGCCCCATCTTCCGGGTACCCCAGAAAGGAACCCTTGAAGCACCGGTTTAGGGTTTAGGGTTTAGGGTTTAGGGTATGGTTTAGGGTTTAGGGTAGCCCCTTACAGGAACCCTGATGCTACCCTTAAAGGCTCTGGGAAAGGGCTGAAGACCGGAGTTCACCTCAGAGGTTATGAAGCTTTAGGGCTCGTGGGTTCAGGATACCGATACTATTTTAAGGGGGGGTTCCTTATTATACATATTGATTATAGCATAATATTCCCCCAAACCCGTGAGGAGATCGGATTTCGGTTGGGGTTCGGGGTTTTCGATTTTGGGGGTAGCGGAAGGCTTTGGGCTTTGGGCTTAAGGTTAGCAGGTGCAGGCTTTCGGATGGCAGGGGTTGGCGCTAGGGATTACAGCCTGGAAGTCCGTAGTTCATGTCTTCAAGAGAAGTCGCGCCCCGAGCCCTAAGCCCTAAAACCCAAACCCTGAAGCCCTAAACCTTAAGACCTCAAACCCTAAACCTTAAGACCTTATAAAGCCTAAACCCCAAACCCTGAAGCCCTAAACCCCAAGACCTTAAACCCTAAACCCCAAACCCTGCAGCCCTAAGCCTTAAGACCTTAAACCCTAAACCCCAAACCCTGAAGCCCTAAACCTTAAGACCTTAAACCCCAAACCCCAAACCCCGAAGCGCTAAAACTTAAGACTTTAAACCCTAAATCAAAAAAAAAACGAACCCTTAGACCTAAGCCCTTGGACCTGGGCCCTTCCACCGTCGCTCTGAATCCTTCAACCCCAAACCACAGAGAGCCCAAGGGTTTAGGGTTTAGGGGTTTAGGGGTTTAGGGAGTTGGGGTTTAGGGGTTTAGGGGTTTAGGGGAGCATCGTTCGCAAGGCCGCCGCTGCGCACACCTCCCAAACGCCTTTACCCGAAGGCTCCATAGTAGTTCCTGTTTGGGGGTTCATATCTAGAATCCTATGAGGCAATCTCAAAAAGGAACTACTATGGAGCCTCTGGGTATTGAGGCTTTGGATTTAGGGTTTAGGGAATGCTGCAAGGATTTAGTGATTTACTACAAACGAGCTTCCCGCCACCCTAAAGCTCCGAACTTCACGGCTTTGGGGTTCAGGGCTTTTAGGGCTTAGGATTGCAATAATCACCAATACTATGTTTGGGGTTCCTTATTATAACTCTAGTAGAATATGCCTCACCACCCTAGTCTAACTACTAAAGCCCCCTAAAATGAAACCCTAAACCCTAAACCCTACAGCCCCCTAAAATCAGCGCGCCTTCACGGTGTCGCCCGGTAGGAGCGGCCGCTCAAGCTGATCCTCGACCGCCTGCATTGCCTCAGTCGGGCTCTGCTTAGATTTGGGCGTGGAGTTTAGGGTTTAGGGTTTAGAGTTTAAGGTTTAGGGTTTCAAGTTGAATCCAGAGTTTAGGGCCTCAGAGTTGGGCTTAGAGCTTAAGGTTTGTGGTTTAAAATTTACTTTCGAGTCTTGGGGTTTAGGGTTGTTTAGGGCTGCAGGGGTTCAGAGTCTACGGTTCAGGACCGCAAAGCTGGGGTCTATGAGCTGCAAGACAAGAGGCCATCTCTCCCTGGCGCACGATGTAGCTGAGCTTAAAGCCAGGTCGAGGAGGACAGACACCTTCCAGTCGCTTTCAAACCCCGAAGTCTGAAACCCTCAACTCCCAAACCATCAAACGCAAAAACCCTCAAATCCCAGAACCCTCGAACTCTAAATCCTCATAAAGATCTACATGTAACAGCATAAACCTGGAAGTCTCCGACCAGTATGTGCTCAGTCTTCGAAGTTGGGCAGCGGAGGGCGGGGAAGGTTTAGGATCGTGCATACTATAGGGGCCTTAATAACCAGAATAGGGTTTGGGGGGCCATTATCATACGATACATATAATAAGGAACCCCCAAAATAGTATTGGTGATTATTTAGGCTCCTATGTTATTGTCTATCTGGCGGCGTATGGGTCTCTTTTCAAGGGCTTCAAGCTAAAGGCTTCCATTGCTATAAGCGTCATACATGGGCTTGAGAAGGGGTTCAGGGCTCAGGCGACGGGATAGGCTGTAGGACTAAGCCCTAAACCTTAAACCCACTGACCATTCTTTAAGGTCTCTTTGTGCATACACAGTCTAGCCCGCACTTAAACCCCAAACCCTGGAAACGCCTCAAAACCCTACCTTCACCCCTGGACCATAGCAAACCTGAAAACCCTAAGCTCCCTGAACCCTGGCAACAAGCCAATACACCAAACAAAACCCTAAACCCTAACTCCCGAAACCCCTAAACCCTAAAACCCGAAACCCTATGAATTCAATCATCTCCTTGGACCCTTTGTCACCTTGACCTACAGCCTTGCCTGGGGTCTTTGTACTGCCAGCAAAACCTCCGAAACTCTTTTTCGAACAAACCGAATATCGGTCGGATTGAGGGCAGGGTTTGGTGTCAGGTTTAGGGTTTGGGGTTTAGGGAGGCCGAGAGTCCCAAACTAGGATTAGAGCACGCAGCTCCCGATAAAATCCAATCCGTCCGAAAAAATCCTAGACCCCTAAACCCTAAACCCCCAAACCCTAAACCCTCTTGTCCAACCCCAGAACTTTGCCACGGCGGGTTTGCCAGGGGTTCTAATGCCTTTCAGGGGCTTTTGTCGTAGTGGAATGCACCCTAGTGCTTTGGGGTGTAGGGTTTAGGGTTTTTTTTTTTTACACGTGCTAGACCCGACCCTCCCATCGAATCCCCTCACGCAGAGGCACGCAGTGAAACATAATTGGTTTGGGGCTTAGGGTTTGGGGTTCAGGTTTTGGGCTTCGGCTTTAAGGTTTAGGATTTAACTCCCAGCCCCAAACTCCATGCCCGAGGCGCTGTCAACGGTCCAGAGGCCGGGAGGCGTGTGCCAGCTGGGCGCAACATTCAAGGTTTGGGGCTTTATGGCCCAGGAAGGCTATGCAGAATTCCAAAATGATGGCCTGAACATTTACCAATAATATTTGTGACGGTGCTCCTTTACATTTCGGGCTGGGGAACACCCAAGCCCACAGATTTCTGAAGCCGCAATCGGGAATCTGCCGTCCAAAAACGCTCAACAGAGATCTTTAATGTGCACCTGAACCCTATATAAACCCCTGAAGGAACCCGTAAAAGCGCTGACATTCGACCATCTTGAGAATCCTTAGGTACACATCCCAAGCCCTACAAGACACCCCCAAAAGCCCAGGCCCCCAGTTCCCAAATTGCAAACCCCAGGCCCGAAAACTTGGGGTTTAGGGTTGAGCGAACCTCAGCCCTCAAAACCCACATAAACCCCCAAACCGAAGGGTCATGAAAACCCCAAACTGAAACCCTCCGAGGCCCGCAGTGGTGAAACCCGCGACCGAGTGGCTGTTGCGGCTTGTACCGCACCACGTTGCCCGCTCGAAACCTCCCCTCGCCCGGCACTGCCTTGTCTGCCGAAATTCAGGCTCGGCTGTTAAGCGCGTGATTGTTTTGAGGGAGGAGGGCAGCGGGCGTTGGGATTTCGGGTTCACGCTTCAAGGTCTTCGGGTTTTTTGCTTCCTCTTGGGGGGATTTCTGCTAAGCGCTCCTCTATGGCTTCCCAGATTGAAAGGCTCATATAGGGGGAACCTGTAAAGGCTCCATGAGGGTTCTTGGGTTTGAGGGTTGAGAGTTTGGGATTTTTGGGATTTGGGCTTTGGGCCATCTTGCGTCTCAGACTTGCGACTGCTGCAACTGCTCCAACAAAGGCTTTACCATAAACCTGGTTATTGACCCCCATTCTCCAGTATAAACCTGGTATACCCAGAGGTTTCATAGTAGTTCCTTTTTGGGCTTACCTTTTGGATTCTATATACGAACCCCAAAAAAGAAATACTTTGGGGCCTTAGGCATAATCTAAATCCTCAAAAACCGTCGAATCCCAAAGTCGCACCCAGAGGCCCTCTAGTCCAGAGCCCAACCAAAACAAAGCGACAGCAAAAACTGCGCCGTAGGCTATATAGGCTGTTTAGGGTTTAGGGTTTAGGGTTTAGGCTTGGGCTTACTTTTGGTTAGTAGGGAATGGAAGAATGGTAGTAATAGTAGTTGTAATTATACCCCATTCCTCCAATCCCAACTAGCCAAGGGTAAGTATAGGCTTAAGTGTAGGATTTTGAGATTTTGGGGCAAGCTCAATAGAAACCGAAGATGCGCCACTGCGTAGGAACCACTTGATACGCCCCAGCATAAACAGCTAAGCCTCGAGCTGACAACACACCTGTGACAAAATCTCATGCCTACTGAGACGCAAACAAAACACCCCATAAACTCTATCAAGCCCATTAACGCAAGCCCCAAGCCCCTAAATCCTAAATCCTATAAACCCTAAACCCTGAACCCCAAACCCAAAAACCGGTGGCGAGGCGCGGATGCCCTGGGTGCCAGCTTGGCAGCTTCTGCGCTTCTATCCGCCTGTCTCTGAAGGTTTTGAAAAGAATTGAGCTTGGCCTCTGCTGTAAAAGAGTCCTAATTATAAGTTATGAGTTTAAGGGGGGGTCTAAAAAAGAGTCGTACAAGTTATAAGATTGAGGGGGCCTAAAAAGAGTCGTTCAAGGGGGTCTATGCTTGCTTTACAAAGGTTGTTAGAGCGGTGCTATAGAGGCGTCTGCTCTTGGGATAAGGATTAATAGGCATCCATGGGCTTGAGGGTTTAGGGCTCCAGCCTCAGATAGCTTCTTTGAGAGTTTGGGAGTGAAGGGTTTTGGGGATTTAGGGATGGCTTCATCTAGGCGTCGAGTACGGTGTACCAAAAGTGTCGAGGGTTCAGGGTTGAAGTGCTTCACCATGAGCACCCCGACAGAGGCTCCCATATCCATCCCAGGACAAACCTTACATGAGGGCTGCTCCAAGCCGGGCAGGTGGGGTTGAGGGTTTTCAGCTTTCTTTCAAAAGCGATGTTTCGGACTTTTCCTGAGCTCAACCATTCACCCCCTCAACCCGTGGCCGTGAGAACGTACTCTGTGCCCTGCACCTTGGCTTATCGGTTCACGGGCATGGATGCGGAAGAGGGAGTGTATATTATGGCATAATTGTATTCTAGGGGCTGTAGGGGCACAGTAAACAGATGATCCCGAGAAAATGGTCAAAACCCCTACAATCAATTTGGTACAGCGGTCTCTGTCAAAGCTAGCAGCCTACTAAGGGCACAAGCTGCCTCAACACCTTGCCAAACCCTAAACCCTGGACCCTGGACCCGGAACCCCTAAACCCTAAACCCTGAACCCTAAACCATAAACCATAAACCATAAACCATGAACCCTGAACCCTGAACCATAAACCCTAAACCCTGAACCATAAACCCTTAACCACTGAAGCCTGAACCCTAAATCCGAAGCCCCTAGAATCCCTAGAAGGGTCTGCTTCGGCATTTTCCCAAAAGGAGCTGGTGGTCTCGGATCTGTAGTCTATAGCGTGACTGCCTGCGCGAAAGCCCTGAACCCGCAAGCCGAAACCTGAAACCCTAACTGCCTGATGTAGGATTAGGGCTCCTTTAAAGGGGTCTATAAGGGTTACTATAAGGGATCTATAAGGGTACTATAATAATGTAGGAACCTGATTAAGAAACCCTGGGCCTATAACCCCAGAATAGTAGGATTCATAAAAAGGAACCCTACTAAAAAGGAACCCTAACAAAGGCCCAAGGTTTCTTGATCAGGCTCCCACCTAAAGTAACTAGTTCCTTAACCCAAGAAGCCTGAATCCTCCAGTGAGATCCGAAAACTCTAAACTTCTTCAATTCCGAGCATATAGGTCCGACGAACTCTAAAAACCGAAATCCTGAACCCAAAGCCGTGCACCGGTCCTCGGTGATAGAGGCTTCTGCGGACAGCTTCCTTCTCTGCGCATCCTTGGCCGACATTGGGGTGTGGGGTTTAGGGTTTTGGGGTGTCGAGTTGGGGGTTTCGGATTTTATAGGGTTTAGGGCTTATAGGGCTTATAGGGTTTATAGGGTTTACAGGGCTTATAGGGCTTATAGGGTTTATAGGGTTTAGGGTTTATAGGGTTTAGGGTTTATAGGATCTATAGGGAGTTTCCGGCTTGGGCTGTTGGGTGTAGGGTTTCGGTGTGTTGGGTTTGGGGGTCTGGCGTTTACGTTTAAAGCTGTCAGGTTCGGGTTTAGGGTTCAGGGCTGAGGGATGTGTCGGGGTTAGGGTGTGGGTTGTCCGGAATTCATCTGGGAAGCTGCCGACAATAGAGTACCCTAACACGAAATAGTAGGATCCTCATATTCCAAGGACCCCAAAATGAGGTACCCCAAAATTTCCGGAAACTCCCATCTGGGGCTTAGGGTGCAGAGATTGGGGAGAGCTGCGTGGAGCTTCCGAGAAAGAAGGGCCTCCTTTCAGATATGCTTCGATCTTGAGGATCCTTAAGGGTTCTAGGGTTTAGGGTTTACACAAGTAAAGCCCGAACCCTAAACCCTAGACAGGGTTTAGGGTTTAAACCCCAAACCAACGGTTGGTTTAGGGTTCACACTTGTACTAAAGGGAACTCCAGAAAGTTGGAATATGGTTACGGTTTCAGGGTAGGATACCCTATAATTTACCATAAAGGGTTTAGGATAATCATATTCCAACTTTCTGGCTTTTACTTTACGCTTAAGGGTTCATAGTTGAGGATTCCTTCTCCTTCGAAATCCCTCATGCTATGGTTTCACGCTGCCGCGCCGACCCCAGGTCGCTCCCAGGTCCCCCCGGCTACACTGAGTTGTCCTTTAAGCCCTTTGAAAATTATTTACTACTATGGTTCTCTACAAAATAGTAGGGGAAATTAAAACAGATCCCAAAGGACAACCCAGCACATCATGTTGTAGAAAGTCGGGACTGAGAGGTTTAGGGTTGAGCATTGAAGGATTCAGGTTCAGGGAGTATTACTACTCAGGCTCCTGCATGACATATGGGAGTTTCCGGAACTCCCATACCTTGACGTGTTCAAAACCGGTTCGATAGAGCTGCTGCAGGCCTTTCTAATTAGAGCAAGCTCCTTCAACAAGGAAATTACCGTAAGGTCTAAAGGAGCCCTAAATCGGCCAGTTTCGGAAAACAGCTAATCGAAGTATGCCAGGTAGTAGGATCCTTGTCAATTGCAAAGGCGCGCAGAAAAAGCGTCCCTACGTCAACAGAATCGCCAGAATGTAAGGATCATTGTCATGGAAAAGCAGAACAAGATGTCATCTCATTGTCTGCCCAAATTTCTCAGTTCGCACAGTCATGGGGAGCACGAGTGTGGTCGGAAACGCGTGTGGATTGGCCCGGATCTCCATCTCCAAGCGAGTATAATCTTTCGTGTGTAAGGGTCAGCTGCATGGATCAGGCGTGCACATTACGTACATCCTAAACCTGAAGGCAACTGGTAGCATGAGGGCAAAACGAAAAAGACCACGAACTAGCCCCTTCAACCTTCGCAAGCAATTTCGAGTTTAAGGTTTTGAGTTTAAGGATATGGGGTTTGGGGAATTACGTGCAATAGAAACGGTTCAAAAAGCTGTGATGTGTTCCTGCGTTACCGCCATGATGCCGGCGGTAACCGCCCTGAGCAGCCCAAGTAACCGAAGCTCTTAACGAACAATAGCGCATCTTCCTCGTCGCCCGGATTATTTTGGAGCCATCATATTCACAAGCCTCACAACCCTAAACCCCAACCTTTCTCAACCCCCGCGCAAACCCAAGATCGGAAAATATGGACCGAAACCCCCCCACCCACCCCGGCAATGCGGAGTCCCCAAATAAATTCCGTCTGAGATCTGTCAGCTTCAGGTGGGAGTGATCCCGTTGCTGCCTCGCCTGGAGACGAGACTGCGGGCTTCCGGGGATGTTGTATCAAGCCTCTGATCACTGGGCCCTAAACCCCAAACCCTAAACTCCTAAACCCTAAATCCTAAACCCTAAGCCCCTAAACCCCTAAACCCTAAACCCCCCAAACGTAGCGCTTCAAGGCACAGGGCTGGTTCTGGTTCTAGCTTGTTCAAGGCTGCGCGATCAGTCGTTGAAACTGTTTCTTGCTCGGGCCGTAGGTCTGGAGTCTCCCATAGGCCCCTGAACCATGGGACTCCAGGAGGGACCTTCGCACCCAAGCCGGTTTAGGGTTTAGGGTTTAGGGTTTAGGGTCTAGGGTCTAGGGTTTAGGGTTTAGGGCTTAGGGTTTAGGGTTTAGGGTTTAGGATTTAGGGTTTAAGGTTTAGGGTTTAGAATAGTAATCTTATACCCAAGACCCTTTTCTTATGGTCCTTCAGCGAAAGCCGACCTCTCAAGAACATAGCTTTATCACAGCGACCACGTGCACTAGCATGGCCCTCGCCCGACCACGAATCAGAGAGTAGATCCGAAAACCAAGAACCCTTAGTCTGGCTCACTTGCTCAGAATACCTAGACCTGAAAAGCAAACTGGGTTCTTGATAAAGGATTTCATTGAAGTTACCATAATAAGGAACCATATTTTTTACAATAGATCCCTAATTATTAAGGTAACTTAAACTAAATCCCTTAACAAGAACCCAGACAAGATCATTGCGCTGAGAAGTCTCCCTTATACTGTCTGGGAAAAGGCAGCTGAGCCGAGCCATCTGGGACACCAATATAATACCCTTAATAGTAGGATTCCTATTGTAAGGACTCCAGACAAAGGTACCCCTACTTTTCGGGAAAAGGCAGCTGAGCCCACTAAACCCTAAACCCTAAACCCTCTCTATCAAAGGAACCCTAAACCCTATTGGATTTCGCGGCCTGCTCCATTTTGTTCTGGTGACTGCGCAGTGCCTTGACTGCCGCGTCACGCTTGGCCGTGAGATCGGAACCAGCCTGGTTTGGGGCTTAGGGTTTAGAGTTTAGGGTTTAGGGTTTGGGGTTTAGGGTTTATGGTTTAGGGTTTGGGGCTTGAGGTTTGGGTTTTTTTTTGTTTTTTGGGGTTTGGGGCTGGGGTTCAGGGTTTAGGGTGAAAGCCGTTTAGGGTCTACGCCTAACCCTGCCGGGTTTAGGGTTTCTGAACCTGAACCCCCCAAGAAAGCCAAGGGCTGCATGACTTCGATTTACGGATGAGCTAAGGATTCGTCCCAAAGTTTGGGGGATTTGAGGTTCAGGGAAAGATGGCTCGGGCTTGATCCAAGGCGATTCAAAAAACGGCTTGCCCCGGGGCCCAGGATGCCACAGCTTCGCAAGAATGAGTTTAGGGGTTTAGGGTTTAGGGTTTAGGGTTTAGGGTAAGCCGGCTGTGAACATCCTCTTTTGCATACGTGTAGCCTACTTGCCCACTCTCAACGTCCTGCAAGCAAGCACCAAACGACCCAAAACTTCTACACCCTACACCCCAAAAAACCTGAGCCCCTAAACCCCAAACCCCTAAACCCTCAGCCATCTTTTCCAGAGGATTGTGCTTCCGGCCTTTAGACTGCCTGAGCCCAGGCTTTTGGAGTTGGGATCCATTGGCACCTTGGGGCTTAAGGTTTAGGGCTTAGGGTTGTTATAGGGTTATAGGCTATAGGGTCTAGGGTTGTTATAGGGTTATAGGCTATAGGGTTTAGGGTTGTTATAGGGTTATAGGCTATAGGGTTTAGGGTTGCTATAGGGTTATAGGGTTTAGGGTTATAGGGTTCAGGGTTTCTAAGAGAAATTTTTGGGCTCAAGGTTTAGGGATTAGAGGCTCGGGGTTTAGGGATTACGCCTCGGGTCCGGGGTTTAGGGTTTAGGGTTTAGGGTTTAGGGGTTCGGGTCTCTTCACCATGGAGTTGGGGGTCTCGGGAGCCTGGTGACAATTGAAAGGCTTCGTCTAGAAGAGTCTTGAGGAGGCTGCTCCAACATGGGCTTCCCCCTGTCAGAAGACCTTCGGAGGACCTGTGTGAACGCTTTTTTCAAAACCCCAACATCTCTCCTTGGGCATCTGAGTTTCGGGTTCTGGAGTTCAGGGTTGAGGGATCATCAGTGCAAGACGAGAGTTGCACGTTTATTGTCTGGCACACGATGTCCAAGCACAACGTTCCTGCACAGCAAGCATGACACTGTTGATTGAGACCGCATGCGACACCGGCATTGTGGCGGTCGAACGGAGCACGGAACTCATGTTGTTAATGCTGCACTGAGCATCTTCGCCGAGATCGGCATGCAACTCCAGCGCACGTGGTAGTGGAAGTGGTAGTGGTAGTGTAGTGGTAGTGTACTGGTAGTGTAGTGGTAGTGGTGATGGCAATGGTAGTAGTGGTGGTAGTGGTGATTGCAGCAGGAGCAGTAGCAGTAGCCCCATTCAATCCCCCCAACAAAGCGGCCCAAGGCCAAAAACCTGTAGCTACCCTAAACCCTAAACCCTCAACCCCAAAATCCTAATAAAACCCTAATCCCTAAACCCACACCCAAGCCCTGAACCCTAAACCCTCAAACCCTAGACCCTTTCTCCCTGCTAAATGTCAAGGCACGTCTTCCTGGTCGTCCTCCAAAGCGCTGCCGCTGCTTTCGCCATCATCGGAGCCGAAGATTTCGAAGCCCTCTTGGGTTTGGGGTTTGGGGTTTAGGATCTTGGGTTTGGGGTTTGGGGTTTAGGATTTGGGGTTTAGGGTTTGGGGTTCAGGGTTTAGGGTTTAGGGTTTGGGGTTTAGGGTTTAGGGTTTAGGGTCCAGGGTTTAGGCTTGGGCTTACCCCCTCTTGGGTTAGTAGGGAATGGAAGAATGGTAGTACATAATAGTAGTTTTAACTGTACCCCATTCCTCCATTCCCTACTAGCCCAGGTAGTTATAGGGGTTAGGGCTTTTGAGGTTCAGGGTTCAGGGTGTAGGGTTTAGGGTTTAGGATTCAGTGTTTAAGGTGTAGGGTAAAGGGGTGTAGGAGTTTGGGGTTTAGGGCTCAGGGTTTATAGTATAGGGGTTAGGCCTTTTGGGGTTTGGGGTTTGGGGCGTTTCTTATCGGGTTGAAGCTGTGTAATAAGGGTTTTGGGGTATACGGTTTCGGGATCAAGGCATTTTGGTTTAAGACGACGGGCAAGATACTGCGAAATGAAACGCGTTTTACCCCTGAGGCCTACACCTTAGAAGCTGGCCCCACCCTGGAATAGTGGTATAATAGGAATATAATAGGGCCCTAATATATTCCTGAAAGTCACTATTACAGGGTGGGGGCAGCTTCTAACCTACACCCCAAAAGTCAAAACAGCTAAGCCCCAAGAATCTCAAACTGAAGCCCTGCAATCTCTGCCTTGCTGGGCAACTGCTCCCTAACCGCTACCTTAACCTACCAAAACCTACTTTTTTGTATGGTCCCTCTAAATTCCATATTAGGGGTTTATAATAAGAACCTACAAACAAGTAGGGTTTGGTAGTTTAAGGTAAACCCTGAGGCTTCGGTGTTTGAGGCTTTAGGGCCTGGCCTGGGGCTTGCGGGTTTGTGGCTTGCGCGTTCTGGGTTTAGCGCTTCAGGTTCTGGGGATGGGTTTAGGAGGTGTGCTATGGGGACCTTCGTTAATTAGAATAGAGTTCCTTTAACGGGTCCTACAAAAGGGTCCTATAATAAGGGTTGCTATAAGGTATTGTGGGGGTATGATCTGGGGACCTTAGTAATTAGAATAGGGTTTGGGGGTATATTATCCTATGATTGTAATGATTAATAAGGAACCCCAAGATAGTGGTACCGGTAGTTATTAAGGCCCCCTGTAATATTAGGGCATTAGGGTTCCGGTGCTAGGTTGAGGAGCTGATGAGGGACACGTTCTCGGTTCCGGCTGCGGGTTTTGGATGTATACCTTCTGAGTTTACGGCTTAAGCCTCCGGCTTCAACACCGTAAGGGTCTTAGTGATTTGAACCGGGTTTTGGGGGCTTTATTGCAGTATAGTGATAACAAGGAACTCTGAGAAACGCTATGAGTGATTTTTCAGGCTTCTACCTGAAACCCTGAGTCCAAAACCCACACACCTGAAAGGCCTCCCCCTCGCTGCCAAAGACTTCCTCGCCAAAGAAAGCATCCTCCTCATCGAAGAAGCTCATTTACCTGCCAGTTCAACCCCCAGAGAGCCCAAGAATCGCTGATTAAGGAATGTTTATACAACAATATTATGGCGCAGGGATAAGTAGTGTAGAATGAGGCTTTGTGGGTGTGTGATAGCACACCATATAGGAACTACAACGGGATACTCTTCAGTTCTTCAAACCCAACTACTATGCAACAAGCTTTCCTACGGTTCTAGGGTTTATGATTTACTGGGTTGTAGTTTTGGGGCTCTGAAAAGTATTTATGAATAGGTACCTCTACAGGAACCCTAAGGGAAATTAAAAAGTTTCTCAAATTGCCACCTGATTTACGATTTAATGCTGCTAGGGTTCTATAAGTCGCATAAAGCATCGCTGCAAGGCTTCTACAAGGAGCTTTCCAGAGTCTATACGGGTTTTGTGCAGGGGATTTGTTGGGGCGTTCGTCCTTGCAATTGCTCCCTTGCATCTTCAATGGCTTTACAAGGCTTTGTGAAACTGTTGTTGTCTTTTGGTTTTTGCAAGGGTTCTACAAATCTTTTTAATTTATGGGGATGGCAACAAAAGTTGCTTGTCACGGTTTAGAAAGGTTTCATCGGGCTTTGCAAAAGTGCTTACCTTCTACTGGTTTTTGAAAATAGGCAGGGGTTTAGTTCAGCTTTTAGGTATCCTTGCAGTACCCCCCCCCTTGCAATCACAGCTGCCACAATGGACGGGTGTATGTACCCCTCTCGGATTCGGGTAAGTTCGAGCCATCAGGGATTCTGTTGCAAGCCAGATGCCTCCCGCTTTTCGGGTCTGGGGCTGAGGGGATTTTGGGGTTTAGGGTTTAGGTGATTTTCGGGTTTGGGGTTTAGGGTTTAAGGTTTAGGGTTTAGGGTTTAGGGTTTAAAACATGTGCTAGAGTTCGGGAGGGTTCTATGAAGGAACTTTAACACTTCAAGCCGAAACCCTTAAGTCTGCCTAGTTTTTTAGTAAGGATTGGGGGAACGGATACCGCCTTGAAGGTCCCTCAAAGTAGTTCCTATAACCCCAAACCCTTGAGTCGTGCTGGCTCTTCAGTCTGGAGGCTCTAACTGCCAGGACTCGGCTTTTGGGGCTTGAGTGGTGAAAGGGTTTAGGGTTTAGGGTTTAGGGTGGTGTTGAGAAGCTGGAAAGCCGGATAGCCCTTGAAAAAAGCAACGCCCCTTGCAAGGGTTGAGGGTCCAGGGTTGCGAGGCATGCTTTACGAGGTCCTTTAAGAAAACGCTATATTTCAGGCGTAATTGTTGGGGTTTCCCCAAAACCAAGAACTTGAAAGCTCCAACACCAAAAACCTAAGCCCCGAACCCCAGGGAACCCCAAACCCCAAAACCCTAAAGCCTACACCCTGGAATCACTAAACTTTGCACCCTAAACTCCTGAACCCCTCAACCGAACGATTTCGGTGTACGTTAGACTATGACTTTCATGATATCGTATAATGACATCAAGACCCGTATAGCATATACCCCCAAAAAACAACCGGGACGCACCAAAAAAAAAACCTTATGAAACCCTAGAACAACCGGGATGCACTGTCTGCGCCCGGAGTAGGGAGACTTCCAGGTGCGGTTGACCGCAGATGCCGCGCTGAAGGTCTTGCCAAGTCCAAAGCCTCCCCAGCAAACCCTTGCCCAGGTTCCTTTTAGGGTTTAGGGTTTAGGGTTTAGGGTTTAGGGTTTAGGGTTTGCTGCAAGATTGCGTAGCGGTGGTGTAACAGGGATTGTAGGATTTATTAGCGGTTTTGTTGCCTGCGAATCGCAGACATGGCCCGACTGTGGCGGGCCATCACCTAACTCACCCACCCCACGCCGTCTGAGGCGGCAAACCACCCAAACCTATACCTTTTAGGGTTTAGGACCTAAACTCTGTTAGGTCCATTTTGGTTAACAACAATCACACATTTCTGCAGCCAAGCTTCTGCTCCGAAAAAGCAGGGCAGAGGAGGGCAAAGTACGGCAAGAGGTGAGGGGCCAGAAGAGTTAGGGGCAGGGGGAGGCAGGAGGCCGGAAGGAGGGTCAGGGTACAATACCGGGGCCAGGGGGGGCCAAGAGGGTCCAGGGGGCGGGCCAGGGGCCGGGCCGCAAAGGCACTGCAAAAAAACAGTTTTTCTCCCAAGTCCCCCCTAGGACCGGCCAGGAGGCCCCTAGGTCCCGGAACTCTGCTCGCTGGAGCTTCCAAGCCCCCCCCCGCCGGGGGGTCCCTTTTTGGGGGTGGCCAAACCAGCCGGAGGGTAATGACAAAAATAGGGACCAGTACTGGTCCCGGGGAGAACCTGTCCCGGTACCGGGCCTAACGTGGGTGCTACAGTACCCCTGGCTGTGGGACGGTGGGCGAACGTCCTGGATCGACCTGCGCCATCGATGTCGAGGGGCTGAAGCGCCGCCCACCATCGAAGGTGGGCGGCCTAGGCCTTGAGTTTAGGGCATCTTTTTTTGGTTCACTTTAAGGACGACAGCCCGGAACTCCGAAAATCCCCTGTGCTGGAGGCACCTGCACGCCGCAGGCCGCGAGGCCACCGAGCCCGACTAAATAAAAGCAGCTGCGAGAAAAGAGCTTTTGATGCTAGGCAAGGCCGTTCATTGATCGGTGTTATGAGGGAAGCAAAGAAGTAGAGAACACCGAAAAAAGTCACTAAGTTTAGGAGGTTAGGGTCTAGCTTAGGGTGTGATCGCTGACGGAGAATGGGAGGTTTGGAAGTTTGAAAACCTATTCTCTTGTACGGCTATTACCATTCCGTTTGATTGCTAGTGTTGTCAACAGTTCTTAGCATGATCCGTGTGGTTTGGAGTTTTTAGTTTAGGGTTGAAGGTTTAGGAATTAAGGACCTCCGGGTTGGAATAAAGGTTCAGGAATTGTTTAGAGGGTTTAAGGCTTTCAGGATTAAGGCTCTGTTGCTCGCTTTGGTCCTGCATCGACGAATTTGCGACAAACCTTCAAACCTACCTGCCTGGCCCCCTATTCGCCAAGCCCCGAAAACCTTACACCCTGAAACGCAAGACCCTCTACCTTAAAGAACCCCTACTTGAACCCCAAAAACCCTACCTTGTTAAGGACTTCTAGAAGGAAATCTTATTAAGGAACCCTAAACAGGCAGGTTTCTTAGTTCAGGTACACTCTACACCCTAAACCCTAAACCCCAAACCTTAAACCCTAAACCCTAAACCTTAAACCCTAAACCCCAAACCCTAAACCTTAAACCCTAAACCCTAAACCCTAAACCGTACCCAGAGCCTCGATGGTTCTAGGGTAGGGAATCTCAACTCTCAGTCTCCGTGAGACGCCGGGCCCTGCGCCCCGTGGCGCAAGGTTTCTTGGGCCATGGGGCTTAGGGTTTGGGGTTTAAGGTTTAGGGTTTAGGCTTTAAGGTTTAGGGTTTAGGCTTTAAGGTCTAGGGTTTAAGGTTTAGGGTTTAGGGTTTAAGGTTTAGGGTTTAGGGTTCAGCAGCTCCGGATCGAGCAGTTTTATAGTAGAGTTGTATTTACGGTCTTGATATAACACCCACCCACCCATAGAATCCCATAACATGAAGCAATAGAAAGTTCTTTCATCATCATTCAGAGAGTTCTACCTACAACTTAGCTTGTCAAAACTTTTATGTCGCCTTTTACTATGTTTTAAAGTTATTCACACACCATTAGGAAAATACAACGGTTCATATTCCTCACACAGCTGATTTATTTTTTTAAAGTTGTCGAGCTTAGACTTACTCCTTCCAACCACCGGTTTACTGCCTTAAACCCTAAAGCCCCCCGCCCTACGCCTTAAAGCCCAAAGCTAAGCCCTAAACCCTAGGCCAGATTAGAAAACTTAAAACCAAACCATACCAAAGCAATTGTTTCTTTGCAGACAAGAGCAAAACGCACATAGACGTCACCGATGTGCGTTTTGGATCTGCCCAGGTCTAAAAATTTTGATAGCAAAGCAAGTCTTGTTTCTTCGCAGACAAGAGAAAAACGCACATAGATGTCACCGATGTGCGTTTTGGATTTGGCCAGATTTGGACACTTCAAAACCAAACCATACGAATGCAATTCTTGTTTCTTTGCAGACAAGAGCCAAAAGCACATAGGTTCACCCTAAAGCCCAAACCCTAGGCCCTAAACCCTATAGCCCAAACCCTAGGCTCTAAACCCTAAAGCCCAAACCCTAGGCCCTAAACCCTAAAGCCCAAACCCTAGGCCCTAAACCCTAAAGCCCAAACCCTAGGCCCTAAACCCTAAAGCCCAAACCCTAGGCCCTAAACCCTAAGGCCCAAACCATAGGCCCTAAACCCTAAAGCCCAAACCCTAGGCCCTAAACCCTAAAGCCCAAACCCTAGGCCCTATTCCGCGAATACTTGACCTTATTCCGCGAACGCTTGACCTTATTCCGCGAATGCTTGACCTTATTCCGCGAAGGGTGCTTTGACCTTATTCCGCAAATACTTGACCTTATTCCGCGAACGCTTGACCTTATTCCGCGAATGCGTGACCTTATTCCACGAATGCTTGACCTTATCCCGCGAATACTTGACCTTATTCCGCGAACACTTGACCTTATTCCGCGAATGCTTGACCTTATTCCTTGAACAGCTTTCGTGGAATAAGGTCAAGCGTTCGCGGAATAAGGTCAAGTATTCGCGGAATAAGGTCAACTATTCACGGAATAAAGTCAAAATGCCCGAAAATGCTTGCTTGATCTTATTCCGCGAAGAACGCTTGACCTTATTCCGCGAATGCTTGACCTTATTCCGCGAATACTTGACCTTATTCCGCGAAGGAGTTTAAAGTTTAAATTACTATATGATAAAGAGGTTTAGGGTTTAAGGTTTAGGGTTTAAGGTTTAGGGTTGAGGCTCTGGGGTTTAGGGATGTTTTGTTTGAGGGGTGTAGTGTTTGGCGCTTGAGGGTTTTGTGTTTAAGGTCTTCGGGTTCTCGTGTTCGGGGATTCAGTTTACCCTGTAGGGTTCAGGTGAGTGTCTGGAAAATCTTCAAGCTTGCGCTGCAGACTTAGAAACCTGACCTAAACTGTAAACCTTGCACACGAACATCCTAATTATGCACGCCTTGACAACCGAACTCTCAAGCCCAATGCCTTACACCCTGAAAGCCTGACACAGTAATGCAACAAGAAAAAGCACCCCCAAAACTCTGACGCCCGGAACAGACAACTCCCGGCAGCAAGCGCCGGAATTCGGGTCTGATTTTCCGAGCCGTATGGGGTACGCTTCCATGGCTCAGACTGTTCACTTGATCGTCCGCTTCCTCGGGCGGGCGGCATGAACACTGAGCGCTAAGGCAGTAGCTTCAGGCTGGCGTTTAGAGTGCTTAGTTTTTACAGTTTCGGGTTTATGGCTCATCGCCGGCATCGCAAGCTCGCAATTCAAGAGGCAGGGGGCGTCGTCTTCAGTCACAATTCCAACTGCTGGGGCTTTGTCAATGAGTTGTTCAAGGACCCTAAACCTCTAAACCCTACACCCCATCAACCCTAAATCAAAATCGAAACCCTAAACCACGAAAATCCGGTCCTTGTAGAACCCTTTGTAAGAACCCTTATAGCATCCTTTACAGGAACCCCTGAAAACCCGAAGCCCAACCGCTTCAGCCAAAGCTCCACTTGTTGCCGTCTGCAAAGAGGATGCCGTCGCCATCCCACTTGCCCTTGAGGTCTTTTGGACCCCCCTGGGCAGAAATTTAAAGCCGCCCTTCACCCTCTGTCCCCCTAAAACCCTCCTCGCACTAAACTTGCGCAAGGAAGCACGGGAGGATCGGTCCGATCCCGTGGCGGTACATAGACTCCTGAACTCTCGACGCCCCAAAGTCCAAGGCAAAACCCTGAAATCCGAATCCGCAGACCTGGACCCCAAGCCGGGAATCTCAGCGCCTTCTTGCTGAAGTCGAAGATCATGGTGTCAGAGCCCTTCTTGAAGGTCGGCTCTATCTCGGTCGAGATGCAGGGTTTTAGGGTTTAGGGTTTTAGGGTTTAGGCTTTAGGTTTGGGTTTAGGTTTTAGGGTTTAGGGTTTTAGGTTTTAGGGTTTAGGCTTTAGGTTTGGGTTTAGGGTTTAGGGTTTAAAGTTTTCGGGTTTAAGGCTTTTTGCGTGAGGCGGTGTCTCTTTTGGAGGGTATGGTTTGGGCACTGCCCAATACGGTAACACTCCATAATGGGACTGCTATGGGCCTAAAACTACGTTACGAATATTATCCAACTGTTACTGAACAGGGGCAGTACCCAAGGTATAGGGTGGTGCATCTGATTCTTTCCATCTCCTGGCTACTTCCAGAGCTTCCGCACTTTCCTTCTTCGGCGCGCACAGCCCCCATACCCGAAAGTCAAAGCCGGTGAGCCTAAATATCAGTATCAGCAGAAAGGCTGTATAGTACAACGTACTAACATGTCAGTTGAACCCTAAGAGTACCTGAACAAGCAACCCTGGACCTTAAGCCCTGACTCCTAATCCAAACCCTGAACCCTAAGCCCGAACCGTAAGACCGTCCTTCTTCAACCCAGGTACCCTAACCCTAACTGGCCTCTCCTGCACTTCAGTTCTCGCTATCCAAAAGAAGATCCCTATGGCGAGCACGATGTAACAGCGGCGTAATAGTGGTTTTGCTAGACACGTTTGGTCCTGCTGACACTGGCAAGTCATCCGAGTTTGCGCAGCTGCCCAAGAATGCAAACCTCGTACAGAGACCCTGAACAATTACCCAAAACCTGCAACTCAACGGCACTCCACAATCCCAAACCCCTGCAACTCCACACATCAAATCCCCGAAACGCAAACCCAACACTGCTGAACTGACAACCCGGCAACACTCCGAACCCCAACCCTCTGGAGGATTCTCACATGAAAGCCACATTTAGGGCTTAGCCAAAAACCCTCAACCCCTTTAGCGCCCCCCTCCAGGCTCCCCCAACGCTTTCGGTTTCTCAGACGTGAGGCCCTACTGCAAGCGAAATCTTGGGTACAAGGTTTAGGGTTTTAGGGTTTAGGGTCTGGGGTTCAGGATTTAGAGCTTAGGATTTAGGCCTCTAGAGGCTTTCGGGCCTTGGTGTAAGGCTTTAGGGCTTTGGCCTCTTCGGGTTTAGGATTTTGGCCAACACCCGGCGGATTTCAAAAAAAACATGGCGAGAGACCCTCCATTGCCGTCGAACTTTGCTGTCTGGCCGAATGCAACCTCAAGTACTTTAGGGGCGGGGGCTTCAAATTTAGGGTTTCGGGTTCATAGGTCTCCGGTTTCTGGGTTAAGGTTCAGGGTTTAGAACTTATGCTTGAGAACTCATGATTGAAGACGTGATGTTGCACAAGTGACGTCTATGAAGATATGGCTCGTTGCTGTGCGCATTTCTTCAGTTCTCGTTGGGACTCTTGGTGGCAGGTTGGGTCACGCTTTAGGTTTGAGCTGTAAAGCTTACAGCACATACTAAACCGCTAACCCTGAACTCTAGACCCCTTAACCGTACATCGTAATGTTTGGCCAAGGTGATGTCGGTGTTGCTGAGGATGAAAGTGCAGCCCTTAAACCGGTAAGAGCATCAGAAAGTAAGGGACTCTAAAATGGAGCCTTAGATGATACGGCTCATTGGCGACATTATGAGTTTACCGGCTTACTGACCCACATCCATGGGAAGCCCCTATCAGCCTTTGCCCAAACAGCTGGCAGAACCTCAAAAGCAAACGAAACCACCCTCGAAAACATCTGCAGCCTGTATAAACCCCCGATAGCACCTCTTGCGCGCCTCCAACCCTCAAATAAAAAAAACTATACAGACCACATGGAACCCTGATAAACCGTGTTAAAAAACTCCTGATCAACCTCTTCCAGAAGCCTTCCCGAACCAAATTGTTCCCAAGAAGCCGGGATTCCCATCGGTGCCCTGAACCTTTGTCGCGGTCTCAGGGTTTTGGGTTTGAGGTTTAGGGTTTAAAGTTTAGGGTTTAGGATTTTGGGTTTGGGGTGCAGGGTTAAGGTCTCATGAGAAGGATCTCTGGCAGGCTTATGCAGGCTGCCTAGGCGCTTAACCAGGCCCCCCCAGAAGGTTCGGAAGGGACTTATTGGAACTCTCTTGGACTCTTCGGAAAGGTTGTGCGATTTCAGCGTGCTTTGGGGTTTAGTTTTATGGGTCCAGGGTTCGATCGGACTTGCTGTTGATAAAGGAGCTTCACAGCATGTAAAGATGCAGAAACCATGGCTCGATTCTTGAAGGAACCCAAGAATAAGGAACCCTATTTTCAAGGAACTCGCATAGGAGGTAGGGGTTGTATTGCTGGTATCGCAATACGAACACCCAAATTATACCCTCAACTTAACGTCCCATCCCAAGAAGCTCCTAGCTACATTCACAGAGCTCCTCATACAAACTATATTATGGAACCCTTATGGTAGCCATGATAGTAGCCCCTTATAGACCCCTTTATCGGAACCCTAAACCCCTCTTTCGGCTTCGGGTTCGGGGTTCGAGAGTTCGGGCTTTCGGCTGCCTAGACCCCGTTCAATATGGGTAGCTGCCAAAATGATGGTCCCTTTTGGGGTACCCTATATATTAGGTGCCGTATTATCATAAGGACCCAAAAAAGGCCATAGTTTTTGACAACCACCCATATGAACAATGAACTTCAATCTCTAACCTCACATGCGAGTTTCAGAAAATGGGGCACTGTAATGCAGACGCTGCAGTATGCAATAGTAGTCTCGATGCCCCCGCCGTAAATTCAAACAATTGAAAAGCTTCAACAGAAACCCTCTGCGAAAACTCCACATCAGGGATTTCAGAGGCGTCCACAACCTCAAGCCCCGAGCCCTGAACACTAAAGCCTCCATTCGCGAAACATGCAAAAACCCTGAATGTGAACCCCGAACCGCCCCAACCTCCCTACAGGTTGAATAATAGGATCTTTGGTACAAAGAACCCCGAAACAAGGTACCCCCTACATCCTAAAACCCAGAGCCACCCCAAAGAAGCAAGAAATCAAACTAAACCCTAAACCCTAACCCTGAACCCCCAAAACCCAGCGCCACCCCAAAGAGGCAGGAAATGAAACTAAACCCTAAACCCTAACCCTAAACCCCCAAAACCCAGACCCACCCCAAAGAAGCGAGAAATCAAACTAAACCCTAAACCCTAACCCTAAACCCCCCAAACCCATAAAAGCCACCAAAAAGAAGCAAGAAATGAAGCTAAACCCCAAACCCTAAACCCCTAAACCCCCAAAACCCATAAAAGCCACCCCCAAAAGAAGCGAGAAGAGAGCCTGCACGGGTCCGTTGCCATCCTCGTCATAGGTAATCTTCCGGGGACAGCCTTCCACCAAATCAGCTACATGGGTTTTAGGGTTTAGGGTTTAGGGTTTAACCAAATCAGGGGTACCTTTAAAGGGAACTATAAAGGCTCCTTTTAAAGGGCTCCCATAAGGGATCTATGGGGTTTAAGGTACCATATGGGTAGTTGTCAAAATTCTGGTCCCTTTTTGGATACCCTAAAAATTAGGTGCCGTGTTATAATAAGGACCCAAAAAAGAACCCTAATGTTGACAACCACCCACATCCGGGAAAGGGTTTATGTATGGGTGTGCCTACACCCTAGGCCCTTAACCCTAAACCCAGATGAGTAAGGATTTGAGGGCCTAGACTCTATTGTCACCTACACCCTCGACCCTAAACCCGCTACTTCTGCCCAAACTCGACACCAGGACTCTACAGTAGGTTCTCGGTGGGTTTGGGGCAGCCTTCTTCCGAAGGTGGGTTAGGGTTTGAGGGTGCTGGGTCCGGTGCAGTGGCGGCCGGGTTTGGGGAGCCTGGAGCCTGTAATCCTAGTGCCACAACAACCTTGGTAGAACCCTTATACAGGCCCGAATGCGCCTTTGTAGAGTTCCAAAGGAGTTGAGAACACTACTGCAGGGTCTTGGATATTTGAAGGAAAGAGGATGCGAGCATGCCCATTCAGCATCAGAAACACTGCCTTCGAACTCCTACGGCCGGTTTAGGGTTCGGGATTTGGGTGAACAAGACAAGCAAGCACAACAGCAATCATCAAGAGGCTGACGCAGATGAAAGTGCCCCCCATCGATCCATGACACTATCCACCCGTCCATCCATCCAAGCATGCATCCATGCATGCATACCGACACGCAGACACACACAGACATACATGCATAGATACATATTCCTATCTCTTGGTGTACCGATACTGCACTGATCACACGTGGCCTTTGCCCTGTCAGCTTGAACTGCACCAGAAAGCCTCAGCCCTCCGTCGCACTGTCGCACTGCAAAGACCGGAAGACTGTGCCTCTATTCGCTTGAACCCTGAACCACCGGAAAGCATTAAACCTTCACGCGAAGGGCACTCTCTCTGTGGCCTGGGTGGTTCGGATCGCTATAGTAGCCTTGGATCGGAGTCCAGAGGGTCTAGGGTAGATGATCTACGATTTCGGATTTGTGATCCAAGTTAGGTCTACGGTTTTGGGAGGCTTCTAAGGGCTGAAGAAAAAAAGGTCGAGGTCTTTAGTTGGGGTTTCGGGGTCAGGGGGTCTGCATAAGCCACATGGAGGGGCCTTCATAAGCCACATACGAGCAGTGTCGGGCTTGCCGCTGCAAAACCCACCACCACTGCGCAACCAAAACCCCCAAAGCCTCCAAAAACCCTGAACACCCACGACCTGACACACCGACGGAGCCTCTGAACTCCGAACCTCAGGACTGCTCACGAAAGCCATCAAGCCGTTTGTCATGGTTTGGGAATTAGGCTTCAGCCTTTGGAGCCGTGTCGAACATCCAATCTGCTAAACCCGGAAAGAACGTCGCTCCCCAAACCTATTAAAGCGAAACCTCGACCAGTCAAAGAGCTTACGTAAAATCTTCCAACCTCTGACAACCGCTTTACACCCTAGCTCTAACACCATAATCCGATTCCCAAACCCGAACCTTAAGCCCTAAACCCCAACCAACCCTAAATTCTAGATCAGTCTATCTCCTCACAAAACAGAGCCCTCGGTGCCAAGGAGCCGAACCAATCCGAGGGATCCTCGCCAAAGGCCCGGCTGGGCTCGGCCGCCGCGCCAAGCCCCAGGGTGGCCTGGTGGGAAGCGTTCTGTATGGGACTGCCTTTGTGGTGGAACTTAGGGGATCCTGAAGGAGTTTACGGCGATGCATAGGGTTCGCCGTGTTTGTATTGAGAGTCTATGGAGACTTTGAGGATGGTTCAAAGTCTTTATTGGGTTTATGAAGGGCTTTGTGGGTGGAGATTCTGGCAGAACTTCTTGTAAAGGGTGTTGAGAAAGAGTTTTCATAAAGGGGAAAGTTGTCGACAATAAGGGCCTTGAAGGGCTTTGGACAAGGACCGTTGAAGGGATCTTTAAGGGTGTACAAGCCAGCCCAGAAACATCTGCTTGAATCCTGAGCACGAAACCCCCTCACATCAAAAGCACTTCAAACCCAGGATCCTGGATCCTGGACTCCAGATCGGATCGGAAGGGATCCTAAGGCCCAACCTTTTGCTTGCTGGTGTAGAACTGAGAGCCAAACCGCGGCAGCAAGCAGTGCGCTGCGGCGTGCAGTAGGCGCCTCTGCAGCACTTGCACCCGGTCATCTTCGTGAACGGGATAGACATAGATCGTATATGCATGTACATACATGTTATCATTATACACACACATATATATATATATATATGTACATATGTATGTACATGTACATATACATATACATATGTATATGTGTGTGTGTGTGTGTATGTATGTCTGTCTGTCTGTCTGTCTGTATGTATGTATGTATGTACGCGTGAAACTTATTGTTTGATGGCGACCTTGATCTACAAGGAGGGTATGTACTGGTAAATCTTCCAGGGTTCAAACTTCACTATGCTTTTTTGAAGGATAGGATATGACGCTAAAGAATCGTAGGATCTGGGATTTAGGGGGGTTCAGGGCTTAGGCAGTTTAGCTACGAACGTCCTGCAAGCCCAATCATTCCCAAGCAAGATACTGTGCAGTGAAAACCAAAATACATCAAGGAAACAAGCCCTGAACCCTAAACGCAAACGCTAAACCCGAAACCCTTCGGTCTAAACCCCCAACCCTAAAAGCCCCCAAGCCCCCAAATGCTGCTCGCCTCTGCGGAGGGCGACAAGAAGGCAAGTCCTCGCAATCGAAGAAGTCAAGGATTCATGTGAATACTGAATTCTAGTCTCGCATTAGGGTTTAGGATTTTGGGATTAAGGTTTAGGCTGCTAGTGATGCTGGTAGTTGTAGTAATTTTTACTAGTGCTAGCAGTAGTCGACGTAGTAGTAGTAGTAGTAGTAGTAGTCGTAGTCGTAGTCGTAGTCGTAGTGGTAGTGGTAGTGGTAGTGGTAGTGGTAGTGGTAGTGGTAGTGGTAGTGGTAGTGGTAGTGGTAGTGGTAGTGGTAGTGGTAGTGGTAGTGGTAGTGGCAGTGGTAGTGGCAGTGGTAGTGGTAGTGGTAGTGGTAGTGGTAGTGGTCATGGTAGTGGTCGTAGTAGTAGTAGTAGCAGTAGTAGTAGTAATAGTAGCAGTAGCAGTCGTCGTAGTAGTAGTCGTAGTATTCTCCCACCCCCAAATGTGCAATCGCCTACTCACCAATTTTCCAAAGGATTTCCACATATGCCAAAATCCCGAAAACGAGAACGACCCAATTCCACGCACACTAAAGCACCGATAGATCTGCAGTAGAACAGGTGGCAGCTTGAAAAAATCGGGCCTAAGACTTCGGGTTTAGGGGACGTAGCAGCTAAACAGAGGTCTTGACGACTCTTGCAGCCTAGGGGTTATATCAAGTGATGTCTGGGCCTAGCCTAACAACACCGGTTGGTTGTCGCGGGGGCTGCATCATCACGGATCCCTCCAATCGTAGATACCCCAATCAGTTCCGCTTGTGAGCCCTTTGCGACACGTCTACCCCAACCCTCAACTCTAAATCCAACCCCTAAATCCTAAGCGGTCCTAAGCCTGCAACCCTAAACCCCAAAACCCTGTCAGCGAAACACTAAGCTGTGCCTGCCCAAGCAAGGAAGGCTCCAGCGAGCAGCGCCCCGCAGAGCTGGGAGTTGAGGCTTGGAAGGGGTTTAGGATGGTTTAGGGTTCAGGGTTTAGGGCTGCGGGCTTCTGGTTTTAGGGTTGAAGGTTTCGGGTGTAGGGGTTTGCTTCAGAGAATGAAAGGTTTTAGGCTTCAGGGTTTTAGTACCTGGTCCCGAGTCGTCCTGACACTTATACTGTAGGATGATTGTAAGTGCCCGAATTCAGGTTGTCCTGCTTTCAGCTAGCCAAAAGCCTACTTGCTTGATCTTGCTTGTCTCTGCTGTTGCTGGTAGCCCAAGGAGTAGTTTAGGATTGGAGGGCTTGTGGCTTCAAGGGGTGCTTAACTTACGGTCCTCGCGTACTGTGCGTGAATGCGTTTCTCGGGGGGCGGTCTTAGTCGACTCTAGTTGTTAGGCAGTGTTCTTTAAAATCGACCGCGCTCTAAAACCTAGATGCCTGAAGGCCACACCTTTAGCCGCAGGCCCTGGATCCTAGATCCTCGCCGAGCCACCAATATGGAGCACCAAGCTAGAAATTCCAGAATCTGAATAACAACCTTAAACTTCAAGACCCTGAACCCTAGGGCCCGCAAACCATACACCCTCTGCCTATGATCTAAAGCAGTTCAATGGGAGGGACGTTGCAGAAGGCTGCCTCTTATTACCTCTTGACCAGGGGTCGGCGGCTGGGGCCAAACACATTACACGGCGTCCGTTTCGAGTTTAGGATCCAGGGCCTAAAGCTTACGGATTCAATCAAGGATGTCGGACTTGAGGCATAAACTCTAACTCTGTTTTCGCTCAAGGTTTCAGGCGTTCGGGCGAAGGATCGGGGTTTACGATGCTTGGCGAAAACTCGCGGACTCGCTGTCGGGAAACCTCCAAAGCCTTATCTGAACAATCAAAGGGGAAAAGGAGGGACCCTTAATGGGGACCCCTACCCTATAATGGGCTATATAATGGGTATATTATGGATATGTACCTAGGGGTCCTTATTAGGGGTCCCTCCTTTTACCCTTTGAAACAACTAGAGTTAAGCGTTTAGGGTCTAGGGGTTCAGGCTGCAAGGTTCAGGGTCTGGGGCTTACCACCCACACTCTCCCATACAGCACGAGCAGCGAAAGCTCCTCCAAAACAGTTCGCTTGCAGTAACTGTGGGATCCTCCAAACAAGAGCGTTCCTACGACGACAAAGAGAGTCCCTGCGGCAACAGAAGGACTCTCACAACCCAAGAATAACAGACCCTGTCCCTCAAAGCCTGAAAGAAAGCCTGAACCCCCACAAACCCCGACAAGAGGAACCCCTACTTGCAAGAAACTCCCATTGAAGAGTCTAGCCACCGGTCGTCCCGTTCGCCGCACCATGCTGGAGACCTGAATCGAGGGCTTCGACACTGGAGTTTGTGTGCTATGTTGGTCTTGGTTGTTCCTTATGGGGCTGCTCTTGGGTTGTTTTGGATAGTGTTATCAGCTCTCATCGGGCTTTAAGGTTTCAGGGTTAAGGGTTTGGGCGTCTCTTCTCGGACATTGGCTAGGGCTTGGAAAACCAGCACCGGCTTGTCGGTTTGTGTAGGTTTTAGGGCTGGGACCCTCGACCCTGAACCCTAAAACCCAAACCCCAAAACCCCATTATAAACCCTAGGCCCTAGTACCAACCCTACACCCTATCATCCCATTATCAACCTAAACAGCACTCAATGCCATGAATCAGAAACCTTACACCTAAAAGCAGGGCTGAAGGCCTTGCCCGCAGAACGGAGGTTGGCACGCCAGCTTGGGCCGACACGTTCAGGTCAGGGCATCTCGAGTTGAGATCTCAGGTTCAGGGTTCAGGGGTTTGTCGCTTAGGGCTATACCCTCCATCAGTGTGTGTGAAGATCTGCGGCTTGCTCAGAACACTCTTCGGCTCCAGGTTCAGTATGCGCAAGGGTGAAGAAATTAAGTAGATGGTAACTCCGCACTGCTCAAGGTGGGTTGCATTGCTCCTCGCGGTAAGGATGGCATCTCGCCGGCACTACAAAGCGATCATCATCCCGGCGGCTGCTCGTGCTTGATTGCAACAAGGCCCGGGTAGTTTAGAGTTTTAGGGTTTCGGGTTCTTGCACTCCTTGACTCCTTGTCACAACACCACTGTGACGACCGGTACTGCATCAATAGAGCTCACCAGTGGCACATGTCTAGCAAATGGCGCACAGATGCCTAAACCCTAAACCCTAAACCCGAAACCCTAAGCCCTAGACCCTAAACCCTAAACCGTTAATACTCTTGGAAGTCTTGGAATGTCCTTGTCCACGACACCGACAAGCGAAAAATGGAACCCAAACCCCAACAAATGATGAACACCCGGATCGTCGATCACTTCCCTTCTTCGGGCTTCTCGGTTGCAGGGCAAGCGCTCGTGACACGGGTCAGGGCTTTAGGGCTGAAGGCTTGAAGACCATACCCGACAAGCTTGAAACTCAAGAGGTCGATCCCAAATCGAGAGCCAGACGACGAGCCCTAAACCCTCAAGCGGCGAAGTCAACAATGCGTCACTTTTGCCGCTTCGGACCGGGCTGACAGTTGAAGTGCCTCTCCGAGCGTCCCTGGCTTCCGAGCATTGGGTAAACACTGAAACTCGTGAGATGAGCGCACTCCACAAGCCAGGCATCTCGGTCCAACAGGGTCTCTAAGCGTTTGGATGCTTCATCGGCGCGTACGACTCTTCCCTCTGCCCGGATGCGACGACCGGAAGCAGGTCAAGATACAACAGCTTGTATGCTGCTCCGGAGACGGTGTAGATGCTCATGAGGATGGAGAGCGAAAAGCTGGCCACAGCATACGTGCTTGAAATCGAGACATAAGGATATGCATACACCTGGAGCATCAAGCTCAGAGGTGCTTCTACAGACTTCTCGGATCTCGTAACCTTCATAAACCCATCACTGAGCATGCCAGCACTGATGCTCTCAACTGCTTCCGAATACATCTCTTTCAGGCTGTGGTTGGCTGCCTGCTGCCCTGCGGACCAGAGGAGGATCGCCAATGCCACGGCACCGAAGAATCGATGACCTGCCAGGAAGAAGGTCGCCACGCAGCTCGAATCCAGGAGGAAGTCCAGAGCCACCAGAAAGATGTCTTTGGCAACAAGAAGCTTCTGCATCAGGCCAGGCGTCGCAGTTTCGTCCTGACGGATCGTTCCCAGTCACGGCTGGTGCCAGAGGCTGTGGGGGAAACGTGGGAAACTTGGGCTTGGCTGCAGCTGAACTGGATCCCGGGCAAAGGGTCTGAAGGGACTTGGGCTGGACGAGTCAGGGGGTGTCCAGGCCTAATGATTCCTTTTTCGATGCAGGCGGCCTTCGATTCCGTGGGCCTGGGATTGGCATCCGAACTGCAGCATGCCTCCAAGCCATAGAGGCAGAAGAGGCTCAACAAGGCAAGCATGGAAGCGCCAATGAGCAGGTCGATGACGATGCTAGCCGGTGAGCTTCTGTTTGCGAGCTGACCACCGGCGGCTGTCGTGCTCGCTAGGTAGTTGCACCAGCCACTTACGTACCAAGCGACCGTCTCCATGCACTGTGTGTAGGCCCAGGCAGGAAACCTGCCCTCTTCGCAGCTTTCCTGCAGCCACCCAGGGAGATGATAGCAATGGTGGCCAAGGTCCCTTGAAGAATGGAAGTGTGCCACCAAACGAAGTCGGTCGCGGCCGGGGTTCAAGACAATCAACCAGATGGGCGCGACCAGGCGCAGCCCAAGCGAGAAGAGCCGGAAGCTGCAGGAAGGAGTGGCACCACGCCTGAAGAAGAGGAGGATTGGGTCCTTCAGAGCGGCAGCCAGTCCTGTCACACTTCCAGACACGCTGGGAGGGGGTGGGCTTTGGGGTCGGAGCACTGAACAAGATGGGCTTCGCAATACCTCACCTTCTTGGACCGTCGCCACCAAGAGCAGCAGCCCGATGGCGATAAGGAGGAGGTAAGCCGTGGAGACGGAGGCAACGATGGGAATCGCAAGCCAAGCCATCACCTCCCAGGGGGCCGCGCCGCTGTGAAATCGCTGGCCTACGCCTACGCCAAACAACGAGAAGGGCAATGCCGACAAACTCTATTGAGCCCACCGTGCCTGGATTTATAGTTATCATTATAATGATTACTAATAGGTGGTATGATGTATACACTTAAGAATGAGGCGATTATGAAATTTCCAACATGTCCAAAACCGGAAAGCAAGGCTCAGTGAGCAAGTTGTCGGTTTCTGAGAGAGGTGGCTGTCTCCAAGGACGTTCAATAGACCTACATATATAGACTATGGAAAATTCAGGAAACAGGCAAACCCGCGATGCAACCCTAAATGCTGTGTAAAGATCCACTCAAAAGGGCATCCCCCCGTTCGTGTCTCCTTACGGCCCTGGAAAGATCTCTTCTACGAAAGAAAGCGGCCTCCAGCACGGTGGTTACATAGGCCAGCACGGTGCGACATGGAGCGACCTCTTTCGAAGCAAACTCCCGCCTTGCGGCTTCCTTCGAAATGTCGAAGGTCGGCCCAGCCATCCCGCTTAAGTAGGGGCTTCAGAAGATTAGCAGTGCCGTATTCAATGGCTTGAAAGATCTGAATCGGGGTCCCTCTGTCGTCTGAAACTCCCGAACATAGAGTTCAGCTATTGGATAAGGTCAGACTCGGGCCGAGAAGTCAAGGAGTCGAGCAGCTCGAGTGTCTCCCCAGCCTGACGCAGGTACGAAGATCTTGTCGGCTTGTCGACGTACGAAGAAGACACTCAGGAAACCTTGCCGAAAATTCAATTATTGCCTCACAAGAGATGGGATTATAGCTTGTAGGCCTTGCTTGCGTGTTCTGCGCATGTTGTAGCTGCGCGTGCCGGGGGAAAAACGAATCAAAACCTTGGACCCTCGGCTAGCGCTGCAAGTCTATTCTTTCCCTAACACCGCCTCTACAAAAGCGACCATGTTGAGTGTCGCTGACACGAGGGTACACGGGCCCCTTGGCATCTACCTCTGTGGAAAACATGTTGCACACGTAGAACTTGAAGAGTGTCTGAATTGCCCCGTAAAACGAAGCGCATTGCCAACAACCCCCCCTACTGTAACGATGCGAGATGCTGCGAGCCTGTTTGTTGTTTAAAATCCGGAAGAACCCGTCTTACGGAAAAAGCAAGGGCTTCTGATATCATCAATCGGATGCGCATAAAAGTCCATGGTTCAGCAGACGAGCCTACCTTTGCAAGATAACAGACGCGACAGAACAGAAACTCGGAACCCTAAAGCCTGAAACCAATAACCTGATTCGCCTCTTCAGTCTTGCAAGTGTCCTCTCTCGGTTGCAAGCACTACGACAGAACAGACACACAAAACCCGAAACTCGAATTCATGAGGCTGCGCTTCTCGCCTCAACCTCTGACGTGTTGCAGAAAGGAGAAAAGCAAGGCTCTTTGTTGGAAGCGAAGGAACTGCCGGCAAGTTAGAAATCGCTGCATTGATTTCCATTCAAAGCCTGCTGCTTAGCAGCGCGCCCGTGTCACTGTAACGAACCCCGAAAAAGCGCTTGGGAGGGTGGGCCGCGCGAAGGCGACCTAAAACATTCAAGTCTGGAGCCCGTGCATCCGAACGGTGGACGTGTTTACAGTTGATGCTGTGTCTCATCAGCTACAGTCTGTGCTGAAGACGGCCCGGCACTCACACTGACCAGCTTGCTGCATGAATACCCCTTCATTCATGAGGCTGCGCTTCTCGCCTCAACCTCTGACGTGTTGCAGAAAGGAGACAAGCAAGGCTTTTTGTTGGAAGCGAAGGAACTGCTGGTAGGTTAGAAATCGCTGCATTGACTTCCATTCAAGGCCTGCTGCTTCGCAGCGCGCCCCTGTCACTGCAACGAACCCACCTACCGGCACTGGCCACTTCAGCGGCCGAAAAAACACAAACGAATTTGCGCCAGCAGAGCGGAAAGTCATGCCAAGAATGTTGACGACCGCATAATATCCCAGCTTTGATGTACTGCAAGGGGGGCAGACTCGCAGCAACTCGTGCAGGAAGAGTCAGCACCATGCTTCTGCCTGCAGCATGTCGGACCCAGGGTCTTCGGAAGGACCCTTGATCCGCAGTATGCCCGGAAGCTTCCTGTCGAGTGTCAGCAGTTCCAGAATTGTACAAACTTATAACCAAATTCCCACCAAACAGCCCACAATGACGCACGTGACAAGTTGCACATCATGTTCCGAGGAACAGGGCTTGTCAAGGCGACATATGGGCTTCACTGTGCACTGCCAATGGCAGCCGGGTGTCAGCATGTCTTTTTAGCAGATCGTTTGCGACTCCTTCCGCGAGATGGGGCATCCGACGGGTTCTCCTGAGAGGGGACCAGAATCAGATGCAGTTGCAGATCGCCAGCCATGGTTAAAGCGGCCATCCTACGAAGCAATCTGTTAAGTTGCGAAGAGGATCTTCCTTTTGCCGCTGCTCCCAACCAGAAGGCTGAATCGACGAGAATCACGACTCGGTGAGAGTGGCGACTGCGAGATTTCAACAACCAACGCAAGAACAGAATGAAAGCTTCTCCTTCAAGCACGTTGATGTGAGCAGGATGCTTTCGCTTCACGCTGAAAACGTCACAAAAGTCGTTCAAGCTTACTTCGAGACGATGTGTTTCACCTGATCGGCAACGCTGTTCTGACGGGGAAAAGTCACCGTCCATCAGAATGTATGCACCTTGCTTCTCTGCCCACCGAGCCACTTGACGCACGGACTGTTCTGATGCCTTCAACATGGAAGCGCCGAACCCATACTCAACACTGGCATCGGTTGTGCCCAACATCTGTAAGAATGGTCGCCTGAAATCACAGCGCCAAAAAATGCCGAGGACGATGCTGCAAGCCAGCTCCCCGAGGACAGCAGCTGGCAGCTTCATGAGAGCATTCACGTTCGGCAAGCACGTGAAACTGTAAATGTCGCTGTAACCGGACAGCTTCGGGCGAACCAGCAAATCAAACCATTGCAGCACACCCAAGAGTTGTTGGACATGTTTGGGAGAGGCCTCCTTTCTGCAGTGCAGGAACAGAAACGTCACGATCAGCCCCAGGTATCTTGCCGCGGGGATGTCGAGGAAGAAACCGTCGACCAGGTCCACACCGACACATGTGGCGCACAGTGTATCGTTGACATCCATCTTGGCATTGCGCACAGCACCGCGCGAAGTGAAAGCATCATCCAGGCGAGCAGCGGCCTGCGACGTCACCCCTGCACCGGCCACGCTGAAAATCATCACGTCATCAGTAGCAGCAGCTGCCGTCAGATCGAAGGATGAAGGGGTCGGGCAATCACATGCCAGAAGCTGTCTTGTTCAAGGCCGGCGTGCTTGCAAAGATCCAAAATCTCTTCCTGGGCAATGTACGACGACTATGACAATGAGAAACCCATAGGCCACACATCATGCACAGGATAAAGTCTGCCTTTCTGCCAGCATTGGCCATCGTGCAACAGGCTCTGCTGCTCCGAAACGGACATTCCAGCCGCTTCAAGCTCGTCAGTAGAGACTGGGGGTTTTGCCATGAACTCCCGCAGCTGCTCAGGCAACCGCAATTGGTCCAACCAGCAGGAGGCATCACGTTTGCTCACTCGAACAGGCCGGTCAGGAGATGTCTCAAGGAAGGTGAGCGCAGTCGGCGACGCTAAAAGCCTCGGTTTCGGCGGGGTGACGGCGGCTTGCGAAACGCGTTGGCCATGCCACACCTCCCTCAAACGATCGCCACCCGGCTTGCCCACTGCCATGGAAGTGCCTCCACCTTTGCAACTAGAAGAAAGGCCCAACTTGGCAGATCTCAGCTGCTTTACGATCAGCTTCACGTACTCCTCTCTCCGGCCAGCCGAAAAAGCGTCGAAGATCTCAAGCGCGACGGGAGCTTTTGCGAACATCCTGGCAGAGTCGCTGATGATGGTGTGCATATCCAGCGGCGAAACTTTTGCCAAGAACCTTCGTCGACTGTCTGTAGGCGGTCCAGCATCGATTTCACTTTAGCTATCAAAGATGTCACAACAAGCAATGACCAAGTTGACAAAGCTTCGGAACACCGACCACCGCAAAGTCGACATGTCTACAGGCTATCCATTCCGTGGACGTCTCCCAGCAGAAATAGATCCTGCTGCCTGCCGGTCTTGCAGCACTTGGAAGCCAAAAACATGTATGCTTGTCCCGCTGTTTGAACCAAGAAGGCTACGGCTCTAGGGTGGCAAGGGGTTTCAGGGTTCACTGGCAAGGTTAAGGTACAAGGTAAAACAAGTTCGCAACATTCCAGACATGTTCAAACTGAATGCGCACTCACTCGGACTGGTCTTCATTTTGCGACGTGTGTCGGGACTCTCCGGATTCGGTCTGCACAGCCTACGGGCTTCAAGGAGAATGCATTGCACTTACGGCAACCGGCTGATCGAACAACCGGCAACAGCACCCCGCACATAGCAGACGTTGGCATGCAAGAGTGACACTTGAAACACAAGTGATGCCTTCGGCAGTAAAGGGTGGCGTGGGTGGGACACAAAATTTGTCCTCGTGCCAAAGTGGCAACGACATTCGTACAGTTGATCTGAGCTCAAGCAAAACACAGTTAGTGCAAACAAGCAAGAGGAACTCATGGCATTGCAATCTACGAAATTACCAAAGTACTTTCCAAGCGGCGCGAAGCCTGACGCAAAGTTTTTCACTTTTCCCCCGGCCCACCCTCCCGGCTCAAACCACGAGACAATCCTTTTGGGGAACCCAAACGGTTTGTCCCGCTGTTTGAACCAAGAAGGCTACGGCTCTAGGGTGGCAAGGGGTTTCAGGGTTCACTGGCAAGGTTAAGGTACAAGGTAAAACAAGTTCGCAACATTCCAGACATGTTCAAACTGAATGCGCACTCACTCGGACTGGTCTTCATTTTGCGACGTGTGTCGGGACTCTCCGGATTCGGTCTGCACAGCCTACGGGCTTCAAGGAGAATGCATTGCACTTACGGCAACCGGCTGATCGAACAACCGGCAACAGCACCTCAACTTAAGACCGGCCGTGAGAGAAGCCGACAGTCTCACCATTCGGTTTTGTCAAGTAACTTCTGTCTCTTCGTCACTTTCGGTTCAAATGCCTTTACACCTGCGAGCCTCGCTTTCTCTGACAAGAAATCGGTATGGGCCTCCCGAAGCATGTTGAACAAGTCCAGCGGGAGGTCAGACAATGACAAGGGAACCCGCAAGGCCTGATCAAAGTTGCTGGTACGAAGATTCGTCAGGTCATCTGCATCCTGGTTCTCCTCCCGCGGGCGCCAAGACAACCGGCACAACTTGTTGGCGCTCCTCAAAGACAGTGACAATTGCATATGCAGGCCCTGCACTGGCCACTTGTTGCTGATGCCCTTAGCCAACACTGCAGGAGTAGCAGAGTTGTCCGTGCCAGCATGAACCTGCAAGCGAAGCGAATCGCGGCCACCTGAAGTCTCAAGATGTTTGAAAGCAACCAAGCCGGCATAAGAGGCCAGCAACTCCGCAGCTGTAGATGCCCATTCAGAAGATCCATCTTCCTTGAAGAGTGCCGGAAAATCCGCTGGAAAGATTTCCAGCGCAAACCAAGGTGCCCGACGCGTGTCCATGCCATGATCAAGTGACCATCCCCCTAGCACGATCCGTCCAGATTCACATTTGGCATCGGTCCTGAAGGCCTGGCGCTCGCACGACGGCCAGCACATGTGCACGGCATCAAGACGGGCCCCATTCAAGAACTGCCACCTGAAAAACCGAAGGACATGGATCACCATCTCAGGGACCTGGGCAGCCGTGCTCCGGTTCAGCACGTTGTTCCAAGCATATAGCGGTGCAAGAAATGGCTTCAACCAAGTTAACAGCCGTGTCACGAAGCACAGGCGTCCCGTGAACTCCGTAAGCGCCCGTCCGGTGACCACCCAATTCGATGACTCGACACGGTTGACCCATTCGATAATCCAGTTGGCTCGTTTCTCAGAGATGCCGGCTGCCCACTCGTAGTAGCTGATATGGTAGCCAATGTAGTCCACACTGACGCCCCCTTTAAACTTGTGGAACGAGAAGGGTGTCCCCAAAACTTCCATCGCCAAGAACAGGACCCATAAGGTTTCAAATTTCTCGGCACCGTACACCACCACATGAAGGTCATCGACATAAATAAGCATGCAGAACTTGTCGTGGTGCAGCACACGGAAAGTCCACCTCCCTACAGTGGCGAACAATCTGGTCCAGTAGTAGGCCGCTGAGCTGACCCCGAAAGTTCCTACCTTATTAAGCCACAAGACGCGTGATGTGCTGGAAGATTTACACGCTAGCCGTGCCCAGTCGCACTCCCTGATTTTGGCATTCCGGTGGGCTTGGCTAATGTCGGCACAAAGTGTAAAAGGAGCTTCTTTACTTTCTTTGACTCGGGAAGCCACCTCTTGAAGATCTTCAGGTCCCGGGACTTGTAGCTTGTCAAGGATTTTAATAGAGTTGTTCAAGTTTATGCCATGGGTCCCATCATGTAATGGGCGCACATCACCGTTCGCCTTGGTGACAGCTCCCATAGCTGCTATGAGCACTGCGTCCTCCCCATATTTCCGGCGAGCCTCCGCTTCAGTGGTGCAGATCATCAGACCTGCCTGCTCGTCCGCACGGAACTTCTCCTCCAGCTGGGCGGCATTCATCTCGGCCGATCGGTAGTTCACCATCGACGGATCAAAATCGGATTCATCAAGCTTCCTGAAGTGGGTGCGTTTCGGAAACACCTGTGGCGTGCGGGGGATCGGTTTGTCCCATCCCAGCGGCACACCTTCTGCGAAGCATTCACTGCCTTGATCAAGTATTGCATAGTCTGGGTCCCCCAGCAGCTTCAAAGACTGAGACAACATGTGCAACATGAAGGGCTGCCCTTCGGGTCGACACAAGGCTTGCTCGGGATCTGGCAAGGTCTCGGCAATGCGTGCCCGGGTGTTCTCAATCAGGTCCTTGCTGAAAGGAGAAGATGCCATGCGTCCTGCTGCAAGGAGATATGAAGCTTTCCGAAGATCCGGAAGGGACGACCGCACAGCCTGCGCAAGAATTTCTCGCAGCTCCACAGCATGATTCCATTCCCCTGAGCTTGCAGTTGCATTCCTTGCGAGTGGCCTCCATCTGCCCGGAGAGCACAAGCCGAAGCCATCGACCAGCTCCCTCCATTCGCGAGTGTGCCTACACTTTATCGGTGGTCCCCTACATCGACTTGTAGCCGGATCAAAATCCCTTTCATCATCATCTTCTTCCTCACTCTCCTGGAAGCTTGGTTCGGGATTAGGAGGTGCAACGTCGGGAGCCGAAGGAGTGGTCCCTTCCAACGGGGTGCTACTGGAAGCCTCTTGGGTGGTCCCTCCCAAGGGGGTGCTAGCCGGGCCCGGGGCCCCAGAAGCGGTTGCCTCATGGGGGGTGTTATCCTCTCGGGGGAAGTCCAGGTTTGTGTCAGCTTTGTTGTTGTCATCGTCCGCGCCCCCCTGCTTCAGAGTTTCGGACGGAGGCAGGACAAAGCCTAAGGCACGAAGAATTGCTTGCTGGTCTGTGGACAAGTTGGCAGTGCGCTGCACTGTGAAGCCTACAAGCAGTAAGCGATCGCCCGTCCAAGGTTCTGTCTGGTGGAAGACTTCATGCGCCATCAAAATCTGCGGTGAGTCGGCAACAGGCAGGAGGTTGCCTGGGCGAACAACTCCCCGAACTGAACGATGCACCGTGCCGGTGGAGGACTCGCACCACACGTGACCCTGCTGGAATTCCGTTAGGGCCACCAGCAGGTTCGGGAACGGTGCATTTCTGGTGTCTTTGTGCATGGCAGCTGCCACGTTGTCGAAGATCGCCAGCGAGCTGAAAACCTTCCCTGGGAATGTATTTCGTAAGAAGGAAGTGTAACACCTGACAGAATTCGGAAATGCGGTGCAGCTCTGACGCAGGCCGAAGAATGGGCCTTTGGAAAACGCACCTGCGAAGAATGCACGGCCTGTGGCAGGCCTTCCCCCAGTTGCCGCCGGATGCGGTGTTTCGAAGGGCAGCAGTCTAGCTAAAGCCTCGCAATCACGCTTATGCAATGGTTGGGATCTCTGCATCAAGGACCAGGCGAAATCCTCGGCCCCTTGAAAGGATGAATCAGTCGCTCGCCCTGTGGCTGCACGTTCATGAGCAAGCTCGGCCAGCAACTCCAGAAATGCAAGCGGAAAACTAGATTTGGTGGCCCACGCAGTTTCGTGGCGCCCTGCTGCAGGCGGATGCAAGTGCCCACAGCGCGCAAGTGGTCCAGTGTAATGGCCCCGATCGTCAAGTACGGGCCAAGGCATGGCCGCTGGTCCTGTTCGCAGGTTTGTGGTTGCCCGGGTCGGATGCGCCGCCTCCGCTCCATAACTGCACATATGAACTGCCCAAGTCCTTGTGCCGGGCATGTCTGCTAAAGTAGATTTAATCTCATGCCGCTGCCAAATGCTAGCGGGAAAGTCCTCGTTCTCAAGCACGCCTAGCTCCCCCAACACGGTGGCCAAATGCACACAACGTGAAATCAAGAAATTCTCATGCTCAACGGCAGCCATATGTTGCTTAGCAAGCCATGGGAATCCATCGGGAAAATTACGGGCACGCAAGGGTTGCGCCGTCGCCCGTCATGTCGATGCCTCGCGCGGCTGTAAGTGCTGCTAGGCGGAATCATTAAACACACATCCCAAGCACGATGGCGTGCTTGCTGTACCACAGCTTCCCAGGTTGAGGTCTTAGACCAATCCAGAAGGCTGCCATCCGAGTCTGCATAATCGACACTGATATCGCATCCCGTGCGTTCAGCCAAATTCTTCAAACACGCATGCAAAGAGGCACCCACTGTAAAATCCGTAGTCATGAGCAAGACGCTCAGTCAGCTTTTTGTGTCCGTTGTCTTGCCATCGTGATGAAGCTGCCAATGCTTCCATGTAGGATGCGAGCCCAAGCACCCTTTCACCATGCAGCAATGCACCATGCCGCAATTGCCGTCGCAACCTGGGCCAGAGTATGCGAAACATATGAACCTGCCATCCGGGGTCCGCGAAGTGGTGATGCTCTGCTGCTTCCCTTTTCCTTCCTTTCCTTCCTTCCCTTTCTGGTTTCCTTCCTTTCCTTTCTTCCCCTTCTCACCGCGATGTCCATCCTTTCCCTTCCATCCACCTTTCCAAGCATTGCGATTCCATTTATTGTAACCCTCGGCTTCCCACGGCTCCCATGACTCGTTTGCTCGTTTTCCCCGGTTCTGCAACGCAATCGGCGAAGTGAAGTACTGCTCCTTAATCTGGGCATCATCTACCACCTCCCTCAAGGTATCCCGCAAGGGCCGTGAGTCACGGTATGCCCGCTTGATGGCCTCCTTGCGTAGCTCAAACTCAAAATTGAGAATAACAACCCAAGGCGGCCGCAGCGGGGCCTGATCCAACTTGCCACCCTTGCCACCGGCAGGAACCTGCATGAGATAGACCTTCTCCCCCAAGAGAAAGTTCACATAACTCAGCCAAACCTCAGGCGTCATGTTAGCAAAGAATGGTTTGTTCTTGAACTTCGAAGCCAACATAGTCCACATGTTCCCTTCGACACGAAGGACTGTGCGCAACTCCTCAGTATGCTGAGGCATGGCCCCTTTGTTCTTCTGCTTCACGATCCGCACGTGGCCCCCAGTGTCCACTGTCGTTTGGATGCCCATTGTTCTGACCCGCTTCCTCGATGTCACTTCCGACAAAGCACTTGCAGAAACCTCCCCGTTCTCGATCTCTTCTAATTTTGCCGAAATGTATATAATCATCTGAAGGTTCAAACGCCTCCTCTAAGGTGCCATGTGCAGTCTCGAATGCAATGCGCATCGCCTGTTTCTCCGTCTGAGTGACTGGCCGACTCACTCCCAGCATGCGTGCCTCAGCTCTTAGCTCGGACTCCTTGCTGGCATAATCCTTGGAAGTCTCCCACGCAGAAACAACAGAAGCAACCGCCGCTCTGCTCGCCTGATTGGTTGCCTCCAGCAAGTGATCATCCTTTAATGCAACTCTCACGTCAGCACGAGTGTCAGCATAAGTCGAAAAACGCTTCACATTCTTGAAGTTCTGTGCCAGCCGAAACTGTAACCCCAATGGTACACCACATTCTTGAAAGATGTGCACCAAATCGGAGCTGACCTCTTTATCCAAGAAATCCAGGGCAGCTGCCTCGGTGGTTCCCGCCGGCAACTCAGTCGGCGGAGGTGCGGCCATGCTGGACTTGTTCCTGGACTCAACAACGGACTTATGAGCAGTGCAACGCAGGATAACTTAAGCCGTTCTCAAAGCCTCTGCACACGCAAGCTCAGTTGACATCTATCATGCATGTTCATCCAATCGCATGACTGAAGCTCGAGTGCCTTCCGCCGGGCAAGGACTTCCGATTCATGGTGATGCACTTCCACCGGCATCACTCTATCATTCTGCTGCATTCCACCCGCAGCAAGCTCATGAACTGTTCACAATGCACTGCTTCCACCTGCAGTCTGTAAACTCAGCAGGCTTTCCCCGAACCCCTTTTCAAGAACACAGCTTCTTCAAGTAAAACTCGGCACTGATGGCCCAAGCGCTTCTGGCTCAGTCCCTTGCCCTTCCTGCGAGTCCTCCGACCCGCTAGTGGATGAATCATCGCAGCTCTCAATCTTCGGGCGACACAACTTGCATACAGCATCAGCAATGCCCTCGGCAAGTTTCATGACCGGTATGGTCTCAAGGCAGTTCTCCCGTCTCACAGCACAGCTCTTTAACAAGTGAAGACGGCGGAATCCCCGCCTGGAGACGGTGATGAAGTACGGAGCCTCATCAGTATCTTCCCCGCCTTCAAATGCCTCATAAGGCCCAGGCAACTCTGCATCAAGATCGCCTGCTGAAGCCCGGACCCGGTCAGGCCCCAACGGGATGCTGGGAAACGCGCCCCCTAGCTTGAAGGTCTCTTCACTTTCATCCCATTTCAAGACAGTGCACGCATTCAGGATCGCAACACTCTCAAGCCCCAGGCCCTCAGCAAAAGTCTTTATCGAGAAGAGAAGCTCTTCCTCGATGTAGCCTCATTCCGGACTTCCGAGCAGCAGGCTCTTGCAAACAAAGTTCTGCACTGCTTGCACCACCTGCCTCGAAGTCAGCACGTAGTCCTGCGATCCATGCTGTGCGTAGGCCCATCGGCCTAAATAGTCCCGCCGATCCTTGCTTATGCCAAGTGCTGCTGCCAAGCTTGTCAGCACATGCCTCGCGCTGTGCCCTGACCAGTAATTTGCCATCTGACCTGGCAACAAGAGCTCTCTCGAAACTTTCCAGATTCCCTGCTGCCTGACAGGAGTGGGGAGATGCTGAAGGAAACGTCTGATCTGCAATGCCAGCCCTTCCGCCTCCATGTATTCCTTTGAAGCCCCGTCCCAGTCTTTCGTGAATGCAGGACAGAGAAAATCACGAGGCCACGCGAGCAGTTCTGCAGAGAGAAGCTTGTGCCCTTCCATAATCCAGTCAAACCCACTCAAGCAAGCAGCGCGAGAGATAAATCCATGAAGTTCCCCAACCTTGCGGCCCGGTCCACTCGTTTTAGTCTTATTCAAAACGAATCGCAGACCCACCTGGCTGAGCTTCACAGACGTAGGACTGATGTTTTGCACGTCATCAGCTCTCAGGCTAGCCCAGCACATCAACAGCAAGATGAAAGCCATGTATCGCAATCCCACCTCGTAGCTGGGCCGGCAAACCACCAGCTCACAAGCTAGCAGCACCACCACGGGCAACATAGGCGCTGGTTTGGCCGGTGGTGCACCAGTCTCAAGCTCGGCACTCCATGACCGAATCGTTTCAAGCAAGAGCTGGTCTTCACACAGCCGCCGCTCAGACGGAACCATTCCCACAACTTCAAGAAGAGAGATGCTCGCCAATATTGCCCGCGGCACTGTCTTCCCCATCGCCTTCACAGCATGTCGCTCCTCAAGATATTTCAGGATTTGTCCCACATCCGCCGGCCACGGGGCCCCAGCAGTCACCATTAGCCACTCTCTGACTGGCATCCAAGAACGCGCCCGATTCCGAAGTGTTTTGCCTCGCCGATTTCCAAAGATCCTCAACCACGTCGCCTTGCTGTCGCCCAGTACTTCCAGGCGTTCTGAGCAAGGCAACTCTGCTTCCTTGATATACACTACGAGCTGCATCGCCCATCTTTCCCGGATCTTCGTTTCCATCTCTTCCCGGCTCCCACTCGCCTTTGATGTTCTCACAGCCCTCTTCAATTGCGACAACGCAACAGCTGGAGTCATCTGCACCTCGTCTTCAAACACCGCTGTGATGTCCCTCATCTTCCTTGGAACCTTCACCGGAAGCTCGCGGATGTGCTCCTGCAAAATGCGAACACTTGATGGCCCACGATGCAACCGCTTTTCCTTCCAGTTCCACAAGCTGCTTGCCAACTTGTTGATTTCTTCAGCTGGCTTCTTATCCCCAAGGAGCTCTTCCACTGTATTTGCTGCTTCTCCCTCATCATCAAAAGCCCCATCAAAATGCACAATGCTCGAATAACTCTCACGGATAGCAGCAATCAATGCAGGATCAAGACCATGCAGCGCCGACCAATCGGCATGTCTCTTCATGCCGACTGCTGCTGAGCTCGCTGCCCATTCCTATCGAGCCGCAGGTCTACCCGCCCCTCACACACAAAATTTGTCCTCGTGCCAAAGTGGCAACGACATTCGTACAGTTGATCTGAGCTCAAGCAAAACGCAGTTAGTGCAAACAAGCAAGAGGAACTCATGGCATTGCAATCTACGAAATTACCAAAGTACTTTCCAAGCGGCGCGAAGCCTGACGCAAAGTTTTTCACTTTTCCCCCGGCCCACCCTCCCGGCTCAAACCACGAGACAATCCTTTTGGGGAACCCAAACGGTCAGTTTCGGGCAACTCAATGATGAAACCCAGCACCCAGCCTTCCTGGCGGCTTTGTTCCCACAGCTTAAACTTATGAGATTATTAGCAGGCTACAGCCTATGAAACTGAAAATAATTATTTTGCGGATATTTTGCAAATTGGTTGCATATTTATTGCACGTTGGGTTTGCATATATTTTGCATGTTTTTTTTGTGTTGCAAATCCTTTGCAAATTTATTGATTTTTTTTGCATATTTTTGCTTGTTTTTGCATATGTTTTTGCTTGTTTTTTTGGTTTGCATATTTTTGTATCTGTTTTGCATATTTTTTGCATTTTTTTGCATGCTTTTTTGCAGATGTGCTCCGCTGGTGTTCTGTTGCTGTTTTCAACCCGTCATGTTTTCTTGCGTGATTGCGAGATTTGCTTCTCGTCTGCTTCTGATACCCTGGCCCTTTTTCGTTGCTTTGTGGATTGAACAGTTCTGTGAGCACCCCAATTCCTTCGAACCAGCACCCGGTTTGGCCCTCCACAATCAGTGCCGGCTGATTTGGTCGGTCCAATCCCACTCATGTTGCTTTACTATGAATTATGTTTGATTTGCAGTCTCGAAAGTGGGTTTCTCATAATTGTTGGACTTTTGGAGGCTGGGACCACGCAAGAGGGCACGAGGCGTTGCAGTCTGCTGTTGTGGCCACCATTTATTTATTGAAAGTAGAGGGTATAGTTTGGCTGTGTTGTGGGGTGTAAACCGTAAACGCATCCAAATGACACACACGGTTTGTGATGTTCTTGCGCAATTGACTGCATCTGTGTGTGTGTGTTGTGACAATGTCAAGGAGTCCTTGCCTTGTCTATGTCTATGTCTATGTCTATGTGGTGAAATCACAGAACACACGGAAAATTGCTCGTAGTTCATATCCTCCTTGGCTTGCGACTTGTGAATACGTTGTGAGACCACAGAAGATTCACAACATAGGCATGCAAGTTGTTGCTGGTTTTGTCCTGCCGTTTGTGCATGTTGTCCACTGACACAAGCCAAATGGGTGCGACTTGTTGGGGCTGTTAGGGTGTCAACGTATATTGTGGGATCAAAGAAGATACAAAGACGGCCGGCGTCTGGAGTCTGGAGTCGGCACAGTCGCTTTATTATTGTTATTTCGTTCAAGGATTGCGGGGCAAACGTCCAGGAGTCCAGGCTCTGTCTTGCAGCGAGGCGAAGCCAAACCAAATCCAGCCCCATATCAAATGATCGAAGTTTCGTTTCCAAATACAAAACAAAACAACAAAACCAATAACAGTAAAAGAAATTACCAGCTATGCCAGCCAAACCAAAACGACTTCAAACGTACCTACATTGACCTACACGACCTACATCGTTCGCGTGAGGTTAACAGTTAACAGTTAACAGTTAATGAGGTCAGGCCACTGGTACTGCTGCTGGTTTTCGCGCAATGCGGTTGGCAGCTTACCCGCAATCCAATCCACTCTCAGCTGAGGCATAAGGCATAAGGTCTCGGCTGCGCAACCGGCTGGTCATCAACTCTTCTCAGGTGCAGTGCAGCGCAGAAGTAAGTAAAGGTATCTCCAATCTACAACTAACTATATAACCACAGAGCACACCGGCTGCCGGCCTTTCCTCACTCGGCGGTTTGCGGCTTGCCGCCGATGAGGTCACTGAAAAAGCCTGCACCGGAAGCTGTGCAGCTTGACTGCATCAAGCAGCACAGCTTCCGGTGCAGGCTAGTTTAGTGAACCACTGAATTATCTTCCTGCGTCCACTGCTACGTCCTGCGAGAGCCCAGACTAGACTCGACTCCAGACTCTCCATTCTAGATGTTGTTCAGCCGGGCCAACCCTACCCAGCCTACAAAAACGCCCCAATCACAATGCAATTACTTAAAAACAACCTATCTAAACACATAATATTCTGCACTGTGTCCGAGTCCTGTTTGCCCGGCCTAGTGACTTAGTGACTTAAGACTTAAGGCCTTAGGGCCTTAGGGCCGAGTGCTCAATGGCGGCTTAGCGACCAGCGACTAAGTCGAGTGGCTCTCGCATCAGAAGCCGCTCAGGAAACATCACGTCATCACGATCCTGTGTCACGAGCGTCCACTGTCCACGCTACAGCTACAGCTTACAGCTACATTATCAAGAAGTCCAAGATCGGGTCAGGTAGGGCCCAGGTAGGGTAGGGTCATAGACCATGACGAGAGCAGGCAAACAAGCTACAGTGCCACAGCTACACTGCTACACGGCCCTATTCCCGGACTATTCCCTGCGCACTGCAAAACTCGCAAGATCTCACAGGAACTGGCAATCTGGACGAAGAGAATAATGGCCTAAACCCATAACTATGCCATAGATGCACTGCCACAGAACTGACTTGAATGCTTCCAACAAGCAAGCTGGACCTGGACTTTGCCTGGCCTGGCTGTCTGGCCTTGGCCTTGCCTTCACTGTAACTGGTAAACTGTAGCTTTCCGTCATTCGGCAGGGCATGGGCAAAGCTTTCATGACAATTTTAAGCGCCACTACACTGTGGGGACTTTGGGGATGGACCCGGATGTGGGCCCAAGAGGTGGCAGCAGCAAATCAGATCCAGTCTCATCAGTGATCTTCAGTAATTATTTGTCGGCCATTGTATAATGATTTCACGCGACGAGTAGGTGCAGCTACGACATCTGCGGAATCTACGGGGTCCGGGCACGGGTACGGCGGGTACGGGTAGGACTATGACCACAAGTGGCAACATTTCAACACCAAAGCCCAGAGCCAGAGGGATCACCAAAGGCATGGAAATCATACATGGGAGAACCGTACACGTCGAACAGTGCAGCCGTCCCATCTGCACTTCGGACTTCAACCCGATTTCAACAATCAAGCTCCAGGCCAACAGATTAGGAAACACACACCCAAGCCCAGAGCCACACAACAAGGAATGCTTGGCCACTGTCCTGCAGATCATCCTCCCGTGCCTTCAAAGGCTCAAAGGCCTTCAAGGCGGCCTCCCTGCACGGTGCCACAACACCTTGCAGGAAAACACTTCCAGTTACAGTGCTTAGAGGGCTTACAGCTTCCATGTCAAAGCATGATGCAGGAACCACGTCGAAGAAGTAATCAAACTACGAAAACATTGATCACTGCTTGCTGAAGCAATGTCTGGACTCTGGACTCGGCACTGAGTGCAGGCTGCTCGATTTCTTTCTGACGGATCCGAGATGGCGTGCACGCAGGCAGACGTGCCAACAGGGGCAAAATGGCTTGTTTGCATCAGATGCTCAGCTCCAGAACAAACTTTCTGTAACCTATAGGACCTATCGGACCTAGCAGACCTATACCTTGCAGGACCCAGCACCTGAAAACTACAACATACGATATGGAAGGACTAGCCGTAAAGAAGCCAACTTCGACTACAGTAGATACTACTGCAGCCTCTGTAGTCTCTACCCGGCTCTTGACTAGCGGTACTCGTTGAAAGATTTGCACGGGCACCATTGGAAAGCACCAGGTGATGATGCTTTGCAGCAAATTGGGAGCTGAAACATGTGCAAAACATAGCACTGCGGCGCCCTGATGGGATGCCATATCCTTCACAAGATGTCCAAGCAAGCCTGTAGAGTAGAGCCTGCTGCGCAATGAATTTAACGGAAGTCTTGAGTCCTGACCGGGGAAAAGCCGCAACATTGCGCATTTGCATCAGATGTGCAGCTCCGCAACAAACCTTGACGAAGACCCTATTCTACGCCTAGCTAAGACAGCTAAGATATGCCATAAAGGATAATCAGAAACCGCCTTACTGCCTTACTGCCTACATGAGTCGATTCGATTACAGTCCAGCAGTCTGGGGGTTGACGGGTAGGGTAGCCGCTACAGGCTGGCCGGCACCTAGCAGCTACCATAAACTCATAAACTATTACATATACTCAGGGGGCTTGCTAACTGTTACTGGGCACCGGCTAGTACATGCCACACACTATATAGTACTAAGAGGACTGACCGTGACGAACCACAGGAAGGCAGGAGCTGAAACACCTGAAGAAAGCCGCACTGCGACACCTCGCCTCAGGCCTCAGGGACTTTTGGAGTGCATACTTGATGAAGTTCACAAGCGGCTTGAATCTTTGCTGAGTCGTGTTTTCCGAGGGCCTCGCAGTTGCGACACACCAAACTTCACAGAACACTCACAGGCCTGGGCCCTAGGCATATGTTGGCCTATGGAAGACAGTATGCCCCGAAACTTAAACTTAACTGGGCCTACACTACACTACACTAGTGATACCCGTTACATTCGTCTTTTTGGCAATTGCGAGATGACCGAAAAACGACAGCCACTGGAACACAAACTGGCAAAACTCAGGCAGCATATTTTTGCGCCGCCTGCCAAAGTTTCGGCTGCACTTCATTCGAAGTGACATTAAAGCAGTTGCCTTGGAACAAGACTGACATTTTCGTTGTGAGCTTCAACAGATCCTCACGTGCAGGCTTTAGCTGTGGGCCGTTGGGATCCGTGGTCTCAAGGTCCTTGATTTTCAGGAGCTGGTTACAGAGCATGAGCTCTGTGATGAGAGCTTTTGCATGGGTCACGCCATCCTGCAGCAGCTCATCCCTGCAGCTGATCATGGCCTTCATAGTGGTCTCGTTGCTGCCGTTCCCAAAGACGTCAAGGTGGTTTTGCATGCTTTTCAAGACCTGGGCTCTGCTGTCGGAATCTACCAAGCTATGTCGAAACCGCCATCAACAAGCACAAGTGTTTGTTTAGATCCTATTCGAAATGTACGCACTGCGGTAACTGTCGCATTGGCAGCGCCAAAGCACACCTGTCGCAAAACTTGACCCCAATCATGTTCGACATCTATGTGAAATTATGCGCTAACGAGAGTTGGAGACCGTCAGTCGGAAAACACAAGTGTTGGCCGACAGCAGCAAGCCTTTACCCCGATCCTGGTCAACATCTACAATCTAGAATTAATTACTGCGCGGCAAAGTGGATCAAGAGTGCCAACACTACAGCACCAGTGGTCATCAGGGTTTATCACGAATCTTCGTTTCAATGTCTACGTCTATGTGCTGCCAGTCAGCACCATGGCACGAAGCTGCACGAGTCTTCATTTTCATCTTGTTAGACATGTCCGAATCTCGCAACTCGAAATGATCTCGCAACCGCAAACCCCCAAAGAAGAAACCATGTTTGCTTCTGCCTCGAGGCCTGGCTACCTGGGCAGAAAGAAGTCATTTGAGTCTAGAGTCTAGAACCTACAAGCCAGCCAAAGTCAAAGCCCTCGATGCATGATGGCACAGCAGAAACAACAGTGCCCAAACACAGCCTGAATAGTGAATCTCAGCGAATTGCAAGCAACACTGCACCATGCGCCAAACTATTACTAAGGCAGGAAGCCATCGCAATCCAAAATCAACAAAAGCAAGGCACAGTCTCACACTTCTCTGCTGCTGCCCGAAGCTTGACGCCATCAATGGTAGCTAGCAATACTTGCTGCAGCGCCCAACACCTGGAGCAGTCCAGAAGTCTTAGACTTGGCTTCTGGCTGCATAAACTCCTGCAACACAACATTCAAAGTTGTCTGTGGCCTAGGGCTGAAATCTAGAATCTAGAAAGTTCTAGTCTGTGCCAGTTTACTCATACTCACCTAGACTTGGTTCATAGTCGCTAGCCGGTAGCCTCGTCCAGCGGGGAGTCGCAGCTCAAGGCCTTCTTCCAGTCTGCAGCACCACCTCCTTGCTGGTTCTTGCACGACTTCATGAGCTCCCCAGCCGCGAACGTCAGGTCTGTCTGCAGCTTTGCCGAAAGAATTGAAACTGCATCCTCAAAGAGACTGCAATTCCTGCTGCCGAAAACTTCCTCGACAAACATGTCCGTCATGCATGTCACCGCTTCAAACCCGCTGCCGAAGAGCTCCTGGAGGTCCCCAACTCTGGAATGCAAGTTGAGCCTGCTTGATCTCCTGCATGTGGGCATCGATCTTCTTCATCAGGTTCTTCAAAGCGAGAAGCCAGTCTCCACTGGCAGCGTGGCTCATTCTGGTCTGAGCATCTGGACCCTTGCTCTCGAAGACCCGAGTCTTCTCGATGAAGAGCACACCGGACTGAAGGTACAAGGCATACTCGTTTGCAAGCTTGTTCAATCCGGCCACATGCGCACCTGCATCCTTCACGAACAGACGCTTAGAGATTCCAAGAATCAACAAGAGCTCCTTTCGCACATCTGCAACAGTTCGGTCATTGCCCTCATAAGGTGCCAGAGCCTGTCAAAATATCACGGTCAGGAGCAAAGCAGCTTGCTTGATTGGGGAATTGCTTCAGCAATGTTTGTGAGAAGGACGTGCAACTCATGAATGTCGCAGAAGACATGAATCAAAGCAATGTGCTTTCGATTTGAAAACTGCACATATGCGCAGAGATGCAGTACCAATAGTATGGACAATTGGAGACAGAGGCAACCAAGCAAACAAAGAGAGGCAAAGAGGAAGATGGAGAGAGAGAGAGAGAGGGGGAGCCGATAGACTGAAAGTAATGAAACATGGCAACCACAAGAGATTACATGTAGAAAAGAGATAGTGAGACAGTAGAGTCAAGAGAGGAGGGAGGGAGGGAGGGAGGGGGCGGTAGAGCGAGATAGAGGTGGAGGTAGAGGTAGAGTCAGATAGAGATAGAAAGACAAACATGAAAACAGAACAAGGAGACACACGAGAGGAAAAGGAGTGCAACAGGGAGACGAGGAGAGACAGAGCATATGGGTTTTCTCAGGTGTCGGGCTTCAAGCCTAGCTTTAGGTCCTGAGGTTAGATACAGCCCCTTCTGTTTGACACTGTACGGCTTTATGTTATTAGCGAAAGCGCTACAGTGAAGAACCATCTCAGGAAACACGACCTGGCCTTGTCAACAATGAAGAGCGCCGTTTTGTGCACACAGTGCACGGCAGCTGCGAGCATTTCGGCCCCGCCCTGCCCGCAGAGCACCTGGCCCTCTGCTGGAAGGAGAGATTTGATCTGCTCAACCTGGACGCCTTCTGCACGACTGGCCGACTGCAGCAGCTTCAGGAGCTGCTCTTGACCCCTGGCTTTGGCAGTCTTCTGCATCCACTGCTTGAACTCTTCTTGCAAGCTGGGTACTCCAGCTTGGGTTTTGAGAAGCTCAAGCAACTTGACGGTGCAATCGATGCGGACACTGTCAAGTGCATGCACACCGTCTGACATAATGTGCTCAGCAATCTTTCTAGCAAAGAACTCAGCCTTCTGTACCAGGACCTTGCATTCCAACTCGCGAACCCCAGCCATGACCTCGCAAGGACAGAGCCCCACTGGCAGCGGCTGCTGCCTACGTCGGGCCTACGTCGTGCGTATACCGACTGACCTACTTCATCACTTCAGTTGTTTTCATGACCGATCATCGTACATGAAAACGGACAATGTCGATTCGGATGGACACGGACCGATCATCGTAAATGAAAAAGGACAATATCGATTCGGATGGACACGGACCGATCATCGTAAATGACAAAAGGACAATATCGATTCGGATGGACACGGACCGATCATCGTAAATGAAAGTTCTACATTTCCATCTAGCCGCAAAGTATACTCCCACAAATTTCTATCAATCATATATAAACATATTCACATCATGTGTATCAACACTGCGATTCGATCCTCTCCTTTTTGGCGGTAAGACACTTCGTGCAGCAGCAGTATGTCAAATGCAGATGCAAGAATGTGTACGAACACCAGAACCGTAAACTGCCACAAAGGAGAGGTCGGATTCGCAAGCTCTGCACTCCCACTACTGAAACGTGAGGCCGACTGAGCCTGAGTGGGCGTTACGCCCGAAAAACGTCACCGCATTCGGTTGAACACACCACTATGATACTTTAGTAAGCACACAATTCTCAACGAGCAATGACGCCCTGCGTATGCTACCAGTGCACCTAGTTGCCTGCAACTCATGCCTGCCGCACTCACTGACTCATGCCCTGCATCTCTCAACACCGCCCTCAGGGGAACGCATGTGCTCACGGGGGAAGGCAAGCCGACCGCGCGCCGTGAGTGTCGAACCCCGACGATGATGCACAACAACACCGGTGTTGCAGGAACCCCAAGAGCCCACGGGGGAAGGCCAGGCCGACCGCGCAGATGTTGAACCTGCTCGATGCCGTGTGCTTACACGCTTTGTTCATTGAAGGACGATACAGGCGGCTGCCATAGCAGCTTAGCATCTGGCGGGAAAACCCGAACATCTCGCTCGCCCTCCCACAAGACTGTGAGTGGGCATCGAACCCGATGATCTGGAACCGGGAAGGAAGTTCCTGCAAGTCGCCTTTCCATCTGCTCAAGAAATCAGCGCTATCATTGTGACATCCCGCGATGTGTGTACAGACAGTTGCATTCCGCTGGCTGCAGCACTATTAAGGGCGAGCACACAGCTGCTTTGGACAAGTTCCGAGCTTCCAAACGGTCCTCCACCAGACGCTCCCCAAAGTCATTACAATCAATGACATGCGCAGCTGACGAGATTCAGCTGCTGTGGGTGCAGGAACAAACTTGCGACCCCAAAAATGGGGCCGTCTCGCGGCCCCAGAAAAGGAGCCGCGACATGCAGCCAACCTCCTTTAACATGTTTTGACTGGCAACTAGAGGACCCCAAAATCGGGGCCGCTTGGCGGCCCCAATTTTGGGGTCGCGAATTCCTCATTCTGGGGTCCAAGCCCAAGTCCGTGCGTTCCAGACTGCTACATCAAGACCACCCGCCCACAGGCAGACATCCAGTGTGGAAAAATCATTCTCCAAGAACCAGAATTTCCAACAGACAGCTTGCCTGTGGAAGTGACAAACATGAGAGAACAGAGGGGGGCCACTTAAGCGAAGCCAAAATTGCTTGGATTGTCCGACTCCACATTTGGAGCCGCGTGTGTTGCAGTTGGTCCGCACCCAAAGTGGACGTCCGCGGCACTGGTGGCCGAACAGGCGAGACACAGCAGCGAGAACACTTCCAGCCTTGAACTGCAGGCGGGCTTAGAGAACAAACAGGATCTGGTCCAAACAAGTCAAAGCTGGTCTTTCTCAGGCACAGGTGCGGTCTGGAAGAACTCTCAACTCCAACTTTGTACAGGTAAGGCTGTGGCGCTTCACAGCTTCTCAGGAGTTGCGACCATGTAAAAAACAGAGTGTGCAGCACTTGATCTTTTTCTTGAGCCGAAAGAGTGCAGTCACTAACCTGAACAGAAGCACTTCAACAGCAGGAGGCAGACTGAAAACACGTAGATCAATTGGCACTTTCACGAACAGCGTGGAAAGCAGAATCCTCGTCCGCAAGTTTTCTGACTTTAAAAACCACCACGGCCTGTGCTGTGCGGGGCGGCACGGGTCTGTGTTGCGCGGAAATGCGGAATTTGCTCAGCAACAAAAGGTTTTGGTTGACTGGCATGCCTTTCCAGCTTCTATTACGAGCGGCGATGTTGTTGCCACCGTGCTGAAGCGCAAGACCTCCGAAGACAAGCTTTGTGACAGTGGAATGCACTTCTGCGCAAAGAGACACGCAACCATCCAAGACTCCGATTGCACGATGGAACTGAGTCAAAAAGAAAAAATTGCAACCTCCGGTGCGACAACGAAAGGTTCGGACTGTTTCTTTTGAGAAAACGAAACAGTCTAGCAACAGCAAATCAACCAGAAGCAAGGCAGAGACAAGGAATGTTGCATTCAAATGGTTCTCTGCTAAAAGAACAAAAAAAAAATCTGGCGAGAGCCAGGTGAGATGGATGGATGGTGTCGCTCGAAGCTCCGAAGAGCCAGGCGATGCAAAACATAGCTTGCAAATGGCAAAAACGGGAACTATGCAACCCAAGGCAGACCTAACTGCCAGAGGCCGCACTGCTGCGCTGCTTACGAGCACAGCGAGTGCAGAAACACTGGTGCTGGGGGGAGCGAGACTTCAGTCCCCCGCGTCCCAGCTAGTTGCCACCAGTAAGCTCGCGAACCAAGGCGCCCCGGCGATTGGGGCGGTAGGGCCGCACTTCCCAGCTCTTAAGCGCCACCTCACGACCATTGGTCTGTGGTGCTCCCGGCTGAGTTATGCCGAAGAAAGCCGTGATGTCAGAGACAATGTGATCTGCCTGGCCTGCCTGGACCACCGTTGGTGGCGCAGTAAGCGCTGTCTTCACCTCGGCCTCTGCAGTCAAGATGGGCTGTTCGCCTCCCATAAGCTTGTCGATTCCCTCCAGAAGGGTGCGTAGGCGTGCCGTCGTGCAGCTGCATCCATCAGGGTGCGCTTTTCCGGCCTCGTTCTTTTCCTTCCACATCGTAGCGGCCTTCTCCACCGCGTCGTTGATGGCTTTGGGCACGAAAAGGAAGACAACCAATGCGGCCTTCAATTTCTCGATGGCCGAGTCGTGAGCACACAAAAGTCTCTGCACGGTGTTGTTCGGCTGACCGCCGCTCCCCCTGCCGTCCCCGCGCTCACGGCGCGGCCTCTTAGGCTGCTGTCCACGCTCTGGCATGGCTCCTGCGAAGAAGAGGGGAGGCTAAGTGCACCTACCTGTCAAGGCCCTTGAGTGTAAAACTCATCGGAGATCCGATGCTCAACTGAGCTGGGACACCAAAGGAGGCCGCTCCGCGCGGGAGTGCCAGGACCTGCCCCGCGAAGCGGCCGAGACGTGAAGTCGCAAGAGTGGCAGATCGTCTCCCTCACTGTGCAAGCCACGAAAAAACCGTGAGGGAGTGGAAGTGCAGAAAGAAAGAAAAAGGGACGAGAGAAGTCGGAAGCTAAGACAACTACAGCTGCGAGTGCATGCCGTTAGGCTTATTGGCCTTCCCTTTGTGAATGTTCAAGGCACGCTCTGTTTCAAACGTCAAGCCACAACCTGGGTAGTCACACCTAAACTGCCACTGCTCTCGCTCGGCAGCGGTAACACGACGCTGATTCTGTCCTGAATAATAGGTCTTCTGAGCCTGTGCCCGCTGTACTTGTCATGGCAGTCGATTTCCTCACGGCGCCATTCCTGCAACACGCATCTGGCCATCCCTCATCTCAGCACCCAAACGCCAAAATTCCACAAACAAAGAAAGAAGCTGAAAAGAAACCTTTCGTCCAAACTCCCACACGACCGTCCTCTGGACTGCAGGTGAAAGGCCCGGGGCGTTGAGTCAAAGCGTCGACCTGGCGCAGGACTTGCGAACACAGACAGGAAGAGAGAGAGAGGGACATGAAAATAAATCTATCTATCATCTATCTATTATCTATCATCTATCTATCTATCTATATATGGTCACCCCACCATGACAGACCATCCCCTTCAAATCAAGACATCGCTCCCACCGGCGTGTTCGCGCTTTTTCCGGGTTCGAGTTTGAGAGCTCCGTACGTGTTTGTGAGGCCACCCGACTCCCCCCCCTCCCCCCCCCTGGTATCACCCCCCTACGGTACCCGAATCCACGTGACGTGGTTCAGGTGCAGGCGCAGCGGGCTACGTCGATCCACGGTGATGCGTCCGCCTGCACGGAAGTGTGTCTTCTGGAAGTGTCAGCCAGGGGGCATACACGAAAGTCATCAAAAGACGCCCTAACAGCCTTTGAGACAGTCGAGAACCCTTAAGCCTAAGCTTACTCGACAGGCAATGCCTCGGCGGATGTTCGGGATACGGCTCTTGCGGACCTATTCCACCACCCACCAGGCAGATATTGTCATTACTGCCGTAAACGTATTTTTCACGCTTCCCAGCATGTTCTGTTGAACTCCATGCGCTTACTGCGGCCGAAAACACGTCCATGCCCGAGGGTCCTGCTTGGTCGGCTTCATGAAGCTCCTGGCGGGTGCCATGCAAGGTCGCGTCATCCACAAAGATGGTCGCTTCCACGACGAGGTGCTCTGTGGTCCTGTCGTCTGCTTTACGAGTCCAATTGGATGACAAGCACAAGTCCGGTGTCCATCGCCATGGGATGCCGCAGGGTAGGCCGCGTGCAGCGGCCTGCTCCCTCGCTTTTGTTGCGCATAGCGGACTTTAACGCTGTACAACACATTCCATGCCCAGGGACTAGTGCCGTCGCCTTCGCCAAACCCTCTATTCGGCTTGTAAGGGTCACTTAAGGAAGCAGGAGAGGGGTCAGGGCCAGTTTTAACCTAAAAGAATCTGTGGCAATGGAAGCCGCGAAGCGCATTTGTGAACGGTCCTGCTCGGGGATACCGTGGTGTGCTAGGATGTAGAAAAAAAGGTTGCTTATTGGCTGTCGGATAGGCTTTCTGCAGATCCATCAAGCCGGCCTCGTAAGCTCTGCCAAGCCGACACTTCCTCGTCCAACCTGCGAACCATAAAGAGAGCGTCATCCGTGCCTCAGCCTCTGCGAAAACCGAAGCTTTCCGGTAGGGGAATCGCAGAACTCTCAAACCACGTCTGGCCCCTAGCATTCACAATCCTAGCAAGAACCCTAGGTACAACCCAGAGAAGGACAACGCCACGCCATGTTTCCAGAGTGGAATTTGGAGGCCAGGGCCATCAAGTCCTTGTGCTTCCCATTCTGCTGCTCGGGTGTTCCAAAGCTGCCGCACGAGAACTGTTCAGGTTTCTACAGATGAGCCGGACACCATATCCTCCCAAACAGAGGATATACGTTTACACTTCAAAATGAATGGGATTCTCTCCCCTGGGGGCATTTATTAAAGGCTTCCGGATGCCGTTGAACCCATTGGAGCAAAAATAAAGCAAACCAAACACCATCATCAAGGAGCTGGGAAACCATCTCAGACACCAGATTTATCGCCTCTTGGTGCGGGACCATATCCACACAACGCAAAAAAGAAGGGCAGCCACACGGCACGGGTCACGTCCAAAACCGGACCAGTAGAACAAACTAGCTACTAATGGCTGCAAATCACACAATCGAGTTCTAAGGCTCTGTACTCCAATAGCAATGCCACAAGCGATCGAGTAGCTGGACAACAGCTGCTGAAGAGCCAAGACGGATGGCACACTGCAAGGAGACACTGACGGGCGCGGAAGAACAAGGCTGGCGAAGTCCACGCAAGTAACAAGGTTGCCAGTGCGCTGCACAGCTGACGACTGACAGCATGAAACATGGCAAAGCCAAATTCGCTCCAGATCGCAGGTTCATGCAGTTCCAACAAGCAAGAGTGTATTTCCAGGGTGCGCAGGGCCGTGCGAGACTGTGGCGCCCACAGATGATCCGCCACTCTTTCTGCAACGGGAAACATAAGCAAGCAGCAAGCGAACACGTGAACTACCTGCGGATCTCGTGGTTGCTCGTAGAAATCGCCGACAAAGGCAGCGGATCAGGCAATGTAAACGAATATGCTCTGTTTGGGAGGATACGGGCGTCCGGCTCATCTGTAGAAACCTGAACAGTTCTCGGCCAGTTTCCTGGCGTGTGAGGGACTCTTTTCGCTTTGAAGCCGTAGGTCCTGTAGGTTTTGCTTGTTTTTCGGACGTTCTGAGGAGCTTTGGCTGGCCCATGGAGAGTTGTTTAGAGAGCTCCGAGCCACCTTTAGGTAGTTTGCACCTCGGTTTGCTGGAAGACTTTGTGCCGACTTGGCTCAAGACCGGAACTGCGTGTGGAGAGCAAAACGAAGGTCTTTGTCCGTGCTAGTAAGGGGTTTTGCTGGGGCTTGTTGCAGTTTCGTTCTTTTTCGTGGTAGCGGAGCAAGTTTGATCCTCAGGGACGCACGCTTGACCGCTTTGAGAGAAGTGAGCCCAATACGCAAGTTTTACAACTGAGTTGAGGGTTTTCGTTGCGTCGGTGAAGCATGGAAAGGCGAGGAAGACCGTCGTTTTATGACATGACTAGGGATGATGACACCCCTGGAGTTGTCAGGCGTCGAGTCGTGGCTCTGATATGCCATACCCGGAGAGACGAGCGAGACCTTCTTCGGTTCCTAGAGGAGCGGGGTTTGGACCTGCTTACAGCCCAATATCCCCTTTCCGCTGCAGGGTCGCCACCAGGGTTCCACCCAACCGTCTCCTGCGGGGTCACGGCCTGGAACTCCGGTTCCTCCTACTGGCTCCTTTACGGTTCCACCGGGGTTAGTACCGTCACCAGTGCCGAGCGCTCAGGGCGCGGCGCCTTCACACATGGAAACGCTGTTGATGCATACGGTGCAGGAGCAGCAGAAGCAGATCAGCCAGATGGTCACGCTAGTTGAGGGTTTGGTGTCGAGGGAAAGCCAGAGGGAGACCAAGGGAAAAGGGAATGGAAGCCTGTCCGACATCTCTGGTTCTTCCATGGATGTTGACGAGGGTGCTCCTATAAGGAACCCCAAGGCTGAAGCTTACATCCCGAAGCTGCCTTCTTTGGATGGAACTAGGATGGCAAAGGGCAGGAGGGCTGAGATTGAAACCTGGGTTGAGTACCTGGAAGTTTTCCTTCCATGGCTAGCGTTGTTTGATGACCGTATCCCAGGGGAGATTCAAGCCTATATGACCAAGGACAGCACCATCCAGAACAGCAGTTTGTCGAGAGGTGAGAGCGTGAGAAGCACGAGGGTTTTCCTTTATCTGCGTCAGAGTTTTGGGGCCTACCCAAGGGGTCTCGATGTTTTGAAGCAGGTTGAGAAGGAGCAGCTTGGCGCACCTGCGGGATATGAAGCTATGAGGCGACTCCATTCTGAGCTCAGTGTGTGTAGCAGGATAGAAGCTAGTTCGCTGAGGGAAGAGATCCTGAAGTTCACTGTGCCCAAGGGTTCTGTGAGGCCCCTCGAGGTCTTTCGCTGTGTGCAGGTTGAGCTGGCCAAGTACCAGCGACTCACGGCAGCGTTTGGGGACTTAGGGTTGACCGAGGCAGACAGGTGCATGGTAATGCTTAGGAATCTGGATACCGAAGTGAAGAAGTATGTCTTGCTTCATGCCAAGATTGATTCTATTGATCAGTTGGAGACCGCACTCAAGTTTTATGATGCGAATTTGAAGATCTTGATGTTCCAGGAGAAGCCTGGCGGGAAGGGGGATCATGCAAATCAGCTTCAGTTTGAGAAGGAGAAAGGAAAAGGAAAGGACAAAGGAAAGGACAAAGGAAAAGGAAAGGACAAAGGAAAGGAAGGAAAGAAAGGAAAAGGAAAGGACCAGAAAGAAGGCAAGGACAAAAAGAGCAATGGGAAGGAAACCCCGAAGGGTGGCAAAGGAAAGGACCAAGGAGCGGCGGTGACACCGCCCCCAGGGAACGGCACGCAGAAGAAGTGTTATGTTTGCCAAGAGGTCGGCCACTTTGCAAGGGATTGTCCTTTGGTTGCTCAGGCTCAGGGTGCTGCAGGGAAGCAGGGTAAGGGAAACCAAGGGAAGGATCAGAACAACAGGGCAGCCACGGTTTTGATGGAGCCGGAGTTGTGTGCCGCTGTGCATCACGTGATTCATGATAGGGAGGAAGACAGTTTCTCCGAGACGTCGCTTGATTTTTCCGATTGTGATTGGGAGAATTTTCAGAACAGTGTTTTGGAAGAGCCTGTGGTGGAAGACCAGGGTTCCGGCGACCAGGGTTTGCGTGATGAGGGTCCAGGGTTTCTGCGTGCCAGCGAGGGTCCTGTACAGCACGTAGCAGCAGTAGCCAGCAGCACCGAGAACACCCAACACAACAACAGCATGCTTCCTCATGTGCATCATGTTTCTGCAGTTGCCCGCGCCGCCGCCCATGGAGAGGAGGTGGACCATGTCTTGCTCGACTCAGGAGCCTCTGTGCATCTGATTGCTGAGAGCATGTTTTCCAGTGGGTCTGCAGAGTTTTTGGAAGCATTGGGTGATAGCGGTGTTGGCTGTGTCACGGCAACCGGGGAGGACATTCAGATTAGAAGGCGTGCTAGGGTTAGGGTTAGGTTGGCCTTGGCCTCGAGCAACGGATCTCCTCCTTCAGGTTCAGTGCCGGTGACTTTTGAAGCTTTAATCGCACCTGTGCGGTATAGCCTTCTGTCTCTGGGCCTCCTTTTGAAGAAAGGTTGGGATGTAGATTTCAGCAAGGTTCGGGTTTTGGGTCCCAGCTCGCGAGGGAAGCCCGGATGCAAGCTGTACGTAGAGAGTTTTCAGAACTGTTTCTGGTTGTCTGCAAGCCGTTTTGTGCCCGAGAGCACCCGCCTGCGTTTTCAGCTCCTGTCTGCTGCGGTGCAAGATGAGCAGCAGCTCGGAAGAGGAGGTTCCAACGTGGCGCCGCCCAGAGATGCTGGGAGAGGGCCAGGACCGCGAGGGTCAGGGATCTCTGTCGAGCGAGGGTCAGGGGTTGCAGGGTCAGGTGCCGCGTCCCAGGGTCGAGGGTCTGTTGGAGCCAGGGTTGCCAAGTGTGATGGGGACAGAGGGGGTTCGCCTGAAGCCGGGTCCTCAAGCCGTTCATTCGGTACCGCCTCTGCTTGCGCAGCTGGCAACGGATTATGCTTCAACGTCGGGGGAAACTGTTCGGTCTCAGGAGATGGACAGTGCCGAGAAGACCGAGGACCAGGGAGCAGCCAAAGCAGCCAAGGGCAGCGTCGGAAGGGTGAAGCCAAAGGTGAAGAGAATGCCGAAGTATCCGGCGACCAAGGCCATGCCGAAAGTGGCTCTCCGACCCAGGAAGGGCGCGATGGTGAAGAACAAGCCCGTGGGGAAACATTGGAGGCCATACCCGAGGAATCGGGGAAAGAAGCACGGCTCAGGGTCAGGGTCCAAGGACAAGGGCAAGCCGGAGATGGTGGACCAGGAGACGCAGACGCCGGAGCTAAGGACCGTGGCGCAGCACGGGGAAGCTCATGCGGGGATGACCAGGTACGCCAGGGCATTTGCGGGGCATCTCGAGAGTCGCCAGAGCACGGCCGAGTTCAGTGCAGAGTTTCCTCTGCTCAGCATATCGGTGGCAGCCGGCTTCTTCGAGGTGCGGACACGCTCTTTGGTTCCCCTGTCGGACGAGATCACCTACAGGTCGGAAGGGATGCAGGGCACGGAGCCGCCCATGGAGCTGCCGGTGCCGCCTCCTCCTCCACTTCCAGAGTGGACGGCTATGCACCAGGCGCCTCCGGAGCCAGCGAGCGGGTCAATGGAGATCCCGGCCATGATGCAGCAGACGCCGCCGCCTCTTCCTCGAGGCCCGCCGCCAGTCCGAGCACCTGTGGCAACCACGCCGGCGGGGTTCCCATTGCCACCGGGGGTGGTGTGGAACGATCTGTAGATGAGTCTGTAATGGCAGCAGTCCCCTCCGAAAGCCAGAAGCGTCCGCTGATGGCCGTTTTGAGGGGTGATCTTCCAATGATCTTTGGCCGGAGTTCAAAAGAGAGCGTCAATGCAGTGGGTCCAAGTTCCTTTGCGCAGGGTTCCGAGGGTCCAGTTGCACAGGGTTCTCAGGGTCCAGTTGCAGAGGGTTCTCAGGGTCCAGTTGCAGAGGGTTCTCAGGGTCCAGAAGATCATGGTAGCATCGAGGGTGGCGTTGCTCCTTGGATCGTTGCAGGTGATCAGGGTTACCTTTCGTCGAGTGACTTCTCTCTCTTGCAGAATGAGCATGTGTTGCGGTCCCACATCCCCTACAATTCCAGCTGTGAGGAGTGTCAGCGTGGCCGGGGTGTGTGCCCACAACGGAGGTTGCCCGAGGAGCGCAAGGATCGGAGGGAAGTGCAGGCAGACAAGTTTTGGTTCAAAGGGATCGCCATGCTAGTGCTTGTTGCCGTTGGGTGCGGGGTCTTAGGGACCATCCAGTGGCAGCCAGATCGTGAGTCGATGGTGACCTCTTTTGTGCGTTGGACCAGAAGTGCAGGGTTGGCAGGGTCGCAAGAAGTGATCATCTCCATGAGATCAGACGGTGAACCCGCTCTGGTGTCGTTCCTTGAGCGGTGTGCCCGGGAGCTTCCTCACGCTTTGCTCGAACAGGTTCCGGTGGACCGCCACGCTCCCAACGCGGAGAGGGCGATCAGGACCTTGAAGGAGCTCGCCCAGGTCCAGCTGTGTTCTCTGGAGAAGGTAGGGTTGACTATTGCGTCCGGGGGTGTACCGTATTTGTTTTCACACCTTAGCGTTGCACACAACAGGTATCACCTTGATGAGGGTTCTTCTTTGACACCAGAGCAAAGGTGCCGCATGAAACGCATCCCGGCACATCCCACGTATATCTTTGGTGCCTCTGTGTTGTGCCTGCCTCCGCCTTCCATTGCACATTTGGTGAACGGTCGTCTTTGCAAAGGGTCTTACATGGGTCCTGAAGTCGCGTCGGGGAGCCACTGGGTCAGGGTTCAGTTGAACAATGGTGAGAAAAGGGTGGTGAGATCACCAAAGGTCAGGATGCTGATGCCGTTGAGGTACGAGGTTGGCTTGCTTCGTGGGGTTTGTCGCCTTCTTCCAGGGAGGGATCCGCCCGCCGAGGGACCACCCGTTGACCCGGACAGCCTGGCTGCCTTGCCTCTACCGAATACGAATACCCGGGGACCTCCGAAGACGTGGGTCGAGGAACATGGGAAGACGCCGCGCTGCCGCGCATGCAAGATCAAAGGTTTTGACATGGACAAGGCAATGCACACTCCAGCCTGTAGGGCTCGTTACGCCGAGTACCTCAGGGATACCTTTGACCCCAAGGGATCGCTGGAAAGGGATAAGGAGATCGATGCCGAGATGGGGTTTGATGCTCCGGTTCCTGACCTAGGGGATTTAGGGTTTGAGGGAGGGCTTGGGGAGTATGTAGAGTTGCCCGGTGACGTTGCGGAAGTTCCGGAAGACTACGAGGACTCTTTGTATGAGCCCTCCATTGCTGATGATGATAGCCGGGAGCTGCCAGAGCAGCCAGCAGGTGAGATCACCAACGAAGAGATACAGGACCTCATGGAAGTTGAGGCAGAGCCTCTGGACAGGGTCCCAGAGGGGGTCGCTGATGCGTTTGCTGGTCGCATTGAGCATCAGGAGGCTCTGGGCAATGTTGCTTCAGCAGTTTCCACAGTTGGTGAAGAAACCAAGGACGGAGAAATCATTGTCGAGCTTGGGGGTGGGCTTGTGAAGGTCCAGAGGCCCTGTGCCTCCCGGGACGATGTCACCGAAGTTGAGCTTGACCTAGGGTTGACCTATGATGGGATGATCAAGGAGCTGAGGGCTTTGGAGAGTTTGGCAGTTGGGGATATGTTATGGCACGTTGATGCAAAGCAGCGGGTAATCAGCACACGCTGGGTGGTTGCTGCTAAAACCGAAAGGATCGAGGGTCGCGAGACGCCCCTGGTCCGCTGCAGAATCGTCGCCCGTGACTATTCCACCGGACCGTCAGCCGCGCAGTTAGGCATTAGCTCTCCCACGGCATCCGCCGAGGCGCTGAAGCTGTTTCTTGCGGTTGTTGGGGCCCAGGGTTTTAACATTCTGGGGCTCGACGTGTCCACGGCTTTCCTCTTCGCTTACCTCAGGGGGGAGCAGGTTGTGGTGAGCATGCCTGAGGCTTGTCGGGGTCCTGCCGGAGAGAGATTGTTTCTCAAACTGAATAAAGCATTGTATGGCCTGCGCTCGGCAGCGCTACACTGGACGCGCCATCTCTCTCAGCTCCTGCACAAGCTCTTCAACATGAAGGCCTGTCCCACTGAGCCCTGTCTCTTCGTAGGGTCCTACAAGGGTCAAGCAATCTACATCTTGAGTTATGTTGACGATTTGCTTTTGGCTGGGCCAGACACAGCTGATCTTTACCAGATGGTGGAGGAACTACGCAAGGAGCTGAAGCTCAAGGTCACCGCGGACCTCGCCAAAGATGGTAAGATACATTTCCTAGGAAGGGAAGTTTTTCGGTCTGAGCAGGGTGGGGACCTTAAGTTTGGAATGGACCCAGGGTACATGAACGATATTCTGGAGGAGTACAAGCTTGAGAACGCCAAGGGTGTCCCAACGCCACCTTGCTTGAGGGATTTGCTTGACAGGTCTCTGGACGAGCCAGGGTTAAGGGTTCCTCTTTCTGCCGAAGCTGCTGCCCGCTACCGCCGTGCACTCGGCAAGCTAAGCTGGTTGAGCACCACTCGCGGGGACTTAGTCTACTATGTCTCTGTTTTGGCTCGGGGCCAGAGCTCGCCGCTGGAGGTGCATGAACGCGCTATGCGCGCTGTCTTGCGGTACCTCAAGACTGTCGTCAACTACTTTCAGCTTTTTCCGCGCCAAAGTGTTGAGAAACTCCGTCTCCATGCCTATGTGGACGCCTCGTGGGGCAGCGAGCGCTCCGTCGATCGTCGGTCGATCTCGGGAGGGTGCCTCATGCTTGGAAAGGCCTGTATTAAGACGTGGGCGAGACTGCAGCAGTCCGTTGCTTTGTCTTCGGCCGAGAGCGAGCTCTATGCATTGGTTGAAGGGGCTAAGGAAGCCCTAGGGGCACGGTGTGCTGTTGAGCATATTCTGGGGTGTGACCCAGTTGTGCCTCTGCTTTACTGTGATAGTGAGGCCGCCGTTGCAATCAGCCAAGCTGAGGGTCTTCGCAAGCTACGCCACATCGATATCAGGTCTTGTTTTCTCCAACAAGAAGTTCAGTCCGGATCCCTCCGCGTGGTTTCTGTGCGTGGCACTGAGAATCCTGCGGATATCTTTACCAAGAACTTAGATTTAGCCTCCACGCTTAAGCACATGCATCATGTGGGTCTGCGCGCCGCCTTGCTTCCAGAGGGGGTAAAGGGGTTGGCCATGACAATTTTGCGGAATTGTGTTGCGAAGGGAGGGATTTCTTCGTTGATGGAACGGTTTAGACCTCAAAAGGGACAGAAGTGGCTGTTTGTGGAGTTTTGCGCGCCGCTTGAGTCAGGGTTTTCCAGGGTCTGTGCTAGGGAGTTTCCGAAGATTCATCTTTTGACTGTGACCGCCGCCGATGATGGAACGAAGAAAGAAACTCGAGAAGATCTCGTTGCCATTGTGGGGAAAGCAAGGGGTCGCGGCATGAGGGTTTTCTTCTGGAGCTCGACTCCATGCACTGGAGGATGCCCGTATCAGCGGATGAACCTCAAGAGGTACGGAGACAGTTATCAGAAGCATCTTGACGGCCTTTGGGCTGTTCACCGGAAGCTGTGGATCGCTGTCCGAGAGATGTGTGATCTTTCTGATCATTGGGCTATGGAGTGGCCAATGAAATGCGCTTATTGGACCTGGAAGCAGACCCAGCACTACTTTAAGCTACAGAAGTACCAGATCCATGATTCGATTGTGGATGCGTGCTCCGTTGGCCTTCAGGGGTGCGATGGGCTCTTGGTTTCTAAGCGTTGGAGGGTTAGGGTTACACAGTTACACACGAGAGGGTCGCGACTCAGCTCTCTGCTTTGCGCTGTGACGGCTCTCACGAGCATTCTATGCGCTTTGTGCTTCGAGATACTCAGCACTACCCCGAACTTCTGTGTAGAAGGGTTTTGGAGAGCTTAGAGTGACTAAGTTCCTCTTCGCAGCCATTTCCACTCAAAATTTTTCCTTTTAAGGGTTTGGTAGTCCCGCCGGAATGGACCACTACGGTCTCCAGGCTTTCAAGGATGCCATGGTTTCTCTTTCTTTCGTCGACTTGCAGAATGAAGCACCGCTTCTTGAGAGACTGCTTGTCTTGACTTTTGCCGCAGGGTTTGTGACAGGGTGCGTCTTCCTAGGGGTTGGTCGCTGTCTGTACGCCCGCTGTCTGGCAGAGCCAGAATGGCCAGTACTTTACTTGACTTCCAAAGGTGCTTGCTATCACGTGAAACGTGATTGTCCAAGCATTCGGCATACGACGCCGCTGACACGCAGGATCTGTCTTTTCTGCGCTCGGGAACCTTCGAGGCTTCAAGAGTCTACAAAGAAGGGTGACTGACCCGAACGCCCAGAGGGGGTGTAAACGTATATCCTCTGGCTCAAGGTCTCGGCTCAAATGGCCAGGTAGGGAGCGGTAGCTGTCGGAACTGGGTTCGAGGCCTAACCGTGTGTGGGGTTCCAGGCCCGCTTTTCCAGTTTTAGAGTTGCTGCCATGGAGGCTGCCCTTTAGGCCAACCAAAGGACACTTTGGTGTAACCGCCCCGGGTTTAACCTGGTGAAAGGCGGTGTTTGTTAGCAACCAAGTTTTGGCTTGGTGTTTTTGAAGGCTAGGAGTTTTGGCACTTGTCTGTGTAGCCTTGTGGTGTGCCTGTTTTCCCTGAGCAACAGTGGTGGTGCTACCAAACTGCCTAACCACTGGCGCTAGAGTGGTGACCGTTTGGGGCTGGAAGTTTGACTGGTGACCATGTCCTTTCATGGTGGTGCCTGTTGAGACGTGGCAGACCAGTCGTGTTGCTAAGCCTTCGTGTCCTTTAATGCAGGTAACTGGTCTAAGACCTGGTGGGCACCAGGGTCTGCAGGTCCTGTTTAGCAGCGAGCATTGCCGACCCCAACACACTGCAGCCTGTGAGTTTGGGGGTTTAGGATGTTTAGGAATGCTTGTCAAAGCCGAGAGTGGTGGAACTACGTCTCCGCCTGCGGAGGGATTCGTGAGGTTAGGTAGCAGAGTGCCCAGCGCTGGCACCGGCATGGGTACTTGGTCCGTGTTAGTAAGAGCGAGAAAGCAAGGGCCACCTGACTCTTCACGTTGCTCTCGGGCAGTTAAGCGGACAGGCTCATACTGTATGCTGGGTTGGCCCAAGCCCCGCCTCAGTTTTGATTACCTGGACACGATGCAGTTTCCACAACAAGTAAAGTCTAGCACCAGAAGTGCAAGTATTGCGAAAGGTGAGTTTGGCTACGCTCATCCCCTGCGCTCCTTCCGGGCTGTGAGCTGGCAGGAGTTATGTCGTACCTCCCATGCTTCTGGTAGTTTTAAGTTTTGGGCGCCTTGGTGTCGTTTTGCCAGTACCAAGGTAGGAGTTTCGCACTGTGAAGGGAGGAAACAAACCTATGCCTACGTCCTGGCATGGGTAGATGCTTGGAGGAAGTCTGCAGGCTTAGCCCGGCCTCAGGCTACCTTCGTGCCAATATGTTTTGGCGTCGTGTTAAGACCCGGTGCAAGGAGGGTTCTCGCCCTTGTGAATATGGAGTGCCTGTTGGTACGAGGGCCTGGGAGAAGTGCTGTATGTTCTGGCGCATGCGCTTTGTTGGTTTTGAGGGAGCTTGCTGCGGAAGGCTAGCTCTCCTTATCTTTGCTCATCGCACACCTTTTCACGCCGCAGGTAGGGCCTCCTGGAAGAGGTAAAACCTGCACGAAGGAAAACGTAAGAACCTGGTGTGAGAGGTTAAAAGGGACCTAGGTGCGCAGGTGGCACTGCCGAACAGAAGGTGGTAGCCCTGCATGAGCGGAAAACGTAAGGACCGTGCATCCACGTAGGCAAGTTGTTTGGGTGAGCGGGGCTAGGGAGGGTTGGCTTTCCGGCCCTTTGTGTCTCCACATGGCCCTTATTGTGAGGGAATGTAATCGCCTGCTGCCTGGCAAGTGCAGTGCAGGCGAAGCCAGTGTCATGCTTGATAAAAGCTTTTTACCAGGAAACCTGGTGTGACCGGCAAATAGGACGTGGTTTTGGCACCCAGCTAGTGGCAAGACAGCTGGGGTCTCAGGTGCAACTGCAGAAGACAAGAGGTAACAGAGCACTAGGCCTGAGGCTGCAGGCTCGCATGACGTGAGTTTTGTTTTGAAAGAGTGCGCGCCACTTCTTCTGTCTTAACAGTAACTCACAGTCTCTTTGCGAGAACTGGTGCTACCAGGGACTTCTGGTGTTACCAGACTCACTAGCCCTCTAAAGTGACCAGGCCTACCGCACAGTCTGGTGTTACCAGGGTAGTGAGCAGACAAAGAACTGCAGGCACCTCGAAACTGTACAGGGTGAGTGCCGTAGAGAAGGTTGGTCCCTGCAAGTGGACAGCCTGTTGGTTGGACTCGTTAGTAAGAGCGAGAACGCGAGTCGGCTTGTATAGTGCTGCTCACCCGACTTAGTGTACAGTTGTTTGGTTTAGTTGTTAGGAATACGTTTCACCCGACCGCCGGCCAATGGCCTGGCAGCGACTTGTTCGCCCAAGACGAGAAAAAACGTATATCCTCTGTTTGGGAGGATATGGTGGGCGTCCGGCTCATCTGTAGAAACCTGAACAGTTCTCGGCTAGTTTCCTGGCACTTGGAGTGTGAGGGACTCTTTTCGCTTTAAAGCCGTAGGTCCTGTAGGTTTTCCCTGTTTTCGGACGTTCTGAGGAGCTTTGGTAGTACCAGGGTGCTTTTGGCCCATGGGAAGTTGTTTAGAGAGCTCCGAGCCACCTTTAGGTAGTTTGCACCTCGGTTTGCTGGAAGACTTTGTGCCGACTTGGCTCAAGACCGGAACTGCGTGTGGAGTGCAGCAAAACGAAGGTCTCTGTCCGAGTGTTGTGCTTGGTAAGGGGTTTTGCTGGGGCTTGTTGCAGTTTCGTTCTTTTTCGTGAAGGCTGGCGCATACGAAAAGTGGTCCATGTCCTTCATAAAATTGGCCTTGCCTTTGTGGTGCGCTTTTCGCGTCCATACTCCTTTTTCACGGGCAGTCTTTTCGCTCTTGGATTGACTCTCTCCCTAATGCTGCTGATTTTTTGGCTCAACATGCCTCAGATCACGGTCGGCCGCTGGGAGGGAGCGGGAAAGGGACGCTGGCGATTGAGGATCTTGCCGGCACCTCAGCCTCTTGCACGCATTGTAGCTTGATTCTGTCGGCACGTCGTTGACAGTTCGTTGGGCAACAAGCAGGGCCTAGCTCCTGGCATCTCAGTTTAATGGCGCCTCGGCACACTGCCAAACCTGGCGCACCGATAGGTGGGCGAATCCGCTGCAAGCAGGGTAAACCCCCAAAAAGGGAAGGCACAGGTGGGCAAAGCAATGCCCCGGGCGCTTCATCGCGTCTGGCGCCCCCCTTCCGTCCAGGCGGTCTCCCCAGCGGCGAGCAGAAGCCAATGATCTTTCCATCGCAAATGCCTTGCTGACGCTAGCGAGGCCTTCCAGACCTGTCCAGCTTATCCTGCGGGCGCCTGGTGGCTCAGGTGGGCAGGCCACATCTTTTGCAGTCCGAAGCCAGGATGTTGGCCAGGCGGTCGGCGCCCTCACGGCGCGCCGGTGGCCCCGCTGATGCCCGTCAGGGGACAGCTATCAGGAGTGAGCCCCTGAGGCAGCCCCCGTCGGACATGATCTTGGAGCTCCAAGGATCGTGGTGTATCCGGCTGCAGCCGGGAGCGTCCTTGCACATTCAGTCAAGAGCCACTTGCACCTCCAGGTACGTCACCTGTAGGCAGCTGCTTAGCCAAGTCGGATACTCAGCAGCCCCATGCGGGGGATCGGTCGACGGTGGCTGGCCCTCCGATGCTACTCCAGTGAGGGAGCGGGCCGCCACTGGTTAGGGGCCCAAGTGCGCCTTGAAGAGCACCCACACTATCCCGGGCCGCGGCTGACATACGTCATCTGCTTATCTTTGATTCTGTTAAGGTGTCTTCTTATGTGTTGCGAGGTCGCTGTCGGCCGGCCTCGGCGTTGATGGCCTCTTGGCACCAGGAGGTGTCGCCACCGCCCGGCCTGCCCCTGGCGAGTGGAGCTATCATCGTGGCTGCCCGAGCTGTCCAGGTGATTTATCTTGGACTCCCTGCCTGATTGTTGCTGCCTGAGCCTACGTCTAGCACTACATCAGCCTGTCTTCCTCTGCGCTTCTGTCTTCCGGCGAGGTGACCAATCCCCGCGGCTCGCCGGAGGCGCTGACGGTGGCCACCTTGGTGAGGTGCTGCCGTTGCGTGGACCGCCCTCTACAGTAGTGCTGTCAGGTGGTGGCTGCTGAGCTGGTCGCTCGCCCCTAGGTGCCTCGCCTAGCTGTTGATGATTGGCCTTGCTCGTTGCTCTGCGACCGTCCTGTCACTTGCATTTTCGCTGCCTTCAGGCTAGGAGTCAGGAGGGTAGCTTGCGACATACGTCGCTCGCAAATTCTTCGCTGCATGGCGGCACCTATTGCGTCATCGGCTGGGCGCACAGGAAGGCGGGCCCTCGCTATCAATCTTGCGGAGCTCCCGTCTGAGCCGGATTCATACGGCTTACCCCGGTGCTGGTCCGGTGGCCGCCACACGGCCCCCCGGCGCCTGTACCAGTCAATAAGCCGCCCGGAGAGCGCATCCATAGGGAGGCAACTGACATGTACCACCGTATGGTCTCCCAAGAAGTCTCCTGTGCAGTCGCGGATACCCTTGCAAGACGCGGCATTTTCATGAACCTAGCGGTCACCCGTGTCGAACCCGATGCAGTTGCCCAGGGGTGGATGGCAATCCATGTCCGCCCGCTTGCGCCGCGGGAAGGCGAGCACCCCTGGACTGTCTACGTGAGTCAGGACTTAGCCGACGAAGGCTCGGCTGCCGAGGAGGCCAGCGATGGTGCCGGGCCTGGGGCAGCTTCTGAGGGCTCGAGGCGCTCGGTCCGCTTGCGAAGCGGTCGACGTCGGGCCCGACTCCCTGGAAGGGAGCACTCGGCGGCCAGTGACGTTGAGGTTTCGTTGGCGGCTGATGGCCCTGCGGATGCCACCACGGAAATGGGCACAGGCTCCGACACTCAGCCCGCTCTCCCCGCACCCAAGCCGAAGACCAGGCGGAAGAGTGCGACCGGCCTAGTGCGGCTGGACCAGGGCACGGAGGCCACTTTACTGGCGTCACTAGGTTTTTCGGCCGTGGCAGTGCGTGGCCCGGGTGGCTCGCTCGCCTAGCGTGCCTGTGTTCATTTTGAGGCATCGATCGTCTGCGTGATGCAAACAGGTGCCCACCTTTTGTAGGAGCTGCGGATCGGTCTTGTGACTTCTCCGGCATGCTATAGCAGTAGTTGTTGTCCGGTGTGTTGGCCGCCTGCAGCCCCGTGCCTCGAACCGATCCTGAATGGCTTAGGGGGCGGCGACATACGTCGTCAGCCGGTTGTAATGGCCTGCACCAATGGCGTGCCCGCAGGCGGCGGCTTCGGGGAGCGGGACATCAGACTGGCTGCTCGCACGAGCTGCTGTCCCCGGGAAAGTCGCAAAGCACATAGGGAACACATCCCGTATGTGTGCTGTACTCCAGGGTGTCATCGCTCCTTTCACAAGGGCCGGCACCGGCATTGCTGCTCTCTCTGCAGTGTAGGTCAACACACGGACAGGTGCGAGCGGCACTACGCGCGGCTGTTGAACCGGACGCGGCGATCGGCTTTGTCTACATGCTGTATCCCGAGCTGCCCAAGAGTCGCTGGCTTCGAGCACACGCGATGTTGTGCTCTCTGCGGAAGCACGAATGGGGAGGTGCATACCCCACAATGCGAGCAGCGCCAGCGCCGCTTGGCCGGTCCGCGCGCAAACAACCCAGCGCCCATCGGCGAAGAGGGGAGCGGAACCGTTCCTCGTATGGCGCGAGGCCCGGGCCTTGCGGTGGTTTGGGAGCCGCCTTATGTAGCCCACGAGGCTTCAATCACGAGCCTGTATGTAGCCGAGGCTGAGCCCCCGGCCGCGGTGTGCACAGTGCGCCTTGGATGGGGCGCCTCACCAACGGCTTCTTCGACAGAGGCTTGTGGAGCTGCTGACCTCGACCGTGGACCGTCGCTGCAGACCTTCTACCCGGCGGGGCCCGCTTCTGCCCTGACCCGTCAAGCCACGGCCTCCGTCAGATCGATTGACTTAGGGGAAATGGATTGACGCCCCGGAGCCTCGGCGCCGGCGTAACGGAGACAAATAAGCTGCGCAGTCTACACTAGTCTCCTCGCTGAACACCTTCGGAGTGCGCCGAGGTCCCTTTATGCCGCGTCCGTCGCACGACGGGCCTCAGGTTTATCCCTTTCTGCTGCAGCTTGGGAGGGCTTGCGGTGGTTGGTTTTCGGCCTTGGTTTCGCCCATGAGCTGAGACTGCCCCTTGCCCCAAGCCTGGAGGTCGGAGGCTGCAGGGTGCTGATCGCGAGACGGACTGCCGCCGCCAAAAAGGGGTGCGGCCGCTTGTGCATCGACACTTTGTTCATTGTGCTATGCGAAAGTGCCTGTGTCGTGTGGGCTGCCAGCACGTCGACATACGTCGATGTACATTTTGTGACCCCCGAGAGTGTCCCTTCTCTGCTCGGCCCCATGGCTAGTGCGTGGAATGAGATGCCTGCCAACGTCAATATCCCAGGCTTTGACATGTTTCAGATTACCTCATCTATTGACATCGACCCGCTCTTTGTCACTTTCGCGCTGACTCTGGCATCCCAGCGGGGGGCGAACTGCGTCTTCGAGGGACGCATTCGACGGGCGTGGGTGAACAAACTCTCCCGAAGGGGGATGTTTTCTTATTTGATTGTTTTCATGTCGGAAAAAATTGTTTACAATTTTTCGGCGCACTTTTTCTGTCATGCCTTGCTGGAGTATTTCGCATGACTTGCTGTTTTCTCACGAGTGCTTTACCACGCTTGTCTTGGTAATCGCAGTTTTGCTTGCAGGCGTCTGGACAAGCTTCAGTATGATCCCAAAATCATGATGCATTTGGCCCCGCTTCCTGGGGCTAAGTGGAAGGGCGATGGAAAAGGCGACAAGGGCATCAAGCGTGATGCTGATGGCAAGCCAAAGGTGCCCCATCGCCCCAACAAAGGCGCTGGCAAAGGGAAGTGTCCTGATGCGTTAACCGATTCACGCTTGAAGCACAACTGCAGTAAGACCAAGAAGCGCTTGTGTTGGAATTTTAATTTGCAAGCTGGGTGTAAGTTTGCCAAGGCCGGTGAGAGCTGCAAGCGGGGCTTGCACATTTGTATGTTCTGCGAGCAGCCACACTCCCTTCTCCAATGCCCGGCTTACAAAGTCAACGAGTGACAGGAGGCTGAGGCTCCCGAGGCCGATTCTCTCGTTGATGAGGCGATGAGCCTTTCGGTCTCGTCCCATGCGGCGAGCCCTGTCTGCACACCGGCATTGATTGACCCGGCTGGCCCATTGGAACGTCCCAAGCCAGCCACTTCAGTGCCTAATCAAGTTCCAAATGTTGTGATTGATGAGCGAGTTTTTCCCTTGCCCGCTGAGCGGCGAGTGCATGCCTCTCTGCATCCAGCAGAGCAATTTGCGCAGGACGTTCTGTCGTCTGGTGAACCTGTGACAGCAACTTGTGTTGAGCGCCTTTTTAATTTGTTACCTTCTAAGACGGATGAGCGATTCAGTTCTGACTCTGGCAGATCCTTTGTTGCGGGTGTCTTCCGACATGGGGGCGTCGTTGGCCTCACGAACACCTGCCGTTCTTTTCCCCAATCGGTTAGTTTGGCCATCACCTGGGCCATGCAGCAGGCCGGGCCGCAAGAGCTATCCGACTTCACGTTTTGCTCGATTTCTCTGAACCTCAATGTTAAGACTGAGGTTCACCGCGATGTAAATAACGACGATGCTGACAATCTCGTGCTGGCTGTGACCACTTTCTCAGGTGGGCACATCTGGGTGCAGTCCGAGTCGGGCGGCCATGTGCTGCCTGTCAATGGGTCCTTGGTCCCTGGAGACTTGTATGATGTATCCGCGGCCCCAGTGCGGTTCTATGCTCGCAAGCGCCTGCATTGCACAATGCCGTGGACGGGCGATAGGCTAGTCCTCATCTTGTTTTCAGGCGGAGATGTTGCCCAATTACCCAGCCTTGACTTTGAGCACCTTAAATCCCTTGGGTTTAGGCCTTCGGTCTCAACATCCACAGCCAACCCACCGTTGGCGTATGTACCACCGCCTGCCGGAGCTTTGGAGCCCTTGCTTGCTAAGGTCGCTGCAAAGGTCAAAGGGTTGCCTCTTGATAGTCTTATGTTTCTCGATGTTTTCTGTGGAACGGGGGGACTCTGCGCATCCCTTCGGCAGCTAAGCATGAAACTAAGTGTCGGTTTCGACCGTCACGCACAGCGGGGTTGCAAATGTCCTGTTATCTCGCTGGACCTCACGAAGGCGGGATCCCGGGCCATTCTGCTTGATCTTCTCAAGCAGCCTCACGTGGTCGCGTGCCACCTGTCTCCACCTGTAACCACCAGTGGGGCCGGTCTCCTAGGCCCTCGCTCAGGTGTCCTTCGCAATGCAACGCACCCTGAAGGTCTGCCAGGCTTGCAGGGTACTGATCTTGAGCTGGTCCAAGGGGCTAACGCACTCTTTGCCATGTGCGCCGAGGTCTGGCACTTGTGTTGGAACCATGGGGTATTTTGCTCCATAGCTCACCCAAGCCGATCTATCATGTGGCTCACTGCGGCACTCCGCTCATGCCAATCTTCTCCTTTCCTCTCTACCTCCTTGCATCAGTGCATGTTTGGATCCTACAGGAGAAAGGCTACTCGCCTTTTGCATACGGTCCCGTACTTGCAAAAGCTTGGTGTGACATGTGATGGCGCCCACGCTCATGAGCCGTGGCGTTCTCCTGCACAAAACCAAACGAAGGACGCCGGCTTTCCGCCTATGCTGTGCAAGGCCTTTGCCCAAGCACTTGTGGATCAACTGATTGCATGCGGTGCGCGCGCCCCGGCGAGGTCCCTCGAGAATGCTTCACTGTCGCTCTCATTGGGCGCCCGTGTAGCTACAGCAACGCAACCTTCAGGTCGGAAGATTCCTCCACTGGTTTCTGAGTTCGCTCGCACAGTCAAAGTGTCAGGCCCAGCCGATCAGCTACCGTGCACCTCAAAGACCAAGCTGGTGTCGACGTGGGCGGTTCCCAAGACTGTGCTCTGCCAACCTTTCCTTCAGTCATTGCCGCCCGGTTCCAAGTGCATCCGAGCCAGCCCTTTTGTTCCAAGGGGTTTGGCGCCTGCCTCGGATGTGCCCGAAGTTACCCTGGGTGCAGGTTTAGGTAGTCCCGACTCCCCGTGCCCGTGCCATCCGGCACCTGCTGAGGGTGTGGTTTTAGGTAGTCCCGACTCCCTAGCTCCTCAGTGCCAACCGGTACCTGCCCTACCCTTGAACACATCCAGTGCGACTCCAAATGTCAAGCCGGGGCTTGAATTGCTCTTTGGCATACCGTGGTCGCCCTCGGAGTTCGTTGAGCAGGCTTGCAAAGCGAAGCACCCACGTTCCTTGGACCAAGGCGTGCCAGCCGGCATGTCGGCATGTATTGATCGTTTGTGTGAGCACAGCTCGGTCAGTGTGGCCAGGGATCGTACGGCCGAACTTCGCAAATGGGTGCTTAGGAAGAAAGAGCTTGACGAAAGCTTTGATGGACCCGAGCACTGCAAGAAGGTATTAGCTGGCAAACCCATGAAACTCTTCGGGGAGATGGTTGAGGCTGCTGGACATGCTGATGTGAACCTGGTACGAGATATACAGCACGGTTTTGACTTGCTTGGTGAGATCCCCTCCTCGTCCGTCTTGCCGAAGAAGACCACCGTGGCATCTCTCAGTATTGAGGACGTAAGAATTGCCACCCCGGCAAATCAGCGGGCGATTTGGGAGACTACCCGCACTTGCAGGGACCCTGAAATCACTTCGGAAGTGTATCGCCTTACCTTGGAGGAGCGGGATAAAGGGTGGCTGACAGGCCCCTTCACTCTCGCCGATGTGCCGGAGACTGCCATCATTACACGCCGTTTTGGCGTCAGGCAAGGCGTGACGACAACGGCCACAGGTGTGGCAGCTAAGATCCGGCCTATCGACGACTTCACAGAAAGCTTGGCTAACTTGTCGTGCACATGTGCGGAAACCATCGACCCGCATTCAGTGAACGTCATTGTGGCCGGGATCCTGAAACGGTGCAAGTTGCTACGGAAGTCCGGGAAGGATGCGCGCTTGCTCCTCCGTACAATAGATCTGCGTAAAGCCTATAAACAACTTCCTTTGTCGGAGCAGGCCTTGGGGGATGCTTATATATGTGTGCTTAACCCGGATACGGGTGAACCTGAGCTTTACCAAAGCCAGGTGCTACCCTTTGGTGCTAAACCATCAGTACAAGGATTCTGTCGTGCTTCGGGGGCAATATGGAGTGTGGGGCAGGCCCTGCTCCACATCCACTGGAGCGTGTTCTTCGACGATTTCGTGGCAGTGTCTTCTCCGGAGGAAAAGGGTCACCTTGATCTTGTGTTGCGGTCGTACTTTGCCTTGATCGGCTGGGAAACGTCCGACGAAAAGGACACTGGGTTTAGAAGTGTGGCAAAAGCCTTAGGGGTAGAATTTTGCTTGGACGAGATCCACCTAGGTCTGCTCAGGGTACAGAACACAGAGGCTAGGAAGCGCGAGCTTGTGTCCACCATCGAAGCCATCGTGCAGCATGGCGGAGCACATGCCAAAGAACTTGAATGCTTGCGAGGTCGTCTTCAGTTCGCCGAGTCGCAGGTGTTTGGTCGGGGTGCGGCCCAGCGCATGCGAGCTATATCAAAAGCAATGAAGCTTTCGGGTTTCGTGGTTCTTGACGACTCCTTGACCGAGGCCCTGCTTTTCTTGAAGGATCGAGTTTTGCACGGGGAAGCAAGGATGATCAGGGCCTGCGATCGCCCCACCTACCACCTGTTCACGGACGCTTCCTATGAGGCTGATGTGCCAGCAGGTCTCGGGGGCATCCTTTATAGTGATGGGGGTTTGCTTCTTAGGTGGTACTCGGAGTCTGCCGACACAGACGTTCTGGAGGCCATAAACAAAGAGGGCAAACAAGGTCTGATCTACGAGTTGGAGGCATGTGCCGCAGTGCAGGGTGTGGTGCAGCTTTGCAATTCCTTGAGTGACTGCAATCTCATTTGTTATTGCGACAATGAAGCCGCCCTCGCAGCTCTCATAAAGTGTGCTTCCGAATCACCGGTGGTGGCATCGCAGCTCAACAAGCTCAGCATGCTTGAGGATGAGAAAGGATTGAGTGTATGGTTCGAGAGAGTGGAGTCGTCTGCAAACCCAGCCGACGATCCTTCACGCTTTGTGCTTGGCAAGCTTCCCACTAGCTTCAGAGTCCGTTGGATACCAGGCGAAGAGCTGTTGTTCTAGCGGCATCTGATCTTGAATGGGGAGTGGCATCATCTGCCTTTCACTTGCGGGAAGCTTTTACTTGCAGGAACTTGCCGGAAAATCTCAATGCAGGACGATATCAGCCGTGCCTTCTTTTTCTGAACATCGGCCACGAATGTGGAACCGAAATCATTACCAGTCTGCACCCCTCGCTCTTAAAAAGAAATCGTGCAGTGCGAGTGCTTCTGTCCGTGAGTGCAGTTGTGTCTACAGTCATGTGCATGTCTTCATGTTCTGTAGTGCGCTTGGATTGAAAACATAACCAAATAAGAACAAACTCTCCCGAAGGGGGATGTTTTCTTATTTGATTGTTTTCATGTCGGAAAAAATTGTTTACAATTTTTCGGCGCACTTTTTCTGTCATGCCTTGCTGGAGTATTTCGCATGACTTGCTGTTTTCTCACGAGTGCTTTACCACGCTTGTCTTGGTAATCGCAGTTTTGCTTGCAGGCGTGAGAAAATTTTTGTCCCACCCACCCACCCTCGGGGAGTGGCATCATCTGCCTTTCACTTGCGGGAAGCTTTTACTTGCAGGAACTTGCCGGAAAATCTCAATGCAGGACGATATCAGCCGTGCCTTCTTTTTCTGAACATCGGCCACGAATGTGGAACCGAAATCATTACCAGTCTGCACCCCTCGCTCTTAAAAAGAAATCGTGCAGTGCGAGTGCTTCTGTCCGTGAGTGCAGTTGTGTCTACAGTCATGTGCATGTCTTCATGTTCTGTAGTGCGCTTGGATTGAAAACATAACCAAATAAGAAATTTCTTCCAGATGATCCCAGGCGTGCGGATGCCGTATCCCGCACGAGACAGGACGAAGCCATGTGGCATGGCTACCAGGCTTTCATCCGCGAGGGCACCGAGTGAAGGACGGCAGGCCATCGGCCTGCTCGGGGTTTTTTAATGTAGGGCTCAGTGGTTCGCCACCGTGACCCAGAGTTCTGGCTGTTTTCTCTCGCGAGCAAAAAGCCAGCTTCCTGCTCGGTCCGTCGCTCGCGTTGTTCTTACCCCGCGTGCTTGCATGCCACTTGGGCTCAGACTTGCGGCGACATAAGTCGCTAGCACCTTCACTTTGTGTCTCGCGGCCGCTCAACTTCCGCCCGCTCCTGCGATGGCGGCCCCTGCCTTGCCTTTGGTGTGGAAGCGCCTGGACCAGCACATTAACGTCCGCTATGGCGACCTCTGTCACTTCGACCTGTCGGCGGACCCGGAGTTTCAGCTCACCCCGAGTGACATTGACATGGTCCTCATGGCGGCAGTGGGCATGCGGGCCAATCTGGTTGTGATCGAACTGCACCATAACTGGCAGGAGGCGGGACACGAGACCGTGAGGGTGTGGTTTAAGCAAGTTGCCAGCGGGGTGGAGCAAATTGCACATCATCGCGACTGGGACGCCAGTGGCCGACAGGGCTACCAAACTTTCTACTTGGGGTGACATGTCTTTCATGACGGTCTGTGGTTCTGGTCTGGACAAGCCGGGCTCAGTGCCCAGACCTCCCCCCTTGTTTTTTTAAAAGTCATGTGAACACACTGTGAATCATGGCTCCACAGGTCACCCGCATTGAGTGAGGACTGCGGGGTTCAAAAGGGCATGATTTGGGGGGGGTTCGCAAGCGCTTGTCCTGGCAGCAACTGTGAACAGCCGCTTTGGCATGCGTCGTGGCTCAGGCGGCGACATACGTCGCCGGCCAGATGACGGGATGAAATGATCTCCGGTGGTAGTCGGCTGCGCCATGGCGGTCAAATTGTTCCACACGCACCCCGTGGTCAGTGGCGTGGGCATAGAAATCCATCGGCCCATCTCTCTGGCTTTGGCTTCCATTCAGCATGCGATCTCGGGGCTGGAGCACTTACACCTTCAAATGTACGAGGGATACTTGTTGGTGCAGGTGCTTCCAGGCTTCGTGGACGCACCCGACTTCACTGAACTCCCGACCTCTTGGCGCTTCATGCAGCAAGGTGACCCACTGCAAACGGACGACTCTCCTTTTTCCATTGCGGGTTACCTCGTGACGATTGCGGAGGCCTTCGACTTCATGGCACTTTGCGGCAGTTTGCCGGTGATTGTTTGTTCGCACGAGCCCATGGTAGGGCGCAGCTTGGTGGGCCTCCTGGTCAGCCGACTGAGTGTTCGGTCAGGAGGGACGCGACGTGCCCCGATCGAGGAGAGCATGGTTTCCAGGAGCTGCCGATCAGCGTGGACCTGCTCCCCTTCGCCCAAATCCCAGCAGTCCCTCGCGAGTACGAACCAGCCGTGCCGGTCAACCTGGGCTTGCTTGCCCGATACGCGGTGTGGCTCTGTACGGACCCCGCTGTCGTGCATTGTCACACCTTGTGGCTCTTCACGGACACTGACTCCCTGGAGGAGTATGACCACACCCGCCACACTCTGCCTCACATTCTTAACCGATGTTGCTGGACTGGTCGGCATGATGAACGGCACGCCTGTGTCTTCTTCCCGCTACGGCAAGAAACGGGCTTGCATAGGGCGGTGGTTTGGTGGGGCAAGGTCTACGCGCTATGGGTGCTCAAAGCCTTGCTCCCGGGCAAACATATCATCTTATCGGACCACGATGCGGCCCCGACTGCGCTGTTCGAGGTTGCTGACTTGCAGGATCTGTGCCTTGACACGCAGGATCTACAGGCCTCCTCCGGCGCTGGAATGCCTGCCCCGGACGATACGGTATGGTCATTTGCGCCCACTGTGCCTGCCCAAGGCAGCCCTTGCTCTCGGCGCTCACGTGAATCCGTAGGTGTTATTTTTGTCACAGAGCCTTCCACGGATGCCCAGGGAGGGTTCTCTGTCTTTGCTAAGGAGCCAGGCCGACTTCATACGGAAGTTGGCATTTTGCCACTGCACATGCGTGGTCCAGGGTCCTGGCAGGCCTATGTGGACGCTTGTGATTGCGAAGGAGGCGGGAGCACAATTGGGGACTCGCAACTCTGCCGCCGGTATGGGCTGTCCCCGACGGTGCTGGCGGAGTGGGCCGCGGAGGTTGTCCCACTCCTTCTGTCGAAGCTTGCACACCTGGTGACGCTGCCGCGTCCCAGGCCCCGGGAGCGTCGGACGGCAGAGCTCTTAGCGGGTACTCCACTCTTTGGTGCGCAGGCACGACACAGCGGAGATGTTGTCACTGCTTGGGCGTACCTGGGGGCGGTCTTGCAGCTGCCTTACTGGTACCCGAACGCCCAGGGTTGCTTCAGCGCGAGCATGAAGACCCCCAATCCCGATGACTCACTACGGGAAGTCTTAAAGCCGCACGAGGAGGCTTTGGGATGGGCCAGAGGGGCCCATGAACAGTGTGCTAATTCCACTCTCTTCGCCTTGAGCTCGAGCCACTGCAGGGTGTGCAGCCTGCCGGGGCCCTACCTCTTCATGGCCAAGCCCGGCATTTGTGCACGGCTATGGAGCCAACGGCAGGGCCCCGCTGGCGCAGCTGGAGCGTCTCCGCTCTTTGGATACCTCACGGAGACACCCTGAAAGTTGGCGAGGTGCTCCGCCCTGGTGGGCCGTATCGGGTCTTGGCCTGATGGGGCCCCGGGCTTCAGCGTGGTAGCCCCTGAGCACTTTCCTGGGCCGGGCGCGACGAGTCCCCCTTTCCGGCGCACAACGCGGCCTCGCTTCTCGCCTCGCATCCGCACATGGGCGCGCTGGAGAATTTGGGCCCTCCTACCAGCAACGGAGTTGGAACGGGTGGCGGCCGTGTCCGCCCCATCTCCTGCAGGGGAGCAAATGATGACTCTAGACGTCTCAGACCACGAGCTAGCATCCTATTTTTGACCGTGCGGTCAAGGGCTTCGACATGGCGCATGCAGATGAGGACAAACGTCAGGGGGGGGCTGCCCCTCGACATCTCCTGAGGTGCGCATCGAGTGCTCTGGCGCCAGTACATTTTGCGCCCCGGCTCGCAACGACGCTTGGCAGCTCATGTGTTCCACACAGTGCTACGGCCCCACGGGGTGCCTTGCGGAGACATGCTCCAAGCTGTCGGCACGGCGCGGCTTAAACTTAGTGCAACGGGTCGCTATACCAGCCTCTTGCTTTCCCCTCTGCCGGTCATCCAGTTAGCGCATGCTATGTTGGGTGTGAAGTTCACTGCGACCAGTCCGGAAGCCCGAACCATTGACGCGCAGCTCCAGAGAGCACGCCGCAGCTCTCACTTGCAGGATCCACATTCCGCGTGTCTGGCGGCTCTGTGCATTGCCTTCTCAAGCATCGGCTCCGCGCGGCCTACCGCAGCTACACGGCAGGCCTGGTGGGAGTGCTTCTTCGCAAATTATGGGGCGACAACCATTTCCCACCCGTGGGTTTGCCCGCCGCCTCCGGTGGAGTGGCGGCTGATGTTGCGCCGCCAGCAGCCGTGGAGATTGGGGCCGTTGGCATGCCAGATTGGCTCTTCGCGGAACTCCTGCGCCTCCCGTGTCGGTTGCGCTTCATCCATGCCAGCGAAGACTTTTTGTGCCCTTGGGTGCCCACTGAGTTTGCGCGGGCCGCCATACGGGTCGCCCCAGGTGTACGTGCAGGAGGTATGCATTGGTTGTTCAATGTGCCGGAAGAGCTTTTCGGGCGTCAGTGCCACAACTACTCCCACTTGCTCCTGCGCACTAGCCCCGCCCTGCCGGCCCAGGTGGATGTTACTGCCGCGCGTGCTTTCCTGCGTAGCCTGGAGAAAGAACTGGAGTGGGCCTCCCACTCTCTTCACTTCTACCGTAGTCGGGGTCTTGTAGATAGTGAGGTTGGCAAAAGGTTATATGGCTGCCCTCTTCCCGCACCGCGTCACTGAGGAGTCTCTCAAGCGGCTTGGCGCCGTGGACTCATTGCCGCAGCGTCTCCTCGAGGCTGTCCGCACCGTCACAGCAGCCTCCCTGCCACACTGTGTTGCGGAGCTGCGTTCCTGGATCATTCAGGAAGTCAGGCTTAGATGCTATGAAGAGGAGAAGTCGGTCAACCTGCCCTTGCCTGCTCCAGTGCAGACTTCTCTCGGTGAGCTGTCGCTCGAGCGTGTTGTGGATTTTCTGCACTTTCATGTCTACAGCCAGGGCGCTGCGCTTGAGGATACTGGGCAGGAGAACCGGCGGATGTCGCACCAGGACACCACCCGACGCTTCACCCAGGCGCTGCCCGGTTGTGCTGAAGGTGGAAGACTGTCTCAGCTTTGGCACATACGTGCTTGGCTTGTCATGTCCCAATGGCTTTACGCCATCGCAAAACACTGGCTGGTTCTCGCATCGCCAAAGCGGTAACCGGCCTCCCTCCGAGGGCTGTCTTCTGCGGTTAGAGTTTCGTCAAGGGCAGCTCCTGGCAGTCTTTGTGGAACTGGTAGTTCCTGACAAGGTCCGTGGAAAAACCCGCGAACAACGCAAGGCCGAGCGACGCCAAAACCGCCTTAACCCCACGGCTGCCCTCCTGCTCATCCGCCAGTGGCCCTCTTTTCTTGGGGCCCCCCCGCACCCTGATCACGTTTGCAGCTGGGATCTTTCCCTTCGCAGTCTGTCGTGCATTAAAGTAGGGGGGGCTCTAGATGTATTTCTGCAAGTACTGAAGATGCCTGCGGCGCGTGTCCCCCTGGCCATTGGCATGCCCATCCGGCCATGCACCCAGCCTGCGCCGAGGCCTCGGTGCCATTTCGCTTCCGAGGGGCACCTTGTGCTGTCGTTCCTACAAGCCGTGGAGGCGGCCGCCCGCGCTCCTCACTTTCCAGCTGGCCCAAACTTGAAGCCGGCCGAGTTTGTAGCACTCAAGAAGCGCATCCTTGCCTTTCATCCAGTGGCTGAACGCAGCAATCCTCGGGATCCTTTCAGCAAGAACTGGCGTTTGCCTGCGACATTGATCCCAGCTGAGTTGCACACCTTGGCTGCCCTGGACAGCCCCCCATCGGTTAATAACCGACGTGACCTAAACACAAACCGATGTAGGCCATCCCGGGCTCCCAGCGGTGAATCGAACATCCCAGCGGTTATTTGATATCCCAGCGGTTAATTCAACATCCCAGCGGTTATTTCAACATCCCAGCGGTTATTTGATGATCCCAGCGGTTAATTGTCCCAGCGGTTAATTCCAGCGGTTAATCGTCCCAGCGGTTAGTCCCAGCGGTTAATCCCAGCGGTTAATTGTCCCAGCGGTTAATCCCAGCGGTTAATTGTCCCAGCGGTTAATCCCAGCGGTTAATTCCAGCGGTTAATCGTCCCAGCGGTTAGTCCCAGCGGTTAATCCCAGCGGTTAATTGTCCCAGCGGTTAATCCCCGCGGTTAATTGTCCCAGCGGTTAATCCCAGCGGTTAATTCACATCCTAGCGGTTATATATCCAAAGGTTCGGGATCCCAGCGGTTAGTGAAGGTGCCAACGGCCGTACGAACATGGTGTTAATGCATTTGTGTGGCGTGGCGAGGTGCCAACGGCCGTACGAACATGGTGTTAATGAATTTGTGTGGCGTGGCGAGGTGCCAACGGCCGTACGAACATGGTGTTAATGAATTTGTGTGGCGTGGCGAGGTGCCAACGGCCGTACGAACATGGTGTTAATGAATTTGTGTGGCGTGGCGAGGTGCCAAAGGCCGTTCTCTGCCTCCGGACGGGTGGCGCAAAGAAGCCAAACCTTCACTTACTACTACTACTACTACTACTACTACTACTACTGCTACTACTACTACTACTACTACTACTACTACTACTACTACTACAGCTTCTGCAAACACTGCTTGGGCTTTCGGTGCTTCAGCTTCTGCAAACACTGCTTGGGCTTTCGGGGCTTCAGCTTCTGCAAACACTGCTTGGGCTTTCGGGGCTTCAGCTTCTGCAAACAATAGTTTATCAGTTTTGCAAGTAGATCTTTGCAGTCCTGGCATCCAGGACGGTAAATATAGCGGTTATGCAGTCCTGGCATCCAGAACGGTACGTATAGTGGTTATGGTCCGGTTATGGTTGTTACACTGCGTAGGTTTTCGTAGTACTAGTACTAGTAGAAAGCATATTATGCAGGAGTCTTTGTTGACTAGCTGTCACAATCAAACATATACACGTACGGCGTGGCGAGGCGCCAACAGCCATTACAACTCACGGTGGGCGGCACTTCAAGCAATCAGTCGCAACCAACCAACCGACCGACCAACACTCCAGCACATGCATCAAGCCAGGGACACAACCACCATCCAACACATGCATCAAGCCAGGCACACAACCACCATCCAACACATGCATCAAGCCAGGCACACAACCGACCAACAGGTGCAAGCCTTCAGAGCCAAGCACACAACCGACCAACAGGTGCAAGCCTTCAAGCAATCAGTCCCAAGCACAACCAGCGTTCCTCGAGATTCTACAACTGCCACTGCGACTGCAAACACAGCTTGGCTTTCGGTGCTTCAGTTTCTGCAAACACTGCTTGGCTTTCGGGGCTTCAGCTTCTGCAAACACTGCTTGGCTTTCGGGGCTTCAGCCTCTGCAAACACGGTTTGGCTTTCGGTGCTTTTGACAGCATTATGCAGGATTCTTTGTTATGGGTTTGAACAGTTCAGGCGTGGAACCCGGTTTTTGTTTGCAGGCTTTTGATTTGGAGTTTGTGCAAGCTTTGGCCAGGGTTTAGGATCAAAGCGGATGTTGCGAGGGGGAGCACCTCCACCCGATGGCCAAGGGGGAGCAACTCCACCCGAGGCCATGCATGCACTAGATTGGGAACAAGAGAGGTTTCGGGAATATCGGTATTAAGGGGTGTATATGTGAATGCATCCTCCCTTTTTTTGGGGAGGCCTTGGCCCTTGCGGTTTCAAACTTGGAACCTAAACTTGCAAGCTTCGGGACTATGGAATGTTGTTTGGTTGCATTGTGGCAAGTTCTTCCTTAAGCCGAAATCTAAACCCTCAACCCCCAAACCTGATGCCCCAACTTTGGAAACCCTAAACCCTAAAACCCTTAAGAGACCTGCGGCGTCCTCTTTTTTTTCGGCGACGCGGCGCTTCTTCTTCGCCGTCGCCCCGGGCAAGCGTCGCCAGAGAAACACTTGTTTCGTCAGGTAACGTCTTGCCCAGGTGCGAGGCTGAGAAGTCACGTGGCAGCCGGCCGAAACAATCTTGAGGAACTTCATATGATCCTCGTCCAAAAAATTCGCAGCATGGTAAAAGCTGAGCTTGTGGCAGGGCAGCTCATCCACCAAATGCTGCGTGTAATGCATCTTCGGCCGAAGTTTGTACAAGCAGAGGCCTTTTCGATGGAATCGTGCAGCAGCGTGAGCATAACTCAGAAGGAACGTATCGAAACACCATTGTGCTTCGATAATCTCCTCTGGCTTGAGAAAGGGTTTACTGCCAGTTCCCCCAACACTCAATGCTGCATCCAAGCACCATACCATCGTTGCCCTGCACCTCGACCAATGCACCGTGTCTGAGGGTGCGTCACCAGACACCAGTATTTCCAGTTGACAGCAGTAATAAGCGGTAAACGCCAGCAAGTTTCTGGTCCGACTTGCTTTTATACGGCTTGTGAGATCAGGGTAGATAGCCTTCTTGTTGGCATGTAAAGTTTCCCACGTCAGCGGCTTCATCGAGCAATCCAGGCCACGATCCTTGCAGAAACTTTGGGCTTCCGCAGTCCACCTGTGAAGAAGCTGATCTGGGCTGCCATCGAATTGCAAGAAAGCTGCCATCTCGCCCGATCTCACGGTCTCAACCAGAATGGAAGCCACAAGGTCCCGGATGTAACCCAGATGGGCGAGGTGCATAACTTGGTTGAGCAGTGCATCTTACAGTATTCGAGCACTACATAACCAAAAGCCATAAAAAAGCCATCCAGGAATGCTGTTAATGCGACCTAGAGGCTGTCAAACAGGCGGCGGCGCTTGGTGAAGCCCTTGACTGAGCACCAAACAGATCGTTCTTCTTGGTGTGGCAGCGGCTCATGGTAGCCGCATGTAGAGCGCCACAGAGCTGACGAAGAAAAGTCTGTGAAAGTCAGCTGTTTGTCCCGGCTCGATGCCCAACACCAATCGCATATCGAAGGCTTGTTATAGTGCCTCTGAAGATTGTGTGATTTTGCATGAGCTTCCATATCTCCAGCCCAAGATGAGAAGCATGCTCGGATCTCAATGTTTTGGCCAATCTTTTGGGCTCGCGCTGAGCCAGCTGGCCACGGAACGTCGCTGTGGTCGCAGGATGGAAAAACGCCACGTTCCAGTGCTCGAAGATCCCAAGCGATGATGTCAGCGATGCAGCGTCTCGTTTCGGGCGCGACACGACTGTTCGTGACACCAACAATGCCTTTAATTGTTGTTGTCCATCATATACATATATATATATATATGTATATGGTCAGCTAGCTCTGTTGTCCAACTAAAAGAATATTGCTAATCGAAAATTTCCGAGGGACAGAAGCGAGAGATCTCGCTTCCGCGGCTAGCCAAAGGCGTGGTCCAAGACCAGAAGTTGCATGTTTCGCTCTTAGTTGTTGGTACACCATCCTCATGAAAGCGTAATGGAAGCATGTCCTGGTAGTTGGGATTGTTCCGGGAGATCTCCCGTATGTAAACCTGGTCCCGTTCTTGCTTCCACCATTCATCTACTGACCTGAGATATCAAAGCAGGAAATGTGCGTCCATGAGCAATACATGCACCAACAATGAACCAAGCAATCAGGCGCGGGCCGAGGTGCGAATGTCCAATAAGACAGGTTTCCACCAGTGATCTTTTGCAAAGCTCGCAGAGAACATCACTGGGAAGACAGAAAGCTGTTTTCTCAAATATCAGTTGTTTGTCCTTGCGTTCTTTGGTGTTGCTCCACACAGGCAAATCCACCAGCAGGGGCTGGATGGGTAACTTCACCCAGCGGAAGAAATCCCTCTCCCGTTCGCTGCTTGCCATTTGTGAAAGGGCAAGTCCAGATGCCCCATCTCGCCGGAAGGCAGATGCTATTCTGCTTGTTTCGGCCACAGGTATCGCCTCAGAATGTGTGTTCTGGCTGCAAGGTCCAAGAGTGTTGCACACGGACTATATAGCTGACGTGCTTGGATACATCCAAGTCAAGAGTCTCCAGCACCCATGCGCTGGGCCAGTAAAGCTGCACCAGCGGAGTCAAAGTCATCTGCGGTCCTTGCTCCAGTGGCGTGTTTATGCTTATTGCATATATTGCGGTCCCAGCAGCATCCCACGACGACGTGTCGTAAAGGCAGGCCGACCAGACTCTGTCAAGGGCACGTACCTGGCAACAATGTTTTTCATTCCTTCCACCCCATCACGTGAAACCCCGTCAGGGCATCTGCAGCAAGCAATTTTTGGCACCAGAGCGACGATCGATTCCCCAAGGATTGTGAAAGTCGAGAGCATCTTGTGCAAAGCAGCACGGAAATTCTTTCACACTGGCTTGGGTCCTCGAGCCCTTGGGCGAGGACCCTACACCAACTGTACGTTATCAGTGTCGGACACTGGAAGAAAATGAGATGTGCAAAATCCAGATGGATCTGTTACCAGTAACCTTGGAGTATTCTAATATATTCTAATATACGTGAACAGCACGACATGCCCATCTGAGCACCGACCCCGGGTGCCAAGATTCTTTCTAGGCTCCCTCCGCGGCTTTGCGCTTCTTGGACTTGGCTTTAGCCGATCCTTTGGGCGCGGTTGGATCCTTCGGAGTCGCCTTCGCAGCTCGGATCAAGCTGTTTGCTACCTTGCTGGGCCTCTCATAACGCTTCGCGATATCGAGATATCTGGTAGCAATGGGAAGATAGACCCCATCATCGTGGACCAGCTCAGAGATGAGCTTGTCCACCTGGTCGTAGATCGCCCTTGGCCGTATAGTACTGGGTTGGGGCCACATGAGCGTCTGTCAAGACTTCTTGTTCATATGGCTAGACCAGGGTAGCCTGCCCTGTGGGGCAGAGGCTCATAAAACAATCTAGTAGGTATCAATGCAGCCAAGGCACTGGAACTCCTGCTCGAAGTTGGTCATCTCCTTGAGGCATTCAGTCGCATAGCTGACTCCTTTCAACTGCTTCCGCATCGAGCCAGCGTGGTTGGCCTTCGAGAGGGCCCGCCCCCTTAAGTCTGCCGCCTTGTCCAGCGGTGTAAGTTTCTCCACTCGTGGTGCTTCCGGCTCAGTTTCACCGTCTTCGTCTTTCTCTTTGCCGCTGGCTTCATTTTTCCTGGCTTTCTTTGGTTTTTTGTTCGGAAGTGGCTTTGGGTCCTCCTCCATGTCCACATTGTCCTCATCATCCTGGCCGGGCCCTGTCAGCGCCCGCCGGGGCACACTGAGAATTTGTGCAACGTTGGCAGCGTCACCCGCACGAACTTCTCCGGAAGCAGTGAAACTGCTTCCTCGGATTCCGTTCGCATGAATGCACGAATGCTACATAAATGTTGAAGTCGAACATAACTGGATGCACGATGTATGAATGCAAGCAAGAAACGTTCTTCTGTGCCCCTCGTCCATTCCCTCTGCCACTCGTTGTGCAAGTAAAGCTTGAGCCCTTTACAATTGGGATCATCAACCTCCAAACCAGCCTTCCTTTTTTCCTCCATCACCTTCGCAGCATTGACTGCTCCGTACTTGCCGATCAATTCCTGTTCCGTCAAAGGTTTCATCTTTCCCTTTTCCTTGTCCGCCGCCACAGAAATGGACGATGCAGTCCACTGCCCGACCAGCTCATTTTCGTCTCCTCCTGCAGCGACGATCAAGTCGATGGCTTTGCTCTTTGAATCTTCGTCCCGCACCAACTTTGCCAAGTCATCAGGCAAGGCTTGCATCCTCTTTGGGTTGCCTTTCAGGCGATTCAAGAACATGGCGGCGTTCTTTCGGTTGTAGAGTGGCGCAGAACCTTGGACCAAGCCGTCGCTTGCACTGCCAGGCGTTGTTTTTGCACTGCCAGGCGTTGTGATTGCACTGCCAGGCGTTGCAGGAGATGGCGTACCAGGTGCCTCCACCATGCGTGGGGTTGCAGGACTTGACCAACCCATCTTCGCACTGACATCATCAAAGGTCGGGGCATTAGGGGCCGGAGGAACGGCACCCCTGGTGGTAGGGGCCGGAGGATCGGCACCCCTGGTGGTAGCGGCCGGAGGATCGGCACCCCTGGTGGTAGGGGCCGGAGGATCGGCACCCGTTGTGGTAGGGGCCGGAGGATCGGCATCACTGGTAGGGGCCGGAGCTGGCGTTGCTGCCTTCGGCTTGATCAGTTTTGCAAGCTCATCCTTGCAGAACTGCTTGCAACCCTCATCCCCAGTAGCCATAATGTCCTGCAAGAGCTGTAGCTTTTGCAACTTTGTCGCGTTCATCGGCAAAGCCTGGTATTTTTTTGCCGCCTGTGTTGCCATGTCGACCTGACAGTGGCGGATTTAGGCTTTGGGGTTTAGGGCTGTATAAAATTTAGGGAGTTAAGGCTTCGGGTTTAATGTTGAGGTTCTAGGTTATGGGGTTTATACTTATGGTTTAGGGGTTAAGGTTTCTTAGTTTCTTACAAGTCGCACGGCCTCCACCTTGGCTTTATCAGCGTCTTCCTTTTCCTTGGCCTTGTCCTTGGCCGATATCATATGTTCGGCCTCCTCCTTGTCCTTGGCCAATCTTGCCAGCCTGAACTGTTCCCTTTCCTTGGCCAACCTGGCATTCTCAGCTTCCTCCCTTTCCTTGGCCATCCTGGCTTTCTCAGCTTCCTCCCTTTCCTTGGCCAGCTTGGCTTCCTCCATTTCCTTGGCCATCCTGGCTTTCTCAGCTTCCTCCCTTTCCTTGGCCAGCTTGGCTTCCTCCATTTCCTTCGGCTGATGGCATCCTGGCTTTCTCAGCTTCCTCCCTTTCCTTGGCCAGCTTGGCTTCCTCCATTTCCTTGGCCATCCTGACTTTCTCAGCTTCCTCCCTTTCCTTGGCCAGCTTGGCTTCCTCCATTTCCTTGGCCATCCTGGCTTTCTCAGCTTCCTCCCTTTCCTTGGCCAGTTTGGCTTCCTCCATTTCCTTGGCCATCCTGGCTTTCTCAGTTTCCTCCCTTTCCTTGGCCAGCTTGGCTTGCTCCATTTCCTTGGCCATTCTGATGGCTTTCTCGGCTTCCTCCCTTTCCTTGGCCAACCTGGCTTTCTCAGCTTCCTCCATTTGCTTGATCATTTTGCTTACTTTCTCAGCTTCTTCCTTTTCCTTGGCCAACCTTGCTTTCTCAGTTTCCTCCCTTTCCTTCGCCATTCTGCTGGCTTTCTCAGCTTCCTCATGTTCCTTGGCCAACATGGTTTCATCCTCCAGTTCCTTGGCGACCCTGGCAAAATCATTTTCAAGCTCTCGCTTTGGAGATTTTGTGATCGCATCATCCTCGCGTTCCTCGAGCCCGACCTCACGCATGAGATGCTCCAACGTGGCATCAAAGCCATCCTTTGTACCTGTGATCGAAACAAACCAGAACATGTGCACACTGAAGCTGCAACAAAACGCGAGTCATGGATGTCCTTCTGTCTGCAAGTCAGCAGGTGGCAGATCGTACTGGGTCGGCTGGGCGTCCTGGAAACAGATATGGCACGTATCGGAAACAGGATGGGTTTGGCGGGATTGAAGTCCTGGGAGGAGATGTCCATCTCGCAGCCGTAGAGCTGAGACTCGAGTTCTTTCATCAGGTCCTGCTCCTCTTGCGCGTCGATCGTGGCCTCCGTCTGCTGAGTGTCCTAGATAGGCGGCAACATGTTTTTTTGCTTTTCTTCCAGTTCCCTGACCCCGAATGGTCCTGCAGGAAGGTGTCCGAAAAGCCCTGCCCAGCCACTCCGCCAGCAGCAGCCCCCGCCCTCATAGTGGTGTTCAGAAGCCGCCCGAACTTCGCCGGGTCGTTCTCGGCTTCTCCCGAAAGAGCGTCAAGCTGCTCCAGCTTCACTCGCATGGGGTCGTTCGCCATGCCCTGGAATTCCAGGGCCGCCTACGGGAGCCCCTTCCCAAACACCTTGAATATAAAAGATGCTGCCATGCTGACATTGACCAACACGCAGCAACAGAAAGCGGAATGCAAAGATCCAAGCGAGCAGCAACCTAAAGCAATACATTTGAGCAACTTGGGGCAGCCAACCAAGGCAGGAAATTCAATTTTAATCCGCCGCGGCTGCACAGAGCGATCTATCGTCCATAGCGACGAACAATCTCTTCCAGATCTCCTTTGCAGAAGATGTCTCCCGATTCCGTGACATAGGTGTAGATCTTCGGAACCTCGGCGGCGGCTGAGCTCGAGACCGCCGGCTGTTGAAGAGCATCATCCTTTTCGGTCTTCTCGGGTGGCCGCGTCTTCTTGGGTTTCTCGGTCTTCGCGTCATTTTTCGGCAGCAAGAAGCCTTTCTTCATGGTGTTGGAGGCAAGGGATCCAAAAGCTCGAGCACCACCGGCTGCAGCATTGCGAACACCGCCTGGCTTTCGGTGATTCAGCTTCTGCAATCGGTGCTTCAGCTTCTGGCCGTACGAAAAGGGTGTTAATGAATTTGTGTGGCGTGGCGAGGTGCCAACGGCCGTTCTCTGCCTCCGGAGGGGTGGCGCAAAGCAGCCAAACCTTCACCTACTACTACAGCTGCAAACACTGCTTGGCTTTCGGTGCTTCAGCTTCTGCAAACACTGCTTGGGTTTTCGGGGCTTCAGCTTCTGCAAACACTGCTTGGGTTTTCGGGGCTTCAGCTTCTGCAAACACTGCTTGGGCTTTCGGGGCTTCAGCTTCTGCAAACACTGCTTGGGCTTTCGGGGCTTCAGCTTCTGCATACACAGCACATAAATAGTTTATCAGTTTTGCAAGTAGATCTTTGCAGTCCTGGCATCCAGGACGGTAAATATAGCGGTTATGCTGTCCTGGCATCCAGGACGGTACGTATAGTGGTTATGGTACGGTTATGGTTGTTACACTGCGTAGGTTTTCGTAGTACTAGTACTAGTAGAAGAGCAGGGCCGGAGGAACGGCACCCCTGGTGCTAGGGGCCGGAGGATCGGCAAACCTGTACTAGTAGTAGTAGTAGTAGTAGTAGTAGTAGTAGTAGTAGTAGTAGTAGTAGTAGTAGTAGTAGTAGTAGTAGTAGTAGTAGTAGAACTAGTAGTAGTAGTGGAAGTAGTAGTAGAAGTAGTAGTAGTAGTAGTAGTAGTAGTAGTAGTAGTAGTAGTAGTAGTAGTAGTAGTAGTAGTAGTAGTAGTAGTAGTAGTAGTAGTAGTAGTAGTAGTAGTAGTAGTAGTAGTAGTAGTAGTAGTAGGAGGTAGTAGTAGTAGTAGTAGTAGTAGTAGTAGTAGTAGTAGTAGTAGTAGTAGTAGTAGTAGTAGTAGTAGTAGTAGTAGTAGTAGTAGTAGTAGTAGTAGTAGTAGTAGTAGTAGTAGTAGTAGTAGTAGTAGTAGTAGTAAAGTAGTAGTAAAGTAGTAGTAGTAGTAGTAGTAGTAGTAGTAGTAGTAGTAGTAGTAGTAGTAGTAGTAGTAGTAGTAGTAGTAGTAGTAGTAGTAGTATAAGTAGTAGTAGTAGTAGTAGTAGTAGTAGTAGTAGTAGTAGTAGTAGTAGTAGTAGTAGTAGTAGTAGTAGTAGTAGTAGTAGTAGTAGTAGTAGTAGTAGTAGTAGTAGTAGTAGTATAGTAGTATAGTAAGTAGTAGTAGTAGTAGTAGTAGTAGTAGTAGTAGTAGTAGTAGTAGTAGTAGTAGTAGTAGTAGTAGTAGTAGTAGTAGTAGTAGTAGTATAGTAGTAATACTAGTAATGTTATACTAGTCACAGCGGTTATTCAAGTCACGAGTAAGTCACGGGTAGTCACGGTAGCGATATATAAGTAGTAGTAGTAGTAGTAGTAGTAGTAGTAGTAGTAGTAGTAGTAGTAGTAGTAGTAGTAGTAGTAGTAGTAGTAGTAGTAGTAGTAGTAGTATTATGGAGGCCGTCAGTGCGAGCGCTGATAGTCCCTTAATATCTTGAGCGTGAATTTTCTTGAAAAATCGGGCCTGGATTTTTAAAGAAAATGGCTGCCAAAAGTTTTCTGTTGTGTGAGCGCCAAGTGTTGCTATAGTGCATCTTCTTGTCACCCGCGCTCGTCATCTCAAGGCATCTCGAAGCCGTTTGTGCATAAACGTCAGTGACGCTATGCTTGGACTTCACTGAACAAGCCACAAGTCTTGCACATGTAAGGTTGCAGAAATTTTTCTTTCTGCCGGGTCGTCCCATGGACTTCGGCGACGCTCTCGCCGCCGGCTCTTCAGGCCGTTCCGAGGACAGCTCTACCAGCACCCGCGAGCTCCATAGCCAGCACATTTACGATCTCCAGTTGGAGGTCAACGCCCTCCGTGCTGAAATCCAAACTCTCAGGTCAGCCTTGCAAACTTTGGAGGAGTCCCTTGCTCGTGCCTGGGTGAACCAGACTGGCCACCACCAACGCCTCTCGTGGCTCGAAGGGATCATTCAGAGCTTGAGGGCTGCCTGTCGGGTATTTCTTGAGCCTGGCGTGCAGTCTGCCTCAGATTAAGCCATGAATACCTTTAGTGCCGGCATCTTGCAGCAACTTGCTGGTGTCACCCGCGAGCAGCTCGACGGTGCCTTGCCTCCGGCGCAGGCCACTTTTGGGCCCCCTGCGCTTCCGTTTGCACCCGTGCCCGATCTTGGGGATGCCTTTCCTGCCAATCCATCTGATGCATCTGCTTCTGCGGATAACTGGGGGTTTGTAGGATTTACTGGTGACTTCGAAGGGTTTACCGATGACTTCACAGCGCCTGTCTCTGAAATCGAAGTCCAGCAGCAAACTCACGAGTTTCCACCTTCCCCCCCCGTAGGGTTTAACCCTAGTCACTTCGAGGCCCACTTAGCATCCCTCTGCGAGCCAGATGAGCAGGCCCCTTCCCTTTCCCTTTTAGGGTCGGGAGATGACAACACTGCTTGGTATGAAGATGTTAGGGCCATGAGTGAGTCGCATTTTTCATTGGTGCCAAGTGCCAGCAAAAGAGACTTTGGAGAAGAGGTCCGTCCTGGTAGGATTGCTCGTGCTGTGGGCGATGAGCGCTCACGTACTGCCGTGGCATCTCCTGCCCTGCCTTGGGAGAGAGGAGTCTTCAGAGCCATCTTTGGGGATGAGGGCTTAACTAATCCCTTTGATAACCTGGTGCTTAAGATGCCTGGCCCCTTAGTCCCAGCACATGTGCCGTCGGCGGAGCCAAAGATCCATGAGCCTCCCATACCTTCAGCTGACATCGCGAGCAGGGCATTCAAATCCTTCAAGGATGTACATCCGAGCGACGAGCGCGATATGGTCATGGACCGAGCGGTGTGCAAACTGCAGCACATCATTTGCCGCACCGATGTTGACCGTTTGTCACCTGAACTTGCACAAGCAGCATCTTCCAAAGATGCAACAGACGAAGTGTTTGGCATCGTGTCAGCTTGTGTAGGTCTTCGGAGTCCTCACACGGTTGTGAAGCGCGCCAACGCGATCCTTGCATACTTGAGATGGTGTGACAAGGAAGGTTACGAGAAGCCATTTTGTGAGGATTCTGTGTGGAGCTTCATTTCTTACTTGAAAGAAAGAGAAGGCAGCTCCGACCCGTGCAACCTCCCTCATTTCAGCTTTGCGTTTTGCGAACTTCGTTCTGGGGCTGAGTGTGTCCGAGGTTCTTGCAAGCCGTAGAATTCTGGGCCTCAGTGCCCAGCTGGGTGTCAAAAAGAAAGCGACCAACCGAGCCCGGCCTCTCAAGGTGTCAGAGGTGCGGTTCATGCATGGCGTGCTAGAGGACGAGAGTGCACCAATCTGGGACCGAGCCATCTGTGCCTACCTTCTTCTTGCACTCTACGCAAGAGCCAGACACAGCGATTTGGTTCTTGTAGAAGAAGTGATAGCAGACTTTGATCGCCAGTGCAGCGGATACCTGGAAATCCGCCTCAGATTCCATAAGACGGCACAGACTATTGCAAAGAAAAATGATTTGTTGCCGGTTATAGTTTCAAGCAAGGGCATCGTGAAAGGCGATTGGCTGGGGTTGGCTACTGATGTATTTGAGCGTGTGGGCCTCACCTTGGATGGGACTGTCGGCGCGGGCCTCTTCAGGCCCTTTAGGCCCGGTGGTGCTGCCCCAGGTCGACGAAGCCTAAGGTCGTCGGAGTGCACAACCATGTTGAAAATGGTCCTTGAGCGGGCTGGGTCAGATGTGTCAATGGTCACATCTCACTCGTTGAAGAGAACCCTGCTTGATTGGGGCTCCAAGTTTTGTCTTGATGACGGGATTTTGGCTTTGCTTGGGCGTCACAGTAAGTGTGTCAAAGGAAGCGTGCCCGTCTATGCCAAGGAGGAAGCCTTGAAAGCTGTTAGGGCTCTTGAGCCTATGGGCCAAGCAGTGGCCGCAGGATCGTTCCACCCAGATGCTGCCCGAGCCTTGTACTTTACAGATCCCCCAGCACCAACTGTGGTGCCACAAGCGCCCGAGTTCAAGGCAGCTGTCAAGGCGAAGGTTGAAACCATCAATGATTCAGCGTCCGAGCGGGCTGAGTCCGAGGGGCAGCATTCTTCAAGTAGCAGCGAAAGCAGCGATTCCGAGTCACAAGACGACTCCGACTCGTCGTCCGAGTCAATTGCGCCTCTTAAAGCGCCCCGCCTGGAAATCGAGCAGTGGGATGCCGCCGACTGTGTGGCCAATTCCAGGACCAGGACCCTTCACCTCTTGAAATTTGTGTCTGGAGGTGGAAATCTCATCAGGCTAGATGCCGACTTTCCGCCTTTTTGGCGAAGGGCGAAGTGCCAGGACCTAGAAGGTCTTTGATTGCGATTCGAGTCCAGTTAAAGAGTGATCGCCTGCAGTGGGACATGTTGTTAATGTTGTTGCCAGGGACAGTGAAGCGCGGCAGTGTGCTGAATTAGACTCTGTTAGACTTGCAGTTATGTGAGTGCAGTGCGAATATTTGAGTTACTGCAGTATTGGCCGAGGATAAAACATGTTTTGACCATGTCATGAAGTTCATGTTGTGTTCTTCTCGCTTTATCTCCCGACCGTGTGATGCTTTACATTACTTTCAGCTGCTGTTCAGGTACCTCGGAGTTTTGACGTGCACAGTGGACTGTCCGAAGCTCCTTTTGCTCGCCATGTCCTCGTTAATCGATAGCGGTGCACACTTTAAAAGGCGTGCGGATGAGGTCGGCCTCAGCAGTGCCGGGTGGACGATCCTTCAGGCCCTTGGCATTACCTCTGTAGGCAAGGCGGCGTACACCATCACGTCGCTAGGTGAGCCGGTCACGGAACCCATATTCCGAGATTGGGTTGTCGACAATGCTGCAGGTATGACTCTGGGTGATCAATCATGCTTGAAAAGGCTCGTGTTCGAGTCCCAGACTCTGGTCGTTGCTGAGTTGCGCGACCAAGTATCCGGGTCTCAATCATCTGCCCCTCGTCGTGTTCCCGAGGCTGAGCGCGACCGAAGACTGAACGATCTTAGGGCGGCCCTCCCAGGCATCACGCTGGAGGGCGTGAATATGCCAAGCAATGCCCTGCTGGATTCATGTTGTCAGCAAGAGCGAGACAACTTACTTAAGTACATCCCGCCTGAGAAGGCCACGAGCCGCACCCATGAACTCACGAATCCCAGACCGACCCATCAGGCGCTGCAGGTCGAAGCATCCAAGATAGTTCTCAAGAGTGACGCTGATGCCGTTGAGTATCAACCGGTCAATGCGCTCCAGACCATGGAGGCCCTTCGGCGACGAGGTTTGGCCATGGTGTTTGCACAGATGATTACATATGATGCCTACGATCGGTATGTGAATCGTCTCTTTAACCACCTGTCCCGTGACCCGCCGCCAGGGCTCAATCGCGTGAATGTGACACAATTGGTTAACGCTGACAAGCAGGTGTTTGCACTGCTGGCCGAATGGGGTGTCAAACCAAGGAGGGATACCGCAGGTGAGTATCCCCTTGACAGAGAGATGCACCGCGCTTTGGAATCCTATGAGGTGTCCATTGCCCTCATGCACCAGGCTCCCCAAGGCAAGTTCCCGTTCAAGAATAACCGCAAGCGTCATCCCTCTCGGCCTTCAACCCCCGATCCTCCTACGAAGCTCCCCAAAGGCAAAGGCCGAGGCAAAGGTGCCAAAGGTGGTCCTGCGATGCCCAAGGAGCTTGTTGACCTGAAGGCAAATGCCACCACACCTGAGGGTAAGAGCATCTGTTATGCGTTCAACTTGAAGGAGTGCAAGCGCACTGACTGCCCCCACCAGCATGTCTGTGCCAGGTGTTTCCAGCCGCACTCGATCCGCAAGTGTGCTGCCGCCGGCGCTTGAGCGCCTTCGATCTCCTCTGAAGCAGTTTTGCATCGTGATTCACACTTGTCTGAGCCTGCCTCGTCTCTTGTCGCAACTGGAGACCTGGCTGATGCATGCAATCCCATATCCCCTCCTTGTGAACAGCACGCCCAAACCTTGCTTTCCCGCGGTGCCTTGTGTGCTGAGGATGTGTTGGGCTTGGTCTCTTTTCTGCAACCCGAATCACTTCGCTTCCCTGGTGAGTTTAGTTGGGCTACTGGAGCCTATGTGCATGGCGGCATAGTCGGCCTACGACACAACCTCAATCATTTTCCACTTTCGTCTAAAGTCTTGGCGAGCTTTGTTTCGAATACATTCCCACAATTGGAGTTTACCTCCATCGTGGTTTTAGTCAACACCCTCACCCCCGCGCACCAAGACCTCAACAATCATTTGGTTTTCCCAATGCTCTGATTCCGCTTAGTAAGTTTGAGGCCGGCGGCCTTTGGATCGAGGGAGCTGGTGAGGAGGTTTGTCCTGACCCAGGGCATCCCGATGCCAAGGGACATGTTCTGCAACTGCATGAGCCGATCCAGTTCGATGCGCACCGGCTGCGTGCGACGTGCCCGTGGACAGGTAATCGCACTGTGCTAGCCGCTTTCGTAATCAATGATTTCCACAAGTTGGATGCTCAGCACCGCCAGCTTCTGCAGCACACTGCCTTTCGCTTGCCAAGCCTGTCTACTGGCGAGCTCCTGCCTTTGCGCCCAAGCATCGCTTCGCGATTCCCAGTGGTCCTTGAAATTTTTGCGGGTACAGCTCGTGTGACCGCAGCCTTGCGTCGCTGTGGCTTTGTCGGGGCCCAAGGTGTTGATCACGTGGTCGTGGATCATGCTGCCTGTCCTGTGCTGTTGGCCGATCTGACTACGCAAGAGGGCCAGCGTTTGACAATGATGTGGCTTTCCAGCCCTCATGTTGTGGGTGTCTTCATCGCTCCACCGTGTGGCACCAGCTCTCGCGCCCGGGAGATTGCACTCCCTGGGCATTCTCCCGCCCCGCTGCGATCACTAACTTTTCCTGACGGGCTGCCCCATCTGTCTGGTCTCAACCTGGTGCGCGTCAACAAAGCTAATCAGCTGTACCACTTTACGACTACCATCTGTGCTGAGGCCCATCGCCGCAACCTCATCATTGCCGTGGAAAATCCGCGGAGTAGTCTCTACTGGTCCACCAGCTTCTGGGCTGCTGCGGCCTCCTTTTGTCCTATGCATACTGATTTTCAACACTGTGCCTTTGGCGGTCGCCGGCTCAAGTGGACTCGCCTTTGCCACAACCACCAAGCCTTCCATGCTTTGCATCGCGTCTGTCCCGGTGGTGCCTGTGCTGCCCAACATTTGCCGTGGGGTCGTTCTGAAGACGGCTCCTTTGCCACCGCCAGTGAAAGCGCTTACCCGCCGCAGCTAGCCACCGCCATCGCTCAATGCTTCGCTCGAGCAGTTACTTTTCTACCCGAAGCCGAGCCCTCCCTTGCAGCCATGAGGGCCACTTCCGGCCTTCAGCCCAAGGCTTCTGCTGTGCCGCCTCTTGTCCCCGAGCACAAAGCTGTGCTTGTAATGGCCGGGCCGAGTGATGCCACTTCCTTGCCGACCCTTCGCGCCCGACTGCCCGAGCCGTGGTCTGACTCGCGCTTCGCGCCTGCTGGGCCCGTGCCAGCCCACAGTCAATTACTCCGAGCGGATAAGAAGGGAAGTGATCGACTTGAATTGGCTTGGGGCATATCTTGGTCTCCAGAAGAGTTCATACATAAAGCGGTTCAAGCGGGACATCCCAAAAAGTTTGACTCGCTACTGCCTTCCGCACTGAGCCACAGCATAGATGTAAATGCAAAAACAACGCCGGCCGATAGAGCCGGCCTCAGAGCCGAATGGTTTGCAAAGTGGACCAAACGTGCAGCAGAACTTTCGGGGGACGAAAAGAAGCTCAAGAGCTCCCTCCCCGAGTACGCCAGGAAGATCGTCCTACCAAAAAGGATTTTATTGTGGCGTGAGATTCTAGAGGATCTCAAATATCCTGACATTGGAGTGCTAGACGAAATGCTTGAAGGAGTGCACTTGACAGGTCAGACCCCTTGCACCGGGGTCTTTCCTGGGGCCTTTAAGCCAGCAAAAAGGACTTCGGAACAGCTGCGCTCCAAAGCTAGCGAGTCCCGCCAGAAGATCATCGATGCGATCAAATCGCAGGGTCACCTGGATGAAGCGCTAGAACAAAAGGTCGACGAAGAAGTGGAGCTCGGCTGGTTGTCCGAGCCGATAGACCCGACCGATTTGCCGGAAGACGCCACAATCAGCAGGAGGTTTGCGATCGAGCAGTCAGGTAAGATTCGCTTGATAGACGACCTGAGTGATAGTGGTGTTAATGGGTCTGTCCAAACCACCGAGAGCCCCAAACCTCAATCCCTCGATGTGGTGGCCGCCATGGCCTTGGCCTGTCTCAGACAGCTGCCTGGGACTGCCATGCTAGGGAAAACGTTCGACTTAAAGAGCGCCTACAGACAAATGTTTGTGTCTCCAGACGACCTCAAGGAAGCTTACATTGCATACTTCAGCCACCGCGAACGCAAAGTGATCGTAAGGCAAATGCTTGCGCTCCCATTCGGGGCGACCAGAGCGGTGTTCTCCTATTTGAGAGTGGCGCACTCTATGTGGTACATTGGGTGCTGGGCACTGAAGTTGATTTGGTCGCATTTCTTCGACGACTTTTTAAGTCTGGCGACTCAGATCGAGGCCAAAGCAGTCGACCTGGCAATATCATCATTGTTCAGGTTGCTAGGGTGGAAAGTCTCGGAGGACAAAGACAAGCCCTTTGCTGAGAGTTTTGCTGCGCTTGGGGTGCGGGTTAGTTTCGAACGATTTTTGCAAGGGGAAGTCCTGTTCCATAATACGGACAAGCGCATCTTGGAGGTTTCGGCCACGCTGCGCCATGCAGCTGATGATCCAGCTCTCACCCAGAAGGACCTGTCGCGCATTCGGGGTCGCATGGTCTTCGCAGGGGGCCAGCTCTTCGGAAGAGCCGGCCGGCTATGCGTGGCCGCCCTAGCTGGTGAAGGTTGCTCGACCAAGGCAAACCTTAGCAACGACGCAAAGCAAGCTATGCTTCAGTTTGCCGACCTGCTTGAAGCCAACTGGCCGCGCGTACTGAGAGATGTGTCGGCAGATCCAGTGTATATCTTCACTGATGCCTCGTATTCCGAGGTGAGTGGAGGTACTTTCTGCGGCATAGGCGGAGTCTGCTTTGACCACAAAGGCCATCCCCTTGGATTTTTCTCCGAAGAATTGTCCGGTTTCCAGAAGCGTCTACTAGGAGAGGGAAGGTCCAAGACCATCATCTTCGAGGCGGAACTTGCAACAATCGTGATCGCTTATGTCCTATGGAAAGATTGGCTTAGGGGAAAACCTGCTGTGATTTTTGTGGATAATAACTCCGCTAGAGACGTGTCAATCAGTGGCACATCACGGAATGATGTAGGCAAATCGCTTGCATCACTTCTTTTAACAGTGGAATCCTTAGCCAAAACTTGTTCGTGGTTCGCTCGTGTTCCGTCACCAGCGAACATCGCAGACACGCCTTCGCGTGAAGTGCTGAAAAGCTTCACCGTGTCAGGTTGCCCCGTCCCTCACTTCCCGTGCGAGGACATCGTGTCCGAAGTCTTGGGCATCTTAGTCAAGTAATACAACGGATAAGAAGGGGAGAATTCTTGATTTCGGTTTACATATCCTTTTGCAGGCGATGTTTGTTCCGCCAGGCGATGACGTTCCGCCATCCGTAGCTGCAGGTTTGAGGCTAAATGCCTCATTGCACCAAGGTACCCCTTGTCACCGCTGGTGAAAAGCGACAGAAGCTTTCAGGAGTGCTGTGTGTGTCGTGTCTCTCTTGAGTGTGAAGCGTCGCAAGCCAAGCTACTAAGCCTTCAAGTGTGATCCCTAAATCGGCAGCCGTTTATGCTCAAGATATTAAGGAGGCCGTCAGTGCGAGCGCTGATAGTCCCTTAATATCTTGAGCGTGAATTTTCTTGAAAAATCGGGCCTGGATTTTTAAAGAAAATGGCTGCCAAAAGTTTTCTGTTGTGTGAGCGCCAAGTGTTGCTATAGTGCATCTTCTTGTCACCCGCGCTCGTCATCTCAAGGCATCTCGAAGCCGTTTGTGCATAAACGTCAGTGACGCTATGCTTGGACTTCACTGAACAAGCCACAAGTCTTGCACATGTAAGGTTGCAGAAATTTTTCTTTCCCCGCCCACCCACACCAATTGCATCTCAGACCTTGCGGCGAGTGACGCCCCCTGCAGCCGAGTGCCGCATGCGTGAATCTAATCCCTCTGCACACCCCAGCCGATCCGGTCAGCGCGACCGCGCGTGCTTCGCTCATAATGCGTTCTCGGGGAGAATTCTTGATTTCGGTTTACATATCCTTTTGCAGGCGATGTTTGTTCCGCCAGGCGATCGGCGATGACGTTCCGCCATCCGTAGCTGCAGGTTTGAGGCTAAATGCCTCATTGCACCAAGGTACCCCTTGTCACCGCTGGTGAAAAGCGACAGAAGCTTTCAGGAGTGCTGTGTGTGTCGTGTCTCTCTTGAGTGTGAAGCGTCGCAAGCCAAGCTACTAAGCCTTCAAGTGTGATCCCTAAATCGGCAGCCGTTTATGCTCAAGATATTAAGGAGGCCGTCAGTGCGAGCGCTGATAGTCCCTTAATATCTTGAGCGTGAATTTTCTTGAAAAATCGGGCCTGGATTTTTAAAGAAAATGGCTGCCAAAAGTTTTCTGTTGTGTGAGCGCCAAGTGTTGCTATAGTGCATCTTCTTGTCACCCGCGCTCGTCATCTCAAGGCATCTCGAAGCCGTTTGTGCATAAACGTCAGTGACGCTATGCTTGGACTTCACTGAACAAGCCACAAGTCTTGCACATGTAAGGTTGCAGAAATTTTTCTTTCCCCGCCCACCCACACCAATTGCATCTCAGACCTTGCGGCGAGTGACGCCCCCTGCAGCCGAGTGCCGCATGCGTGAATCTAATCCCTCTGCACACCCCAGCCGATCCGGTCAGCGCGACCGCGCGTGCTTCGCTCATAATGCGTTCTCGGGGAGAATTCTTGATTTCGGTTTACATATCCTTTTGCAGGCGATGTTTGTTCCGCCAGGCGATGACGTTCCGCCATCCGTAGCTGCAGGTTTGAGGCTAAATGCCTCATTGCACCAAGGTACCCCTTGTCACCGCTGGTGAAAAACGACAGAAGCTTTCAGGAGTGCTGTGTGTGTCGTGTCTCTCTTGAGTGTGAAGCGTCGCAAGCCAAGCTACTAAGCCTTCAAGCGTGATCCCTAAATCGGCAGCCGTTTATGCTCAAGATATTAAAGTAGTAGTAGTAGTAGTAGTAGTAGTAGTAGTAGTAGTAGTAGTAGTAGTAGTAGTAGTAGTAGTAGTAGTAGTAGTAGTAGTAGTAGTAGTAGTAGTAGTAGTAGTAGTAGTAGTAGTAGTAGTAGTAGTAGTAGTAGTAGTAGTAGTAGTAGTAGTAGTAGTAGTAGCCGCCACAAGTGCTCAAGCGGCCGCGCTGAATGAGAGGTTTTGAACAGGCTTGGGGCGCAACTGCTGTGCTAGAGGTTCCAACCGGGCCCTTTTCTGAACAGTAAAGGTTTGTGCCTCCTTCTACGCCATGGTCCTCTCCCTTTTCTCACAGGAGCTGCTTTGAGCCGCCAGGTCCCAATTCCTGGGCCCAGACTCTGTTTAAAACATTGCAACACTGGGTAGGCGGTAGGGTTTCCACCTCCGCGCGGTGGAGGGAGTCATTAGGCTTCTGTCTCTTGACGAAAGTAGCGGATGGCGCAATTGCCAGTGCACTCACAAAACTTTGCATCTCTTCGTAAGAATTCGTTCAAGACAGCATGTAGAAGGACAGTCCGTAGTGACGGGCCCGTACCATACCGAGGGCAGGTTCTGACACCTACCCTGGTTGATCGTCTGGGGGTGCGCCCCCCACCCACTCGAAGAGAGCTTCAGTCACAGACTGCTGACTCCCCTGCATATGGCACAGCCTCCCGCAGGGCAGGAAGGTTGGAAAGATCCATTCGAGTTATTTCGTGGAACGCGGGCCACCTAGGCCAACAGCAATGGGGCGAACTCAAAACGTGGCTAGCAGCTGAAGCCTCTCATCACTGCGACGTCCTCATATTGCAGGAAACGCACTGGACTGAGACCAGTGAATTCAGCGTTTCTGGGTGGTACTGTATCTCCTCAGCCTCGGAGTCTACCAAACCCAACACCCGGCCTAAACAAGCAGCGAAGCGAAACACTCGGCAAGAACCGCGAGCTCCATCCACGACTCGCGCTGATGGAGTCATGATCCTATTCTCTCCCAAGTTCGTCCCCAAGAGCTTACGCTGGAAGGAGTGGAGCCCGGGTAGAGTCTTAGAAGCTCGTGCGGACATTGCAGGTACTCGGCTGGTTGTTGTCGCGGTGTACCAACACGCTTGGTCTTCTGCCAAGACCATCCAGTCCAATAAGGATGACCGTGCTAAGGTACTATCTGTCATGTCCAAGGTGATCAAGCAGGTGCCTAAGAGGGACTCCCTTATTGTAGCGGGTGATTTTAACACTTCCTTGCGTCCGAGCTCTCCATTGGTGGGAACGCACGTGAAGCCACCCACTGAGGACCGCCCTGACGAATCCAACTTGTTTAACCTGCTGCTCAGGTTGCGTTTGGTTGCCCTTAACACCTGGCAATGTGACCATATAGCTACCTTCTCACAAGGAGGAGTGGAGTCGCAAATTGACTTCATTCTAACCAAAGAATCTACGGCGGGAGGCAAAGCAAAAAGGTCAGCCCCTTGGGTGGACTGCCCGTTGGGCAGCTGGAAGAAAGGAGGGCATTACCCGCTTAAAGCTGACGTACCCCTCCAACACCACTGGCTGCTCCCATCCCACAAGCCCAGCACGCGCCGGTACGATTCACTAGCTCTACAGGCCTCGGTCAGAGAGGAGGACGATACGGCAAAGGCACTGCACAGCTGGATAGCTTCCCGAATTGACACCTGCCAGGACCCCAAGGCATGGAATGCGTTGCTTTTGGAAGGTGCAGAACGCTTTTTTCCAAAAATTCCCAAACGAAGACCGATCCCGCTGGAGTTGGAAACCCGTCGCATGTGGCGGGCCCGCACCCACGACAGGGTTGCGAACACAGCTCCCTCAGCACAGCTGATCGAGTCACCTAAAGCAATGGCACAGCCTCCTAATCAGAACACGCCACGTCCGCCGGACACCGAAGCTGAGCTGCGCAAGTGGCACATCGCCAGGCTGTGAAACAAGCAAAGAAAGATCGGATTGCCAGCTTCATATCGGAGGTGGACGCGAGTCTGGCTGAAGGTGACCAACATATCTCCTTTCAGACCCTCAAAAAGCTGCAGCCTTGGCAGCCTGCGCGCAGAGCTCAGCTAAAGGACAACACAGGACATTTGCTAGGTCCAGCGCAGGAGCTAGCAGCCCTCAGGGACTATGCCAATCAGGTATTTGCGGCCCACCCTCCGTTACGGACAATGCATGGAGCTTTCCCTGTTTTGGGGCCGCCCAAACTAGCAGCTCACATACATTCCATCAAGCCTAATAAAGCTGTTCCTGACGGAGCGGCACCTGCGGCTGTATGGAGAATGTGTAGCGACATCGTCGCACCGGTCCTCTCCAAACACGTAGCATCCAAGCAGGCCGAGGACAGTCTAGAATCCGACCTCGTAGACGCTGATCTCTGCTTAATTCCCAAGCCGGGCAAACCCTCTGACAAACCAGCAAACTTGAGACCCTTGGGTATCCTTAGACCTGACGCTAAGGGACTGGCGGGAGCGGCCAGAGAAGCGCTTCAACCACTGACCCTCTCGTTCCTCAAGCACATGCCACAGTTCGCTTATCTACCAGGTCGGGGGCTGTCAGACGCGCTAGAACGCGTGGTGCATCACTTGCGTGAGGCTCGATCCCTGTTAGAACAGGCCCACCCCACGAGACATGCCTTGCAACAAGGCACACAGGCCCCAGCCTTAGTTGGCGGCCTCACCTTTGCTCTTGACCTTAGCCAAGCGTTTGACACAGTCTCTCGCCAAGAGATCATCGACCTTCTTCAGAGAGAAGGGGCAGATCAGGACACAGTCCACCTCGTTCAGGCTCTACATGACGGGTCTCGTTATGTCCTTCACGCGCAGGGAGATTCTACCTCTGTTGAAACCACAGCAGGCATTAAACAAGGATGCAAGCTCGCCCCCACACTCTTCTCGTTCCTTACAGGTGACCTTTTCCGCTCTCTGGTTGACCTATTCGGTGCTGAGCAGGTCTTGAAATTCCTGACAGGATATGCCGATGATCTCACGCTCCATCGAACTATCCGCTCTGACAAGGACCTCAGGGCCATACACGCGCTCATCGCAGCGTTACTTGAGGAGGTCCGCAAACACCGCCTACGAGTCAACATTAGCAAGTGCGTCATCTTGGTGAAGTTAGCGGGTAGAGAATCCCAAAACGTGATGAACAAACACGGCTGCTGGATCATAAACTCCAAGGGCGAGCAGGTTCGAGGATGGCGCATCGGGCCCAATAAATCGTTCCCCGCCTTCCAGTGGGTCTCCTGTAGCAAGTACCTGGGGGTTATGATCTCCTACAACAACTTCGAGCTGCAGTCCTTGCACTACCGCATAGGGGAGGCAAAGCAAAAGCTGCATCAAGTCCGCCAATTTGTCTACAATCGCAGGTATGCGAGCACCATGTCGCGACTCAAGGTTTGGCAAAGCACAGTCTTGAGCACACTGACGACAGGTCTCTCAGACGTCGGACTCAGTGAGGAGTCGGCCAAGCAGCTACGTAGTTGGCATGCTTACAAGGTGCGATCAGTGCTGAACTTACCAGCACATACCAGCCGCATCACCACTAAGGATCTCTTCCAGCTTTATAGCATTCAGGACCCGGTTCAAGCGATGCAGGTCAAGCTCAGGAAGAGACTCCGCAAACTTGAGCGACGCGCAGCCAGAAGCCCAGACATCACAACCGAGCATTCTGTTTTGCAAGTCATCCGGGACAAGCTGTATTTCCTATCACAACTCCCTGAAGCAGCTGAACACCCTGTAGCCCTACATGCGTGCACACTCTGCGATGCCTCTTTCGAGACAGCAAACGGGTTACATTTACACAAGTCGCGAGTGCATCCAGCCAGCATTGACCGATTTGTACCATCAAGCTTCGATCGACAACTCCACGCGGTGGATGGGATGCCGCAATGCGCCGCTTGCATGCGCAAATTTCATCAATGGAAAGGTCTTCGTGACCACTTGTTGTCGGGAGCATGCCCGGAACCCCAGAAGCTTCGAACTCTGAACGCGACGGACAAACACTCAAGTCATCCTGAGGTTAGGACCCTTTCTCAGCTGCGACAGGACATTGCCCAGCTCCCACAACATCGAATAGCGGTGCTCTCAAAGACAGCGGAGGCCCGGGTCCTGATCCATCGGTGCCTCACGTGTGACTTCTGGACTTTCGATCACACCAAAGTCAAGTCACACTTCCGTCAGGCGCATCCTAAGGACTGGTCAAGGCTACACAAGCGTGCAGTCTCTATATGCCAGGGCTTCTCGCCTCACCTTGCCAAGGGACACCCGTGCTCATTCTGCGGTTACAAGGTTTACGATCGCAGACTGCACCCGGAGCAATGCCCCGTGCTTTATCAGGTTAGCACGCAGTGGCTGCGAGGGCAACCGGAGGTGGAGGAAGCTGTTACTGCTCCCCCCTCCAAGCCCCAAGAGAAGTCACTAGCCCACTTCTTTAGGTCACGGTCGAATGGCACAGCCTCCAATCAGTCGAGCACAGCTCGTCAACCCCCGACAGACAAGCAGGAGTCCATTTCGCAGTCCTCTGGACATGCGGTAACGCGACCAGAAGGTGTGCACAAGCGCGCTCTGACTAACACGTCAAACTCGTGTTACGCTAATGCTCTGTTCCAGGCTCTGCATCAGATCTCGAGCTTTGGGTATGATCTAGGTGCTTTCCAATCCGTCCTGTCCCATCTAGGAGACGAGCGAGCCCCCAGATTACTGAACCTGTTCGGCCTGTTTGAATTTCGCCATGCCATTTCAGGCTGGCGACTGGACGGCAGACAGCACGACGTTTCAGAGCTGCTTCTACATATGCAGTCCAAGCCTTTAGGCTCCCTTCAACAAACACAGTGGCAGGGTCGTACAGATGGTGAGGTTGAGGATTCAGACGTGGGAGTCAGCCCTCTCCTCCTTCCACTCCCGTCTGGCCCTTTGTCATTATCGACTTGCTTACGGTTGTGGGAATCCCAGACCTTTACCCGTGCGCTTGTCTGGTCACCTGAACTCCTAGCGATTGTGATTTGCCGCTGGCAGGATGGAGTCAAGAACACTCAGCCATGTCTTTGGTCAGGCCGCACCACGGTGCCCGTATGGACCTCAAGCGATGCTCGAACCCAGCGTCTTTATCAGGTCATAGCAGGAGTTGCCCACTTTGGGGACTCCCTTGCTTCTGGGCACTACCGCGCTTTTTGGCCGGAGGACCCCGCGGATGTAACCTCTCAGGTTTGGATCTCTGACGACTACAGACTCCCGGAAAAGGCCTCAGCGGCCTTGACCCTGTCCATCTCCAGGAATGTCTACATGCTTTTCTTGCAACGAATTCGCTAGCATCATCGTTAGGTGATGCATTCCGGCCCAGCTTCGTCCTCGAGGGCAATGCGGGGCGCCCGTGCGTGAGAAGCCTATAGTCAATTGGAAGTTGGCATAGACCGCCTCACGTCAAGGCCAAGTGCGTCATGAGCGCACGCGGACATGCACACACCGCAATTCTTTTTCCTCTCAATCAGCTCGCCCTCTTTTTGTATAGCTTCCAATCCGACTACTAGGCCGGCATGACCGCTTCCCCTGTCGCAGTCAAGAGTCCGGAGCACAAACGCTCCCGAAACGGCACGGACTAAGAGGACGCCTCGGGAATGGATTTTTCAGAAGAACCTCCTCTCGAGTCTCTCTCGCCTGCGGCCAAGGCCGCTGCCCTGCCGAGGCAACAAGACCAGCCGCGCCGCAAATCCGTCCCAAGGCAGAAAGGACCTGGGGCGGTCCAAGGGCTCGGGCAAGGCACCCAGCCTAGAGCACAATCAGGTGCCATCCAGGCGCTGAGCCCGGAAGAGCTTACCAAAGCCTTCCTTGTGCACGACGACCAAATGAGTCTACTGCAACACCAGCTGTCATTGGTGTACAAACTTCCCCAAGACCATCAACTTTCGAAGGCATTAGTTGCGTCCGTGAAATCCTGGCAGGGAGGTTTGAAGAAGCTGCGCCAAGGAGAACCTCACCCCGAGGGATCGTGCTCAAATGCGGTCTCCCTAGTTCTTCTCCACGAACTGACCAAGGGCAACCCTCCAGAACAAGTGGACAAGACGGAGTACGGCAAGCTTCTGAAGGTGGTCGACTCCATGATCAACATCACCACAGACAAGACCAAGCTGGCACAGGACATAGTGCACTGCTCAGCTAAGCCAAACAAGCTCAAAACGCACGTTATTCTTGATTTCAGGGTGGCCATCTACTCAGACCTTCTTCAGAGAGCAACTTAAGCAGGGATACGCGTATGGCCGGGATAGGGCGTATGTTTTGGGCCGTTTTACATGATCATCAAAAATTGCACATTCGTGAGTTTAAACCCCCGCCTTTGAGATCATGACAGTTGAGTGTGGTTTACTTGTCGGTGGTGTTTGTGCGTATTCAAGTCTGAAGCTTCTAAGCTACACTAAAAAGCAAGCACATTAAGCAAACACCCGCTTGGACAGCGGTTTGATGTTAATGGATTTGTGTGGAAAATAGTAGTATGAATTTGTGGATTGGATAACAGGCCGAAAATAAGCACAGAATTTGACTACCAGATGTTGCCTGGGGTGTATTTCTTCAGCTGTTTTGAGAGGCCACCCGTAGTTCAACCCGATGAGACTTACCCGTTGTGCATCCCCCGTCGTTCTGCAACGGTGGACATTCTCTGCATCGCCGATGCCACGCTCTTCGCTGGACTAGGTGCCTTCCGCCCTCCAACTTGCTCTGCTCAGGACATGATTGTTGCTGATGTGACGCGTGTGCATGCGAGCATGGTTGAAGCTGTTTGAGGAGCATCGGTTCTTCGATTGCCACATGGTGGACCAGACTCAGAACCTAGTTCTAGAGCATGAGCACAGCTTCTGTTACCCTCAGTCACAGCAACACTGCTCACGACTTGCAGGGGCACTGTCACTCGGACAGACGTCTTTCATTCACACAGCATATATACTGGACCTTAACACGTATAGCATGCGCATCAAGATGTCATTCAGAACATGTAGGGTCCCTGTCGATTTCCTAGGGTCCTAGGGAAATGTATACACTACTTAGTTCCCCACAGGTCTCTTACACATTATCCTCGCCGTTCCTTAGTACATTTTTCGCAGCCATGGCTTTTTCCGATGCGAGGCCAACTCCCTTCGCTCCCAATTCGACTTTGCAGCCTTGCCCGACGGGCAACATGGGGAGCTACTCGCGGGACTCGGGGGACGTTCGCGTCTCGACGGACGCGAGGTTTTGCCTGTCGGCTCCGACAAGCAGTGCCCGAAGCCGTACTCCTGTTTCTTGTCTGATATATCAGATAGTACAGTTACACGATGTGTGCACTTCTGACTGCACGATGTGTGTTTCTACGCAGGCCCGGCCAGCACGAATTCTCACACGTTGGGCAGCAATGGCGTCGTCGGCCAGGCACCTCACAAAAATATCGACGAGAAGACATACATGTGTTGGGACATCGACTTTCGAGGGCTGGGCCTGACGGACATGGAGAAAAACACCACTTGACCACGAGGTACCACAATTGCAATCCAGTGTCGTTGCACCGATGCAGCGCAGAGTAGATAAGTGGCCTTGGACGTAACTCATGTTATTGATTGTTGCTAAAGGTTCCCGGACGGTCAGCTACAAGGTTCTCCAGCCCTTGTCAATCAAAATCATTATCCAATGCGGAACACGCTGCTCCTTGTCCTCGCCGTTCTGTCGTTTGTGTTGTAGTTCAATTTCGTCAACATGCGGCTGATCATTAACCTCTACGTACTGCAGCTGTGTTGCATATGCTCCATTCGCCCTGACTGACTGGTGGTTCATCTTTAAAAATCTGCTGAGCCAAGCGGGGCAAACGCAGCGCCGCCGGACTGTCCGCCCTCGCGACGGGGAACGCCATCTTTCTCCCGACATTCAACCGCCCCAATATGTGGGACATGAAGTGGTACCATTGTTTTGTCGCCGCCGGACCTCGGCCCGTCGGATAAACTGCCGGAGTACATCGAGATGGCGAAGTACGTCTTCAAGGGCTGGTGTAGCAGGGAACTCCCGTGGCATGTGGTGACCGTCCAGTCCGGTTTGCTGGAGGCGGACAAGCAGGAGTGCGACAGGGCGCATGAGGCGGACATGAAGGCGCCGGATCCAGATGACAACCAGGCCGACACCGACTCGGAGACGGTGAGGGAGGAGATGGCGAACGTTGGACTTTGGGCCGAGGTTGAGTCGGACGAAGGACAGCAGCAGGACCAAATGCAGGACGACGAGGAGTTTGAAGATGCGGAGACGAGGATCACCTTGCGCCGGTCGATGCAGCATTCCCGGGGCACTTCGAGCAGGAAGACACGCCGGACACTGCGCGACCGGTTGATTCGCTAGAACTGCCTGGGATCGTCGACGATGGTTTCGTCGTCATTGCGGAGGAGGACTACACGGCCGTGGACATAGTGCTTCCATTCCAAGCAGGTTCCCTGGACGTGACGGAGGTGACACAGCGATGGACCCACAGGATGATTCTTAAAATTGCACAAGCCGGACACTGAGCGAGAATCGCAAAGAATCCAGCTCCAAGATGCAGCGCTGCCTGATGGAGGCTTTGTCAGGTGCGAAGACTCGTCGGACAACACCCATTCCTACTGGACACGCTTAATGTCAAGCACAGTGTGAAGCTGAGGAAGCATTCGGGCTTAAGGTGTAGCTTTGAGGTTTGGGCTTTAGGGGTTTAAGGTTTGAGTTTAGTAACTAATCAACGTTCCCGTGCTGTTGAAGGGGTGCCGCCGGGTGTCGTCGATCGTCCATGGGCTTCCGAGAGGAAATGGCGAGTTCATGTCATTCTACACGCAGGGCACTCATCTGCACGATGCATGGACACGTATGCACCCTGGAGGAGACCCCCACGGAGGACGAGCAAAAGATCAAGAAGCATGCTTCTATGGACGCACACAGGCTAGCACGCATGGAGCGATACGCCTATGTCACGCAGGGCAAGTCAGATTCCCGGTCGACGGACATTTTTTGTGCGTGGTGGCAGATGCAGTGACGTGGGAAGTGACGATTGGCTGAACATCACGGTGTACAACCACACGACGGACAAAGTTTGGGTGTGCCCGCCGCAGGCGGGCCTTTTTTTGGCAAGCAACAGCATATTTCTGAGGCGTTTTAAGCAAGAGGCGAGGTACGTCAGAGCCTTGCTTAAGTTGACCGTTTTGGGTGCCATTTTCGTAGCTTTTGGGTCCGACCAAAATCGTTTTTCCGACGCGAGGTACGCGTATCCCCGCTCAGGCTCGGTTTGGGGCGGAGTCTTTGTATTGTATTTTATATAAAGATAGGTACGCGTATCCCCGCTCACCCCTGGGTTTCGGGATTGGCCTGATAAAGGCTCCCAGGCGCCCTTCTACTGTTGAGTAGGTACGCACAGCCTTGCTTAAGTTGACCGGGGCCGGGGCCCGTAGCGAAGAGCGCATTTTGGGCGCATTTTGGGCGCATTTGGGCCCCCAAAAAGGTACGCCAGATCCCCGCTTAAGTTGGCCGGGCGGTCCCCTCAAAATGGGTCCCTGGGTAGTTATATGCAAGCATCATTTGTTTAGCACGCTGTTCCTAAACCCTAAACCCCTAAGCCGTAAGCAGTAGTTTTTAAAAGCTCAACCTTCTGATGCTCTAACGGATGAGACAGCGACTGTCATTGCAGAAGCTACAAATCTTGGAGGAGACCCCCACTGACTCCATTCGGATCGGTCGGCAGGGCTTTGTTGCCAAGGTTTTTGGTTCTGTGATCCGTTCTCGTGTCTGGAATGAATATTGAAATTCGATGGACGTCGCAGGTCAGGGTATTGTAATACGTGTACCTGACCCTGGTCTGACGTATATAGTTAAGATATTCAGAAAATAGTTGCGTTTGGTCATGCCTGACAGCGCATACTCTGAGACTACATCGACGATAGTTCGTGCACATAAGCAAGTAAATTTTGACGAGGCTTTGATACTTGCATTTTCTTTGAAAGGTTTGTCGTGCTACTTTGTTCTGCCTGAGCTATGTATCGTCCAGGCTCATGGCCCATTTGTGCTAATCACTGCTTGATTTCCTGGCAGTGAGCTTACAACAATAAGTTCTCGAAGATATTAGTGGTGTCCCTCTGTAGTCGCTTTTAGTGGTTGCGAGCTGGGATAAGTATGTGCCGTCAGTTTTTGTGGTCAGTATAGAAGCTAGTCCCATAGCCGGTCTTCTTGCCTTAGTTCTAGTCGCCGCATTCTCACAGTTCTCCGTTTGTTGGCTCACTTATCTTGCGAGTGGTTTCGGATTGCTCTGCGGTTGCTGCAGTGACTACCTTCTGAACATGATTTTATTGGCGAGTGAAATCAATGGATGTATAGGTATTGCTTCTATTGTTCTGATGTTTTAGGGCCTTGCCAGGCCCTGTGGTCTGCAGGTTGTTTTGGTTACACAGGTGTGACATGGCTGTGTGGCCCTGCCTGAAATACCCTTGAAATGCGCTCGCTCTGTGCTTACGCTGCACTTGCTGTGCGCTTGCTCTGCGTCTCTGCAAAACTGGTGCAGATCCTCCTGATATGCATGAGTTGGGCGGTTCATTGCACTGCATCTGCAATTCGCCCTTCGCTTGTGTGGCTTGTTTCCTGTAATGGGCTTCACTTGCGCTAGAAACGCACTTGATCCGCGTTCGGTCTGTGGTTTCTCTTAACTCATGCACGCAATCATCCTTACCGCACAATCTGCCTGAACATTGAAATGTGCATCAATTGCTTTCAAAGGCACTTGTGAGCAAGTGCAGCGCGCATGAAATGCGCCTCAAAGACAGCTGAGGTGCACTTGAGACGCGCTTGAAACCCGCTTGATCTGTGATTGCTCGTTGGTTTCGTTGAAGCCCCTGCAATCCTCATTATCATATATTGAAATGCGCTTGAAACGCGCGTGATCTGTATTTGCTTTTGGCTCCGCTTTAAACGATGGGAACCCTCCTTACCGGCCATTGAAATGCACTTGAAATGCGCTTGAAACGCGCTTGATCTGTGATTGCTCTTTGGTTTCGTTGAAGCCCCTGCAATCCTCATTATCATTGAAATGCGCTTGAAACGCGCTTGATCTGTGTTTGGTTTTGGCTCCGGCTCCGTTTTAAACGATGGGAACCCTCCTTACGCTTGAAATGCGCTTGAAACGCGCTTGATCTGTGACTGCTCTTTTGTTTCTTTGAAGCCCCTGTAATCCTCATTATCATTGAAATGCGCTTGAAACGCGCTTGGAACGCGCTTGATCTGTGTTTGGCTTTGGCTTCGTTCGTTGTAGACTATGGAATCCTGGTTACCATGGCAATGTGCTTGAGACGAGCTTGATCTGTGATAGCTCTTTGGTTTCTTTGAAGCCCCTGCAATCCTCATTATCATTGAATCATTGAAATGCGCTTGAAATGCGCTTGAAACGCGCTTGATCTGTATTTGCTTTTGGCTCCGCTTTAAACGATGGGAACCCTCGTTACCATTGAAATGCGCTTGAAATGCGCTTGAAACGCGCTTGATCTGTGATTGCTCTTTGGTTTCGTTGAAGCCCCTGCAATCCTCATTATCATTGAAATGCGATTGAAATGCGCTTGAAACGCGCTTGATCTGTATTTGCTTTCGGCTCCGTTTTAAACGATGGGAACCCTCCTTACCATTGAAATGCGCTTGAAATGCGCTTGAAACGCGCTTGATCTGTGATTGCTCTTTGGTTTCGTTGAAGCCCCTGCAATCCTCATTATCATTGAAATGCGCTTGAAACGCGCTTGCAACGCGCTTGATCTGTATTTGGTTTTGGCTTCGTTTTAACCTATGTATTTGGAATCCTCCTTACCATTGAACTGTGCTTGAAACACGCTGGAAGCTCGCTTGATCTGTGATTGCTCTTTGGTGTCTTTGGAAGCTCTTGTAATCATCATTACCATTGAAATGCGCTTGAATCGCCCCTGAAACGCGCTTCGGTCTGTGGTCTCCCCACAACCCCTCTTATGAGCAGACCCCTTCTTAGAGAAGCACAGACATCGTGCACATATGTGCACATGAGAGACGTCTGGTTCGGTTTAACCGCGCCAAACCTACGGACATAGGTCAGTTTAACCCAAACAGTCACAAGCCAAGCCCTCAACTTCAAGCCCTTTATGCACCATGGAAGCAAAGATGTTGCATTGGCCAGCACTGCAACACAATCCAAGTTCGCATGGAACAGCTTGGAAAAGCTGGGCCTCCAAAACATGACACATGACTTGGATTTGAGGGGTTGTGAAACAGAAACGTTTGATCCGTGGTTCCTCATTTCGATGTTAATTTCGCGACGGATGTTGAAAAATAGACAGCTCCGCAATCTTCACACATGACCTCTGCCAAAATCAGACCCGGCCCGAGCCCCTAGGTACGCGTATCCCCGCTGGTAGGGTATCCCCGCTTAAGTTGCTCCCCAACTTCTGCCATACCTCTCCCTTCTCGCCTCCCTCTTTGACTCCCACGACGGCTTTGAACGCCTGGGACGTAAGGCGCCGGGAGGACTGGCTCGCAAGGCTCGAGGCCGCCCCTGAGTTTGGCCTAGATGAAGCACACAGTGCACTAACTCCCTCAGCACAGCTGATGTTCTGGTCAGTCTTGCACATTTGACTTTCGTACAGGGTGCCTAGCATCGCCATGCTGATTCTTTCAACAAAGTTCCAGCTGCGCATCAAAACGCAGGGGGCCCTTCGAGAGCAATTCATACCGATCTACTCAACTTCCTGAGCGCGCCAGCCTGGCTCGAGCCTCTAGCACCATGGATCTCACACGCTTTGCGGACCTACCGGGCCCTGATCAAGTCCCACACTTTCTGAATCTGGTACATCAGCTGGACGAGATTCTCAAGCGCAAGGCCTCGCAACTATACACAGACCCTGGCTCGGCGTCTTCTACCAGTTCTCAGTCTGCTGAACGATGCACTCTGCCCTCTGGCAAGGCTCGTCCTCCTACACCGCCAGCTCCCAAACATCGACGAACTGACGAGGCTCCGGAACAGGACACTCAGTAAGCATCTTCAGTGAACTAGGCACTGCCGGTGGAGCCAGCTACCAGCGAGCAAAACACATTGCCATGCGTTTTCCTGCATCTGCACTCAGCTGCTTTGCAACTAGGTCACAGGGCTCAAGCTACCAGTGGCAGGTAGCACACAGTGCAGCACGGATTCGTCACAGACGATATCTCCCACTCACGCTGGGATGTATCGTGCTCCCTATCCTGATGGAGTGCATGAGGCTCTTAGTCGGAGCCACATGCCTGGACTTCGACGACCAGTTGACCCCCAAGTGACTGCCGCCATCTCACCAGAGCTTTTAGGCGTGAAAATCGCAAAGGGATACGCCAGCGCGGTCTTCAATTCCAGTGCTGCAAACTTTGTGCTCAAGAAAGTCACGCGGCCGCAGGAAGAGTACATGGCCAGACGAGAGTTTAGCAGATTATCGCGCCTCCCGCCGATCAATACCATCATCGAGGCTTTCTGGCAGCAAGGCCCAACACTGTTACTGCCACGACTGTACCCTGCCCATATCCCCTCCATGACAACGGACCATGTCGTCAATCTCGTTGCTGACATCCGGTCTGCCCTCAATGCAGTGCATTCCAGCCAATTGGTCCACGCGGACATCCACATGGGCAACATCATGGTTCGCTATGACCCCCCCACCTATGTCTTGATCGATTTTGGAGGTACGGCGGGGGAAAGTGTCTATCCTCTTAGCTTGGGCTACGGCGCCCTCGGCCAGGGAGGAGTGCTTCATCGTCCTCCTCACGAGCTCATGGAGCGACCCACCAGGACCGTCAGAGGCGACTACTACAGGCTCAGCAAGACGATCTCCGTCGAAGTCGTGGGCAACAAGTGCTGGCGCAACACTGCGTCGGGCTTCCCGATGCCCCCGAAACTCCCCAAACACCTGCGCGTCGAGCTGGCAGAATGGGAGAATCTCGCTGGCCTCACTCCACCAAAATGGCCAGAATCTGCCTTTCCCGGAGGAAGCTGGTACGAGACTGCCGTCGATCCCTCGATCACAGTGCAAGCCGGCTTGTACGACGAAACCGGCAATGTTCGTCTGGCCACCGCCGTTTTCTCCTACCCCAGGCAGCAAAAATCCAACGCATCCGGGCTCTTTGGGCCAGAAGATCCAACACGGGCTTCTCTTGACTCCGGAAGCTGGGAGGAATCAGCCGCTTACGCTCGGTTCTTCCTAGCTTGCAGGCTCCGGACCATGGGCAGCCACATCCGGACTATGTACACAGAGGTACTGCCGTACCAAAAGTACAGCAACCAGGATGGCTACCTCATGCTGGAGAATCCCCTAGAGCATTCTCCGCCTCCACCACCTCCCCCGGCTGCCAGCTCGAACGAGCCAGCGCCCTCGACACCGGCTACTGAGCTGCAGGGCATTTGGGCGGAAATGGACTAGGCTTCAATCGAAGGACACAGTCCACCCAGCGGCATATGGCACAGCCTCCGCCACGCGGCTACTGTAACCATTTTGTCGCGGAATAGGACACAGTCCAAAACTACCTGAGTCACAGACTCCGTCCCAATGCCTACAGCACTGGCCTTAGCCCGAGAAAAACCTGAGCATATGTCTTGAGCGCAGTTGTCTGCACTTTCCAGCTGCCGTTCGCTTGAGCTCGGCTTAGTATCGGTTACCGGCTTCCCACTTGCGCTAGCGCACATGGCTGGCGAAGATGATGGCCCAATCCGGGCCATCTCCTTTCCCGCTGCGATCTTCGCAGACTACATGGAGGACTACCTCACTCTTTCGGCGCTGAAGTTGTACTGTGAGGAGGCCCAAGTGTCCCTGCCGCCGGCAGCGGGCACATGGCCCTCCAATGATATCACGGCATGGGCACACAAAGCTCTCCCACCCCTACAATGGCAGCAATTCGAGAAATATCTCGATTCAATGACTACCATGACCTGCTCCGAGGCAGAGGAAGGCTGCTTGCTCAATCCCATCCCACACGGAGGATTGCCACACATGGTACCCAAGGCAGAGCAGATAGCCAGCAGCTGCATAACTTCTCGCTGTCTCTCCATCTGGTCATCGGTCCGTCAGGTTCTGCAGCACCTACCCTTCGAAGCCCACGACAGATGGGAGTACGCTCCCCGTGCGGCCGGCTCTTCATGTGGCCAGCGATTTCGGGTAGGGGCCTTCTGCCGAGTTCTTCCTGGCCTGCTTAAGGAGACGGTTTCCCATCCCAACGTCACTCGACTCTTCAACGCCTTCGTGTACTCATGCCATCCAGAACACCAGTGGACTTCGCTCGAGGTCTTGGTAGATGTGCACTCCCCACCGCACAAAGATGCTCGCAATGCTGCCTTGGGCACTTTGCTCATCCCGATTTCGATTTGCGACCAGGGCGGCATATGGATCGAAGACCCTGACGGCTGCGACTACCAGGAGATCCCGCACCAGCAGGGGATGATCCGGGGAAGCTGCTTTGACCTACGTGGCCTCAGTCTCTTCTTCCGGGCGGATGCGCTGTGGCACGCAACTCTACCATGGGAAACCTATACTCGAGTCGTTTTGGCGGCCTACACGGTAAGAGGAGTCTCTCGTTTCTCACCAACGCTGCAACAGCGCCTGACTGAGTTGGGTTTTCGCCTTCCGCTAGGTACCGCGGATGATTAGTTCGAATGGCACAGCCTCTTGAGCCGAGACACAGTCTCTGACCATCTCTGCTCGTAGTTTGAGGTTAAAGCAGGAACACAAGCACATGTGGTTTCTGCACCGCTGTAACAACGTCACTGCCTTTCTTCAGTCCTTCTAGGCTCTAAAGATCGGCTCTGCCCTCCATTCGCTAGACTGCGATGATGGAAGACGCCTTCGTCCAGCGAATCTTTCACTTCCTGACGCCGATGCTTCTAAGCCTCGACTTCTACTTGCAGTTGACGGACGTGGACAGAACAGCCATCGATGGCTCGAGCAGCCAGTCCAGCCTCACAGGACCAGGCCTCACCCCCACCGAAGATGCGTTTCGTAGGGATAGCCTGACAGCAGCCAGAACGGGCCTCCTGAAACTTCTTCAAGAGTGCTTTAACCACTGGCCGGCCCTCTCCATCACCTACATCCCCCCACCTGCGCCAGACACACTGGACCCGACGGGCATGCATCTTATCTACGAGGTCACGCAGCCGCGTCTAAAACAAGTCCGACGACTTGCCACTGTCAATCGAGTCTGGCATGACCTCATATCAGCCATGATATCTGGTCAAGCCCGCATCAATACAGTGGAACTTCTGGTGGCGATGTCACGCTTGCGCAAGTCAGGCTCAGTGTCGGTACGCGAAGGCCAGGACATTTTCTGCCTCCCGGTCTCGATGGCGTTCAGATTGCCGGTCGAGACCCTCACTTCACCTCTAGCTCGCACAGCTCCCGCCGCTGCCTACCGCGCCTCGGGCTTCAACGCCTGGCATGCGCTCCTCTTTGACAGCTATGATGCCCTGCAGAATGAGACAGAGCAACAGGACTAACTGTGCCATGAAGGAGTCTAACTTTTTGAAGCCAGCAACAGTGCTCTCGGCTTGAAAAACTGGGCATCCTCCGTACAAGTAGAAGTTCGTAGGGCGTGCGCTTTGAGTTGAGTTACTTCTCGGCACGCCCTTTGCCTGCCTGCCAGTTTCTGTCAGCTGGCTCTAAGAGACTCCTAACTGCCATGGATGGGCTCTCCCTGCGCCACGCTATGAAACACCTACTACCAGGGGTGCTCACTCTTGACTCTTACGACGCCTCGCCCTACCCCGCCTCCTACTGGAACGATCTGGACCTGCTTCATGATGAAGCTCGTGCCACTCGTGATCGTCTACGGGATCTACTTCTACGTTGGGCTAGTACGGGCCCCTTCTCGCAGTACTCCATTATCGGCGACACACTCAGGATCGACCACAATGGAGTGCATGCTCAGCTCGGCATTGTCAATCTCAATCTGCTACAGGCTATACCGCTTGCGGCGGTCTGCCGTGCGTGGTACTCCGAAATCGCTCGTCTCATAGACGGCAAACCCTGGATTGGGGTGTGGAGAGCCTACATCCATCTGCGAAAGCAAGGAGCAGGAGTGTTCATTGAAGTTCTGCCGGATCAAGCTGGCACCCTTTCGAGAGAGGCCATCAGCGTCCACTATGAGCAAGTGCACTTCATTCCGACCTCTGTCTTGCGTCGCCCTCTTTAGGTCAGATGGCACAGCCTCCAGCCACTTGGTCACAGACCATGAGACGCGCCGGTTTTTCTCCTTCTAAAAGGCAAATCCGATCAGCGTTGCGGCTCAGCGTTGCGGCTCACTGGTTCGTGCTCAAAGAAGGATTCTCCGCAGTCATTTCTCGGCTTGCTCTCAGCTGCCCTGCCAACCATAGCGGATGTCATCCTCTCTCTGCACCGAATCATGTCGCCGTGCTCTCTCCTTCATCATTCCCGAAGTGGTCGTTGTGGACTTCTACTCGGACTACGGTTTGGACAGAGAAATGCTGGAAACTGAAATCGCTGCATATAGGCCCCCCAGCACTCTCGTTCCCATACTGCGGCTCAGGGACGCGATCCAGGAGCAAGCACGCCTCTGGGCCTCCCGCCGCTTATATGATGGCCTAGCTGTCTTCGTGCAACGGTACGTAGACACGGACTACGACCAGCAGGGCGTTCATGTCAGATTGGCGATACCGCAACCAGACTTGCTGACGGCCATTTCAATGGCGTCGGTTAGCAGAACCTGGTGCGCAGCAGTGCTCCCCCTGGTTCAGCATAAGCTCTTTGTAAGTCCTCACCGCACGGCCAGGGCAGCTATGTCTCTTGACCTACGCGTCATGGTCCAGTCCTTTGACACGCCCCAGTGGCACCTCGCGTCTGAAGAGCTCACCATCCACATTCAGCACAGCAAGCATGTCGTGGTGCAGAAGTTCCGGAACCCCCTCAACCCAGACGGGCCAGCGGCAACAATCAGCAGAGACGAAGAGGTTTACAGTGTTCTCTATGACCACTACTACAGCCTTTTCTGAGCACTTGTGAGCCACAGGGATGACACCGACTCATGCAAGGAATGTGGCACAGCCTCCGATAAGGTGTGGCACAGCCACCCAACTAGTCACAGTCCGAGATGTGTTGCCCACCTGCCCTGAGAAATTGATCTTGCAGCATGCCTGAACCCAGCTACTGCTGCATCATCGTTTGCTCTATCCTGCAATCCGAGGTCCCAGCTACCACATGGCACAAGCAGTCCCTGCTCGCGTGCCCTCTGCTGATGTTCTTTGTCTCCAGTCGTCCTGCGTTGCCTGGGCTTCGTGCTTGGTCATAAGACTCTGAAATGCTGTGCGTGCATACCGCAGCTGTCAGTTCGAACTGTCGATACAGTAGGCAGCAGCAGAAGTACAGCAGCTTGCTCTAAAGACATGCCTTGCAGAAGTTAAGACTTCGGAACAAACTGCGACTCCGCGAAGAGCCCAGCTCACCTCCTGGCCGCGTGTCACAGACTCTGGCCCATCAGCTAAAGCTGAGACCATGGACACCCCTCCCAGTTTGGGACCCTTTCTGGTGCTCAGCGATAGCACTTTGCAGCACATGCTGCGGGGACACACGTACGGAGTGTTCCCACTGCTGACGGGACAGGTCTTAAGCTGTCCAGGCGCCGCCCTCAACATCTCTGCCGGCAGCGTCCCCTCCATCATGGAGCTCCTCCACTGGCAATTTGGCCTCTTTGGGCCGCACAAATTCAAGGCGGCGGTACAGAGTCCGCCGGTGGCCTCCATTTTGGAGAGCCACCTTGACGGACAAATCAACGTTCGCTTCATTCCGCTGTCAAGAAGCTTGCGCCCGGAGAAGCAAATCAATTATGACTACCTGATAGACGGCAGGGTCCAATATGGTTTTGCGGACAAGAACCTGCCCAATCAGGAAATCATGGATTTGGCACAGATGCCTGGTGTAGGAGGGGTAGAATGGCTCTACAACTCCAAGAATCTCCACTTCCGCCCCGATGTCGCGGACATCGTCATCCCGGCCCTTGTCACAAGAGCCATTGAGGAAATGCGCAACACCCCAGGACTGCCTGTCCTCGTGGTTGCTGGCTGGAATGCTCGCCAGCAGGACATGCATGTCGAAATGCTTGCTGCCCAGGCTCTGTCACAATGCCGAACTGTCCGAGATCTTTCGGAGGTAGCCATGCAGTATGGACATGGCCCCTGGGGGATGCGCTTCACGCATCTCCCAGAATGGGAGGCCGCCCCCGTCCCGGCCCTCCTCTTCCAGACCTACGTCCACGACGACAAGCCGGAGCCAGCCCAAGTTGCGGCCAAAATGTTTGCCGGCTTCACCCGCAAATTCTGTGATGATGGTATCCTTCGGGCTACCCTGCGGCAACTTGCCGGAAAGTACGGCTCCAATCTGCTGGATCGCCTCAGTCAACCTGCTCATAGAGCAGACGTGTTCCGCTACGTCTACCACTACCAGCACGGGGGCCTCTACGTCGATATCAAATGTGGCTTTGTGGTACCCTAAAAACAGGTACTGAAGCTTCTAGCAGCAGATTGGAGCACAGCTCACTCAACGAAGGCAGGTGAAGTGGGTCACAGACCCTCCCCACCTGGCCAACTCCCAAAGGAGTTCATGGTCATGGCCATTGGAGTCAAAGGAGATCACATCTTTCAAGGCATCATCTATGGCAAGCCCAGGCACCCTTTGATGAGGGAAGCCATACAGCACGCCTTCAGCCGTCAGGTTATGACAGCGAAGGCGAACTTGGAATACATGATCTTCTGCAAATTTCTCTGGCAGATCTTGAGTCGAGACCTTGGTCACACCCCTCAAGCGGGCTGGAATGTTTCCGCCAAATTTGGCCCCATCTACCTGTTCTCGGAGCGTTGGGACAAGCGCGTGAAGAACAAAAAGTACGACAACGATGGCCACTACTTTGTGACAGCCAACAACACGACAGTCGCCTACACCAGGTGCTGGAAGTGGCTGAAGGGATTTCAGGGAGACCCCACCACCAAAGAACGAATCGATCGTATGCTGCAGAGCCAGCTACCCGACATCTCCCTGGAAATCCAGTCTGATAGACCCGAAGAGCACAGCTCACCACAGCCACTTAGGTCACAGACCACGGCAACCGCCACATCAGCTCCTCCTCCTCCCACTCAGGAGGATATTGAAACCTATGTGGCAGACAGCATCCAGCACAACTCCTTTGCAGAGATCATGGCCACGGTCCGTGAGACCCACCACTATAACCAAGATCTTACAGAGCAGGATGTGCTGGAGCTCATCCCTCGCGGATTAGGGCAAGTGGAAGTTTCAGGAGACATGTGGTTATGCTGTTTGCACTGCCGGAAGCACAACCGGCAGGTACAATTCAGTACTGGCCACGGCCTCAAAAACCACTTTGTCACGCAGAAGCATGACCCGGCACCCAGCGCCTTGTCGGCATCCCACACACCTCTTCCTCCCCCTCCCCCAAAGCTCCCACAGGAGATTCCTCTCCCCCCCAGCAGAACCAGGACCAAAGGCACAGACAAAGCAGCCGGCTTTGAGCCGCCGCCTTCACCCCCGTGCCCTTTCACTTCCTCAGCAGCTGAAAAGGCGGCTTTCAAGGCAAGCCAGGCGGAAACACCGAAGGCGGCCCCAGCGCTTCCGGCTAAGGCCCCACCGTCCATGGTGCCCACCCCGAGCCCTCAGCCTCCATTTCCTCCTCGGCAGCACCTGCTCCCCCTCCGGCTATCCCTGTTTCCCCGATCCCTCCGCACCCTCCCAAGTCCGCCTCTTCCCCAGCCCCTGCCACCCAGGCCGCTCCGCGTTCCCACACGCCCCCCCCTCCTTCTTCCCGTCCCCCGTCAGCATATGAGCCTCCGGAAACCAATGCGGAACGCGTCGGTTATGTCCCACAGCCGGCTCCACAACAGACAGTACGTTACACGCGGCAGGAGCTGGCTCAACTGCTGAGCTCCCAGTCCCACCAGGACTGGATTCGGGCCTTGGCTTCCATTAATATCCTGGTGGCTCCGGTCATTCTTGGCGGTCTCACCAACCATGAGCAACAGACCCTTTGGTCTACCAGGATGGAAGCACTCCGCGAAGTTCCCCCGCTGTTCTCTGCCATCAAGTCGGTAAGGACGCAAACAGGCCTCACATGGGACACCGCCATGTCGGTGAGGCGGGTCCTCACCAGCGATGGGAAGGTCACTATAGCCACAGGCGCGGGAGGAGCCTATCGCGAGCTGGATGCCCCCACAAAGGTACATGGCCTTATCCATGCCTGCTTCAACAAGATGTGGGACGAAAAGGCCTTTCAGCAGCACTTCCCCTCGTGGGTCGAGTTCAACATGATCGCCACCACCATCGTGGCAGTCTACAATGAGACGGCCAAATCAGCCGGACTCCCAGCTCGTGTCTTCAGGGTCAAACCCGACAAAAATGCCTACTCCATCATGAAGATGCGGATCCAGCACGACAAGGGGCACGAGGAGGACAAACGCATGGCCAAACTGGCTGCAGCTGCCCCTAACAAGCGCCCACAGATGCAGGAGGCTGACACAGAGGGCAAGCGACAGCGCGATGGCCCCTCCTCTTCTTCCTCGACCCAGTGGGCCAGGCAGGCACGCTCATCTCAAGAAGACGACTGGGACTGGTGGCAGCAGTGGTCCTGGCACAGTTACTCTCAGCAGTGGCCGAAAGGTCATGACCAGTGAGGGCAGAAATATGTCACAGACTCTCTGATCCCTTATGTCACAGACTCAGGGAATTCGGCACTCTTCCGACGCTTAGCAATTCTCTTCGGAAGCCTGTGAACCGCGTGCTAACCTCGCTTAAAACAGCACTTCGCTGCTTCAGCGAGCTGCCCACGTCCAAGCTGCCCACAGCCTCACTCCACTGGAGTTGCTTTCAGGTACATGCGGTCATGGGCAAATGACCCTTACGGCCTTCTGTCTTCAACATGAGTAATCCGTGTGGGACGCCACAAGACGGATACTCCAGGTGTCGGCTTCGTCTGAGGTACGGCCTACTTGTTGTGACAGGTGCACAGTTGGACGCGTCTGTTCACTTCAAGGTGTCGGAGGAGGAAGCTTTTGTAGCAGTAGTCTGTCAAGTTCGAGCTGATTAGAGAGGTATGAGCGATGCATGCTAGAAGCAGTTTCACGAGTGCACGAGACCAAAGGCGCCCGCAAAGCGCAGAGCACGCTCGCGCAGCGTTCAATTGAAAAATAGTAGTAATAGTAGTAGTAGTAGTAGTAGTAGTAGTAGTAGTAGTAGTAGTAGTAGTAGTAGTAGTAGTAGTAGTAGTAGTAGTAGTAGTAGTAGTAGTAGTAGTAGTAGTAAGTAGTAGTCGTTAGTAGTAGTAGTAGTAGTAGTAGTAGTAGTAGTAGTAGTAGTAGTAGTAGTAGTAGTAGTAGTAGTATAGTAGTAATACTAGTAATGTTATAGTAGTCACAGCGGTTATTCAAGTCACGAGTAAGTCACGGGTAGTCACGGTAGCGATATATAAGTCCAAGCGGTTATTGAAGTCACGGGCAAGTCACGGGTAGTCACGGTAGCGCTAGAGGTATATAAGTCCCAGCGGTTATTCAAGTCACGGGTAAGTCACGGGTAGTCACGGGTAGTCACGGTAGCGCTAGAGCTATATAAGTCCCAGCGGTTATTCAAGTCACGGGTAAGTCACGGGTAGTCACGGGTAGTCACGGTAGCGCTAGAGCTATATAAGTCCCAGCGGTTATTCAAGTCACGGGTAAGTCACGGGTAGTCACGGGTAGTCACGGTAGCGCTAGAGTTATATAAGTCCCAGCGGTTATTCAAGTCACGGGTAAGTCACGGGTAGTCACGGGTAGTCACGGTAGCGCTAGAGCTGTATAAGTCCCAGCGGTTATTCAAGTCACGGGTAAGTCACGGGTAGTCACGGGTAGTCACGGTAGCGCTAGAGTTATATAAGTCCCAGCGGTTACTCAAGTCACGGGTAAGTCACGGGTAGCAGCTGCGGCAGTGATCGTATAGTAGAGCGGCTGGAACCATGTTGTTTTCACAAACCTTTTTCGAATCCATGCGACAGCAGTCACAGGCCATCACTTAGCCCAGAACGGCACCACTGCAAAGCACCGCCCAAACCGAAGTCCAGCGCTGTGTCTGTCGCATGTGCCAGGATCTGGTCCTGCAGACACAGACGTGCAATCTAAAGGATAGGGTCGCTGGAAGCGTGGATGGATGTGCCTTCATTTGCTGGGGAGATAGATCTCCACTAGCTTTCCAAGCTTGGATTCGCCGCTTCATCCTAGAGCAGTTCGGGATTCACTGCACAATGCAGATATAACACCACAGGAGTTAACATGAAGAGTGTCCCTTGCTTTCTCGTTTCACGACGATGGCTCACCCACCAGCCAGCCAAGACCTGACCAAACCTGTGCGGATACAGAATCGGCGTTAGTTGCAGTACTGAGCAACAAGCATAATCAGGTAGGTGAGTTGCAGCACTTGCCTCTTTGGGTATTCTTGACTCTTTTTGAGGCCAGGTCCTCCATGGACCTTTTCCAGTCCAACCGCGTTTTTGTACCTCTGGGGCAGGTCAACAAGTATGGTTCATCGCATCCAGAAAATCACTTGCAACCAGGACACCGGATCGTTACACCGTCATCGGTACTGCGTGATCTGCGAGGCGAACCGTTTCGAGCCGCCTCCTTGAAGGTGGACATAAGGTCGTATGTAGAATAAAGCCAAACCGGCTTCTGGGACGGAGCCCCGAAATCACCCAAACAAATGGGATGCCTGAGAAGGGCTGTTCCTTCAAAGCCGTCAGCTTCTCGGTCAAGCAGGAATTGCACCACTGCTTGGATGTATGGGTAGATCTCTAGTTTGCTGCATCTTGGATTTTCCAGCGTAACCCAGCAACCCTTGCACCAGGCCAAAAGCATCAAAGCAGATGTAATCTCTGCCAGTTGTGAGCCTTCACGTATATACTCCTTACTTTCGTCGCCCAAAGGATTGAAACTAGTGCGTTGATACGTTCCACTGTTGGTCCAGCAAAAGCTGGTGCAGACTGTGGCAAAGTGCGCCAAACCTCCTGGCTCCAGAGCCAGGATGGAAGCAAAGCAGAGAACGATGCCGGGAGGGTGGAGCATATCATGCATTTGAGAACCTGAGTGGCCAAACTACATCAGCAGCAAGAGGATCAGCTGCGTGGCACAGTTGATCATGCGTCTTGAAATTACAGGCAACGATTGAAGTCCATTGCCTTGGCGTTGTATCCCTGGGCAGAGAAGGCCGTAGCTATGGACGCCACACCAGCAAAGAATTCCACACACTGCAAGCAACCTGGGAGGTCCTGCAGAAGGCAATCGGCACACACATGAAAGAAAGATCTACAGACACTCAGCCATCGAGAGCCTGAATGAGCCCATTCTCCATGTTTTGCAGGATGAGTAGGTATAAGGTCATTTCAAGGATGACCTGAGGCAGTACGACTTTCCAATGCAGAAGTATCTATCCGAATCACACGGATGGCAGCTAAGTGATCGACCCATGGAATGCCAAGGTGGAGCAACCCGTGCAGCTCTCGAAGCTGCAGCACATCCAGCTTCTCCAAGAAGCGGGACAGGCTTCCAACGTTGGGCACATACGGCATTGTCCATGCACAGATATCCACACAAGCTGCATTGAGCATAATGAACATTGCGGAAGTGTGCGTCTGTCAACACTGAATTGAAAACGACACACTAACAATGGGTCACTCGGGGGCCGATGGCGCAGCAGCCAGGGAGCCGGAGGCAAGTTCGGCATCTCGACCTGCACAGACGCTGGCTGCAGAACACATGTAAGCACGGACATAGTGGAGCAAGCAAAGGAAGTTGAAGAAATGAAGCGACGGACAAAGCTATAGCACGATTTTGACCGTAGCTCAGAAGTAACGTATCGAAACACCATTGCGATGTCGGCCCGGTTCATATACCGATCTGGAAGGCCGGCTCCAGCACAGGGGCCGCTTGCTCAGTCATCGGATTTCAAGGCAGAGCTCCGGAGACTTTCCAGGCATGTGATTTCGAGACTGCTTCCTCCTCCGTGATTTTCTTATCGTTCAGCTGTTGCATGATTTGCGTGGAGATATCCATGTCCTGGAGTTCCAGGCAAAGCTTGCATATTGGCACGTGAGATGCATGAACCGGCAAAGTTCTGTCCTTTGTCTGAAAGAGCTGCTTTTCTTTGGTACCCTGCAGCGGATGCAACACGGACAGAGATTGAACCAGCCAAGTCCAAGGGGCCTCCGTTCTCCGCATCACGGCCCACTGCACATTCTTGGTACCGTCGTTAGCCGACCGGGTGTTCTTCTTCAGAGCGTACACCTGACGAGAAGTCATAGCTAGGCTGGTTCAAAGACCGATGCCCCAAATGAATCTCGCCTGCTTCGCTTTGTCCTTCGCTTTTGCCTTGCCCTTTGCAGCGGCCTCCGCTCTTTTTTGAGCCGCCAGCTTCTGCTGATCGGCTTGAGTGACATGAGCAGGAGCATGTTCACGCAAATCGTTCCCAATGTCCTTGGGCGGTGGGGCTGCAGCGGGGATAGAGGAAGCAGATCCATGCAAGGCATGATTGAGCAAGGCGGCAGCCACGTACGGTGGCTCTGGTGTGTATGCCTGCAGCTAATGTGAACCCATGCTTTCACGAAAACACAATCTTAGCACCAGCACAGTATTTCGACAACATGGAAAGCAAGGTTTTAAAGCTAGCCAAAGGCACCTTTTCCCGGGAAACATCCGGGTCGCGGGAGCTGGATTTCGAAGGGGCGCTGGAACTTGCCGCAGAGCCTTCCGTTCTTGCTGAGGAATTAGGGACCTTGATTGGCAGCACCGGTGGCATATGTGAACGATGCAAGCAGACATGTATTAGTAGATGGATCGATGCAATCCTAGCCATGAATTCAACGCCTCAACCATTATGCAGACACTTGTGCGCTATATGCGTACAAGGCACGAAAGCTGCAAGCGGAGTATCGTCGTCCAGGATTTCTATGGTGCCGCTTTGGAGGTTTTGCAGAATCTTCCTCCTGGGCAAGCAAATTAACAAAAGATGCCAGGGGTTTAAACCAGGCTTGCTTGACATGTTCTTTTCCATGCATATGCTGCCCGCGCCTCTTCTCAGAGATGGCTTCAGCAAAATCCTGGAATCCTCGGCTTTGGCATTTGTCGACTTTTCCACCTGCTTGGACCCAGCAGCACTCGTGGAATCCTCGGCTTTGGCATTTGTCGATTTTTCCACCTGCTTGGCCCCAGCAGCACTCGCGGGATCCTCGGCTTCGGTTTTTACCCGCTTTGCCGCCTGATCGGCCCCGTTTGCAAAGAAGAGCAAAGGCTCTTCTGGCATTTCATCATCATCCGAAGCTTCACGATCCAGCTCATCTGAAGTCGTGCTGGGCATCTCGATGATTTGCAGGACCTTCTTCAGAGTAGGATCGAGGCTATCCTTGCAATGCCAATTCTCCGGATCCTTGCCAGTACGCTTGCACTCGCTGCGGAGCTGCCGCTTGACTTTCTTCAAGCATCCGAGGAGGTGTCGCAGGTCGAAGGCGAGGACTTCTGGGACCGGCACCGGACTCTTGTCTTGCAGAAGCTTCTGCAAGAGCTTCCAAAGGGAGTCGGTGGCAAATGCAGCAAGAGGGTGGAATACCACCAACGGTTCAAGCAACCAAAGGAATTCCTGCAAATACTCTTTCGAAACAGCCCGGCCGGTACAATGCCCAAAGACAGCTGCGACCTTGCCGTGTTGAATGCTCAGCTGCACTGTGTATGGCATATTCATACTCTTCGACAATTCGTCCATTTCCTCATCGGACAGGCACCGCTCTTTCGGTCGCACCATCTGCGTTGTTATTTACCGTCGTTGCAGCTGCTTATAACTTGAAGATGCGTACGGCAGTTTATCTGCACCTCGCAATGACCTCATGCTATATCCGATGCAACAATATGCGGACATGAACAAATCTAGCCCTGCATCGTTTGAGCACTGGGGGTTGCGCATCAGCAGCAAAGCACCCCAAGCCACCAAGCGACAAAGCTTCTGCACAAACTCGTCAGCTGCATTGCACTGCTCTGGCTAAGGGCTTGCGGGCCGGCCTGCAGTCAGTCGTCTTTTGCGGCTCATGACTTCGATCACCTGGCAACAGATAACAACATAGTGCTGAAACGTCAATGCGCATGCAGCCATCAGAGTTGCACATTCAGCCAACAGCATCGTCAACAAGATCTCAGGGCAAGGCCGCAACATTAACCAAGAGCAGGGCACGCAACAGTTGATGTTTTGGATCGAAACTGATTTCTTCGAATCGCAGCCGCACCGAGTAGCTGCGATTGTAGCACACTGAAAGTCTTTGTTCAAGGCAAAAGATTCCAACGATGATGGGAGGCCAACTTTAAAAGACCCTGATGTTATGCGAACCCTACTCCCTACTAAACCCCATATCCCTTTGAAAGTGGCCTACCATCAAACAACCGTCCCTTTTGGAGGTTTGTTGTTAGACTGTACACGGAAGTTTCCAGCAGGAATCTTTCAATTTCCTCTCGGGCAACATATTAGATCACTATACGGCCACGTATTTACGCTCGGCTCCCTGCAGTGGGGCCGTTTGCTGCAGTATCCTACATGGCTCTCCTTCGGCTCCCGCATGGGGCCGCTTTCTTCCAACCTTTTCATAATCTGTCCTCTGCTTCTTCGTGGTGTACTTGGCACACCTGAGAGGTACGAAGACTCGCTTCATCCCAAGCTTGGCATACTGCGCGCCCAATTCCTCATCCTCCAGTATCGTAGGGAGCATCGTCCACCACGTGTCCCGGACACGCGTCCACCCTACACGGAAAACCATTGACCAATCCTCGGACCAGTGTCTTCCCACGGATCCATCACGATTGCACTTCAGGAGCTTGAGTCGCCCGTCCATGCCCAGGCCTGGCTGAGTGGATGAACTTGGTCAGTGAGGTGCCGCACACAGCTTGAGCCCAAGCTGTTGCATGTTTCATCATAAGTGCAAGCAATCCAAGTGACTTTGAAGGATCCCGACCAATCGACCAAGCAAGGACTTCAAGGATCCCAACCAATCGACCAAGCAAGGACTTCAAGGATCCCGACCAACCGACCAAGCAAGGACTTCAAGGATCCCAACCAATCGACCAAGCAAGGACTTCAAGGATCCCGACCAACCGACCAAGCAAGGACTTCAAGGATCCCGACCAACCGACTAAGCGAAGTCAACAAGCTTCCATCATGCGTGCGTGAATGGGTTTTATTTCCCGCCGAAAGTGTAGACAAAGTTTTGTCGTAAAAGGAAAACAGTGTTTTCACTTGTGTGTTGTGAACACTAGACAAACTTTGCCGTGCAGCTTTCGGCTTGAAGTGGATCTGTGATCCAAAAGTTTTTATCTCTTGTGCTGGTGGGCTAGTAGTCCCTTTGATCTAAAGTGATCTTCTAGTAGAGTAGCGGCGGGCTAGTAGCCCCTTTGATCCAAAGTGATTTTCTGGTAGAGTAGCGGTGGGCTAATAGCCCCTTTGATCCAAAGTGATTTTCTGGTAGATTAGTGCTGGGCTAGTAGCCCCTCTGTCGGGCAGGTAGTTTCTGTAGTGCCATGGACGGTGCCGTAGCAGCGCTACTGGCAGGCAGGCAGCAGTGCTGCCCATGCCTTTCATCCGAAACTTCAGGGCAGTGCCCCGAAGCTTGGGACCCTCATGCGGTTTGCTCACTGTTTAGTAAGCGGTGTTGTGCTGCTCGGTGTCGCTCTGCAGCGGCACTGTTGGTGGTTCTGCAGTTCGGCTTCTGCAAGCAGCAGTGCTGCACGTAACCAGGCAGCAGTGCTGCCGATGCCTAGTATCATACGCCTTAGGTCAGTGCCCTGAGGCTTCAGGTTCATGTTTTTCGTTCTGCAGGCAGGCTGGCAGGCAGCAGCACTGCCTAAGCCTCGCATCCTCAACCTCGAGGCAGTGCCCCGGGGTTCGTGGCCTCCTTGCAGGCATCGGCTGTTCAGTTAACAGGGTGGTTCTGCAGTGCAGCTTCTGCGTGCGGCCGTGCTGCGAGTAACCCGGTAGCAGTGCTGCCGAGGCCTAGTGTCAAAACTTCCGGTCAGTGCCCCGAGGCTACAGGTTTTGGTTTTCATGCTGCAGGCGGGAAGGCAGCAGCGCCGCCTACGCCTCGCATCCTAAACCCCAGGGCAGTGCCCCGCTGTAAACAGCGTCCTTGCAGCAGTGCTATTGGTGGTTCTGCAGTTCAGCTTCTGCATGCAGCAGTGCTGCAAGTAACCAGGCAGCAGTGCTGCAGATGCATAGCATTATAAACCTCGGGTCAGTGTCCCGAGGCTCCAGGTTCATGTTTTTGGTGCTGCAGGCCGGCAGGCAGCGGCACTGCCTACGCCTCGCATCCCAACGCCCAGGGCAGTGCCCCGAGGTCTGAAGCCCCCTTCCCGGCATCTGCTGCTTTGTGACAGTGTCCCTGCAGCCGCGCTGTTGGTGGTTCTGCAGTGCAGCTTATGCATGCAGCAGTGCTGCGAGGAGGCAGGCAGCAGTGATGCCGCTACCTTGCGTCCTTAGCCTCAGGTCAGTGCCCCGAGGCTTCAGGTTCATCCGTTTAGTACTGCAGGCACGCAGGCAGCAGCACTGCATACGCCTCGCGTCCTAAACCCCAGGGCAGTGCCCCGAGGTTTCCGCCTTGCAGGCTTCTGCTGGTTAGACAATTGTGTCAACAGTATTGTGGCTGCCCATTGCCATTTCTGCGGCAGCGCCGTTGGAGGTTTTGCGTGCAGGTTCTGCACGAGAAAGTGCTGCGAGCAGGCAGGCAGCAGTGCGGCCGATGCCTGGCATCCTAGGCCTCACGTCTGTGCACCCCAAGGCTCCAGGTGGTCATGCATTCTTCTCTTGTTGGGTGCACCTGCTGGCTTGTGCCTGTGGCAGTGCTGCAAGCACGCACAAGCAGCGCCGCGTGTGCTTGGCCCCCCCCAGTGGGGAGGAAGATGACACGCTAAGTTACAGTCGAGGCTTAAGCACGTCCTTGCCTGAGAAGGGCGCGTCAGAAAGAAAATGGAGGCCAGTGGCTACGCCTACCACAAGGATGGTAAAGACAATGGCACGGGTAGCTTTGTTCGCGCCCTCAGCGAAGGGAGTCAACACAGGAAAACGCAGCCTCGGCCTGCCAGTGGGAAAGCGCAGGGCCAGCGGCTGCTGCAGCCTCCACGTACGTCGTCGGTCCCGGTGCAATGCCACCTCCTAGCATCACTGTCCGGCAGAGCCATGACAACGCAGGGCGCACGTGCAACCGGAGTCCATACTGGCACTGTAGCCTTCCAGTACTGGGGTTAGTAACCCTTTGGCCAGCGGCATGCACCGAGGCGTCTTCGGCAGTGCCGTGTCGCTTTGCTTTTTGTTCGCAGCGCAGTCTGCCAGATATCCTCGAGCAGGCCTTGCGAGAGGTATGCAATGAAGAGGTAAGTTATCTCTTGTGGGTTGTGAGCAGTGCCACCCGCGTCGTTGCGGAGGACGTCAGTGACGATCACTCCGATTTCGCCGTTGAATGAGCTCTGGGAGGCCTCGGTGGGGTCTGTTTTCCGCCGTGTCTGACTCACAGTGCAGGCAGGTAGTTCCAAGCCTAAAGTGCTCGTAAATGGTGTGCCTTTTGGTGTGAGGACCCGCTGCGAGTCCCTAAGGGCCCCTGCGTGTCCCTAAGGGCCCCTGCCAGTTGCTAAGGGCCCCCTGCCCGCCTTTTCCTGTGGGCTCGCATTAGTAATGACGAGCTTCTGTGTTGCCTTAAGGCAGTGCCGTGCAGTGCGCGCACAAGGCCCCAGAGCCCGAGCCCTTAATGCAAAGTTTGCATTGGCACCTTGGCCAAAGCTTGGCGTCGCTGGTATCCATTCGCTTCGTGAGTGACGCCAGCACGGACTCGGCAGTGCCGCTTGTCCCTCGATTCCTCCAGTGTGCTCAAGTGGATGTTCGTGAGGATGTCAACATTAGGAGATAAGTTATCTCCTTTTCGCAGTCATAAATATGCTGGATGTCAGCTGGGGGGCAGTGTCCCGAGGCCTGAGGCCGCCCTACAGGCTTCTTAGTTTTCAGTAAACTGTGTTGTGAACGCTCCATGCTGTCAAGTTTTGGCGCGGACTGCTCCCGCAGGTCCTTCAGTGCAGCTTCGGCAGGCAGCAGTGCTGCCGATGCCTCACTTCCTAAACCCCGGGGCAGTGCCTCGAGGAGTAGGGCCCTCCGCTTGATTCTTGGTGGTTAGTGCACTGTCTGCCAATGCTTGGTGTGGGTCCAGGCTTTCGTGCGGAGTCCGCAATAAGCTCTGAACCTCTGCTCTTGTTTTCCCCCAAGGCAGCCGTGCGTGTAGCAGTGCTACAGGCATGCAGGCGGCAGTTTTGCCTGCGCATCCTACACCTCAGGGCAGTGCATCGAGGCTTGCACTCCTTCGCCTGCTTCTTGCTGTTTAGTAAACAGTTTGTCAATGCTTGGTGTCCGTCAGGGTCTTGTTGTTAACTCCGCGCTAGGCCCTGCGACCGTTGCTGTTGCAGGGTCGGCCCCCAAAGCATGTTGTTCGCAGCGCAGTGCTGCAGGCACGCATGCAGCGGTGCTGCTAATGCCTCGCCTCATACGCCTGAAAAAAAGTGCCCTGAGGTTTGAGGCCTTCAGACTTTCGAGTGTAGCGTGGTTTGTAGCCGTGTTACGTGTCAGCATGCAGCAGCGCTGCTAATGTCTGGCATACTTATCCTCAGGGCAGTGCCTTGCCCAAGCAGGAAGTGTTTTTGCATGCTTCCTACTGTTTGGTCCACAATGCTGCGACGCTTCGTCCCGGTTGGGATTTTGGTGCGAAGTTCGCGCCAAGCCCTGTGGATGTAGCAGTGCTACACTCAAACAGGTCGCAGTGCTGCCGTTGCCTCTATCCTAAACCTCAGGGCAGTGCCTGGAGGCTTGGAATGTTCACGCGGCTCCCTGCTGTTTCGTGAGCAGTGTGACAACGATGTTGCCGGCCGTGGTTTTGGCGCGGCGTTCGGTTTGGTAAACAGTTATGGCAATGCTTCGTCCCGGTCGGGATTTTGGTGCGAAGTTCGTGCCAACCCTGCGTATGCAGCCGTGCTGCAGGCCAGCAGCAAACAGGCATGTGATGTGGTTTCTTTTCGTTTCGCAAATAGTGTGGCATCGTTTGTTTTGGTGCGGCGTTCGCGTCGAGCACCGCGGTCGCTGCTGTCCTACAACGCAGCGTAAACGTACGGCCGCGCTAATGCCAAGCATGCAGCAGTGCCGCTGATGCCTCGCATGTCAAACCTCAGGGCAGCGCCCCGAGGAGTGCAGGCGGAGCGTGCGGTCCTCATGCACGTTCCTTCCCGTTTAGTAAACAAACGGCCAGGTTTAGTGCAGGTCGCGTGCCTCATGGCTTGAGATCTTCATGCATCTGCTCACTGTTGAGTAAGCAGTGATGGCGGTGCCTGTTGCCCGTCAAGATCTTGGTGCGGAGTCCGGCTGTTGCTGTTGCGGGGCTCCCAGTTTTGTGCAGCAGGGCTGTCGACAAGCAGGCAGCAGTGCTGCCGTTTCTTCGCATCCTAAACCTCAGGGCAGCGCCCTGAGGCCTGCGACCTTCATGCGGGCTCCGTGCTGTTTAGCAAACAGTTAGGCCACGCTTGACGTCGGTCCTGGGTCTTTGTGTGGAGTACGCGCCAGGCCCTGCTGCCGCTGCGGCACACCCCAGCAGTTTCGAGCAGTGCTCAACCTGCTAGGGAAGCGATGCAGTGGTCATGCAGCCATTTTTAAGGGCAGTGCCCACAAAGCACTCTCGGGTCGATGGGCAGACAGCGTGCGTTCCTGTGGCAGCGCCACTGCTGCACGAGTGGGCCTATTGGTCATCCCAGGGCAGTGCCCGGGACCGCAGGCATCTCAAGCAGGCTTGGCAGTTGCAGTGCCTCATGCCCTGCCTTGACGAGGCGCGTCGCCCCAAGCAAATGCTTGCTCGTAAGCAAACTCGCCTCTGTGTGCTTCCTGGGCTACCGCCGGTCCAGCCCAGCGCTCGGACAGTGTCTGCGGCCTTTCTACGCCCGGTTTTCTAACTGGACAGTGTCTACAATGACAGTTGCAGACTCGGAGGGCTCCAGCAAGCAAGTCCTCGCGCGTCCGTGATGCGCAACCCATACTATGGGCCACTCTCTTGCTGCGCGCCCTCTGAGTCCGTGACGTGTGCCTGTGCGTGCTTCCAAGACGCAGGTGGCACCTTTGGATGCAGCGCAGGAGCCGTTGCTTCTCAGCTCTGAGCAGCACCAGCAGAGATTCGATTTCACCGCGTGACTCACAGTGTGAGCAGGCAGTTTTAGGCTTCAAATTGTGTGCGAATGGCCGACTTTTTGGTGTAAGGGCCCGCTGCGAATCCCTAAGGGCCCTCAGATGCACACAGACAGCCTCGCAGACAGTGTCTGCTGCGAGCGGCCTCTGTCCACGTGCCGCGCTTTCGTGAATCTCAGTTTTTGCTTCAAGAGACGAGAGCCAGTGGCTCCTACATAGCTCCCTCATCCCGCCAGTTCCTTTCAACGTGGGAGCGCACTCACAGCGCGGACTCACACAGACAGCTCTGCGAGCTGTGTGTGTTGCACACGGCCCTGAGATGCTCTATAAGATGCCTGGTTTCGTTTCAAGTAAACCAGCCAATGGCCCTCGCATAGCCCCGTGGTCCCGCACAGTGCCTTGGAAACAGGAAGACGCACACGCAGTGCGGACGCCGCAGACACCTCCGCAGACAGCGTCTGCCGCGGGCGGCCTCTCCACAGGACGACCACGTTCACGCAGGCATTGCAAGAGCGCACACACAGTGTGTACGCACGCAGACAAACTCGCAGACAGTGTCTGCTGCGAGCGGCCTTTGTCCACTAAAACACGTTTTCGCGGAGCTCAGTTTTGGTTTAAGGATAACAGAGCCAGCGAATCTGGTGCAGGTGCACTACAGCATGCTCAGAGATGCAATTGTGCGGGCCCTTCAATCTCAGACAGGCTGCGCGAACGCGTCAGTGTACGCAGTTACATGCGCCACTTCGTCTGGCGCACTCGCCAAGGCGGACTGCAGCGAACGCGTGCTTGGAGACAACTGCAAAGTTTGCAGTGCAGAAGGCCTCCACAGCCCGACAAGGCTGCCGCTGCAAGGCAGCCAGCGGGTTAAATCACGGCTTCTAGCTTTCTGCTGGTTGCCGTGGGCAGTAGCCACTTCTACCGGTGGTTCCTGCCAGTGGCAGTTAGTACCCTGTGCTCAGCGTTCCCTGGCAGTCATCCGGCACCGGCTAGTACTGCGCAGTGCGCAGTGCAACCGCAGTGCCTCGCTGCCTGCTGCTTTGTCGTTGTGAAGCCACGACATTACAGTTGCCTTAGTAAGGCGGTCCCACAGATTACTGGGAACAAACAGCAGGCTGAATGCAGTGCGTTCCTACCTGCCAATACGTGGCTGCTACAGTGACATATCGCCTCAGTGAGGCAGACCCAGTGAACACTGGGAACAAACAGCAGGCTAGATGCGTTGCTGCCTGCCACTTTGCGGTTGCGTGCTACCTGCCAGCTTGCGGTTGCTACGGTGGAAACTTGCCTCGGTAAGGCAGCCCGAGAGGCTACTGGGAAAACAAACAGCACGCTCAGTGAAGCGGGTTGCTGCCCGCAATTTGGTGGTTAATTAATTACTGCAATTAAAAAATTGCCTTAGTAAGACAGCCCCAGAGCCCACTGGGAACAAACAGCAGGCCGAGCGCAGTGCGTTCTTGCCTGCCACTTTGCGGAAACTGCAGTGAACCCAGTGCACTCCTCTGGTGTGCGCATTGCGCTGCCTCTGTTGGTCTTCGTTCTGGTGGGACCGCTTGCGTTCCTCGCGTGAGCGCTCTCGTGTAGAAGCCAAGGCCATTGCCTCTTGCTTATTCCCAGGCCCCGTGCCAGAGGCCGGCTGGCGCAGGCAGTCTTCTATTAACGGACTTGTTCCCGCCGAACACGGCTTGGCGCTAGACACGGCCTGGCCCAAATCCCTGCCAGTGGCAGCCCGCTGGAAACCTGCCCCCGGTCTAGTAGACCACGCGCCGCACTCAGCACAGAAACTCCGTTTGCCGTGGGGCAGCTCCAGTGGCCCAGTCGGCCCCAGCCCCGCCTGGAGCTTTCGCCCAAGCTCGTGCCAGCAGAGCCGGCCACACCGCAAGCAGCTGCTCCAGCAGATGCCTTGCTCACAGGGGCTTCTTCCAGTGGAAGTCGTGCGGAGCCCGTGGTTCCCAGCCCAAACCAACCGTCAGAGACGGTCTTGGTTTCGGCTCGCCCACCCTGGACCGGGAGCGGTCTAGGTGAGGTCTGGGACAAGGAATGTCTTGGACGAGGCATGCAGCTGTCAGTGATAGACGTCGCAGCGCGCTCGTCTCTACACAAGGCCGTGATAGTATCAACAGGCAGTGGACATGGAGGAAACTTTGCAGTGCAGAGCGGCCTTCTTTCGAGTCCCCGCCGACAGCAACATAGCTGACGGTCCTAGCCTTAGAGGCTAGCAGTAGCGGAGAACAACTGACTCTGTGACCTTTTAGGTTCACAGTTTTCAGGCCTAGCAGGCTCTGCTCGCGCTGTCTTCACAGTGGGTTCACATCATCCGGCTTAGTAGCCTCTGTTTCTGCATCTGCCTCGTAGGCACGCGCCAGTGGCGCAAAACAGCTGACTCTGTGACCTTGTAGGCTCACAGTTTCCAGACCTAGTAGGCTCTGTTTAAGCTGCCTTTACGGTGGGCACCAATAGGCCCTGTTTTTCTTTCCCTTTGATAGGCACGTGTTCGTCCGTGCAGGAAAAGGGCCGATAGCTGTCTTTGTGACCTAGTAGGTTTACAGTTTTCGCGCCTGGTAGGCTCTGTTCGCGCTGGCTCCAATTATCCGGCTTAGTAAGCTTTGGTTTTGCATCTGCTTCGCTAAGTCTGCGTGGGGCATCCCCAGTGGCCAAGTCGGCCCCAGGCCCGCCTCTCGGCTTCGAAGCGGTTCGGGAAGTCTCGCCCAGGGTCTTTCCGGCAGTACCGGCCGCACCGCAAGCAGGTGCCTTAGCAGAGGCGTTGCTCACAGGGGCTTCTTCCAGCGGGAGTCCTGCGGGGCCAGTGGCCCCCGGCCCAGACCAACTGTCAGAGACGGTCGTGGTTTCGGTTCGCCTACCTCCGGTTGAGATGAATGTCTGGGGCGAGGCATTCAATTGTCAGTGGCAGAAGTCGCCAAGGCCTGCCGGCCTGGGTCGGCTTCCCGCTTGAGTGCCCGGTAGGCAGGTTGTTTTCAAGCAGGCCTGCTGGCCTCTAGCCTAGCAGGCTTGTGTTGTGTCTCGTCACCGGTAACAGAGAGGAGACTCTTGCAACCTCGCAGGCCCGCGGCCTTTAGGCCCCCCAGCGGCCTCATTAAGCCTCGTAGGTCTCACGCGCCGAGTCGGCATACGATCGTCAGAGGCAGATGTTGCCAAGGCCTACTGGCGCGAGGCCTAGTCGGCTCTCGTTAACGTGCCTGGTAGGCACGTTATTCTACGTCAGGCCTAGTAGCCCCAAGCCTCGCTGGCTTGTTGTTGTGTCATCGCGATGTGAATCGTCAGTGAAAGTGATGACAGGAGACTTCTGTGGCCTTGTAGGCTCCCAGCTTCAAAGGCAACTGGCCCCAAACCTAGTAGGATTCTCCTTATGTCTGCCCAGTCGGCGCGTGGTCATCACTGGCAGAGAGGTCTTCACTGGTGTCCCTATGGCCTTGCAGCTCACAATTTTCTGGTATAACAGACTCAGCCCGAGTAGGCTTCTTGTTCTGTCTGCCTGGCAAGAGGAGCGCCCACAAGTGACTCCTAAAACCTTGTAGGCCGCCAGGCCCCAGGCCTAGTAGGCCTGCCCTGTAGCGCCGTCGCGCGAGGTGCTGCTTAAATTGCACTTCAAATGGTCGCGTTTTGTTGACTTTCCTGTCCCAGGGTCAACTGCGAGTCCCTAACGGCCCGCTGCGAGTCTCTAAGGGCCCCACAGCGAGAGCCCAGTGGCCAACCATGCGGTTTTCTTGGCGGCAGCATGCGCCCTGCCTAGCCCTGCGCACAGCAGTGCTGCCAACCACGCCGCTTGGGACGTCCGCGCCGTGCCCTGCAGTGTCTGCAGCACTGGTTCAACTGCGCCTTTGGCGGCGCGACTGGCGCGCGAACAGCAGTGAAAGTAACGCTTTCACTCCATACGCCAGGGCAGTGCCCCGGAGATCTGTTACTTACCAGGGCGGTGCATCGACTGACCTCAGTGAGGCTTTAGGTGCTTTCCTTGCTGAATTGCCTCAGTGAGGCAGTTGTAAAACTGCTGGGAGCAATCTGGCAGAAACCGCAGCTCGTGTTCCACCCTATCTGCTCAGCCTCAGTTGAAGCGTGCTGAGCTCTGGAAGGCTCCGGTGGAAACTGTTTTCTACCGCACCTGACTCACAGTGCGGGCAGGTGGTTTCAAGCCTAAATTTGCTCGTAAATGGCGAACCTTTTGGTGCAAGGACCCGCTGCGAGTCCCTAAGGGCCCCTGCGAGCTGCTAAGGGCCCCCTGCCCGCTGCTTTTCTGTGGGCTCGCGTTAGTAATGACGAGCTTCTGTGTTGCTTTAAGACAGCGCCGCGCAGTGCGCGCACAAGGCCCCAGAGCCTGATGTTACTTGCACTGCTGGCCCCAACCGAGACTGGGGGAAGAACATTGCACATCAAACGCAGTGCGCTGCTCTGCTGCGCAACGCGCAACGAAGGGGCTTGTATCACCCGTTCGTGCCCGCTGCTGCAGTGCAGCAGCCGCCGCTTCTCAGCTCTGGGAGGCACAAGTGCAGACTCCTTTCTCCAGCACCTGTCTCACAGTGCGAGCAGGTACTATTAGTCCTTAAATTGCCTGCAAATGGCCGATTTTTTGTTGTACAAGCCCGCTGCGAGTCCGTAAGGGCCACTGCGGGTTGTTAAGGGCCCTCTCCCTTGCTCTTTTGCAGGCATAAACGTCGTGTGAATCCCCACGTCTGTTCCCCAAGTGCGGCCTTGGAGCAGTGCCCATAGGCAAGGGAATCGCAAGCACCCTGGGGGCTACAGATTAGCCGCCACGTAGCGACCCAGTGGGTCGCTAGAGCTCAGAAGCAACAGCTCGTTTCGAGTGCGAGCTGCTGCCATACTTGCTGAGCCTACAGTTGTGGGCGAAGCACATAGCAGGCAGTGACCTGTTCGTGTGGATTGACAATGACGCAGCGCGTACATCCCTACACAAAGCCTTCACAAGGAAGGCGGCAGGCGCCGCGATAGTATCGCAGGCAGTCGACGTGGAGGAGTCCCTGCAGTGCAGGGCTGCTTTCTTCCGCGTGCCCACCGTCAGCAACATTACTGATGGCCCCAGCAGAGACTGGTGGGAAGAGACTGAGAAACTTGGCGCAGAGCGCTAATTCCTTCCTCCCAACGCAGTGCTGTTGGCCTTGTCACTCGGCGCGGACTAGATGGGGGGTGAGTAAGGCTTCGAGTGCCTTGAAGGGGGGTGAACCAGTCGTTCGCCTTACCTGCGACCAGCGGTCGTTCTTTTCAGACAGATGCCAGCGGCATCCTTCGTTTCAGTGCCCGAAGATCGGGCCCGAACTGACCCCCCATGTCCGCTAGGAGAAAAAAAAAGAGAGTGCTTGCACAGGGTTTAACTGCAGCGCGGTTAAGGGTTTCCCGTTACGCGCGCAAACGGAAGTTTCGTTGGGAAATAAGCTTCCATCATGCGTGCGTGAATGGGTTTTATTTCCCGCCGAAAGTGTAGACAAAGTTTTGTCGTAAAAGGAAAACAGTGTTTTCACTTGTGTGTTGTGAACACTAGACAAACTTTGCCGTGCAGCTTTCGGCTTGAAGTGGATCTGTGATCCAAAAGTTTTTATCCCACCCACCACACCCTGTATAGTATGCGGGGTCTGGGACCACGCTTGTGGCAGCAGAGCTGCCGGAGCAGCGCTCCTTGTTCTATCTCTAGCAGAGATCTCATCTTCAGCACAGCGTGCTTTGCTGTACATAGGCCGTAGGCCGTCAACAACGCAGAGTAGCTAGTAGTAGACTGCAGCGACCCTGTGGGTCGAAGAAAGTTTCACCTTTGTCTCCAGTAGTACTGAGACACCCCTGGTAGGGGGCAGGAGGGGGGTGAACCAGTCGTTCGCCTTACCTGCGACCAGCGGTCGTTCTTTTCAGACAGATGCCAGCGGCATCCTTCGTTTCAGTGCCCGAAGATCGGGCCCGAACTGACCCCCCATGTCCGCTAGGAGAAAAAAAAAGAGAGTGCTTGCACAGGGTTTAACTGCAGCGCGGTTAAGGGTTTCCCGTTACGCGCGCAAACGGAAGTTTCGTTGGGAAATAAAAGGCACTACTGAGATCCTGGCTCCAATTTCAAAGCCGCCGGATCCTTTCTCCATGCAGGCAGCAACAACAAGAAGCAAACACGAGCATGCCAGGTTCAAGCGTCAGCAGTTGGCAGCTTTTTTTTCCCAAGTCTGCGCTAGGCCGAACACTCCTGACATCTCATCTACATCGGCAACGTCTGCCAGCCCTTCAAAAACCCGCGTGGGATGCGACTAGTATCCCCATAATAAAACCCAATATATAGAGCCCTATATACTACTTATTCAACCTGTTCCTTTTAACCGGCGGCGAGGCCGCCGAGGGCGAGGTCGCCATGGCCGTTCCAGGCGACATGGCCATGGGGGTCCTCGGCTGTCGTCGTTGTAGTAGTAGTAGTAGTAGTAGTAGTAGTAGTAGTAGTAGTAGTAGTAGTAGTAGTAGTAGTAGTAGAAGTAGCAGTAGCAGTGGCACAGTATATTTGTTCCAAGCGACCCACCGGTGCCATCCGTGGCCGGGGTCCTCGGCTGTAGTAGTAGTAGTAGTAGTAGTTGTTGTAGTAGTAGTAGCAGCAGCAGTAGTAGTAGTGAGTATATTTTTGTTCCCAGCGACTGCGTGGCGCCCGGCTGCGACGTCGGCGAGGTTTGCCTTGGCTGGTTTTCGGGCTTTGGGGTTAGGGGGTTTCGAGCTTGGTTTTGGACAAGCGGGATGCCCTGTGCCGACGGAGGATACGGCAAGCCGACGTGCTGCATCCTCGGTTTAAGGTTCAAGGGTTTAGCTGGGGTGATACGGAATTTACCGCACGCAGCCATGGGGGCGTCCCCGGCGGCGTCAAGGTTGACCTTGGCTGCATGATGGAAGTTAACGGGTTTAGCTGGGGTGATACGGAATTTACACGCCAAGCGGCTGGAACAATGGGGGCGTCCCCGGCGGCGTCAAGGTCATGGACCTTGGCTGCATGATGGAAGTTAACAGCTATACCCTAAAAAAAAAGCCAAGCTGCTGGAACGGCGGCGTGCCCAGGTCCGACGGGGTTATCGGGATAAACGTCCCATTTGGCGGCGTCCTGGGTTCCGGGCTTTGAGGGTTTAGGGCGAGGGCACGGATCCTGACCAGGAAATGCCAAGCGGCGTCACATCGATAACCACAAGAGAGAGAGAGAGAGAGAGAGAGAGAGAGAGAGAGAGAGAGAGAGAGAGAGAGAGAGAGAGAGAGAGAGAGAGAGAGAGAGAGAGAGAGAGAGAGAGAGATCAGGAAAGCGAGTGATAAATTTCACAATGAGCTCTCACCGAGGAGAAAACAGAAGCCCAGGCACATCGCTGCCGGTCTCGGCCGCATCATTGTCTGCGACATCCTGAAGGGGGTCGATCGATCATGTTTACAGGACTTAGGTGGTTTTTTTAACGGTTTTAGCTAGGGAGCTGGTGTTTTGAGCTAGGTTTTGCCAAGAAGCCGAAAGAAAGCTTCGGGCGGTGGTGTCGTTGGCTGGGCCGGACTCCTTAGGGTTCAAGGCCCGGGGCACGTAGAGAGAACGAGACAGAGCCAAGCGACGTGACATTCATCATCGACCAGGGCGGCGTCATTGGCCTTAGGTGGCTTTAACGGTTTTAGGGTTATGGTGTTTTGAGCTAGGTTTTGCCAAGAAGCACACCCTCCGGAACCTCGTAGCGCCCTGGCCCCCTCGGTTTTGCAGAGAGAGAGAGAGAGAGAGAGAGAGAGAGAGAGAGAGAGAGAGAGAGAAAGAGAGAGAGAGAGAGAGAAATGATCTCAGACCGCAGTTTAAAGCCCAGGCACGTGTAGGGCCACATGTACCGGAGCTCCACGAGTGAAGTCGGCGTGGGGATCGATGATGGAGTATTTGAACTGGGCTGATTGTTTTTTTTGGAAGTCCACAGGCGAGGAAGTATGGGGACAGAAAGAGGCTATGCATGAAGTTCGCTAATTTCGCAGAGGCACGGCGCCATGACTCCGAAGCCCACGGAACCCCGGGAGGATGTTGTCCTTAGTGTCGGGCATTAACGCTTGGTTAAGGCGTGCAATATCAAGAACTTCGCCAAAGCACTGCCCATTGCTTTGTCCCGATGAACCCATGGAGGATGTTGTCCTGGGCGGGTGATCGCATTATGGCTGAAGGGTTTACGCTCGCAATTTTCGCAAAGGCACTGCCCAGTGCCATAGGCTCCTCGTCCACCCCTTGCCATGCCCAGCGTCCTTGGGTTCGGCAAGTATGGTTATAAGGGGTTTCAAGTTAATTTAATTTCGCAGAGGCATGGCGCCATGACTCCGGGGCGCACGGAACCCAGGGAGGATGTTGTCCTTAGTGTCGGGCATTAACGCTTGGTTAGGGCGTGCAATATCAAGAACTTCGCCAAAGCACTGCCCATTGCTTTGTCCCGAGGAACCCATGGAGGATGTTGTCCTGGGCGGGTGATCGCATTATGGCTGAAGGGTTTACGCTCGCAATTTTCGCAAAGGCACTGCCCAGTGCCAAAGGCTCCTCGTCCACCCCCTGCCATGCCCAGCGTCCTTGGGTTCGGCAAGTATGGTTATAAGGGGTTTCAGGTTAATTTAATTTCGCAAAGGCACCGGCCGTGGCCGACCTTAATCCATCTTCCATGTTGCATCTGCCAAACCTGACAGCACTCGAACCGTATGGTTTCGGGTTTAGGGTTTGAGGGTTTTCGGGTTTAGGGTTTTTCGGAATTAAGGGCAGTCGAGCCGCGCCCGTCAGTGATGGAGGCGTTAGGGCAGGCGGCGACGGCGGCAGCGGCAGCGCTCCATCAGCAGGTGCAGGCAAAGGCCTTACCGGCGGCGACGGCGCCAGCGGCAGCGCTCCATCAGCAGGTGCAGGCAAAGCCCTTACCGCCTGTGGCGGTACTTGCCTGCACCCGCGGCGGTTCTCAATGGGAAGCATGAATGCTTCCTATTGATTATTTTGGTGCTGCCTGGAGCATGCCTATGCTTGTACATGATGCACATGGAATGGCTCCTCTGCCATGGAGCCCGCTATGCGCATCGTCAAGCAAGCTTGCACAACCGACCAACCGACCATGCATTGAATGCAAGTCATAAGCACAAGCTCGGTCCTTCTTCCTCACAGTCGATGATCTCGATGACGATGGATCAAGTACCTGCGACCGGCCATGTGTGAAGCAAGGAATAAAGAAGATCCGGGAGCCCAGGGTGGCACGCACTCGCGATGGAGGTCGTCGATGATGCCATGCCTTAAGGCCCTCGATCGAGCACTATGGGCGAGGCAATTGCATGGTATAACTACCGTGAATATCTGCTGTGGAATATTTGTACACAGGTGTATTCCAGCAGTGCCTTTGATCTAGGCTGCCGAGGCAGACTCTAGACTTTAGAGCGATTACGACAAATGCCTTCGGGCAAACAAGCACAAAATCAATCTTTGGTCAAGCATGTTTGCAACCAACCTGAAGTGCACAGGCAAACCAATGTCGCATTTTGCGGTTCCCTCGGGCATTCAATCACTTCCCCTACTGGATTCCAACAAGTCATGTACACCTCCAGGCCGAGCGCTTGCATGAACGGCGCTGGCAGATTTCCAACAATTGAAGCTCCTGGAGAGCAGCACCTGATCCTCCAAAACCGATAGACGATCCATCACTGAGTTCAAAAGCCAATTGGTGCGCAAGGAGATCCTGAAGATTTGAAGCTGCATGCTGTGCGCATGCCTACCCACCACACTCAGTGTGTCGGCACTCCAGGAATGATCACTGACCTCCTCACCAGTCAGCTCTGGGACCGCCGCGGATTGTTCGCCCATCTTGAGGCCTAGAGTAGAATGCTCCAGGAATTAAGCCACATCTGACTTATTCTCCCACGCTCTGAGATACGCACGGGTGGGATTTAGCGAGGCAGAGTGCCTACGGCCTTCAATGCTCTTCGCAGCTGCGGCATATTGCGGGACTTCTGTACAGACTCGACAGACCTACGGCTTCAAATGATCTATATGCAGCTTCGCACAACCAACAAGCCAGGCCAATCAAAGCAACTAGGCACCCGATCGACCAAACGAGCAAGCACGCCAAGCCATGAGTCGCAACCAAGCATGCAAGCACAACAACCGACCAAGCGAACAAGCTGTACAGCAAGCCTTCAAGCAATCAACCAACCGACCGACCGACTGAAAACAAGCGGCTAGTTAGCAAGCCTTCAAGCAATCAACCAACCGACCGACCGACTGAAAACAAGCGGTTAATTAGCTGTACACTCGTGCACTCTGACCAGCCACACGCGCAAGACGTACACGCTGCAACTCTCAACCGACCCAAGCCAAGCACTCGCAACACAAGGCTTCGGAGGCTCTCGGTGCTAAGGCTCTCGGTGCTAAGGCTCTCGGTGCTATAGGGCTCTCGGTGCTAAGGCTCTCGGTGCTAGGGCTCTCGGTGCTAGGGCTCTCGGTGCTTAAGGCTCTCGGTCTTGGCACCGTCGGTGCCAAGGCTCTCGGTGCTAGGGCTTTCGGTGCTAAGGCTTTCGGTGCTAAGGCTCTCGGTGCTAAGGCTCTCGGTGCTTGGGAGGCTCTCGGTGCTTCCGGGCTTCAGCTTCCGCAGTCTACGATGGGGTCCCGAAGTTATTCTGGCAGGCGGCGCTCAATGCTGCCAAACCTGCCCTGGCTTTCGGAGCTCGGCTCGGCTATATATAGGGCTTCTCGATCAGTTACTCCCAGCGTATACTGTCCCAGCGGTTAATCCCAGCAGTTATTTCTCCCAGCGGTTAATCCCAGCGGTTATTTCTCCCAGCGGTTAATCCCAGCGGTTAATTGCCCCAGCGGTTAATCCCAGCGGTTAATCCCAGCGGTTATTTCTCCCAGCGGTTAATCCCAGCGGTTAATTGCCCCAGCGGTTAATCCCAGCGGTTAATTCAAAATCCCAGCGGTTAATTCCACATCCCAGCGGTTATTTGATATCCCAGCGGTTAATTTAGCATCCCAGCGGTTAATACCACGTCCCAGCGGTTAATTAACCGACGTAACGCGTTGCACAATGTCCCATCGGTTATTAACCGACGTAGGGCTGTCCAGGGCCCTAATGGGACAGACATTTTGCCGCCACATCGATGAGCTACTCAACAGTCCGGATGGACTCCTGAGTGGACACATATCGGCCATCCTGGCCGCTCGGGCGCAAGGACGCAGCTCGCTTAGCATCTTGGGGTGTGCGGGCTCTTCCAAAACCTTTTCCCTGTGGTGCGCTTTGGTCTGCATGCACGCTGTGTTGGAGCAAACTGTATTTTGGACAGCTCAGCAGCATTCAGCGCTCATCGCAGTCGTGCGTATCGCCTCCAACCTCTTAGCCGATGCCCCAGAATGGCTGCGTCCGCTCGTTGTTGTGCGGAGGGTCTCTGGCGATGCTGAAATGATCGACCCGTCCTTTGACCACGTGCCCTTCACCGAGGCAGCTGAGCACCAGGCGGCAGGGCTTGGGGACATCGCCACGGCTCAGCCAGGTGTAGCGGGGCGCAATGCACGTCTTGCCTCCCCTTCGGTCAGTAGCGCTCACATGCTGCTGCTCACGCAGGGGTCGGCTGCGCTGCAGCTGCGATATGCCTCTTACAGTGAGGTTAAGACCTTCCTCAACAATGCACATGTTAAAGTGATAGATGAGGGGCAACAGGAGGGACAGCCTGCCTCGGCTGCCATCCTTGCTAATGCAGATAGCCAGCTTGTCATCCGCACTGGCGACCCACGACAACCTGCTGGAGGCGGCAAAGGTGAGGTTCAATTGCGCACGTTGGCTCGCCTCATCGCCAAGCCTGTTGGCATCCGTGGAATTGCTCAGCTGGCCCCGCAGCCAGTTTCTCCGGGGCGGCTCGCCGCGGCACTGCGCGGCTTGGTGCAGTCTACCCCGCAGGGACCGCTTCACACAGTCAGGTGGTCTAGCCTTGGACATCGCCACAATGGCCATCAGGGCGCTGAGCCACCGCCGGGCACCAGTCTCACAGTATGCCGGGAGTTGTCGGAATGCCTCTTTGGAATTGAGGGCGAAGTTGAGGTTGGCCTTGACTTGGATCTTCGGGACCTCCGTGGATGCCGGGTAACCCGACAAGGGCTGAAATACTTCATCCCTTATTCCGGCATCACAAAGGTAGGCGATCAAGTGTGTCCACACCCCAGTCGCCTCATGCCAGCGGCTATGGCGGTGGATTTCCTCCACCAGTCAGCGTCCCATAGTGAAGCGATCCTGTGCTACCTCAACCGACTGTCGGCAGTCGGCGCAATACTTGCGCCGGCCAATACAGCTATGCAAGCTGAAGGCCTAGCCCCTATTAACGGGGTTTGCTTGAACTTGGCCCTGGTTGCCTCCACCAGATTGCTGGCCGATCTTTATCTGCTTATCACTGCCGTCAGGTACCCGCAATCCATTGTCATGCATAAGGCCTCTGACGCTTCTCCGTGCCCGATTACCATTGGAGAACTGGCAGCGGATACCGCCGCGCGGCGACTTCAGCGAGTCGCGGCTGATGGCTCCCATCAGCCGGGAGTGTACTTCATCCGACTACCGAAGCAGACATCCTCGGCCATGCACCAGGGGAACCTCGTGGAATTGCTCTGTGTCCTCCTGGTCCTCGCTTACAATGTCTGCGGACATCGATTTGCTGTCCAGGCCGGACGGAAAATCACGGTCGTCACACCGGCCACTAGGGTTTTTGACTCTCTCAAGCATGGTCTTGGCCTCAGCAATGCGCGCCCCGCCAACGCCGACACCGGTGACGCGCACAGGGTCGTGGCTGAGGGCACCTCCTTTGCGGAGTTCATTTCGGAATGGTTGCCAGAGCTCCCTCCTCCGGGGCAACTAGCCACCGAGGAGCAGGCCGCATCCCTCTTCACTTTCTTTTATGACCATCGCAACGAACTTGGCGCCTTTGTTGACCTCTTCACCACCACAGTGTGTGCTGGCACCACCGGGGCAGTCGACATTTGTATTGTCGACAGAGCGGGGCGCTTTACCATGTCGGGGGAAGACGCCCACCAACGGCTCACGGCAGGCAGTACACGGCCCACGGGCCCATTGATCATCGCCTCCCCCTCCCATTGGTGGGGCATTGTTGCTGCACTGGAGCTCCATGCCACCCTCCATCACACCCACGTCCGATGGGAGGAACTGTACCGAACATATGGACTCGCCAGGCTTGGGCTTCAAAGCCCCCCGCGCGCGGATAGGGAGACCGCCCGGGAGTTTTATGAACGGTGGTCCGTGAACCGCGTTCCTCCGCTTTGCGATGCTACAGCCATTGCTGCGCACAGTGGCATGGACGGTTACCCGGTCCAGCTCCTCCTCCGGGGTGTGGATTTTGAGCACAGCGGACCGAGTGGCCAATCCATCACGGCGCGCCCGTTCTATCCGGTGATCGACACCGATTGCCCAGTCTTCGGACTGTTAGAGTTTACTACACCGCCGCGGCTTGGTCTCCATCGCCTCCGCGAGCACAAAGGCGTGGGCGTGCCTCCCCCCAAAAGGCTATACAGTGCGCTCCGCTCCACTCACCATAGGTCTCTCATCGGGACACACATGTCTTTCGAGCCGCCAGCGACCGTGTGCCGGGGCCAAGCCAGCCCATCGGAGTCGCTGGTCACCGCTGTGCCGGGGGCATTTTACCTTTATGCCATTGCCTCGGATACGATCAACACGACGTTGCTCGGGAGGTTGCAGCGTTTCGTGTCGTCGCAGGTACGCCACTCTAGCCCTGAAACGGTCATGTTGCCGCCGGTTGCTACTACGGGCCTGCCACGCGCCCTCTATGATCCGGCAGGAAAGGTTCGCCCGGACCCGGACACAGGAGTGCCTGCCAAAGAGGATCCTGCGCTGACTGCGGAGCTGCGCAGTCAAAGTTGTGCTGCCTCCCTTCCCGCTGCACCTAGCGCTACATGGAGCCAACGTGTGGCGGCCCTGTTGGACGCAGTGGAGACTCCGCCTAGTCGCCTTGTGTCGGGAGTTTCTTCCATTGCCAGCCGGTGTGTACCGGCAGAAGACGAGGACGAATTCGAAGAGCAGCATGATACCCTTCGGCGCTACCAAGCTCGGGGCCGGCTACAGCAGCCTGCCGAAGGAATAGATTGTGCGGGGGCACTACAACAATTGCTGCCCAACCCCACCGATTGCTTGACCCTGCTCTCCCTCCCCTTGTCCCTGCCCGCTTGTGAAGTCAAGCTCAGCCCTCAGAATTTTGGGGCGAAGGTGGTGGATTTCGCCGACCGGGCCCTCATGTTGCGACGCTGCACTGATAGCGAAGCCTTTCGCTTCTGTCTGACGCCCTTGCTGGCCGTGTCTGTCGCATTGGCTCAGTTCTGCGACCCAGTTCTGCGCCTGCCTGAAGGACAGGTTTTCGACCTATCCTGGTATGAGCTTGCTCGCCCCGAGATTTGGTGGTGGCTGCTCCTCGATGAGCTTGCAGGACTCAAGGGGTCGCTTCCCCGTGCTCTGGCGGGACGGAAGTCTCCAGTCCGGGACGGCAGCTTGGTGCAAATGTCCTTGGCTCCCAAGCGAGACCCCACCGCCAAGCAAGAACCATTGCCGACAAACAGCCGGCGCGGCGCCGGTTCCAGCCAGCGGCGCACTACTGGGGGAGGCAGCACGAGTGTTGAAGCGACACAGGGGACCCCACTGCTGCACTGCGGTGTGTTGCTGCCAGTACAGCTGCTGATCTATCTCACCCGGGCATTAGCTGACGACCCTACGGCCGCTCCACTTCTGCAGCTCACCAACGTTACTCCAACCCGTGACGGTCAGCACATTGAAGTACGAGTCGCATGCAAGGTTCCGGCTGCCTTGGTGGGCCGTCCCCAGATTGCCATTGCTGACCGACTGATGGCGGGCTTCGAGAATGGACTCATTCCGGCCAGACGCGGCGAGTTCGATCCGCGCATGTTCACGTATCCGGGCTCATATCGAGGCACTTTTCGCCTGCTCTTCCCACTTGCGGACATCTCACTGGGGTTGCAGGCTCAGCCTTCTCTTCCGATTCAGGCTGCGGGCCTGCTGCATAGCGCCTTGTGGCGTCTTCGTGCTGCGGCAACCTCCGATGGCTGGGATCTCCGAGCGGTCGTGGCCTACTGGATACGCGGGCCACAAAAGAAGAAGTTTTACTTTCCAACCCGCTTATGGCGCTTTGCGCATTTCGACGCTGTTGAGGCCAAAGCGATGGTCCTCCTTCAGCGGTTGGTCGCCCGAGAGGAGAACCAGGCGCAGACGCTTCCGGGTGGCGAACGCCCCTGGTTCAGGTTGGGGCACCCTAGGGCGCAGGACCGTTGGAAGGCTGCGGCGGAGGAGTTCCAAAGGGAAGGGGGCCTCGGGCCTGGCCTCCAATTTCCTTGTATATCCACCGAGTTAATGCCACATCTCCATGGCGAAGACCATGACAACCATCAGTGTTCATATTCAAGACTGACGGAAATCTACAATGAGAGAAATTATCAGATGCTCTATCTCTTGAAGGAGAGTCACTTTCCTTCGAGTGGTCGTGACATGCAACGACTGCTCGACAGCTGGCCGCGCGATGCAGCGGCTGGCTCCTCCAGGTGACCTCCGTCATTGTCGACCGTGGGACTAACGCCATACGTCGTTGTGTCGATACCCTTCTTAGACGTACGCACGGGCTGCATGGCCCTGGTCGAGACCGGGCTCAACTGGGCGGGCTGGTGGGACCTTGCCGCCTTTGCGAATCGACACCGATAGTGCAGGCTCGGAGGCCAGTGCACCTGGCAACTGGGGTGGCTAGGTTGTGACGGACCTCGTGAGGCACGTCGCTTCATCTCTGGATGAGGTCTCCAGGTGATGCCGCGGCAACCGACGACATACGTCGTTGAGGTTCTTTCATTATCCATGCTGCCCCTGCTCTGGCACGACGACCACCGGAGTCTAGTTTGGGTCGGTGTGCACACTCGCAATGGCTGTTCATGACCGCTGCTTTGCCTTTGTAGCGGGGGGGGGCCTTGGCTGCGCTGCTCTGAGGTTGCGGCGCACCACAAAGATGTCCCTGAACACAGCAGGTGCAGATTGATTGCCAGTGCACGTGGCATTGCAATTACGTGGTCTGGTGGTGACGGACCTCTTGAGGCAGGTCGGGTCATCTCTGACTGAGAAAGCCTTTTCTTGTGGATGCCGCTGAAACCGACGACATACGTCGTTGAGGTTCTTCTTCCTCCTTGCTACTCCTGCTCCGGGAGCTATGCACCACTGCTTGAGTCCTCCAGGTCCGGTGCGCACGCTCGACATGGGTGACCTAGTCACCGTTCTTTCGGGGCGATGCCCTGGCTTGCGCTGCGCTGGGTTTCGACGCACAACAAGTTGTTCCCCATGGTCTACATCCTTGCCCGGCCACCTGCACTGTGGGCGGCGACTGGTGCCCGCTGGACGCTTGCATCCGGGTCGCCACCATTTCGCACGCCGAGGATCAATGGTTTTGTCCTTCGGGGTGTGTATGAATCTCCGGCCGGTTTTGAGTTGCTACGACTCTGGCTGGAAGCCGCTCACCACAGTGAGCGTTGGACTTTTGGATTTTGGTGTGCACGATCGTGACGGAACAAAACACAGGGGCTGTCCGTTGTCTGGCGAGACTAGAACGGCTGCCGGAGCTTGGTCTTGGCTCCACCTGTTGTTTTGGGCAGCTCAGGGCGACGGCTCTTTGTTGCTCCGGATCGGTCGCTGAGGCTCCGTACTTGTGCTGAACGGCTAACACCGGCAAAGCCTGTGCGCCGCAGCCCTTTGTAGAGCTTCGCTTTGCTGTCTCACCGCTTTGTAGTGTTTTTGCTTAGTTTGTTGTTTGCTTGTTTGTAGGGACCGAGTGCTACAGCCGTAGTCGACGAGGCCCTGTCAAGCCAAAAAACACGACAGACACATGGTCAAGGCAGCCATGTAGGGGTCACATGCTAGCTTAGGAGCTTGCCCTTTTCGGAGAGATGCTGAACTAGTTGACGGAGATGGTCGTGATCGAGCTGTCTGGCGCCTCTCCTGGGGTTCGAGCCCCGTGAGCTGGACCCGATGGAGGCCGGCCGGCCGACGTTGCGCAGCATCGAGAGGGGTGGCCTCGGAAGGATGACGAGCTGGACCAAGCCGTTGCCAACGAAGCGATGGACCGCTTCAAAGCTTTCATCAAGCCGGGTCCGAAGGAGCACGTCGAGTTCGTTTTCATGCTTAGCTTCTGGAGAGACTGCGGTACCTACAGGTGGACGGAAGGAGCCGCCGCTCCGCAAGGCGCTAGAGGGCCATCGTCCGTGTCTTCAATTTTTTTTTTTGTAGTTGCCCCTAGCGCTACATGGAGCCAGCGGGTAGCTGCCCTGTTGGATGCTGTGGAGACTCCTCCTAGTCGCTTGGTGCCTGGAGTTACAGCCATTGCCAGCCGGTGATGACGAGGACGACTTCGAGGAGCAGCACGATACTCTCCGGCGCTATCAAGCCCGGGGCCGGCAACAAAGGCCAGTCGAGGGAGTGGACTGCGCTAGTGCGCTACAACATTTGCTGTCCAACTCCGTCGTTGTCTTACCTTGCTTTCCCTCCCCCTGTCCCTGCCTGCGTGTGAAGTCAAGCTTAGCCTGCAGAACTTCGGGGCGAAGGTGGTTGATTTTGCTGACCGGGCACTCATGCTCCGGCGTTGCACTGACGGGGAAGCATTTCGCGTCTGTCTGACACCCTTGCTGGCGGTATCTGTCGCCCTTGCACAGTTTTGCGATCCAGTTCTGCGCCTACCTGAAGGGCGAGTCTTCGACCTGTCCTGGTATGAGCTCGCTCGGCCGGAGATTTGGTGGTGGTCGCTCCCCTGTGCCTTGGAAGGCCGGAAGTCCCCAGTTCGGGACGGCAGCTTGGTACAAATGTCCTTGGCTCCCAAGCGAGGGCAGCTGCCGGCAGGCAGCTGACGCGGCCCCGGCTCCAGCCATCGGCGGGCTGCGGAGGATGGCGGCACGAGCCTTGACTCGAACCAAGAGACCCCGTTGCTTCACTGTGGGGTGTTATTGCCAGTGCAGCTGCTGCTTTATGTCACATGTGCATTAGCAGACGATTCTGCGGCTGCTCCGCTTTTGCAGTCACTAACGTTACACCGTCTCGTGACGGACAACACATTGAGGTGCGAATCAAATGTGAGGTGCCGGCCTCCCTCGTGGGCCAGCCCCAAATGGCCATTGCTGACCGGCTGATGGCATGCTTCGACGGTGAGTTCGATCCTCGAATGTTTATGTATCCGGGGGCGTATCGGGGCACTTTTCGTCTGCTCTTTCCGCTTGCGGACATTCCACTGGGTCTGCACAAGCGCAGCCCTCTCTTTCGATTCAGGCGGCGGGCCTGTTGAATAGTGCACTGTGGCGCCTGCGTGCTGCTGCTACCTCGGATGGATGGGATCTCCGGGCGGTCGTTGCTTATTGGATACGTGGGCCCCAAAAGAAGGACTTCTACTTCCCAGTTCGCTTATGGCGCTTCGCGCACTTTGACGCACTTGACGGCAAAGCGATGGTCCTTCTTCATCGGTTGGTCGCCCGGGAGGAGAATCAGGCTCAGGAGCTGCCGGGTGGCGAGCGTCCCTGGGTCAGGTTGGGGCATCCCTGGGCGCAGGACAGCTGGAAGGCAGCGGCCGATGAGTTCCTCAGGGACGGGGGCCTCGGCCCTGGCCTCCAATTCCCATGTGTGTCCACCGAGCTGATGCCACATCTGCATGCCCCCGACCAGGATTCTCACCAGTACTCCTTCAAAAGGGTGATGGACATCTATCGGGAACGAAATTACCAGCTGATCTACCTCTTACATGAGCGTCACTTTCCTTCGAGCGGTCGTGACATGCAGCGCCTGCTTGACAGCTGGCCGCGCTCTGCAGCAGCTGGCTCTTCTAGTTGACCACCCGTCCTCATCAGCCGCTATTGCGACCGACGACATACGTCGTTGCGTCTTTTGGGCTTCACACGGCTTAAGGTTTGCTTCACTCAGGTTGGGCTCATACAGCGTGGACAGGCAGGCCCGCGCTCCGTTGCACCGCCCTTCGGATGTTCGCCACGTCTGCCAGTGGGCCTTGGCCTTTTGGATCTTGGGCTCGGGCCGTGACGAAACAAGGGAGTTTGACGGTTCATCTGTGAACGTTTCCCCCCTCTGGCATGCGTTGCGGCCGACGACATACGTCGTTGAGGTCTTTTTCTCCCGCCAGGTCAAATGCCCTAGCTCCCTGGGATGCATTTTCGTATGGAGTTCGGACCTGGGCTCTCGGGTGCACGCATGTTTACGGCTGCTGTGACCTCGCCTTTGCGCCGCAGCTTACGTGGCCCTGGCCGCTGGGTTGTTCTCCTATAGGCGGACATCGACCCGTCTTGTCACGTTCGCCTAGGTCCGGGCTGCTTGAGGGTGGTCTGCTGCGTCGTTTTTGAGAGTGGCGGATCCGCTGGGCGGGGGGCAGTTTCGTTCTGACGATCGCGAACGGAGAATGCCCGACACGCAGCCTTCCGTGCAAGTCGGTGCCAGTCATACTTGCCCCCTCTGTACCGCGGCCGATACTGCATCGTACCTGGTTCCGCCCGTTGCACTCACGCGCCCTCTGCCATATGTGGGCGTCTGCCCCTGAGCTTCGCCCCATGCCTGCGACATACGTCGCTCGCCCCTTCACCTGTCCTCAGTGTCAGTTCCCACGCCTGCGGGCCTCTCAGGTGCAGCCATGGCCGCCACAACCGTTCGACGATGCCGTGGAAGCGTGCGATCCGCACGTCAATGTCCGCCTTGGCGATCTCGGTCTGTCTTAGCGGCTGACCCTGTGTTTCAGCTCACGGTTGGGGACATTGCTTTGATACTGCTGGCGCCGTGGGCATGCGCACTAGCGTGTCGTGGTCGAGCAACTTTGTCACTGGTAGGACGTCCGTGAGGGTGTGGCCCAGCAAGTGACCAGGCCGCATCAGGGTGGCGTCTTGGCGCTTGGCACGCCGAGGGACGACTGGGTTTGTCCTCTTGGGGTGTGTGTCCACCGACGGCATTTCCTGGCACTGGATCTTGGACTCGGGTCGTGACGGAACAATGGGGTTTGGGGGTTCATCTATGATCGCCTTCCCCCTCCGGCAAGCGTTGCGGCCGACGACATACGTCGTTGAGGTCCTTTCTCCCGCCAGGTCAAATGCCCTTGCTACCTGGGATGCTCCTTCGCATGGAGTTCTGACCTGGGCTCTCGGGTGCATGCATGTTTTCGGCTGCTGTGACCCCGCCTTTGGGCCGCAGCTTACGTGGCCTTGGCCGCTGGTTGACCTCCTTGGCGGACATCGACCTGCTTTGTCACGTTCGCCTGGTCCGGGCTGCTAGAGTGGGGTCGGCTGTGTCGTTCTTGAGAGTGGCGGATCCGCTGGGCTGTGTGCAGTTTCGTTCTTACGATCCACGAGCTGAGAATGCCACCCCCGGCGCGTAGCTGCCCGTGCAGGTTGGTGTCGGTCACTTGCCCCCTTTCTGTATCGCGGCCGGTACCACATCGTACCTGGTTCCGCCGGTTGCACTTAAGCGCCCTCTGCCACATGTGGGCGTGTGCTCCTGTGCTTCGCCGATGCCTGCGACATGCGTCGCTCGCCCCTCTACCTGTCCTTCATGTCAGATCCCACGCCTGACGGGCCTCTCCGGGTGCAGCCATGACCGCTGCAACGGCTCGACGATGCTGTGAAAGCGTGCGACCTGCACGTCAATGTCCGTCTTGGCGTTCTCTGCCTTTTTGTGGCTGACCCAGTGCTTCAGCTCACGGTTGGGGACATGGTTTGATACTGCTGGCGCCGTGACTATGCGCACTAGCGTGCCGTGGTCGAGCAGTTTTGTCACTGGCAGGACGCTGGCAGTAGGACCGTGAGGGTGTGGCCCAGCAGGTGACCAGTGTCGCATTAGTGTGGCGTCTTGGCGCTTGGCACACCAAGGGTCGTCTGGGATTGTCCCCTTGGGGTGTGGTCCACTGACGGCGGCTCCTGGCTTTCTGGATCTTGGACTCGGGTCGTGACGGAACAATGGGGTTTGGCGGTTCATCTGTGATCGTCTTCCCCCTCCAGCGAGCGTTGCGGCCGACGACATACGTCGTTGAGGTCCTCTTTTCCGCCAGGTCCTTGCTACCATGACCGGGTGGATTGCCTGCGGCACTGGTCTTTGCACTCCTTACCCGAAAGCCGCCCACGCATGCAGTGGACTTTGGACTTTTGGATTTTGGTGTGCACGATCGTGACGGAACAAAACGCAGGGGTTGTCCGTTGTCTGGCGAGACTAGAACGGCAACCGGAGCCTGGACTGGCTCCACCTGTTGTTTTGGGCGGCTCTGAGCGACGGCTCTTTGTTGCTCCTGACCGGTCGCTGAGGCTCCGTAGTTTGGCTGAACGGCTAACACCGACTAAGCCTGTGCGCCGCAGCCCTCCGTAGAGCTTCACTTCTGTTTCACCGCTTTTTTGTAGTTTGACCTTTGGATTGTAGTTTTGCTTGTTTGTAGGGACCGAGAGCTACAGCCGTAGTCGACGAGGCCCAGTCAAGCCAAAAAATTTTTTTGACAGCTCCAGGCGACGGCCTATTGTTGTTGTGGATCTCGCTGAGGCGTAGTTGTGGGCCAACACCGGCAAAGTCTGTGCGCCGCAGGCTCTCTTTGGCAGCCGCTCTGTTTCACCGCTGTTTCTTTGTTTTGTGTGTTTGTAGGGACCGAGTGCTACAGCCGCAGTCGACGAGGCTCGTTCACGAGAAAAAGCTGCACTGAGGGTTGTTCCGATACCGGTTTGCAGCAGTGGCACCTTTGGCAAACCGTTGGTCAAACTTCGCTTGTTCCCATCTGTCGAGAGGCCGCCGACTCTCTCTTACAACTTTCTGGAAGTTCGCATCGGCGGGCCTTGGGCCTCGGTTTTCATGCCTCCTTCTCTTCGGCTGGGCTCTGTCATCGACGCGCAGTCCTCTCCTTTCTTTCGAGTCTCTGACCCTCGCGGCCTTGAGTGGCTGTGCTGCTTCAAAACCTTCGCTCTGTGCTGGTCTTCCTCCGGTTGGCTCTCTGTCAGCTAACGCGCGTGGAAGGGCCAAAGCAAAGAACCTCAGCGGCTGCCCTCGCGATTCTCCTTGTCGCCTGCCGGTGCAGTGTGCCTGCTGTTCTTCTGCAGCCGGCTCTGTCTCGTGCTCGTGGCTTCCCCTCTTGGCAGAGGCTACTTCTTTGCCATGGTTTCAGTGAGGTCATTCTGGCAGGCTGTAATCAGACGGCAGGTCTCCGGTTGTTGCCTTGCTTTCTCTCACCTTTCGAAAGGGCTCCACCAGGAGGCGGCCCCTGCCGATGCGCCTGCTGTGGCTGCGTGTTTAGGCCTTTGTCCAGCCCAGCCTTTGCCTCCTCTTGCCTCGAGCCAAGAAGCCGTGCTTTTCAATAATGTGATGGTGTCGCACCAATAGGTCACCGATTCCTCCTGGCCTTGGCGAGACAAGACTCACATCAATGGCTTCGAGGGCCGGTCTTACCTGCGGGCCTTTCGTCTTCGTGCCAAGGCCTGCGACGACCAAACCCAGTTTGGACTCGAATGTTGCCTTGGGGGCGGTCCTGAAGGGGCGAACAAGCTCCAAGCTCTTTCGCCCCATCGTGTGCAAGTCGGCTGCCCTTCAGGTCGCCTACGGCCTCAATCCTGGGCCTTTGTTTTGCCCTACCAGGCTCAACGTCAAATCATTGCGAAAATTCCCGGGCCGTCGGCAAGTAGCTCGTGAGCTGCCAGGCCGTCGCTCGTAAGCTGCTGGCAAGTGAAACTGCCAAGGTGCTGGCCAGGGCTCGTTCGGTGCTGGCGAGTGCTCGTAAGCTGCGTAAGCGAGTGCTCGTAAGCTGCTGGCAAATGCTCGCAAGCTGCTGGCAAGTGCTCGTAAGCTGCTGGCAAGTAGCGTGCCCCCGAAAGCTCGTTTTGCAAGCAATTTAGAGCCCCTAAGATCGTCAGAGCTGCGGGCCGTAGGCCCGCGAATCGACAGTGCTCCGAAGTACCGAATTCTGACCTATGTCTCGAACTTAGGCCTGTAGCCAACACAGAGTGGAGAGCTGGAACACCCTCCCCAGAGAGAGCCTGTATAAAGTGAAACAACAGGCTGCGACAAACAGACTTAGCCGGCAAAGTCGTTCAGCATGAATTAAGTGCACACGGCCCCACGGTTCACTTGCTCTGCTCCCCGTAAAGTCTGGGTCGCGCAATGGCAAACATGAGAATTGGTCCTGCTGCCCGTAACCTTGGGCAGCGCAGTGGCTCTCATAGAGCATTGATTGTGGCCCAGGACTCCTCCGTTCCCTACTGACCAAAGGTAGTGAAAGGATTATTAAGGCCCCATATCGTACTCCTAAAGATCCCTTATAGTAACTCTTATAGACCCCTTGATAAGGCTTATGGTCAGCAAAAAGGCAGCTCCAGGCCTCCAGGTGAAGGATTCAGCCGCCTGGAATCCGAGTTCCCGGTGCCGTGATCTTGGAACGATTGCGGAAAGCGGCATGGGAGGCTGAGCTACATAAGCGAACTGAAATGCGAGCCAGAAGGAAGGCTGAACCCATTCTTTGCACGGGATGTAACGGTCGGGGCGAGTGCATGAAGGGATGACCCCATTGCCAGTTGTAATCATTTGGGGGCTCGTACCTGTCGCATGAACAGCCGGATAATGACCGCTTGAACCAGCTCAGAGAGAAAAACCTCTTAAAGAGACATCAGGCTGGCAAAGTATCGGGATCGGCATTTTCGTCAAGGCCATCAGCAAAGGCTTCAGCGAGTAACTCCCAAACTTTGGGTCGTGTGTGGTTTGCGGCGCAGTGTGCAGTTGTGCTTGGCTGAACAGTGTCTGCAGTCTATGCCGGGTTCCATTTGAGACATGCGACATACTAACAATCATAGCAGCAATGATAATGATAATAACAACCATCGCAATAATGGTAACGCGAATTAACGAGCATGATAATGACTTACCGCAAAAAGATGAGGTTCTCGCGGGTTCACGAGCGGCCTCAGGCTCGGCGCACGCGTGCGGACGCCGAGATCTCGTACATCATCGAGGACCACGCCGGGCTCAATGCCTTTCTTCCGGCTTCATCGTTGCTATTATTGTGATTATTATGACTATGAGTATTATGGCTTTTACTGCTCCTACTATTGTTACGACAATTGTTGTTATTGTTTGTACTAATATCATTGGAAGAAGTACTGTTTCATCAGAAGTATTCGTAGGACGACCGTTGCACCGTACCGCGCGACGTCCTCGCAGGTGGCTGAAGAGGAGTGCTTGGAGGAGGTGGGCTGTTCTTGCAAAGTTCTCGTCTTTTGGCAGATGGCGGCATCACATGCGAGCTTGCGTGTAGGAATTGTCACTGCGTGACGTCTGCTTGGCAGCCCTTTGGCTTAGAAGGCCGCCTCAACCTCAGGTCCGGAGCTCAGTGTTCATTTTCAGGCATGGCGGGCATCTTTGCCGCGCTAGTGGTATCTGTGGTCGCTGTCGCAGAGACATGCAACATGCCAACCTCGATCACCGGTGTCCTCTTTGATGCAACCAACATTAACAATGGAAGAGATGTGGCTGTTTCGGGATCCTATGCATATGTGGTCGCCACTCAGACCGACGGACTGCTCGTCGTGGACATCTCTGATCCCACCAACCCCACGGTGGCGACAAGCCTTGCGGACAGCACAGACATGGCTGGACCAGAAGCTTTGAAAGTTGTGGGCAACTACGCCTATGTCGTCAGCTTCACTTCCGATTCTCTGGCCATTGTGGATGTCAGCAACCCGACCTCCATCACGAAGGTCGGCAGCCTCAACACAAGTCCCTCCGGTGACATGAACGGAGCTCATGGGCTGGATGTTGTCGGCAACTATGCTTACGTGGTGGGCATGCTCAGGAGTTCCTTGACAGTCATCGACGTTGCCGATCCGACCAACCCTACCCAAGTGGGCTTCCTGTGGGAAGGCAGTGACCGGATGACTTGGCCTCGGGATGTCGTCGTCTCCGGCAACTATGCCTACCTGACGGGGCAATCGAATTCCTATGTCACCGTGGTGGACGTGAGCGATCCCACCACACCTGTCGTCGTTGGAGATGTGCAGGACACCACGAACATGGGAGGTCCTTGGGCAATTGCTCTGGCGGGCAACACTGCCTTTGTCACCGCCTTTTCTGGCGACAACATCGTCTCAGTTGACATCTCCACGGCCGCAAGCCCCTCCGTCCAGGACCATCAGGGAGGCTCCTCCGTGATGAACGACCCTCGCGCTTTGGTCATCGACGGGTCAACGGCATATGTGAGCTCAAAGGAAACGCGTGCCGTCGTGGCCGTGGACATATCGGATCCGACGAGCAGCATGGTTTTCTCTCATGTCGACATCTCTAAAGGAGAATCAAGGGTCTTGAGTGTTGAGAAGTTCAGCCATCGGGGTGTTGGTTCTTACGTTTTCCCATGGAGGCCAGCGAAACGCAGCGCTCCCGCAGGATCCCGTTTTGCCCAGTAGAGGACCGGGGAAGTGAGAGCCGCGGACAAGTATCCTAGGATGGCCAAAACACACTCCAGCAGGTTTAAGGTGTTGGTTTAGCCGGAGAGAGGGTCTTCGGTTTACAGGATAGGTGCAAAGCTGTTTCTGTCTCCCAGATCCCCAAGCCCAGGCATGCAGGTGCAGGATTCTTTGGTGGATTCGACGTTGCTGCACACTGCCCGGGGCATCACGGCGGCTCGGACGTCAACCTGCTACAGTAGTATTGTAGTCTAGTAGTATTGTGGTATAGTAGTTTTGTAGCAGTAATCCGGAAAGAAGGTGCTGTAGGCTGACGGTCCGGCGTATGAAGGTCCTCTTGAAAAGCGGAGGCCTTTGAGTTGCTTGTACGGTCCTCGTTTAGGGAGTCCTCTTTCAAGGTTTTTGTTGTGTTGCGTAGACTTCAGTCAGGGCAAACGGTGCTGTGCAAAGTTTCATGATAGCTAAGCCGGCTTGTTGTGATCGTAAGATGCCACAGTCAGGTTGACTCTAACTACGTGTACGTGGTGAGTGCCAACAGGCTAGTGATCATGGACAAATGCACGGCCTCGACTACCACATCAACAACCTCTGTGTCGACATCCACGTCCCTGACAACGACGGACTCAACCGTGACAATGACTTCTACATCTTCCACATTCACCACGACTACATCGACCTCTTCTCTGTCAACATCCACATCCCTATCAACATCCGAGACAACTGCAACAGTGACGTCAACATCTTCGGCATCATCCTCATCCACAACTTTGTCAACCACTCTGTCAACAACCGCGTCCACAACTTTGTCAACCACTCCGTCAACAACCGCATCCACAACTCTGTCATCCACTTTGTCAACAACTGTGTCAACATCCACAACTTCCACGCTGGTGACATCAACTTCTACACTATCGGCTTTTGCCAGTGAGACGACTGCCAACGAGTCTGCGGGTGAGAGCACCAATGTCACCAATGAAACGTACCTGCCCGACATAGAGGCGAGTACGACAAGCACTGTGGCTGCGGACTCATTCGGGGAAGATGCAACAGCTACAACAGACTTCGACGTCCCACTCTTCCTGTTGGTCTTGGGCGCTGTGGTCGTTGTGGTGGCTCTCGTTCTCCTTGCATGTTTAGCCTTGCGGCGCCAGGCACAGCAGAGCGACTCGTCCCAGCCAGCTGAAACCAGCGTTTGACCTGATACCTTCCCCTCATGTGCCGCCAAATGCGGCGGCGACATGAATCCAAGATTATCCAGGCATGCCAAGCGTTCTGGAAAGGTGGCTGTCTCCTATAGGGTGACGGCCAGTTGGAACTCAAACCTCTCTGTCTTCAACAAGTAAAGCCGTAGCAGAGTTGCCACGACATCAGGTTTAGCCAGCCACCCCGGAAACAAGGCCATCAAAATTCCTGCACTTCATCAAGAAAGAGAGAGGGCTGAGCTCCCCTTTGTACTGTACGGATTTGATCATGTCCCCCCCTCTTGCAGGCATGTTGCCGGCCGCATTTTCGCCTTGTGCACCGGGCATCACCGGGCCTTGCGGGTTTAATTGCACATCCAACGCTTGCCCATACAGGTTTGTTTGTGACTGCAGATTGAATCATGAGACTGCGGTTTGATGGTGATTACATGTCATTCTTATTGGCAGTCTTCCCGAAGTGTGTGACCTATTGTACTGGGCAGTCTATTTCGCAATTCGTCTTCACATCCCGCAGGGACGGCTGCATACTGGAAGGACCTTGCGCTGAATGAAAAATGAAAGAATTGAAAGTTGCCAGGGTCAGGCAATCTTTTCGGACTAGAAATGCCACATAGTTGTGGCAGCTGCATGTCCTGTTTGAGCTCTGCATGTCCATTCAACTGCCAGTTAGTGGACGTTGGCATAGCTGTGGGTTTTTGCAGAGAAGAGTAGGCACGGAGTAGGCAATGTGCCAGGGAGGCACTACTCGGAGGCAGGGTCACACGTGCAAGCCGCCAGCTTCCAAATCACGGCAGGCCGTCGCGGCTGCAAGCCAGAAAAAGCTTGGTGCCAAGATGTGCTGAGAAGGGTAACTGGCGAAGCTTCAGGCGCTTCGTCGATAGAAGTTGTCACCAAGGTGCTCATTGTGTTGTCAGAACTTTCGGAATTGAGATGCATTGTGAGTCGGGCCTCTTCAAGACAAAGCTACTGGCAGATTCAGTGCTTCTACGCTCGGAGGTTCGATATAAGGCCCAGGCCATTCGCCAAGAGGCCGGCTTTTGATCGAAGGTGGAATCTGGCTGTGATCCTGCATTCTGCCTTCACGTGGACGGTTGCCTTCTCTGAACTCCAAACCCTGAACCGTCGCAGAACCCTCCATGCTACCCTGGCCAGAAAATGGACAAAGGCACGTGGACAGTAGGTCGTCTGCAAAAAAGCGGACGAGATTGTGTTGTGATGGCTCGCAAGAATGGGGAAGCGGGAGCGAGACCACTGAGACAACCCTTTGGGGTGGTTGAGGGAGGCGTGGAGAAAAAGGGGAGACGGCCCCCCCGGCGTCTTCATGCCCTGTTGGTCTCAGTTGCCTTGGGACTTGGGAGCGAGGTATTTTTGGGGCTCTGGGCCACGGGGAAAACCGTTGTTTCGTGCGAAGCTTTGGCTTCCTTTCGGCACCGACGTTGCGCCTGCGTACGTGTACTTCCGTGCTTGTGGGCATGATTTTCCTTTCAGTTTCTGCAGGACAGCCCTGGTCCTTGAAGGCACAGCACGACGCCCGCGAGCGCCGCTAGGAAAAACAACTGCAGCGAACGTTGGAAGGGCCACGAGGCATGATCGACACACAGACACATGGTGCCATCAGTGCAGATAGAAATGCCACCCCTTTGTGAACCTTTGCCCGAAGAAGACCCCCTTGCCGCCCAGGTCTCGCTTCTCGACGTCGCTGCGAACCGCCTGAGCCTCCGTTTCGCTTTGTTCGGCTTGCTACTTGTGAGGTAGTTGCAGTCCAAGGCGGCTGACGTTTGATCGTTGTTGTAGCTGCACACCGCAAGCCTGAAGCCTGCACACTTGTTGCTGCAATACATCCAGAATTCAGCGTGCACCAGTAACTCTTCGGCTCACAAATTCTCGAGCGGAGCAGCGCAGCAGTTGTACTATGGAGCCTGCCTTGTACGTTTGAGCAGGATCATGAGCACGTGGCCACTGAACTGGCTTCCGGCAGGCGCAATCAGGGCATGAAGCGCTACATTTGATAACATCCAGTGGCAGCCCCTCACCTCCGCTGAATTTGAGCTGAGAAGCTCCAGGCATTCACATCTCGGTGCTTGGTACAACTTGATCTCTCCCATTTCTTCCCTTGTTCTGATTTCGGCTCAAGCCTCGAAGCCAACTTTCTTGTGCATTTACCTGATGCAATGAAGCAAACGATGTTGCTCCGGCTCTTCTTCACGGCAGCCCTTTGTCCGGTTGGGGCCATGAAGGCCGCAAGCCTCTCCGGCCGGAGCAAGCTGAGGGTCCATCCCCTGACGTGGAGAAGACCGTGATCGACGCTGTCCAGAATGACTTCAAGCAGGCCAATGACTTTCCAGAGCCACAGAGCGACAAGGGGGCGGAGGGGCTCGGGCTCGGCGAATTGGCTAAAAACTTGGAGTTCCTGATGCTCAAGGTGGCCCAGCTGGATTCTACGGCGGCACTTAGGCGGAGGCGTGCTTGTTTTTGTTTGTAGGAGGGGCTTTGGGAGTAGCTGCGCAGCCAAGGAGACCGCTGTGGAGCTCCTGGAGGAGAAGACTGAGATCCAGCAGCTGGAGTTGCAGAAGTGCATGGAGGAGAAGAACGCATCAAAGCAAAGCAGCAGCCCCTCTCTTTTCGAGATCAAAGCTTTGAAAGAAGAAAGGGCTAAGTGGGCCCCCGTGGTGCTGGAGAAGGTCCTCCGCAAGCACGAGCACCAAAGGGAGAAGCGCCAGTGGGTCACTCCGGTGTCTCTGGAGCAGCGGGAGCAGAGCTCATGGTTCGACCCAACGGAGTGGCTTGACAAGGCGGTCGCGGCGGCAGTGAGCAAAGTCGCAGATGCTTTGGGGAGTGCTTGCAAAATAGTCCCACCACTGCCCCACCTGACGAACGAGGCCTTTGGAGTCGACTTGGGCAGCCAGACATGCACCGTCAAGCTCGGGGGTAAATCTGTAACCCTCGTCAACATCAAACTGGGAAAGATCACGCAGGCTTGGCCCGAACAAATCAAGGGGGCCATCGTCATCGCCTCCGGGATGAAGACATGTGCCGATCGGATTGCGGCCGGCGCTCCGCCGCCAAGCTCGCTTTTCGGACAATGTCGTGAAGGCTAACCCTGTTTTGTCCATGGCATACGCGGTCTTCAGGGACGTGTGGTTGTGCCGTGACAAAGAATGGATGGACATGCGTGGAAACTCGCGGGAGACCCTCGCCTGCCTAGGCAAGAGCGTCTTCGACAACGTCCCGCAGCTCTCCAAGGCGAAACCTCTCTTCGACGCTGTCCAGGCGTGCGATGGAAATCCGGACACCATGAAGTGCATGTTCAACCGCGTCATGAAGGACGTGCTGGGTTGCCAGGATTTGGGCTCCGCGCAGGCAGTCGCAATTTGCCTAGGCAACAACATCATCAACTACGTGCCTCCCTTCACCTTCTTCAACAGGATAGGCGACATCATTGGGGACATGATCGAGGGCTTCGCCAGGGTCGCGGCGGGCTTGGTGAAGCAGGTCCTCAAGAAGGGCCAGGCCCTGATCCAGCAGGCCGTGTCCACGACGTTCCCCTCCGTCGGAGAGAGTCCGGTGGTGCATCATGAATCTTCGAACTTGATGATCTACACCCACTCTGAGGGCGCGCCTCCCAAGAAGCGGGGCATGTCGGCCTTGCAGGAGGAGGGCCCGGACGGGATCGGATGGAGCTTCAAAGGGGACCCCAGCCACAAACAGACGAAGCTGATCACCCAGTGCCTTGGCTCCCACCGTTGAGACTTCCTTATCCCTCTTTCGAGGCCCCTTCTCGTGATTTGCCCGGCAGGTTCCATGGCCGTGAAGTGGATACCAGCTCTTGCCTTGCCTTCGCGCCCAAAACCAAGCACGGCCACAATGGACAGGCCCTTGAAACGGATTGGCAGGCGGAGAGGGGGGTGCCTTTCAGAGATACGCGAGGGGAGGGGAAGATATCCTAAACCCTAAACCGTCTCGTGTTGTGCTTTGGATGCAGGTTCAGAACCCGAACGACTTCGTGCCGCTCGAGCCCTGGGCCGTGCCTTGTGGCAATGCCTGGATGAAGGACAACGCGGACAAGTGGCAGGGCTATTCCTTTTACTCCGCTGCGACGTCGATCGACGAATGCCTCACGATCACGTACTCCGTCAACATCCAGCCTGTCGCCGCATTGATCGGTGGGGTCAGCATTAATGTGATGCCCAAGAACTGGGCGGACATCGACACCACGATCTGCTGGCCCAAGACACGGCCTGGTGGCTTGGACTTGAGCATCCTGAAGACTCAGATCAAGTCCCACGACATCGTTCTCTTCTCCCGGACCCTCCGCCTCACCAAGCGCTTCTCGGACGGCAATCACTTCTTCCCGCACAACGTTCACGCCAGCACGAGCACCTGGAAGAAGAAGAACAGTCCGCGTGCCAGCATGTCCAGGACCAAGCTCCTGCAGACGGACCAGGGCCTGAACCACTCCGGCCACTCCGAACACGAGGACGAAGAGGACGTGGAGGAGAAGGAGAAGGAGGACGAGAGTTTGTGGGAGTGGCAAACCGACCCGGAGGACCTCTACCTGGCCTCCGGCAACTTCACCGACGACGGCCTGAACCTCACCTCGGAGCTCTACGGGCACGCCGTCGCACGCCATCTCGGCCTGCTGCAAGAAGCCGCCGAAGCCGGCGACTCCAACGAGGCGCAAAGAATCTTCGAGCTCTTCAGCCTGCAGCGCGGGAACACCGACCTCATAAACTTCCGCTTCCGGGCGGTCCTGGATGTGCCCTGGGCCTTTCGGAAAATCCTCCTCAGATACAGGATAATCAGATTAATGTGACAGGATAATTCTGCTCTAATCCCACTCCAACTCTCCCCTGGCCTGGCACCTTGTTGTGACACACCATATTCTTGTCTCCGTCCTCTTGCTCGTCTTGTGACTTGTGACAGAGAACTCCCGAGCACAATGCAGTCCACAGTTTCGCTCCCCATAAAGCCAAGCTACATGTAGCCACGCCTTCCCTGGAGGGCAACAGCTTCCAGCTGCGCACGCAGATGGGCTTCGGGCCGTTCGAGATGAAGGAGAAGAGCATTCAGCTCATTAACATCATGGACCAGTTCAAGGTGGTGCTGCACGCTCTCCCTTGGGTGTCTCATCGCACTGCGGTCTCAGCCATGGAGGCCCTGGAGAGCTTCTCGGCGAGCAGCCTGCCAATCGTGGAACTTGAGCCTGGCAGCACCATTGCGCTGATGAACCCCACGCACAGAAGGTACGTCCAGTTGACCGCGGACGGGATTCCTGCTGGCAGTGGCGGCTTGCACGAGAGCTTCCATGGCATGCCTGCCGGTTGGATCTTCGAGCGTTGGACGGTCATCGACGTTGGCGGGGGGGAGATCGCTTTGCACAACGCCAGGCACAACCGCTTCTTGTCGATGCATCACAACGTCATGTTCGCCTGGGAGGCGGCTGCCAGCGAGATCAAGCCTCACTGGGTCCACCAGCGTTGGACCGTGGTGAACCTGGGGGGAGTGATTGCTTTGCACAACCGTGCTGACAATCGGCTCCTGAAGATGAATCCCGATGGTGGAATCGTGGCCAGTCCTCCTTGCAAAGACCCGATTCCCAGCGACTGGCTCTGGGAGCGATTCCGTGGAGGTCTTGAAGCCTTATTTGAGGGTTGGGGCGAAGGTGGGGCTCTACAACCGCCATCACAAGCGCTGGCTCATGATGGACCACCATGACATGAGCATCAGCGTGCCGACGGCCGATGCCACCTTTCATCACGGATGGTGGAGGGAGACGTTCACGGTGGTGGATGCCGGGTACGGGCAGATCGCGCTGCACAACGACAGCTTCGTCCGCTTCGTGTCGCTGCAGCCTGCCCCCGAAGCAGTCACCAACGCAAAGGCGACGGCTACCACCATCCAGAAGTTCGCAAACGATCTCCCCACATCATGGACGGCTGAAAGGTTTGCAGTGGTGCCTGCAGGAGATGGACTGATAGCCTTGCACAACACCAAGGCCAATCGCTTCCTCCGTATGTCCCCCCACACCATCGACAGCAGCCCCATCACCAAAGCCAATGCGCTCCAGGACGACTGGTACTGGGAGCGTTGGGAAGTGGTGGAGGTCCCAGGTGCCGACCAATCCGTCGCCACTGGGTCCGGTGCCAACCAAAACCTCCTCCCTGGCTGGTCCACGAGATAATCTTCCTCAGCCGAGTGGCTCTTGAAGGACTGGACCTTGTCAGCGCTGGAGGTGACAAAAATTGCACGGTTGCATTGCTCTCGGCTGCGCTTTGCACCCCAACATGTCGAGGAAGTGCTTGAAGCCTTAACCTGACATGTTCCGAAACCGCGTTCTCAGCTGTTGAAGCTTCTAGCCGAAAGCCTGCAACCTTGTGGCAGCTGGAGGTGCCACAGCCGACGGCTCACCGCCAGTGTGGGGCATCTGGCCTGAGCGGGCCTTAGCCCGCTAAGCAGCATGCCGAATGCGATAACATCTGGAGAGTGGGGATCGGAACTCAACGGCTCAAGTCAATCCTCCTCTTTCGGAACATGTCGGAACTCGTCCTGGCAAGTGACGTTCTCTAGTGCTCTGGTGCAACGCAGGAAGCATGTAGGTACAGAATATGCGGGCCGTTACAGCTATCAACACTATTCCTTAGGGTTCCTGAATGCAAATATACTGTATGCTACAATATGTCCTTCGAGTTGCGACCGAGTTCGTTATCAAGCTAAGCGTAAGTCTGGAGTCTGTTAATGAGATAAGGGTCTGTGATCTCTGCCCGATTCTCTCAAATGCTCTGAATGTAGCAGCGAGGTACTGTCGACTCTCGAAAAGTAGCTGAATGCCTTGCCTCGCTATCTACTGTTCTATCTATCAAAGTCTGAAGCAGCCGATGTTGGGTGCGCCATGGTGCGCCTAATTAATGGGGTGATTTTGGCTGGAGCCGAAATCTGTACACATTGAAGCCCAGTTTACCCTCAGCCGATGGGCACGGCGGCAGGGATGGAGCCGGAACAAGAAAAATCGTCCCTTCAAGGCTCTCAACCCACCAAACAAAGCCAAATGAAGAGAAGAGCCAGGATGGCGACAAGCACAGCAGCACCACATTGCCCTCAAAAGCTGCGGCCATTTTGGAGCTTGGCAGCTTGGCTCGTGTTGCGCACCGTCAAGCGGAAACCCCTGGCTGCGAAGCTCCGAAGTACTTCGCCTCAAGGCGAAACTCGAAGTCAGCGTGGCGTTATCCTTCGGATAGGTCGTGCCGTTCAAGGCCGCCTATGCTCCTGATAGTCAGGACAGGGCACAGCTGTCACAGCCACTAGGCTACAGGACAGAATGATCCAGGGTATCGCATCCACCACCGTTCGTACTGTCCGAAACCAGCTGTCCGTCGGGTTGGACGCCATGCGCCGCCTCGCCTGGAGGCCTCCAGACTCCAGACTCCACATAGCAGAGCAATCTACTTCGTCATGGGCAACTCCGTGAAGAAAGCCCTGCCTCTGCTAGCCCTCGACCCGTGTAACGCAGCAATCAGAGTTCCAGCAAGACCGCTGCCAGTGTTGCAACCGCTCATCAAGTTGCAGCCGTACTCCATGCGGCCGCCATGGTCATTCTCATAGCCGCCCTCCACACAACCTACAGCTTGGCTGCTGCCACCTACGGGTGCGCAGCCACTGTCTATGATGCCGTTACCGACATTGTAGCCAGCATGAACAATGCGGTCATCGTCACCGTTTAAGGCGATCACGATGCTTGTCAGTTTCCACAATCATGTGGCGCAATGCGATATTGTTTCCTCCTGCCAGCCTCTCCACCACATCTGCTTCCATGTCACTGTTGCACCGAAGAAGCAGAGGGCTTGGAACTGTGTCTTGGCCAACACTGCAGCCTGAAACATTTCTAGTGGCAAAGCAAGTCCTTCCGAACCGGCGATCATGGCTCATTGCCGTTGTGCACCCACATCCAAGCAAAAGAGAACGTCACCCTCGGAACCACCTTGCATGAGCGGAACACTCGTGTGAACATCTAGGTCCACTTTGAAATGCCAGAGGGGAGCAGTGCTTGCAACTCCTGCATCCAGCACTCTGCAGATGCAGAGGTCCTCACAAGAAGGCGAAGCGAAAGGACCATCAAGAGGGGAGTCGTACTTCGGCCATGGCACACCTCCACAGGTGCGACAACGCTTCCGCCTGGGGCCTCCGCACCAGTTTCCCGGCTCGGTCGAGCTGATGCCCAGGCGAGTGTCCACGAAGCAAGGCGCATGAATGCAAATGTGAAGTGATACTTGTGGCATTCTGAGATTTTGTGGTTCATGGACAGAGTTGCACAGATGTGTAACCAGTAGAAGTGGGTGTCTGCCCAAATCCCCAAATCTGCATACTATTTCGTCCTCTTTGGTCAGGGTCCGGGAGCTAGCTACATAGACGGTTGCCCGGCAGTGGTCACGCCAGGAAGCATGCTAGCATGCTACTAGTGAGCTAGGTTGCTTACAAAGCTAGTTGCAGTCCAAAGCGGCCGGTTTTTGATCGTTGGTTTGTTGCTGCAATACATCCAGAGCACGTCAACATAGCAACTCTGCGGTTCACGAATTCTCGAGCACAGCAATGCAACAGAAGGTACTTTCGGAAAGTGCTTGAACAAGTCCTGGCATGTGATGTTTTCTGGTGCTCTAGGTCTGGTTGGCCACACAGGAAGCATGCAAGAATGGGCTATATAATGGGTATATAATGGCTATATTAATGGTATATACCTAGGGGGTCCTTATTAAGGGTCCCTCCTTTTAGCCTTGGATTCACTCATCCAAACTATCCTGCTGAGCAGCAGGTTGGGACGCTCTTACCAAAGAGTTTCACGAAGTCCACTGCCTGACTCCAGCCGAAGCCCAATTAAGCAATGTAGGAACCTGATTAAGAAACCCTGGGCCTAGAACCCCAAAATAGTAGGATTCATATAAGGGACCCTAATAAAAACATTACTTGCATTCGATGCTGGATTAGCTTCGGAGCTCTACATGCAGCCGCAAGCTCGATGTATTCAGGCTGCAGAGCCCGATCACGTCATGTTACTGAGGTGCCGGAGTACTCATCGGTGTGTTCAGTTTCGGCAGGAAGAAGCGGTCTGTCCGTACTTCTTTCTCTGCTACATGTCGCTGCTACTGGCGATGCATCGCTGCCGCGCAGCTAGATGCTTTGCAGTCCGGATCGCAAGTGTCGAAGATTTCAGCCTGCAGCCTGTCGCTTCAACAGCCCTTCCAGCCCGGCAGCTGCTGGCTGCAGTTCACCTTGCTCAAGTCCCTAGTTTTAACGAGATGGCACGGCAGAAGCGTCAGCATTCCGAAGATTAAAGGCGCGCACGTTGCAGGCGATGCCGTGCCAAGCTGGCCGGCTAAGGGAGCAATCACAAGACGAAGCCCGGTTATAGCCGCTGAAACCTTCAGCGTCTTTGCCGATGTGGACGGTGCAAGATGACTTCAGGTGAGAAGGACGGACCGCAAGCATCCCAGCATCCGCAAGCCACAACTGGGATCTCCATAGATGGACCCTTGCGCCATCAGCCTCAGCATTAAACGTCTCAAGCTACCAGTGACAGGAGTCGGAAGAAGACGAGGTCCTGACTCTGCGACCCCTTTTCGAAGCTCGCCTGGTTCGTGACAAAGGATTGGCAGTAGAATGATGACTAGACATCCCGTCTTCCTGAAGTTCTTCCACTTCCGGCGAAATTACATGAGTGTTTTTTTACAGCTTAATCCCGACAACACCGTAATCGGACCCCCCGAACTCTTAAAGCCCGAACCTCAACTCTAAGACCATGAAAGCCTCAAGCAGTTAAAGTGCCCCCAAAACCATCTAAAGTCACCGAAGCCATAAAAACTTCGATCTCCCAAACCCTACAAAATTCGATTGTAAGGCCCTGGCCCTAGACCACACCCTAAAATTCCTGGGCCCAAAAAATATTGTGAGAGTTTAGGGCTTAGAGATCCCAAAGACGAAATCCCCCCTAAAGTTACTACGGATGTTATGGAGCTGAGGAAGAGACTTTGGTCGACCCGACAGCCCACGAGTTGGAATTCGATTTTGGACACGGCTGGCCGGTTGCATCATGTTTTGGGTTCAGCAGTTTTTGAAGGGTTCTACAGTTTTCTTATGTATGACCCTTACAGAAGCCCTGAGGCTAACCCTGACAATAATTGTAGCCCCTTCTAATCACCCTTCCAGAGCTGCATGGAACGCTTACTATGCTCTTTAACTGTTCAAGAGGTGCACCCTAAACCCTCAACCCTAAACTCTTCACTCTAAACCCTAAACCCTAAACTCCTCACCCTAAACCCTAAACCCAAAACCCTAAGCTCTTTACCCTAAAGGTCTGCAGTTCCGCCTCCTTCAGCGCCCCGAAAGCTTCGCCTCGCAACGTGCCGGGACGAGCCTTGACGGAAACGAATACCCATTAACTATAGTCTCCTTAGGACTCATTTTTTTCATATAAAACCCAAGAGAGTATTAGAATATTATATTTATTATGGTTCTAGGGGGGGGGTATAGTTAACATAGAAGCCTACACAACTACCAATATTATTGTTAGGGTTCCTGAATATATATATATATATATATATATATAGTATAAGATACCCCACAGCCCTGTTCCAATTATTAAGGCCCCTCTAGCAGGCTTTCCTAAAGGTTTGCTTATAGGGGTTCTATATGGGGCTGAGTTCGGGGTTGGGATTTAGGGTTTCAGACGGACGGGTTTAGGGTTGGGGTTCGGGGGTTGCCGGCTGGTGGATTTAGTTTGCAAGGTCCCTCTTCAGGTCCTTGGTACAAGAGCTCCATGCGTGTTCACACGCTCAGAATTGCATCCACATGCAGATCCGACGGGCAATCTTTAGGGATGCGTGAAAATGCATGTTGGCAAGAATGTATGTATGCAGCATGCATGTGGGTAATTTGAGCAACAGTAGGTGCAAACCTATGCATACACATTCATACAGATACGATTCTGCATGGAGGATGTGGCTTGGTCTTCCTGCCTGTCTTCGCTCAGATTATGCGGCTTTGCATGGGGGCATGATCGCAGCTACGCATGTGCTTACCTGCGTTCCTGCCTGCCCACCTGCCCGCTTCGCTGTCGACCTGCCTACCTAGCTAGCTAGCTACCTCTTTCCCAAAGTGTAGCGCCAGGATTAGGCATCAGGCTTGAAGCTGTTGCAGCGACTTCAGTCGGAGCGAGGGGGGTTACTTCGATATGTTTTGCCTCAGTCACGCGCATACGTATCCAGGTTCCGCAGTTCAGGGAGCCCAACACACACGCTGAAGTCCACACCCTGTAGTTGCTGCCCCGAGGTCTCTTTCGTGCGCACCCACCGAGAGAGGGCGGCGAACCGGCTGCATGGTGCCTTGGACCTCAGAAGCTCAGGGATGGCCGCGATGGCTGCGACGTCCCTCAACGGCGCAAGTTTTCGATTAAAACCTGCAACCCCCAACCCTTGAAAATTTAGACCCTCAGCTCAGCGCTAAATCCCAGACTGGTACCGCATCAGCTCCAGAGTGTAGGAAGGAGTCACTGCGTGAACAAGTGGCCATAAACCCTGAACCCAAACGGGAGTTTCCGAACATGGGGGACCCTATACTAGTACCCTGAATAGTAGGAGTAGGATCCTTATTATCAGGACCCCAATATAAGGTACCCCGATTTTCGGAAACTCCCAAACCTTTTCGCGAGGTCTGGGATGGGGCCGCCGTCCTCGCCGGGATGCTCTCTGCTGCCGAGAGGAGCTCCCAGGAACATCCAGGTGCTGCGGTTGATGATTGATGAAATAAAGGGATCTATAAGGGTACCTTTAAGGGTACCTTTAAGGGTTCCTATAAGGGTTCCTTTAAGGGTTCCTTTAAGGGATCTATAGGGTTTTAGGGTTTAGGGTTAGGTTGATGATAAAAATCCTGCAGTACCTTAAGGGCCCTAAACTATGGGAATTATGGTATATCCCTGGTATTATGGGTAATGCAGGATTTATATCATCAACCGTGTGGCTACACGGCTACACAGAAGTTCCCCTACGTTTGTCGTTGTGGGTTCTGTAGGGCTCAGGGGTTAGGATTCAATGATTTTGGGATTTGCGGTTCTGGGAGAATTTAGGTTGTGTTCAAGGCTTAGGTTTGAGGATTTAGGCTGTCGAAGCGAGCCGGAACCCCAGGCAAGGTCTCGGGGCTTCTTTTCTTTTCGTGCCGGTCTCTGGCCTTGCTTTGTGTCTCTGCGACAAAAGGACCATGCAAGAATCTAGGTTTTGGCGAAGGGTTTGCAGCAGTGGAGAAATTGGGGTTGACCGTATGTATCGCAGCGGTGTAATCGGTAACTGTGAGGCCTAGTACCGACGTAGATTGCATTTGAGTTATGCTAGAGTTTAAGAAGCTTCGGCCACATAGTCTGCCAGCTGCTGAGGATCTCTATGAATCATGATGTCATATGACGTCCACAAACCTGAATCATGATGTCCACAACCCTGCACCCTCAACTCAACCCTGAACCCTGAACCCTGAACCCTAAACCCTAAGCAAGAGCTGGTATAGGACTGGACCCTTACAGTGCCCTGGGGACCCTTAAAGGTATCCCTATAAAGGTTCTCTTAAATGTACCCTTAAAGGAACCCCCTTCGGAAGGCCGGGAAGCCCTGGGATCCTGGAGATCCGCCGCAAGAACGCGAGGGATACTTGAGCATGCTGGCTGGGATTTTCCACTCGGGCCTTCACTAGGGTTTAGGGTTTCGGGCCTTGGAGGTTTAGGACGTGCCTGTAGTAGAGCTTTTGGAGTAACCCCAAATGGTAGGATCCTTATTACAAGGACCCGAAAACAAGGTACCCCCCCCCCAAATTTTCGGAAACTCTCTTAAGGTGTTTAGGGTTTGGGGCTAAGGATGTTTTCTTTCAACAGTGTTTGTTGTTGGGGGGCCTGTATGTTGTTGTTCCCTATCCTGCGCATGGGATTGATAGATTTTTACGGCCGCACTTTTGTACTCCACCCTGCAGAGTTCCCACTACAGAGTCTGCTCAGCGCCCACCCCGCAGTATACTATCCCTGGGCACTCCCCGAGACTCTCCAGGATATCCGTGTGAGATACTATGCAGCTCATCCTGTGGGCAGGATTTGCATGGATGAGGCTTTGTGGGATACCCGGCAGGGGGGAACGCGGTACACTCCAGGGATACCCTGTGTGATCCTGTCGGCATGGACACACGGCAAATGCTGTGTGGCGCGGGTGTGCACGCCAGGGATACCTGCCAGATGCTTTGGGGGAGGGGACTATCCCACGTGTGGGTTCAAACGGGGCATTGTGTTTTCCTTTTCGATTGACGTCTTCGTTTTCTCCTAGAGCCCTTCTGGGACTAGAGCTTCCATAAAGCCTTTGAGACCTTCCTTATCAGCCTAAACCCAGAATCTGCACCCTTTCTAGAACCCCTTTGTAGAACCCTGATAGTTAGTCATCTAGAACCCTTACGGAACACGTTGCAAAACCACATATCAGGTAGAGCCGGTACCGAAACCTTCAGGAAACCCTTGTCTTACAGAACCCTTAACGGATTGTCTTGTGGAGTCTGAGCCCTAAACTCCTAAACGCTAAACCCCAGACTTCCCTTAGCCTCTAAACCCCGCACCTTAAACTTCTAAACCTTAATTCCTAAGCTCCTAAACCCTTAAACCCTAAACTCTAAACTCTTAGAGGACTTTGTCATGCAGACCCAAAAAGGCCCTCCAAAAAACACAAAACTCTTAGAGGAACCCTGTGTGGGGCCTTGACCGAATGAGGCTGGGAGCCGGTGAGGGGGGGCTCCCCGGAATGCTGGCCTCGCGGGCCTTTGGCTGCCAGGTGGGCGTGTTGTGGTGGGTTCAGGGTTGAGGGATTTCGGGGTTTAGGGTTTGGGGATTTAGGGTTGAGGGTTTTGGGGGGTTTGAGATTTAGGGTTTTTGCGTTGGGGCGTTGGTGTTTGGGGGGTTTGGGATTCAGGACTCAGCGGACGGTCCGGGGCGATCACTACATCCCCTGAGATCCATTTCCGCCTCGCGGAAGAACCGCTAGAGCAGTGGATGAAGCCACAGGACGAATGTGGGACCCTATTAAGCCTTGAACCACCAAAGTTTAGCATCCCCAAACCTCTAAACCCGAAGGCCAATTCCAAGAATCCCTAAATCACAGGTCCCAAAGCCTTATACCGTCGCGCATATTGACTAGGCGATCCTGACAGACCTGGAGGATGTCGTGCCGCAGCTGGCGCAAAACGTAGCGCTGAACTCTTCAACTGCCCTTGTCCAGGCATGCTTAGGGTCCCTGAGGCTAGGGATTGGTTTCAGGCATTTTTAGGCTTTTAGGGGTTTTCGGGTTTGGGGTTCAGGGTTCAGGGTTGAGGCGGGATTTGCAAGGAGGAGTAGGACACTAGCATGCAGTCATGTAGGATGATGCATGATGCTACGTCGCGCGGAGAGTCGCCCTCGTGGCCCGGCGAAGGCCCTGCATTGGGGGAAAGATGCTGCAGTGGCCGCTCGGAAGGCATAGATACCTCACCTCTTTCTGGGCAGGTTTTGGCGGATGACTCTTACAAGTTACACTTCTACAGCCCTAAACACAGAGACGCTGAAGCCTTAACCCCTGCACCAATCCGCTCGCCAAACCGGCAAGGAAGATCTCCTCAGAAGCCCCGTGCAAGGTAGAAGCCGGATTAACTACTATTGCAAGTCTGTCGGGTTCCTTGATATACTTCTACTGTCTGTTATCACATACCCCCAGACCCTATCCAGTTTTTACAGCCCTTAGACTTCTCAGACCCTTCAACCCTTAACCCCATAACCCCTAAACCCCCAAACCCCTAAACCCAAAACCTGAAAACCCTATTCTGATCTGGGAGTTTTCGAACATGGGGGACCCAAATCTAGTACCCTAAATAGTAGGATCCTTATTCTAAGGACCCCCAAATCAGGTACCCCCCTTATTTTCGGAAACTCTAAGCCCTTATTGAGCCCTTTAAAGGAACCCTTGCAGTACCCTTGTGGTGACCCTTTAAAGGAACCCTAAGGTCTCCCCCTATTTTTGCGGAAACTAAACCCTAAACCCTAAACCTTAAAGGCCTAAACCCTACTAAGCCCCTTAAACCCTAAACCCTAAACCCTAAAATGGGACCTCTCCTCCTTAAAGGAGTCCCCCCCATTTTCAAAAAACTAAACCCGAAACCCTAAACTCCCATCTTCCCTGCTTGGGGAGTTCGAGGAGTGGCCAGGGGCCTTTTATCCACCCTTCGGCCTCCTCCTCGCCGCGGAGCCGCTGCTTTTTTTAAAAAAAAATGATATGGGGGGGTTTTTGGACTTGAGGGTTTAGGGGTTTTAGGGTTGAGGGGTTGAGGGTTTAGGGTTTCACTTGACTTGAGGGGTTTAGGGTTTAGGCTTTAACTTGACTTGAGGGTTGAGGGCTTAGAGTTTCGAGGGAGGCGTCGCCTCTTTCGGTGCTCTCGGATTGGAGCTGCACTTCTGCTTGCCTTCGGCTTTCCTTTGCTCCCCCGGAAACCCCAAAAAGCATCGGGTTCCGAAGTTTCCAGGTTCAGTAAACTTCGCCGGGGGCCCTAAATGCAAAACCCCGGCAGAAGATATGGGAGTTTCCCAAAATTAGGAGTACCCTATTTTGGGGTCCTTATACAAAGGATCCTACTACTTCGGCTACTGGCTTAGGGTCCCCTAATTTTCGGAAACCCCCATACCCTTCTACCAGGACTGTCTCTACGACACCGGGAACGTTCCGCCCTTTGTGGACTCCCTCTGCGCCCTCTCCGGCCCGGAGAGCGAGGCAGGAAGGGCTGAAGGGCTCAGTTTCTGCGCGCGTTTGGCCAAACCCGCTCCCGGGAGTCCAAGTGAAAGGAGCCATTTTTTTTTGAGTTTCTGTTTCTCTTGTTTGATTGTATTCTTGGAGTTTGTGTTTCTGTTCTTTGTTTGTATCTTTGGAGTTTCTGTTTCTGTTCTTTGTTTGTATGACTTGCAGAGAGATTTGCGTAGTTCCGTCTGCAGATCTCGAAGCTCAAGCGGGAGCAGTTGGAAAAGCGGCGGCCTCCAAAGCCTGCGCCGCGCGACCCTGTGCCCAAGACGAAGAGCAGCTCAAACCCTACAGTAAGCCATAACAACGTCTTCTCTGTGTAGGGATTCTTTTCCTGCAGATCGAAAGAACGCGATCGAAAAAGGCTCAAACCCAATAACCTAAACTCTAAACCCTGCGCCTGCGCGCGCACTCCCGTTAATCCCGCTGTGCAGCAAGACAGTCGGCAGCCCTTGGCACTCCCTTAAAAAGCCCTGAGCCAAACCGTAAGCGCTTAAACCCCAAACCAACCTAAACCGTTGAACCCTAAACCCTTCTAAGCCTAAACCCAAAGGCCCTGGTCTCTTTCGACACCGCCCTGGGCCGTTGGGGCGCTTATTCCGCCTTTGAAGCCCTCGTTCGGGACCTCATACCTTCACGCTTCAGGGCCTCTGGGTTTACAGTTCAAGGTTCAAGGTCTTAGGGTTTTTTGGGCTTAGGGTCTTTCTTTGGGTTGAGGTTTTGGGCAATTTGGCTTCTGAGTTATTTAGACTTTCGCCTTCGGGGCTCGGGGTTTCGGGGCGCTGACGGCTTGTAAGGTAAAAACTAGGGGTACCTTATTTTGGGATCCTTATAATCAGGGTCCTTCTATTGAGGGTATATACTTTAGAAGCTGCCCCCACCCTGTAATAGTGACTATAAGGATTATATTAGAGGGCCTATTATATTCTTATTATACCACTATTACAGGGTGGGGGCAGCTTCTAGTATCTACTATATTGGGGGCCCCTGGTGTCGGAAACTCCTTGCTCCCGTGTCTCGCAGGAGCGCTGGGCCTCGGTGGAGGAGCTGCCGCTGGCGTGGCAGCATCCCAGGTGGCGGCCCGAGCCCCTTTTTTTTCGAAGAGAGGTCCCATTTTAGGGTTTAGGGTTTAGGGGTTTAGGGGTTAGGGGTTTAGGGGTTTAGGGTTTAGGGTTTAGGGGTTTAGGGTTTAGGATAAGTGGAGTAGGAGTATGAGCAAACCCTAGCCACAAGGTTACGGCAAGTCCCACAAGTGGCTGATTATGAGGTCAATCATATCCCAAAATTACAGCATAAGGGTAGCTCCATGAGTGGCTTATGAGGTCAAGCATATCAATGATGTTTGTTCAGCGTGCGAGGTTCCAAATTTAAAATAGAAGTTCTACCAGAAGACTTCATCAATGTCGGTTTGGAGGTGACCTCTATTTGTCCTTACGAGAGCGCTGAGGTTCCGGAAGCACGAGGTGAAGATCTTTCGACTCGTCGGCGGAGGAATTAAAAAGGGCTGCGCTGGATCCAGGAATACCAAGCCCAAAGCCCAGTCACAGCCGATTCTAGATAGTTGTGCCTGCATGGCTAGTGCACTAGCTTCGGTGCTGATGGGGCAGTGGCCTTGTTGACGTCATGCTCCCAGGCATCTCATCCTTGGTGAGCCACCCCCCCATTCAAGGTGAAGTTCGTGAGGGGGTAGGCCTGTGAAGTCAGGGTGAGTATGCCGCAGACATGGGGCTCAGCGCACCATGTGGGATCGGTCGCGGTGCAGCTCTGCGAAAAAGCCGCTGCGCCAGGGCCCCAGGAAGAAGTGCTTCAGTCCCCCCAGAGGCACATACCCCTTAAATTAGGGGACTATTCAGTGTGGTGGAAGAGAAGAAAGATTTCTGAGTTAAGGGATAAGCAGTTGGAAGCTCTGGGTTGCTGGTTGGGAGATTGGGGGGTTCAGTGTCAAGCTCCCCACCCTTTCAAAGGCGCATGAGACTTGTTCCAGTCGCTGCCACTCTTACTCTGCAAAACCCTGAAGCCCAAACCCTTAAACCCTCGAACCCTCAAACCCAAACCCTAAAACCCTCAAGCCGTCAAGTCCTACACCCTCAAACCCTAAATTCTTCAGCCTAAAACCCTTACAAAAACCCTAAGCCCTCAAACACCAAACCCTTTAGCCTTAAACCCTTACAAAAACCCTAAGCCCTCAAACCCTAAACCCTTCAGCCTAAAACCCTTACAAAAACCCCAAGCCCTCAAACCCTAAACCCTTCAGCCTCAAACCCCAAAAACCCTAAGCCCTCAAACCCTAAACCCTTCAGCCTAAAACCCTTACAAAAACCCCAAGCCCTCAAACCCTAAACCCTTCAGCCTCAAACCCCAAAAACCCTAAGCCCTCAAACCCTAAACCCTTCAGCCTAAAACCCTTACAAAAACCCCAAGCCCTCAAACCCTAAACCCTTCAGCCTCAAACCCCAAAAACCCTAAGCCCTCAAACCCTAAACCCTTCAGCCTAAAACCCTTACAAAAACCCCAAGCCCTCAAACCCTAAACCCTTCAGCCTCAAACCCCAAAAACCCTAAGCCCTCAAACCCTAAACCCTTCAGCCTAAAACCCTTACAAAAACCCCAAGCCCTCAAACCCTAAACCCTTCAGCCTCAAACCCCAAAAACCCTAAGCCCTCAAACCCTAAACCCTTCAGCCTTAAACCCTTACAAAAACCCTAAGCCCTCAAACCCTAAACCCTTCAGCCTTAAACCCTTACAAAAACCCTAAGCCCTCAAACCCTAAACCCTTCAGCCTTAAACCCTTACAAAAACCCTAAGCCCTCAAACCCTAAACCCTTCAGCCTTAAACCCTTACAAAAACCCTAAGCCCTCAAACCCTAAACCCTTCAGCCTTAAACCCTTACAAAAACCCTAAGCCCTCAAACCCTAAACCCTTCAGCCTTAAACCCTTACAAAAACCCTAAGCCCTCAAACCCTAAACCCTTCAGCCTTAAACCCTTACAAAAACCCTAAGCCCTCAAACACTAAACCCTTTAGCCTTAAACCCTTACAAAAACCCTAAGCCCTCAAACCCTAAACCCTCAAACTCTGAAACCCCCGAAGCCGTTTCGTGGCATCTTGGCCCCCCGAGGCCCGGCCGTGACCATCTCCCAGGTCCTTCCAGCCGGTCGCGAGCCTTTGCCTGAAGAGAAGCTGTCTGGTTCCTAGTAGGGAATGGGGTTCCTTTAAGGGTTCCTTTAAGGGTTACTATAAGGGTCATACTGTAGAGGTTTAGGGTTCTTAGTAGGGAATGGGGTACCTTTAAAGGGGGAAGTTAAAGGGGTCGATGAGGGATCTATATGGATACTATACTGTCTGGTTCTTAGGGAATGGGGTTCCTTTAAGGGTTCCTTTGCGGGTTCCTTAAAGGGTTACTATAAGGGTGATACTGTAGGGGTTTAGGGTTCTTGGTAGGCTGTCTGGTTCTTAGTAGGGAGGGGGGGAATGGTACTATAGGGATCCATTCCTCCACTGCCTACTAAGAGACAGAAAGGGAGAAGACCAAAAAAAGGAAGCAACGCTCCGGTTTTAACGGGTACGGGTCGGGTTTTGGTGGTTCAGGGTTTTAGGGTTTAAGGGCTGTAGGGTTGTAGGCTTTAGGGTAGAGGGTTTCCGGAGCGAATGAAGCCGAGAAGAGTGTCTAATGCTGTATGGTTTGCATCCCGCCCAAATTCTACAGTCTACTTGGAGGGTCGGGGGACTTAGTAACTGCTTATTTTGGGGACTTATAAGTACCATAACCCCAATTAGGATCCCTTTTAGGGTACTTATAAGTCTACTTACTACCTACTTACTAAGTCCCCCGACCCTCCAAGTAAGATCCAGAGCTCATGAAGTCCATGGGAGTCCTTGGATCATGAGCTCAAGAGACGAGTGTTGCTTCCGCATATTGCCTCCTTCCTGGGCAGCTAAGCTCGAGACTCGGGTCGACCGTGTCTAGACCCGGAGCCCTTTCGGAAACCCTGAACGGGAACCCAGGAACAGAGGCCCTAAGCTCTAAACGCTACGGCCTCAAGCCCCGAAACACAAAGACTGAGGTCTAAAGTCTAAACCCAAGGCCGTGAGTGTTTGACGGATCTCGGTTCTAGGGGTTCTGGGGGTTCTACGGCTTGGGGCTTAGGGATCGTGGTTTAGGGTTTAGGTCCGAGGGTCTAGGGTTTAGGGTGCCGAGAACCTCTATGTTGAACTCGCCCCAAAGCGTAATACGCACGATGCAGCAAGCACTCTAGACCTTGAGTCTCCCGTGAGACGGCACATTACATACGTCCGAAAGCCAGTTCATTGAATCGACGATGCAGCAGAATCCACACCTCTGGCCAAACACCTGCAGCTAAGGAATGGACAACCGGCTGTCTCTCGGCTGCTTGATCAGACGGATTTGGGGCCTGGCTCTGCTCGAGATGATGCGAGGTATAGATCAATGCTCCGTAGGAGCGTTCGTCAGTGTGTATTTGGGTTTTGCCATGCGGATATCAATAGGGGCCTTAATAATTACCTATACTATTTTGGCGGTTCCCTACTACAATAAGAGCACAATGGGCCCCAAAACCCTATTCTAAATATTGAGGCTCCTACGTAGACAGACACCTTTTCTCGCCGCTTTCGCAAGAAGCTGGAGCTCCTGGAGTAGACCCTAAAGCCCCTTTGGCCGCTAAAACCCAAACCTCAAAAATCCTTGCTGCCGAGGTTTACATGTAGCATGCTCTGGTACTTCTGCGACGCTCGTCTCAATGATTGTTGATGCTCGAGAGCGAGCAGCTGTGACACGAAGTGAGCCTGAGACAGATGTGGTTTGGGTTTAGGATTTTTGGGGGTTTTAAAGTTGTTAGGGATTATAGCGCTGCTTGAGCTTCAGAACAGGGTTTTGGAGTTTAGGGCTTTGGGTTTTGAGGGTTCAGGGTTGCTTGTGTGTGTTTACTTGCGCTGCTTTATGCAAGTTCTGAACTCAGCTCAAAGCCCTGAACCCTGAAGCGGAAACCTGAACTTACCTCAGCCTTCAATCCTAATTCATAATCCCCAAACCTTAAACCCAGGCTACACTTCAATTGGGGTGGGCCTCTTTTGTTTTGTGCAAGCCCAAAGTGGGCAGGGAGTTGGCAGTGCGAAAGTCCCAATGCGCCCTTAAAAAAATCCAGGCTTTTCCCCAAACCCTAAACCCAGGCGTTTCCGATCCTTCCCATTGCGTCCCTGGCGGTGCCGCAGTCGAAAGATGTGCTAGCTGCCCAGTGACCTCGGTTTCAGGCTTCGGATGAGCTGATCCTGCAATGCAAAGTTTGATCGACAGACGTATGATATGAACATATGTATGTGTATGTATGTATGTATGTACGTATGTATGTATGTATGTATGTATGTATGTTTATACATATATATATATATATGCACGTATTTATATCGATATACGCATACGTATCTTGGGGGCTTGAGACTGATGGCCCTCCGAGGTCGGCCCATCGCTGAAAGCACAGAGGACTCGAGATGTCTATGTTACACAGCTTTGCATCGCAACATCACAGCGAAACCTAGAAATCCCAAGGCCTTGAGCCCCTCAATGGCCCTACAACCTCAAAGGAAGCCTCAAGCCTTAAGCCTCAAACCCGAAACCCAAACTCCAAACCGCAAAATGCTGCACCCTCTATGTTTTTGCACCCTTATAGACCCTTTCACAAGGAACCCTGTATACCTAAACTCTCTAAGTATTGTGTTCTTATAGACCCTTAACAATGAGGTTTACATGATCCTACACCCTGCCGCCCTCTCCTTTGTCCCTGGTGCCGGCGGCAAAGGTCGAGCTCGGCGTTGCTCACGGACACCGTGGGTGTCTCAGGGATGTGGCATTGGAGGGCTTTGTGTAGCGGATTTTCTGTTTCGTTTTCCGGTTATTGTAGGATTTTTGTTGAACAGCTTTCTTCAGTTTTTTCTGTGGTGTTCGATGAACAGGACTCTTGATAGGGTTGCTGTATCGTTGAAACTGAGTAGTTGCGTGACAGTTGTGGTTTTGTAACAGTGCTTGTCGGGCTGCGTACAATGCAAGCACCAAAAGAGTTTGATGCTGGTGGTGGGGTCTTGCGGTGTTACGGCTAGGGTTTAAGGGTTCTTTGATGAGGGTGGGCTTGGTATAACCCAGCAATCGGCGGCGGCCTTGCGCTTGCATCGGCTTCCATGGAGGTTTTGGTCATCATAGGAAGTTGCAGCGGCTGTTCTGTATCCAGCACAAAAGAGCACCCTCCCACCATATTTATGAAACTCCCATGTCCCGGATGCAAGTTTATGTGTATGTATGCTGGCCTATGTACATGTGTGGCGAATGTTTGCGTACAGGTATATCTAAGAATCTATATACATACACATACATGCATGCATACATGCATACGTACCTACAGGTTGCAGCGCACGTTGGCTTGTCAAGAGGACACCCCTCTGGATGTTATGTCACCTCCCCAAGTCCCGACAACACACATATTATATATATATATATATATATATATAATATACACATATTATATTAATTATAGTATATATATAATATATATATATATATATATATATATGTATATAATGTAGGATGTATGTATGTATGTATGTATATATATATATACACACATAATATACTTCCTCAGCTTGAGCCGCACATCGTCCGAGGCGAAGCGGTTCGTTCGTGCGGAGGACTGCGTGTGCTTCTCTGCAGATCTCTGAGCTTACAGTCCTACGAATGTTTACATTCGAATTCTGGGGCCCTGTTTTCGATGTGCTAGATCAATAGCAACTCCTCCACAGACAAATGCTAAGAGAAAGAGCAAGCACGTCAAGACTGGCGACGGAGGACGGATCAAGCTTTCATGACTAAATCTTTTCTGCGACACGAACGACAGACCGGTTCCAAAGCCCTAAACCCTGACCCTGGCCTTTGAACTCTGCACCTTGAACCATAAATCCGAGCCCTTCGCTCCAGACACTGCTCTCCAAACCTCACGCCCTGGACTTCCCAAGCCCTACACAATATGCCTTCGACCTCAACACCCTAATCCCGGGTTCTGTACGTACAGATGTTTATAGAATGTCTATGAAGCCCTTCTGAAACCCCAAATTCTTTGAAGGAGTCGGATCCATTGCCTCTGCAGCAGAAGCCCAGGGGAGATCCCCGTGAGTATCAGACCGGACCCCAGGGGCAGAGAGAGAGAGAGAACTATGGTTCCTTTAAGGGTTTGTGTTTAGGGAGACATGGTTCTTGTAAGGGTTCTTTATAAAGGGATCTATGAGGTTACCAGAAGGGCTGCTACATGGGTTTAAGATTAAGGGTTGAGGGTTAGTTTGGATGCGGTTCTGTTGTTTTCCTTGGGGCAGTAAATTGTCTGCTATTTGCTAGTTTTTTAGGTCTTCTTGCTCAGGTCAGGGCGCGTCTGGGTTGTCTTTCCCACATGTCTTCAGGTTTTGCGGGATTTGCCTGCATGATTGTGCAGCGAGGCGTCTTCTCAAAGAAGTCCCTTAGGTTCTGGAGTGCCGTTGGAAGATTTCTTCTCGCTGCCGGGCAGTTCCCCGAAGAGCCCAGCGAAGGAAGCACTTGAAGCGCTTCTCCCGTCTCTGCCCGGCGCAGGTATGCGGTGCTAAGCAACGGCCTGCAAGTGGTGAACATCTTCGATCCCAACTCGACGCAGGCTGGCTTGAAGGATCGAGGGACCTGATAGTTAAACATTCATATTAGTAGTAGATTACGTAATGTTAGTATCAATTTTAACTTTAACATTGAGTATTGAACATTACTATAATAAGTTGAAAGCCAAATAGTACAGTTGTACAGCGCATAGCTGCCCGTTTACTAGTCGCCCTGCTAGGCAGCAAACGCCTGCAGCATGCCTGCAAGGGGGGGGGGGCCCTTGGCGCCGGAATTCGGGCTTGACGTGAGATGCATGGCGTTTCGGTTTAGGGTTCAGGGCTTCCCTCTCTTTCCCTCTCTCTTGCCCTGGCTCTCTTTCTCTCTTTCGCTTGTTGATGGCTTGCTATCCAAGCTAGATGCGTCTCTGCTTGCTGCTCTGCAAGAGTGTCAAGTCGTTGTCAAGTTCTGGGTCAAAATCCGTTGCGACAGGCCTGAGCCGACAACTTTATATCGAGAAGCATGCCTGTGAATGTATGAGGTCAAGGTGCGTCCCAGCCGACTTAGCCCGTTCTCTGGTAGGAGTGGCAGTAGTTTTCACTCTCTCTCTCACTCTCTCTTTCTCCTCTCTCTCTCTCTCGCAATACATATGCAATTCAAGATGTGTCTACATATGCGCATAGAATATGCAGACACATCCCTGAACTCCGCAGGGAGAGCCCTCAACCCCAAACCCCTAGCTCCCTAAACCCTAACTCCCTACACCCTGCAGCCCTCACCCCAGCCCTGAACCCTAAAAACCCTAAAACCCTAAACCCTAGAGCCCTCACCCCATCCCTAAACCTTAAAAACCCTAAAAGCCGAACTTAACTCCAAACCCGAAGCCCTAAAGCCTTAGACCTTAAACCCTAACACGGTATATCCCTTACATCCCTTAGATCCCATAGATCACTCAACCCTAAACCCGAAAACCTAAATCCCTAAATCCCCAACTCGCTAAAGCCCTAAGGCCCTGGACCCTGAAAATCCTAAAAGCCTGACTCAACCCTAAACCCTAAACCCTAAAGCCATGACCCCAGCCCTAAACCCTAAAAGCCTAAACCTTCGAGCCCTCAACCCTAAACCCGAAACGCAGGCGGCGGTCTCCGTGGCCACCTCCGTCGGCTCTCTGTCAGATCCAAAGGCCCCCGCGGAGTTTCCAAAGTCATCGGATGCCCAAATTTGGGGTTTTAGCCTATGGGGGTGTAGTAGGGATAGGGTTCCGATAATGGGGTTCATATGAAGGAATCCAGACTCCAAGAATCTGAAATCCCTCTTTTGGCCTCTCATCACAGAAGGTTTAGGTGTTTAGGAGGTTCCATGAGGCTCCTAAGGTCCCGTTTAGGAGTTTAGGGGTTTAGGGGTTCAGGGTTTAGGGTCGAACCCTCCGGACCCGAGCCTGTAGGGGGTGAAGTTTGGGGTTCAGGCTTGTACCGTTTGGAGGTGGATTGTGGTTTCATGTGTTCTTCACGTCGGCGGTTTTACTGCTGTCTCGAGGGTCTTGTAAGACTTCTACAAGAGTTTAGGGTTGAGGCTCTAAGGCTCAAGGTTTAGGTAAGGTTTGAGTGAATGGGTGAGTGAGTGAGTGAGTGAGTGAGTGAGTGTCGACCAGCACTTACGGTGCGGCCTACCTCCCACGTCCCTCTCAACATCTCAGGGGGGCTCCGCAAGCGTCATCGCCTCCCTCCGTCCCAGAGTTCAAGTGGGCAAAAACTAGCTAGTGCAGACAGGTCACGGTGTAGAATACTAAGATACATGTTTCAAACCCAAGAATCGGAGAGGCATAGTCCTTGACCAGGGGTAAAGCAGGCAGGAGGCCAAGCCAGACGTCACCAACCGATAATACTTATGCTTGTATGCACCAAAGAACACACCAAGTAACCGGCAGCAGACGCAAAGAGTTGAAATTGGGCGAACCGTGCGGCCAGTGCCGAGGGAGCGAGGCTCCATGCACAGAGGGCACACACAAGGCGACCCAAAGGCCTGCGCCATGTGCCGAGGGAACACTGTTCCAGCACCGAGGGCGAGCACGCCACCAATCAGGTACAGTAAATGAACATGCACACCACCGCGGCAATGAACAGCGCAGAGGCGCAGCCCTGGAACAAGGCCGATAACAAAGGTAGCAATCCAGGGAGTTGCTAATGCATATGATGAGCGTGGAATACCTCACATATACACTGAATGTCCTCAGGCCCATGATGGGTGGAGACGTCGGCATCGCCGGATCAGTTGCAACAACAGTTGAGCCAGAATACTAGAGGGCACTGTCGCCCTAGCACAGGGGTGGGGGGGAAAGGGGGTGGGGGGGAAAGGGCAAGAGCCCTTAGTGCCGCCGCCCGGGGTCCACACCTTTCCACAAGAAACCCCGGCCCCAAAGAGAGTGCTAGGCCCGGGGGAGGCTCAAGGTTTGTAGGATGTAGGGGTCCCAACAGCTATAAGGCTCGATCCCAAAACCAGTAAACCCAAAATCCTCAGCACCTTAAGCCCCGAAGACCCTTCAAACTCACACTTGAACCTCACCCCCTGATTCCCTAAACCCTCGGCCATACACCCCGAACCCAAGCGGGCCCCAAACCCCTAAACTTCCCTTTGGTTAGTAGGGAATGGAAGAATGGTAGAAATAGTAGTTATAATTGTACCCCATTCCTCCATTCCCGGCTAACCAAAGGTAAGTAAATCCTCATCCAAAGAAGTGAACTTCAGGACTTCGACGGCCTGGCGCACCTCACGGAGCACGCCGCTGGCCCAAGAGCTTCACCGTTTCGAAGGGATTCTGGGATTCAGGGTTTAGGGCTGTGGGTTTAGGGCTTAAGCTTTAGCGTCCAAGTGCGAAATTAGGGGTACCTTATTTTGGGGTCCTTATAATAAGGATCCTACTATTCGGGGTACTATATTAGGGTCCCTATTTTCGGAAACTCCCAAGTTGTTGTGGTGGTTGTGTGGAGGGGGTTTGTTTCCGTGGTTTCGGGTTTTTACGGCTTAGGCGTTGGAGGCCTGGGTCCCAGATCTTCCCAGTTCAGGTGCAGCGTTCTCGGAAACTCCCTAAACCCTCAACCCTATAGATCCCTCATAGCAACCCTTAAAGGATCCCTTTAAACGAACCGAAAGGTACACCTAGTTTTCGAAGGTAGGCTGCCCAAGATCTGCCCGCTTGAAGTTCAGGGGTTCCGGGATTTCCGGGTGCGGGGGCTGGAGGTCTTTGGGTTTTGGGTTCAAGGGTTGAGGGTTTAGGGTTTAGGGTTTTGGGTCTAGGGTTGAGGGTTTAGGGTTTAGGGTTTTGGGTCTAGGGTTGAGGGTTTAGGGTTAGGGTTGCTGTCTTGTGCTCCGAGGGAGAGTTTGAAGAGCTATTTGCCGGATCCACCCCATTGGCAAGGGTGTCGTTCTGGATTTTAAGCTAGCAGCCTGATCAAGGACCATAATAATGCCGTAATATACCATAGCATAGAATGATCTGCTATAAGATACTATGGTATACTATACAAGAACTATAATACTGAACTGTTATCCTCGGAACCCCTGGTTTGAACCAGGTCCCAGGAAGTCTAGGACTTTCCTCAGGGCCTCAGGTATCGGGTGGTGCAGGCTGAGGTTACGTTTCGGTTGCTGTTGCTTGTCGGATTGCCTTTTCTTGTTGCCATGAGTCTTATCATTCTGTGTTCTTCGTCGTCTTCGCCTTGGTTGTTGCTACGGCTAGAAGTATGAAAGCAGTGCTACGGTTGCTGCCATGAACCAGAGGTTGAAATAAATCCAAATCTGCACCAGGACCATCCTTAGGTGCAGATGTTCTAGGTGGGTTGTCAACCCGCGAAGTGCCAAACCCGAAGGGGTTTTTAGCCCGGACCCTGAACCCCAACATCCCGAAGCCCTAAACCGTAAATCCCTAAACCCCAAATCCCTCAACCCTAAATCCCTAGGCCCCAAATCCCTAAACCCTAAAGCCCTAAAGCCCTAAGCCCTGAGAACGCCACCACCCCGCGCCCTCCCCCCGAAGATTTGCCGGTCTTTGAGGCCATGTTCCTGGGCTCCGAGAAGTTTCCAGAACAGTGTCCTGGTCACCGTTGTGACGATGATACGGTTGATGATATAAATCCTGCATTACCCATAATAAGGAATATACCATAATTCCCATATATTCCCTATTATGGGTCATGCAGGATTTATATCATCAACCGTAGTACGGTTTAAGGTTTCGAGTTCCTTAAGGGTTGAGAGTTTTAGGCCCACCCTCACCACCCACATAGCCAGCGCCGGCACCATCACCATCGACACCACTGCCACTGCCGCCACCAGCTCTTCCGCGGCGATGATGGCGCTGTTGGAGGAACAACAGTCAGATGATACAGCTCAGCTCAAAAGCAACAAAAACTCAAATCTGAGGCCTGCACAAGAAGCAATACTGTGCCCTTTTTATTCGTCATGCTAGAAATTGCATAGAGATTTTGTAGAACCCTTGAACTGCCTCACGAAACCCTTAGCACCCCCAACTCTGCTTGAAATGGTTTCTGCTAGAACCGTTATTGAAACCCAACAAGCGCTTCCAAAAGCGAGGTTTGCATGCTTCGTCGCAGTACCCCTTCCTAGTCACGATATAACTATAGCAGCTATGCTAAATTTATCGCCTTGTATACAGCCTTTCTAAAACCATATAAGCCCCAATCCCTGAAACTCCAGAGACAATGTTGCTGTAGAGCTCTCCTGAAACAGGAAGAGTGATGAACAAATATATCACCTGTAGTAGACTCGTAACACCCTTTTTCATGGCACCCTACGAAACCCCATGGAAACTCTACAGATCTGAGGTCTGAGGTAGTCTTTGGTTGTAGAAGCCTACTGAAACCCTAAACCTGACGTCTGAGTTGGTAGAACCGGTAGAACCCCAATGAAACCCTAAACCCTTCACCCTAAACTCTTGAAACCCTATAAGGGACTCCCCAAATCGGAGGTCGGGCTTCGACGTTTGGTTGGCAGAACGTGGGGGCTTCTCAAACGCGTACACTGCGGAGGACTCGGGGGGGCTTCGGCTTCTCCCAGGGGTTTGAGAGAGTAGAGGGGCTTAGGGTGAACAACCGATGATTCAGAAACTGGCGCTTGATTCAGAAACTGCGCTTCAGAAACTGCGCTTCAGCAACTGGTGACGCTTCAGAAACTGGGCCCGAAACTGCGCTTCAGAAACCACCGCGCTTCAGAAACTGCGCTTCAGAAACTGCCGCGCTTCAGAAACTGCCGCGCTTCAGAAACTGCGCTTCAGAAACTACCGGCTTCAGAAACTGCTCTTCGGCAACTGCGTAATTTGGGAACGGAGCATCCATGTCCAGAGCCTAATGACGTCCATGGTCTACTGCGATTTGGAAACAGAGCATCCATGCCCAAAACCTAATGACGTCCATGGTCTACTGCGATTTCGGAACAGAGCATCCATCTCCAGAGCCTCATGACGTCCATGGTCTACGATTTGGGAAAAGAGCATCCATGCCCAAAGCCTAATTACGTCCATGGTCTACTGCGATTTGGGAAGAGAGCATCCATGTCCAAAGCCTAATGACGTCCATGGTCTACTGCGAATTGGAAAAGAGCATCCATGTCCAAAGCCTTATGACGTCCATGGCCCACTGCGATTTGGGAAAAGAGCATCCATGTCCAAAGCCTAATGACGTCCATGGTCTATTGCGATTTGGGAAAAGAGCATCCATGTCCAAAGCTGAATGACGTCCATGGCCCACTGCGATTTGGGAAAAGAGCATCCATGCCCAAAGCCTAATGACGTCCATGGTCTATTGCGATTTGGGAAAAGAGCATCCATGTCCAAAACCTGATGACGTCCATGGTCTACTGCGATTTGGGAAAAGAGCATCCATGTCCAAAGCATGATGACGTCCATGGTCTATGTTGATTTGGGAGCAGAGCATCCATGCCCAAAGCCTAATGATGTCCATGGTCTACTGCGATTTCGGAACAGAGCATCCATGTCCAAAACCTAATGACGTCCATGGCCCACTGCGATTTGGCAAAAGAGCATCCATGTCCAAAGCCTAATGACATTCATGGTCTACTGCGAATTGGGAAAAGAGCATCCATGTCCGAAGCCTAATGACGTCCATGGTCTACTGCGATTTGGGAAAGAGCATCCATGTCCAAAGCTTAATGACGTCCATGGTCTAAAAAGGCATCCATGTCCAAAGCCTGATGACGTCCATGGTCTACTGCGATTTGGGAAAAGAGCACCCATGTCCAAAGCCTAATGACGTCCATGGTCTACTGCGAATTGGGAAAGAGCATCCATGTCCAAAGCCTTATGACGTCCATGGCCCACTGCGATTTGGGAAAAGAGCATCCATACCCAAAGCCTAATGACGTCCATGGTCTACTGCGATTTGGGAAAAGAGCATCCATGTCCAAAGCTTAATGACGTCCATGGTCTACTGCGGTTTGGGAAGAGAGCATCCATCTCCAAAGCCTAATGACGTCCATGGTCTACTGCGATTTGGGAAAAGAGCATCCATGCCCAAAGCCTAATGACGTCCATGGTCTACTGCGAATTGGGAAAAGAGCATCCATGCCCAAGACTTAATGGCGTCCATGGTCTACTGCAATTTGGGAAAAGAGCATCCATGTCCAAAACCTAATGACGTCCATGGTCTACTGCGATTTGGGAAAAGAGCATCCATGTCCGAAGCCTAATGACGTCCATGGTCTACTGCGATTTGGGAAAAGAGCATCCATGTCCAAAGCCTAATGACGTCCATGGTCTACTGCGACTTGGGAGCAGAGCAGCCATGCCCAAAGCCTAATGATGTCCATGGTCTACTGCGATTTGGGAAGAGCATCCATGCCCAAAATCTAATGACGTCCATGGTCTACTGCGAATCGGGAAAAGAGCATCCATGCCCAAAGCCTAATGACGTCCATGGTCTACTGCGATTTGGGAAAAGAGCATCCATGTCCAAAACCTAATTACGTCTATGGTCTACTGCGATTTGGCAAAAGAGCATCCATGTCCAAAACCTAATGACGTCAGCTGCCAGAAGCAAAAAAGATGGACACAGACTGTTTCGGGATTTGGGTGAAATTCGGTTGATAGTCACACTCTTGCATTTCCTTGAGGACCCTGAGCTCTGGGAATTATGGTATATTCCCGATTAAAACCCTTAACCCGAAATCCTTCAACCCCAAACACATGATTTTCCAGCAGGAGCCGTTCGACTGTCAGGTCAAAACCAAGGATCACAAGAACTAGCAGTATGATTCCTTATGGTTCCGTCTTGAGCTCATGCAAGACCATGCCCTATACCCTAAGCCCAAAACCCGACTAAAACCGCGATTTGGCAAAAGAAGATGATCATAATGAGGATGCTGATGATGACGGTGATGATGATCATGATGATGGAGGCGTTGAGACGCATATGGGATTGGGTTGGGAAAGGGCAATTACGGCATTGTCGTCCTATCCGACCATGTTGAGCTAGTAAGGCCTAAGTGTAAGCTTCGGGTTTCCGGCCATCGTTGCTGAATCAGTCGTTTTGGTTTCCGAATCAAGGTCTAGTTTCCGAATCAGGCTTTCCAGTTTCCGAATCAGGTTTTCCGGTTTCCGAATTTTCCGTTTCCAGTTTCTGAATCATGGCTGGTTTCTGAATCAGCCGTTCTGGTTACCGAATCAGTCGTTTCAGTTACCGAATTTTCCGCCGACCGGCTTAGGGTTTAGGGTTTAGGAGTTTAATTAGGGGTTTAGGAGCTTAGGGTTTAGGGTTGACAGAGTGCTTTGGGGTCTATACAGGATCGTTTGAGAGATGATCGGAGTTTGTTTGATCGTTTTCTGTGGGTTACATAGGTTGCTGCTGTAAGAGTGTCGTACGGTTTTCACTAGTCGCAAGAACAATGCAACCACCCGGCCTGGTAGGAGCAGACCGTCTACTATGTCGCGCTGAACGAGGAGGCATGTGTGCAGCGGCGCAGGGATGGGGTCAAGGAGTTGTCCGCTTGTGGGAGTGGGAGGTTTGTAGTCTACGGCACCAAAGAACCATGTGAACATAAAGACCTAGTCCTTCCTCATGGCACCTTGTAGGGCTTATATCAAAGCTACCTGAACGCCAGGATTTCGCGGCTTACCTGAATCCCAAAGCCCTAAGACCCTAAACCTTTAAACCCCTAACCTTCTAAGCTCGAAAACGCCAGGATTTCGAGGCTTAAACCCTGAACCCCAAAGCCCTAAGACCTAAAACCCTTAAACCCGTAACCTTATCAGCCCTAAAAGCCAGGATTTCGAGGCTTAAACCCTGAACCCCAAAGCCCTAAGACCCTAAACCCTTAAACCCTAAACCTTATGAGCCCTAAACCGGCCAGGATTTCGAGGCCTGCCTGGATCGCTACGCCGACGTTTTCCTTGCGCCGCTCTTCAAGGCCTCGTGGATCTGGGACGAGGCCGGGAGTCCTGCAGCAAAGGGTTTCTATAAGGGTCTCTTAGAGGGCTCCTGTAGAGGGTCCTTTGTGCGTTTCTCTTTAAGGATTCAAAAACGGGTGTGTATCAAGGATTCGAAGGGTTTTAGATGCTTTTTTGTTAAATCTTACTGGGGTTTAGGGGTCGAAGCTGTCGGCCTCTTGTTTCCGACTGAAACACACACTCTTTCCCACTTTAAGTCCGACATCTGGTGAGAGGTCTCTGCTGTGGACAGCGAGCACAGCAAGAACCGCAACAGCCAGGACGCTGGAAACCAGTGTTGTTGCAGATTCAGGAGCTGGTACGTGCCTGCTGCTCTTGGTTGTTCTGCTTCCTTTCCTTTCATCTACGAGGCACCCGTTCCGAGATGCCAGAGGTGTAGAATCGTTCTTCTCGACACCACGCCCTTCAACATCCTCGAACCCCTCAGCAGCTTCCATGCAACCCTGAGAACCCTACAGAAAGCAACCAACGGCAACGGTGCCTTGCAGTCTCCAAAAAAAAAGGCACCCAAACCGCCAAGACCCGCACTCGAGAAAGCGCGATCCTAAAACTGGTGAGAATGTCCAGGGTCTTTGCTTAAGGCGTTTAGGATGCCCAAGGTCGTTTAGGGTTTGGTGGTTTAGGGTTTCGGGTTCAGGGGTTTAGGGTTTAGGGTTTAGAGGTTCTACGTTTCTCCGTTATTTTTTTGATTCTGTTGGGTTTCAGGGTTTTCGGTTTTCCCACGAGGACTGGAGGCTCCAGGAGTTGATCCGATACCACGCGGACGAGCCTCGGCGAAGAATCTCAGAAGGTGTTTTTTTTCGGGTTTCGGGCTTGGGGATTGTCAGGGGTTGGGGTTTTAGGGGTTTAGGGTTTATTTAGGGTTTTTTGGGCTTTAGGGGTTTAGGGGTTTTTAGAGTTTCCAGGGGTTGGATCCAGGGTCCAACAGCTTGGAATGGCTGGGTTCTGATCTTGTACTTAGTCTTGATGCTTGTATACGGGAGTTTCCGAAAATTAGGGGTATCTGATTTGGGGGTCCTTACAATAAGGATCCTACTATTTAGGGTACTATATATTAGGGTCCCACATTTGTCGGAAACTTCCATACCTTTTGTAGCCACAAGAAGACGATAAAGCTAGTGAGCGATGCTAAGCCCCCAACCCGATCTCGCGTGAGTCAGATGGTCAGATTTCTGGTGATCTTGTTTGTTTAAGGCCATAAGCACGAACCATAACTTCGGAGGCGCAACCCTGAACTTGAAAACGCAAGGGAAAATACCCAACTCCAAAAATTGAGCCCTGAACTTTCAAGAAGAACCTCAGGATCTACCCAGGGCCTAAACCGTGAACGCTAAACCCAGAGACTCCAATATCCCTTAATTAGGGAATATTCCTTAAATTATAGTAGGATCCCTAATATGATTTAAGGACTATTCCTTAATTAAGGGATATTGGAGTCTCTGGGAACCGTAAGTCTAAGCTCTGAAAGGAGCGCAGCCCAATGCACCGCTTCCACACTGGGAGCCGGGAGACGCTGCAGCGAACGTCCAAGGTGGGCTCCTGGGGCTCTAGGTGGCTTTAGAAAAGGATATCCCTACCTCATTGGCCCTACTGGGCTTCATTATAACAGGGTTATATTACGGGACATTCCTAACTTAAATGTTGCTTATGTGCCTTGTTTGGGTCCTGGAGTTTCGTTTAGGCCTTACAGCAGGGTTTAGTGTAGCAGGGGTCAGCGGGTAGGACATGCACGAAGGTTGGTAGGTAGGTGGGTAGGTACGTCAGTAGGTACGTATGTAGGTATGTATGTATGTCTCTAGGCATGCATGCGTGTGTATGTATGTATGTCTATGCAAACCGGCAGGTGTGAAGTGACATCCTGATGTTTTGTATACTGTCATGCTATAGATATTATATTCTGTCGTGCTCTATACTACGTAGTGTAAGGTGGTCTATTCTATCTTGTAAACCCCAGAACTGTACTTGCTCAACTCAGCACAACCTTCAACCAACCTTCAGCCCAAAGAACCCCAGGCAAACTGTCACACCCTATAGAACCTACACATAGCCCTTCTGACTGCGTTTAACGAGCCCCAAGAATTAAACAGACTGTATTATCGCGACATAGCCCTCCAAAAAACAACGAAAAAAAGGGCTTGGCTTGACAAGGAGACGCTGGCAGCGGAGATCCAGGCTTTCTTTGCTGCAAACTACTGCCCACCAAGGTTCCCCCGCCATCCCCAGCGCTTCTATAGGGTTTAGGGTTTAGGGTCATTATAATGAGGATACAAAGGTTCCATAAGGGTTCTAAGTGGGTACTACAAGGGTTGAGTTTTTGCGGGAGGCATCGCGGTTTCTGAAGATTCAGGTTGAAGGGCTTTTACAGGGGTTCCGCGTTTTTTCTTAATTGATTTTAGGGTTTTCAGGGTTTAGGGGTTTATTTTACGGTATATTTTAGGGTTTAGGGTTTAGGGGTTTATTATATTTTAGGGTTTAGGGCTCTTGGCTTCCGGGCGTGTTAGGACTCACTGGTCAGCTTAGGCTCGTTTCTGCGTGGATCCCAGGGTTCAGGCGTAAGTGGGATTCTGGCTTCCGAACTCAGGACCCGATTTTGTATCTACAGTCTCCTGAGGAATTATTTTTTGTATTTTTGTTCATATAAAACCCAAGAGAATGTCAAGACTATCATTATTCTGGTTCTGAGTCGGATGTTGGAGATTCAAGGCAACGCAGGGCTTGTATAATATAGGGGCCTTCATAATCGGAATCGGGTTTTGGGGCATATTATACTATAATTGTAATAAGGAGCCCTTAAAATCGCATTGGAAGTTATTTAATCCCCTACGTCTTTCTTGAGGGTTCTTCCCGTGTGCTGAGAACCCCCGAAGCCCAGTCCAAGTCTTCCCACCCCGACCTTAACGAGACCTCGATTGATATGGTTGGGAAGGCAACTGCACCAGGCAAAACTCGGCTGGAGACATCCGAAAGGAGCAGGGTGACACAGGATTGTGTTCTGCTTCCCGAAACAACAATGATCCCCAGCTCCAAACTCCGGAAGCTTGAAACTTCAAGCATACCTGCCTGTATACATATGTGTGTATTGGAGTTTCCGAAAATTGGGGGTACCTTATTTGGGGGTCCTTAATAATAACGATCCTACTATTTAGGGTGCTATATTCGGGTCCCCTATTTTCGGAAACTCCCATATATGTTTGCATGTATGCATGGCCACATGTGACTCAGCGCCCTTCCGAAGTCCCGGCACTTACAGATACCAGTAGCCCGCTAAAGTCTTCCTGAAACTTGCCTGCGGAGCCCTTGCCTTATGCGCGTCGGCGGCTCGAGTCTCACACCGTTAGGTTTCACCATCTGAGCAGAAGCCTCCCCAAAGCTAGGGTGTCTGGCCGTGGGGGCTTTGAAGGCTTACCAAGCAATGCCCACGTCGACACCAGCACGCCATCACAAGTAAGGCGCGCAAGCATCAGGCAAGGTTTGGACCCACACGCCGACGATCAGCATGA